>OZ017776.1:21287550-22505698 GCA_963969385.1 Philonicus albiceps | reverse complement strand
AATGACATGGTTGTTTGGAATAAAATGAGACTTTTGATTAAAAAAAATGTAGCTTTATTTATGACTTACAGCGATTAAACAAAAATTCTAAGCATAAATGACCACAGTTAATTGTTTTATAATTTTGATATGTATCATAATTGTATACTAAATTATTATTATTATTTAAATATTTAATAACTTCCTTAGGTGGTTGCAGATTTCCAAAGCTATCAAAATATTCGCTTTTCGTTCCATTTTTATAATATGCTACCCAATGAGTTCCTGGTCCAGAAATAGAGTCTAAATTTATAATGCCACATTCATTCTTTCTTGCTTTTTTAGGAAGACTGTCGCGCATGAAAACTCCTCTAAAGTTTGGTAAATTCTTAGCAGCCTGTTGTAGATCGAATTGATTAAGTGGTCTTTTGGGTAGCAGTTTTAATAGTTTTTTGATGGTGGATTTAAATAAAGTCCTAAGCCCTTTCTATAGGGCTTGAGGTACAACCCACTACCGGTTTTACCTAGAGCAATTGCCTCCATTGCTTCATTATGCCTATTGGATTCTTTAAGTTGTTTTCGTGCATCAACAGCATCACGAACTACTTTGGCTATTCCAGCCGCCCCTCCTGTTAATGCTCCTAAAGCAGAAAGCCCAGCAAATATTGGAATCAATGGTAGAATTCCTCCAATTTTTGGTATAGGAATAATACGAGGTGTTTTTATTTTTGATTTTTTATAACCGCGAAACATGGGTTTTGTAGCACCTAAAGCAAGATTTATTGCATCATTTATTGAAGTAGGTTTCTGTGATTTTAGAATATTTTTCGCTTCACGAATTCCTTTTTGAAGTGATATCCTCGATTTTGTTATCTTCTTCTTCTTCTTCATCCTCTTCTTATCTAGACCCATTCCAAATTTCACCTTTGTTTTCATCGCATTTGTAATGAGCCAAGAATTTAAACGTTCTCCAACTGAAGCGTCGCTAGATTTAAACCTTTGCCAGGCCTTTCCTAATAGAATTTTATCTGCTATATGTCGATTTTCTGTATCTTTATGCTTAGAGTAAGCAATATCGTGTTCTTTACAGGCGGCGTCAAGTGGATTTATACCCGAATCGCTACGTTCTAATCTTTTTTGTAGTTTTGTTCCGGGTCCACAGTATTGATAACCGGGGAGATGAAGTTCAAATGGTAAATTGTTTATTACTGTATTCAGTAATCCTTTTCCAGCTCGTCTCTTACATTTATTGTATTCCAGCATTCATAACAATATTACTTTTTTAATGTATCTCAAACCAAGGTTGTATTAACGCAGGTATAAGAAGCGTATTTAGTATAAAATATATATTAGTTGCAATAAATCCTTAAAGGTTTCGACTTCAAAACGTGAAAAGCAGTAGCTTCTCTTTAAAGTAGCGTTTACTTTGAACTGAGGTAATACCTTTCTATGTTAAGAATATATATATACCTACATAATGAAATTTGTAAAACAACAATCAGAATTACCGATATCAAATATTGATTTTAAAAGCGGAAATAGCCTAAGAAAAAAGCATGGAACGCTTTTACCCAACAGTATACGAGCTATAATTGTGGGTCCATCAAATTGTGGTAAAACAAATCTTATGCTTGGTCTTATAGAACACCCAAATGGGTTAAGATTCGAGAATATTTATATATATTCAAAATCATTACATCAACCTAAGTACAAGTATTTAGAAGATTTAATGAAACCAATAGAAGGGATGGGTTATTACACATTCTCCGATAACACTGCTGTTATAACACCAGAAAAAGCTAAACGAAATTCAATTTTCATTTTCGATGATGTTGCTTGCGATAAGCAAAATAATATTCGCGCATACTTCTGTATGGGTCGACATAATGAAGTGGACAGCTTTTATCTTTGTCAAACATACACACGTATACCGAAACATTTAATACGTGATAATGCCAATTTCATTATTCTTTTTAAGCAAGATGAAATGAATCTTAAACATGCTTATGAAGATCATGTCAATACGGATATGCCCTTCAATATTTTTAAGCAGGCTTGCGCAGAGAGTTGGAAAGATAAATATGGCTTTGTAGTGATAGATAAAGACAGTCCTATTAATAAAGGTCGTTACCGAAAAGGGTTTCATACATTCATCCATATATAAATACGCTTTAAGCAGTTCAGAGAGCAGTTAAAGCAGTTCAGATATCTGTTAAAAGCAGTTCAGAGAGCGGTTAAAGCAGTTCAGAGAGCAGTTAAAGTAGTTCAGATATCTGTTAAAAGCAGTTCGGAGAGCAGTTAAAGCAGTTCATAAAATGAAGCATAAGACAAAAGGAGACAAAGAATATCAAGAAGATACTATTAGGAATATAGTAAAAATAAGAAATTCTTTGAGGAAGAAGTTTCAAATGTTAAAATCAGGAAAAATTCATACGGAGTCTCAACTGGAAGAAACATTCAAACCTATAACAAAACCACTTCATAAACTTGTTACAAAAGTTGAGGAAAACTATAAGATTGATGTAAAAAATGAGCCAAAGAGTGAAAATGATGAACCAACAACAAGTCAGTTGAATCAAACAACTAAAGCTATTTTCCCAGAAATAGAACACACCAGTACACCATTAATAAAAAGAAATCGACTCGCCACATTCGATAATGACTCTTTTATGATGACATCACCACCATCACAAAAATTACCTGAAAAAGAATTAAGTTTTAAAGAAATGATAGTAGATAAATATATGAAATTATATTCTGAAAATAGTCCTGCTATTGATACTACATATGGTGTATATTTTGATGGCAGTCAGTGGAAGATAGGAAATACAGTCTTTGAAATCAAGAATGACAATTTTATAATTGGCGGGGAAGAATATAAGATAACACTTGGTTTATGTGAATTGCTATTTATGAAAAGACCTGCAGCAAGTTTTTATACCGAGGAAGACTTAGCAAATTATACAAATATTATTATTAGCAGTAGCGCACATAAACGAAATTATGATCCTAGTAGTCAAATAAGCGGAAATAGGGGATTTAAATTTACAAATATTATAAGCAAATTCAATTTACGTGAAGGAAAAGGTTTAATGCAGCTACCTAAAAACAATATTGATTATATATATTGGAATGATCCCAATGAATTGGTAGAAAGGCTACAACTTTTAATAGCATCACAACAAGCTGGTCATAATAACCATCATAATGAGATCGTAGCCATAGTAGAAGAATTAAGAGAAGCTGCCATCATTGAATAAATAGGATAGTCACTTTTCTTCTATGCTTATAATAATAATGAGTGTTGACAAGTTTGGACGTTCGAGTACGAAATTTTTAAAACACGGTTTGTCAGGTCCGCGTGGTGAAAGGGGTCCGACAGGAGCTGATGGTAAAAGAGGTCCACCAGGTTCACCAGGACCACCAGGAAAGCCAGGAATAGGATTCTTATTAACAAAAAATGGGGATTATGATATGCAATTGAAAACACTTAAATACCTCGCGCAACCTATAGATGATGAAGATGCCACAAATAAAAGCTATGTTGATATTATCAGTAGATACCTTAAATCCGAAATTGAGAAAATTGAAAAAGCAAATGATAATCTAAATGATAAATTAGATACAGCAAAAGAAGAATTGAGAGATTTCATAGGAAAAGCTATTGAGGATACAATGAAATACATTGATATGAAGATTAGTAATATTAATTTAGTTTTAGAAAAGTTTGTAAATGTAGAATCAATTACAATTAATACTCCCAAGAGTGAACATAAGAATAATGAGTAAAAAAATTGTTGTCAATGAGTTGCACAAGTCTGCTAGGAGGAATTTTAAAAGACGTCGCGTAGTTATTAAAGGTTTGGATGATCTATGGCAAGCTGATTTGGTAGAAATGGGATCATATGCCTCTCAGAATAATGGATACAACTTTCTATTAACTGTTATTGACACATTCTCTAAATATGCTTGGGCTATACCTGTTAAAAGAAAAACTGGAGCTGAAGTTACTCAGGCTATGAGAACAATATTAAAAGATGGAAGACATCCTAAAAATTTGCAAACCGATGATGGGAAGGAATTTTTTAATAAAAATTTCGCAGAGCTTATGAAAAACTACAAAATCAATCATTATTCTACATATAGTTCTCTTAAGGCGTCAATAGCTGAACGATTTAATAGAACCTTAAAGTCTATGATGTGGAAAGAATTTAGCATGAGGGGATCATATCGATGGATTGATATTATAAAACAATTAATTTTAGCATACAATATGAAGAAACATCGTACTATAAAAATGCGTCCCTTTGAGGTTAACGATCGCAATGAACAACAGCTTATTTCAACAACATATAATCATATAAAAGTAGCCCCAAAAGCTCGATATCAAATTGGAGACTTTGTTCGAATTAGTAAATACAAACACGTGTTTGAAAAGGGCTATACACCAAATTGGACAACTGAAATTTTTAAAATCAGAAAAATTCAGCTAACAAATCCAGTTACATATCTCTTGGAAGATTATAAAGGTAATCCGATACAAGGTGGATTCTATGAACTCGAACTTCAGAAAAGCAAAAATCCTACTTTATTCTTAGTTGAAAAAATTGTAAAACAAAAAGATGATAGGGTTTTTGTAAAGTGGTTAGGATTTTCATCAAAACACAATTCTTGGATTAATAAAAATGATGTATTATAAAATCAAAACAACAACAACAACAGCAACAAAAGAAATTGAAGAGCTTGGGGAAAAGCAGAATAAACATAAATGTTTTAAAAAATTTGTTAGTTTTTTATTTTTTATTATTATTAAATCTAGTATTATATATTTGTTTCCGATGATATTCGTTCCATATTGGCTCTAGAATTTTATTCAGCTCGTTGATCCTTTGTTGGAAGCGATGTCTTTCAATAGCATGCAAATGCCATTCTCCCTTACGAGCAGCTCTATAAGCAAAGCCCCATGTAATCATGTAATGTATCTCTGGTGGTGTTGTTGTAAAATGCACTTTTTTGGGTGTCATTGCTGTTACTTGTTTCTCTCTCTCCTATTTTAACCAGCTTCCACAACAGGATAGACAGCCTCTTTTCTTTAAGTTTTTGTAGAAATTAATCAAGTATAACACTCTCTTTAAATGCATATCCACACTATGACATTCACATGTATCGGGACCTTCTGTTGCATCATCTTTAGACCATGGACAGCTTGTGTAGTGCTCACCATATTTCGATTTCACCTTGTCTACATTTACAAATAATTTCAAAAAATCTAAATGTTCCTTTATTTCCTCTTTATGTTCATCACACATTATTTCAAAGCATTCACTTAAAAATTGTTCAATATTCATCTTTCTATGACGGTAGACGAATAATAACTAAGCTCACTTTTTTATTTAAGATATATTCATTTGATATGTCTGTCTCATTTTACGTAGATCTAGTAAGTCTACATCAGTTTTATAGTTAGGATCATGTTGTTTTATCAACTCAACCTCGCCATTACTTAAAATTCTCTCCGTCTCATATTCATGATACTCATAACAATTTATTTTCAATGAGCGAGCTTCATAATTGCTATCATATGTACACCGAACTCTTATTGAAATATCATCATCAAATTCAAGCATAAAATGTCTATAAAAAATGTTATTGCTTTCAATATATCCAGCAATATACAACTCCTTTTTAATTAATTCTTGCCTAAATCCCTCGATAGCTTCCTCAACAGATACAAATTTCTTCTTAGACTTCTCAGTTTCAGAATCCTCTGATGATGATGATGTTGTTGTTCGCATTGATGTTGGTGGTGATGATGTTGTATTATTATTAGTATATGTTAGCAGTCGAAAAGTTAAACCAACTTGTACTTGATCATTATTTGGAAGATTTAATTTAAAATCTATGTTGCTCACACCATCATTCATAAGGTTTATATCTAGCGGTACTGGTTGTGCATTCGCATAGAATACAAAGAGTGTTAAAAATAAAATAATGTTTGGATGCATTTTGATTTATTAACTTGCAGCGTGTGAATAGTCTGCACTCTTTAAAGAAACTAATTGATGTGTTCAGTTTCCATAGAATTTATACTCAGGCTTTGTTTTAGCTGTTTCTCGAGCTTGAGTTTCATGGGGTGGTTCCATTTCCAATCATCTTCATCGGCAAAGACGCAATTAGCTGGAAAATGATTTGCTGACTTGTATCTTATTGAACCGTCTGGAGATTCCCCAATTAATACGATCGTCCCTCCTAATAATACGAATAATGCATCTTTTAATTTTCTCATTCTTTTTTAAAAAAAGTTTTATTAATTACCACGAACTTCTATTTTAACATGTTGCGATGGTGTAAATTTGAAAATATAATGAAGCTCATCTGGAATAGGTTCTCCACTTCTCATACGTAGTATTAGGCATCTATTACCATCTTCAGGTGTCATATATAGTTCGAAGATATTATGTGAATCTACGGTTACATTAACAATTCTGAAGTTTTTCCAGGCTCCCTCACAAACGCAAAACTTGTTTCCAGGTCTTATAGTCTCACACCAAAACATGTTTATTATGGAAAAACTTTAATTATACTAATGGGTTTATAATAAATCATGATCCTTTTATTATATTACAACATTATGAATAAAATGATTCAAACCTTATTCGATAATATTGTGAAATTCAACATGATTCAAAATTTCGCAACATTGTCAAACTAAAATAGTGAAAAATCAAAAAATTATATCCCCATCACATTAAAGTCTATGTGCCCAAATTTTAATAAAAATGAACAACCAGAGAAATCGAATGTTTCCTATCAATCTCTTCAGAATGAGAAAAGTGGTGAACAAAATCCTGTTTTTAGAAAATAATTGTAAAGTGAAGTGGAAAGGTAAAGTGGAAAAACAAAACAACATTATTTACTTAGATTAAACTTTATTTCTGAGATAATCTATAAATTTGTATAAAAAACAGGGTTAGAAGTAGATTTAGAAAAATTTAAATTATATGTGTCCCCGGATGTTCCATGATAACTGACAAAGTATCCACCTTCGTTGAGTCTTTCTATTGTTTTGTTGGATATATTACGGAATCGTTCCGGTAAAAACATCTGATGATCCTCTAGCTCCAACACAATTCGATCTCCATATTTCGTTGAAACCTTCCCACAGCCTAGAATAGCATAGGTTTTGAAGGGATCCATCTCCCGCGCTTTTAAAAGAGGTTTATAATTGCAGCCATTCAACTCCTTCAGGGTTATAAATTCCTGGTTTAAATTTGTTGAATCCATTGTTAAAAAAAAAGAATTATAGCACCGATGTCTATAACTTGTTCGTCGAAGACGTTGGAAATGATACTTAGCCTCAGAAAATATATTTTCCGCTTATAAAGACCTTTAATATCAGCAAAAAACCGCAATATCCTTCCTGAATCTCCATAATATCCGGGGTTTAATCGAAATACTCGCCGCAAGGAAAAACTTCCAAAATTTTTTAATCGAAATACTCACCGCAGCATAGAGATATACCTTCCCTACTTGAAAAAAAAAATATTTCTCAAACATAATTTTCTCACAATTAAAACACTCTTAAAAAGTCTTACTAAAAACAACTCTATTATCTTCACTCGCCCAACCTTGACATTGATATCCAATTTTTATCTCATGAACAAGCGCCAAGCTTTTAAAAAACTTATCAACACGGTCAACAACCTCACTCGTAAAAGGCAGTCGCTTATCAATTTGACCCGCGTGTAGTGATATTAATATCTTCAGCCCATGCAAATTTAGAATGGGGTTGTGATTGAGACATTGCCCAAACATACAAGTTATTTACATCTAAATATGTTATAAAACTCGATACGATCAATTTTTTAATAGAGCCCCCAACCGTTATCTTTTTTTTTCTTTGAAATTCCTCTGTTTTCGTAATAATATCTTTTTAGAAAATAGAACCGTGGATTTCATACATGTTATGTGGCCAGATCCCGACCAGGCCCCGAAGCAAATATTTATCGGGGTGATCGAAAGAAAGCTTAAATTAAAATAACAACGACAAGAATCTACAAATCCCTCGGTTCAAATCCCAGGCCCATACAACCTACTTTTTAATTCATTTTTTTTTTAAATTTCTCCCTCGGTTCAAACCCCAGAGCCGCCCAAGTTGCTTTTTAATTAATTATTTCATTGAATTTCCATCGTTACCAAATTCTCATAACAGATAGAGAGAGAGAGATGCATGACTAATTTTCGCTAGATCGTCCAAAACACCTTATATACACAAATTAAACGACAACGACAAGAAACCCCAATAGCCCAGTGGCTAACATACCGGCCTCTGAAGCTACAAATCCCCGGTTCAAATCCCCAAAGCTACCCAACCTGCTTTTTAATTCATTAAATTTCCAGCGTTATCCAATTCTCGCGACAGATGGCGCTATTAACATGAGACAGAGAGAGATGTCTGGCCAGCCGACCAAATCAACCTCGGGTATTGAGATCGACTTCGGGTATTGATATCGACTTCGGGTATTGATATCGACTTCGGGTATTGATATCTGGTTCGGGTATTGATATCGTCTTCGGGTATCGGCTGCTATCTATCTATCTATCTAACATGAGACAGACAGAGATAAAAATAAAGGGTTATAATAATAATAATAAAGATGATAATAAAGATGACGCATAGCTTAATTGAACCAAACCAGAATTGGAATCCCCTATGACGTCACTATTTCCTACACTCACCTAACCATCCCGGAAGTAGTGATAAAGGGTTATAATAAACAATAAAGATAACACCTGACACACACACAAAACCACAAACCACCGATAACAAAACCACAAACCACCGATAACAAAACCACAAGGGCATCTCAAGGTCAAACTTATTTCCCACGGTACCCAAAATTTTCCCAGGCCAAACCGCCCTAGTACCTACTGACATATATTGCAATTCCATATTAGTCTACACTTGACTAATTTTATGGTACATATAAGAAACCGGTCTATATCCTGAAGTTCCGGGAAGATTGTTTCCACCAGTTCGTCCCAACATTCTGGAGTTCACTACTTACTTTTATCTGAAATAAAAAAATAAATAGTTATACATTAATAATATATTTATTATTTTATGAGCATTAAGGCATTAATTCTCTTTGTAGCTTTATGCAATAAAAAACATCCTGTAGACAATTGTTAGATGAAATTCTTAATGTAAATAAAATTACAAGGATAATGTATCTAAATTTTGAAAACGATAAGTCCGTTAGTTTTAGAATAATCATGTCCTAAAATTGAAAGATCGTCATTTTGAGAAAAACGCGTTTAAAATTTCAAAAAGGACTATTTGCTAAGCAAAGAAACATTACTTTTGGTACGAATAAATTTTAAAAAAAATCCATATTTCATTCAAAAACTTTAAGAACCTGTTATTGCGATGTTGTGATGACGACTTATAAAAAAAAAAACATTTAATATGGTTCACCACTAATTCACCTTAGTAATAAGTAAGTAGAAAAAGCTTATACAAGTGCATTGCAAAATACGAAATTATACAGGATGTTTCAAATATTGTACGCCAAAAAATAGTGGAATAAAAGATTTTATCTAGACAAATAAAACATTATATGGCACGCAGGCGAGGTTATCTCCATTTGGGATTTACAGAGTAATTCATAAATTCGTATTTTTCATGGTATATAGTATACATCATTATTTGATTTTTATATTTTGATGTACTCAACGCAGCGACATCCAACTCACACCAAAAATGTACTATCCCAACTTACTTTCGAAAAATGGAAACATTGTTGACCTCCCACCTACCAGTGTCTAGATACACCCACTTTTGAATTTGGAAAAAATGTTTTACATTTTCCAAAATGTTCCCTGAAACTCCATGTAATTAATACACCTAGTTTTATTTTTATTATTTCCTATATTATTGCCTTTCCAAAAAGGTACAACATGTCCAGGAAAAATGTAGGTAGAAAACCCAGACTGATATCTCATTATTTTATTGCCAGGTAAATGGGAAATTCGTAAGATTAATAAAAAAGAGATAAAAAGGAAGGGGAAGCGCAAAAACGATTGAAAAAAAGCTAAAAAATTAAAAGGAGGAATTTCTGAAAAGTGCAGACATCCGAACAACAAAATCTTCATGGTCCGGCTTCATTACTTGAAGTGAGTTGAAATATAAAAAATCTTCGAACTAGAACGGAATGTAAAATCGTCTACAATATATTGGACTAGAGCTTTAAATAAACTGCCGACTAAGAAGTTAAAAAAAAATAAGATGGAATGATAATATTATAATAATAAATATCTCATACATGCTGTACCTTTTTGGAAAGTTAATAAGATGGGCAATTCGGGCAATTACATGAATTTCAGAGAAAATGTAAGGATAAGCTAAATTTCGACAGTGAGTAGATGGCATGTCATTGTTGATATTTCTGAAAAGGAAATTGGGAGAGTAGATTTTTGGCGTCGCTGCGATAAATAGATGAAAAGTTAAAAATAAAAAACATTATATGCATACTGTGAAAAATTCGAGTTTATGAATCGCCCTGTAACTTCCAAACGGTTGGGATGCCCCCCAGCTCCCCTCTTTACCATATAATTTTTTATTTGTCTATGTTATACCTTTCATTTCATTTCATTTCATTTATTTTGGCATACGATATGTATATATGAAACACCGAATCCATGAAGTCCAATTAGTCGCAGACCACTTGCAACGTATATGGCGGGAAAGCACCCGCTTCCGAAGAACTTGAAAAATTACTGCACTTTCCCCAGAAATTCATTAATATTTTGGCTTATCTGTAAATCCCCGTGGTCCTTGTGGTTTTAATTTTATAAAACTGGAATGTTTCTAGAATATAGAGAATCCGACGTGATTAAAAATTTCTGGAGATTTCGGTGTGCAGCCATACGATTTAAAATGCAGTTAACGTCAACATTTTGTATAAAATTAATTTATATATGGTACACTAAGTGGAACTTATATATACACTAAAATAATTTCTATATTTAAGTGTTTTACAATTCATTATTTGATAATTTAAAATAAAAATCATTCAATAAACAACAAATGAGAAAATCACAAAAAACATGCATTCAAAATTTTGTTTGAAATGCACTGCTCTTGAAGTTGTTCTTATTTTATTAAACCCATTGTTGATTTAAAAGGTTTGAAGGTTTAAAAATTGAATTCAAAACCAAACAAAAATAAAAATATAGAGCATTAATGATCGTAGATCTAATGATATTAGAGTATTGCTTTGATGCAAACTAATGCCCCCTCCAAATTTTTTAAATGGGTACTTATCTTTTCTGCGACAATGAAGAACAATATATTTCTATAAATATTTTTATTTATACTGCTTTATATTTGCATATGCTTTAAGGTTGCATAGAGAGCATCTATATTATTATGTAGATAATCTTTACGGGTCAACTCTCCCAGCCGTCACTGTCGCATGGTTTTCTTATTTCCATATTCCGCAGATAAGAAAATAATTGAAAGTCTCCCTCTCGGAATATATTTTCTCGGCCAAGTCGCCAACATTCGGTGCTAGGTGTGGGGTAGCCGATCAAAATTTGAAGAAGTTTCATTCCCACACTGCTGAAAAATAAAATCGTTTAAACAAAATTTGATAACACAAATTAAAATAATGGGTGCCTCCGGTCGAGGTAGTTTTTTTCAGACGTATAATTTTTCTATGTTTGAAGTAACCATTGTGCGGAACGAACGTAACCGAACGTACATACAATGTGAATAGTCTGGACACCAGGCCGAGCAGACTACTATCAATGACATCGCTAAGAAAGTCTTACGGTCAGAATTAGATCACGACCGTATACTACAACGTATCCTGGACCAGTTGGCTTTCGAGCCAACTTAACCATTTCGATAGGACCATGGGCTTTCGCAACGAAAGGTCTTACCAAAAATCTATCTGATGAGTTCGTAGTTTGGGACGTACCGCCGCCACCTGTTCCCATCGTCGAAAATTATCTAAGAGCAGACTCGAACAATTTTGGCCATCCGCCTTGCTCATCCATCCTTGAACCTTTTTTATGATCTGTCAAAGTTAAAACGTCAATCAAAGTTAACATTTTTATCCTGGTGAAATTCACAGGCGAGTAATGTTTGGTAATTCTAAAAAAAATTTACACCGCAGTTCTGAGCCGATGGTCGGAACTTTAAAAGCGCTTACACCAATTTTCGATAAATTCGAGTCAAAATATTCACTATTGGATGTTCCTGTGCCAATGACACAACGCACCCGTCGAAGTACCTAAAATATTGCAGCCGTAAGTGCTTCAGTTCAAAATGAGCCAGATCAGATCAGATTGTTCACAGGAACTATGAATCTCTCAAGCCTCATTATGGTGAATTTTTCATAAAAATGTTGGCTTGCAAGCCCTTACAAGCTCAAATTAACTCAAGAACTGAAAGCTCCTGATCATTTGAAGCACCGAAATGATTGGGCTCTGCTAAAGGTTGAAGAAAATCCTGAATTTCATCGAAAAATTATCTTCATTGGATGGACAGTAACAAACCCACATGTTCCATATTTTTTCGTCGATAAAAATGATCGCCATGTTACAATCAATGGAGTTCGCTATAGAAGACTATTTTTGATCAGAATTGGATGGACTTAACATCAGTGATATGTAGTTCCAACAAGATTGTGCCACATGCCACACAGCTGGTCAAACAATTGATCTATTGAAGGGGGAGTTAGATAACCGTGTAATTTAATATTATTTTTAATTAATAGTCACCCCGCTCAAGCGAATTAACGCCGTTAGATTTTTTTTATGGAGTTACATTAAGTCGTTAGTTTATGCCAAGCCAACAACATTAGAGGAGCTCTGGAAAATATCAAACGCGAAATTGGTTTTGGCTGATATGTATGAAAAAGTGGTGGAAAATCGGCTCCAGAGAATCGATGCTGCAAGCATGTATTTCTCACCGTTAAATAAAGAGCTCAATTTATAACAATCAATCAATATTCATTATTCCCTTGCAATTCATTCGTTTCAAATATAAGAGGTCAAAACTATCGGTTTGCTGGAATTTGTGCATTAAATCCAGATGCCCTTTAGAAATAAAAAATATTTTACATTATTCAAAAAATTACCGGGAATTTGTAATATAAACAGCCGACGTTAAAGGAATTTCAATAATTCTTTTTCGCTTAGGTTGGTAGTACTTTCCTTTATTATGATGCCAAGTTAGAGCAAATTCCGTTTACTGGTTTATTTACAGTGTCTAAATAAAGCACTCTACCTTGCTAGTGTTTGCGATTTTTAAAATTAGTGAAATTTGAACAAAGAATTTGTTTTAAATCCTGTATTGCATTTCATGTGCTGACGCGTTAAGAATGTTAGATAAAGCTATTGGAAATTCAGTTTTATCTGAAATACGTGCTTATAAAAGTACAAAGCGTTCAAAGAGGGCCATGAGATCACTGAAGACATGCCGCGTTCTAAACGATATTCGAAATCTACCACCAAACTGAATATCGAGACAGTGAAAGAAATTGTATTTGAAAATCGCCATACTAGCTTAAGAAAGATAATAACCTCAACATCTTTTACGAATCAGTTCGGACTATTCTGACTACAAGTTAAGCCTTGAAACACATTACTGCACGACTTGTTCCAAATGATTTGAATTTTCTTCAACCACAATATCGTAAACAAGTCTCTTTGGACTTGCTTAAACGTGCGCATTCTGATCCAACATTCAAGGGACGCAACATAACTGGTGATGAGGCATGGGTATGCGAGTACGATATGCAAACAATTCGACAATTATTGGAATGGAGGGAGAAAAACGAGCCAAAACCGATAAAACAAACTTCATCGAAAGAATTGAAGGCCATACCGAAAAGTGCTTATAAAAAGTTTTTAAAGATTGGAAAATTCGCTTGAAGATGTGTACCTTAAATGGGCAATATTTTGAAGGTAACAAAATAAAATTTTGATGATGTTCGACATGCAGCTAGCATTTTTACTAATATTTAATTATTCGATCTGATATTTCAATTTGTATTTATATTTCATCACTTTTAAAAATGATTAAACTGACATATATTATTTTTTAATTTAAATATTTAGGTATATCTACAAATTCCAGAATATATATATATTTTTTAACGAACGTGATATCCCAAAAGTGCCAATGCCAAATTTTAAATCTTTAAATTCAAAATTAAAAGAATTGTTGTTTTTTTAATAAAAACAATATAATTTAGCGATTTTCTCAGCATTTTTATTAATTGTATATTATATGTATTTATTGTGTTATTGTTTTTATTTTAATTTTTTTTACTCTCACTTTGGATTGTGGCGAAGTGTGTCAACTCAGGCTTAAATTAAACAACCTAAACTATAATAGAAGAATGGGAGACTATACCAGTAGCATCCTGCCACAGACATAGCTCAGTCGATCATTATCAAAAGTGAGATTTCCGACCGAAGGAAAATTTTGGTTTTTTTCTGTACAAGCAATAAAATGCAATTCAGTCGAATAAATTTTCTATTTAATAAATCTCCAAACATTAGAACCAGTCGAACAATTTTCATTTTTCCAAATAGTCGAACGAAATCAATCCATTAAAATCACATGATATCACCTTTAAAACGGTTGCGTTGAAGACTTTATGTCTCGTAAATATGAAATATCATAGAAATAACATCATTTTTAGAATGATCATTAAGCCATGATTTTATATGAAAATTAAGAAAAAACGAAAATACGAGTAGATACGGTAGCTAAAAATCGTTTTCTTTTAAATACAATAAATGAATATAATCGAGGATATAAGAGCAAGTTACGTTAGTGGGGTAAAATAGGATACCCAAAACATTTCCTTAAGCGAAATACATTATACGAGTATATGCATATATTATAAGTGGCCAGATCCGGCTAGTCTTTTAAATAACATTGGAGTCTAGGTCCTTATAGCACATTTTTCCTTCATATTTTCAGCGTAATACCCGTATAAAAAGAATTTTTTTTATGACGACTACATTGCTTTCACCGCTGCAAGTAAGATCTTAAGGCAAAAATTGATTTTCACAATAACAAAGAGTTTTCGATATATGAAAATTCGTCTTATGTTCTCTGCTTAATTTCTTGAAATAATTTTCATGTTTCTTTTTAAGTGGGTAAAAGCTATGGCAAAGGGTTGTATGGTGTGCGTGGAGTGTGGATACAAAGTAATCAGTTCTATGTTTCTTTCTCTATAAAAGAAGGAAGATTAACAGTCATGTGGGACGAGTAGCCATCAAATACACAACATTATATAATATTAACAAAGGATAAAATACATATTAGTGATATACTCGAAAAAAGTTTCTGATCTCATCTATCCAGATTCTGAAATTCCCAATCCCCAAACAGTTGGACAGTTTTCTGCTGTTCCTGATAATTTTTTCTTGATATTTGAATAAAATCATTGATGGATCTCTAATCCCATCTGCACTGCACATAAAAATATAGATTTTAAATTTTCAAAAACTAATTTGTTCGTTTTTAAGAAATCTAATTGCGAATTTTTTTATTTCGTCCTCAAAAAAAAGACTCACTTAAATGTTTCGATATGTTTTTGGTTATACTAGATTTCTTAAAAACGAAACAATTTATTTTGGAAAATATAAAATCAAGTAATTGTTACAAAAATCATAAAGTGCCAAATTTAAACCTAAAATTGTTTTACATTATATTGTTTATTTCACCATAACTATATTTAAAAAGGACCTGCAAATTAGTTGTTGAAAACTTAAAATTGGATGTTTTTTAGAAAAATTATGACATATTGACAAAAATTTTTTTACATTACATATTTTATTTCGACATAATTATTATTAAAGGACGAAATAAAAAACCAATCCGAAAAATATGCCACTATATTTTTTAAGAATGAAGAAATAAGTTTTTGAAAATTTAAAATTGAATGAATTTTAATATGAGCTGCCAAAATGTTTTATTATTTGATTTCCGCAAAGTTCAGCCATCATAAAGAAATAACGTTTATAAATGTTTTATATTTTTTAATTAATATATATCAAATCGGGATTTATGATTAATATACATAATTACTTTTAAAAAACAAAAAGGAGTTATCTTAAACATGAATTAAACTGCCTGCGCCTATAGAAATTACTCATACTATATAAATTTATATAATTTAGTTATTTTACACAAAAACAAAACCAATTTTAAAATTATAATTCTAAACCCCATCTTGTCCCCTGGGGTACTCCTTCATACCCTATGGGAGGATAAATATGGAATCAAATAAGATTGTCATTATTTAAAAGTTCCTTTATTATACCAATTAATGGAAAGATTAATAAAATCAGAGATTCGATCAATAAATACTTCCTTATACTAAACAATGAAATTTAATCAATTGTTAAGCCTTATATACCCTGTCTTGTATAACTCTCATCCTCACCCGTACCTGCAGCATTTCACTGAATTATTTGAATTTTATAAGAACCAAGCATCAAATTCATTAAAAGGGTAAGTAAATTGAGAATGCCGAAAAGAAATCATCACGACCGAGAGATTAAATAAAAAAAGAATTTAGTAACAAATCCCGCAGGATCATGGTCAATCGTAAAGTATCGTCGCACTTCAAAGGTTTTTCGAAAAAAAATCGGTAATATATTTTCCAGAAATACATAAGTTATGAGATTATGGGATGATTTTTAAAGGCATTTCCCATTTTCCCTGAGGATTTGAAGGTACTTACAAATTACCTTTCAAATCATTTCTGTCCAAAATATTTTTTTTCTTTTAATTAATTCCGCAGAGATTTTTCATTTGAAATCGTTCTGAGAATCTGCGCAAATTAAATTAAATTAAATGGAATGATGGGTACTCGCCGACGGACAATAAAAACTCGATTGTAATAATAAGTGCGTTCCAGCGTTATTAAAAGATTTTTCTTTGTTGATATGTACCATATATTTTCGAATGTTAACCGATATGCGATAAAATTATGTTTTGGATGGAAATATAACGTGAAAAAAGAGATAGCACATAACCTCAACATCTTTTACGAATCAGTTCGGATCATTCTGACTACAAATTAACCCTTGAAACGTATCACTGCACGACTTTTTCCAAATCAACTGAATTTTCTTCAACCACAATCTCGTAAGCAAGTGTCTAGCTTGAATGTGCGCATTCCGATCCAACATTCAAGGGACGCATCATAACTGGTCATGAGGCATGGGTATCCGACTACGATATGCAACAAAGATAATGAATTACTAGATGGGACACTCGTGACGTAGTCCCTTATCTTTTTTCGACCTTGGTCCCCTTAGCCCACCGACCTTGCAGATTTTGCTAAAAGTGGATAGTAATAAAGGGTGCACGCGTGAGAAAAAGATAAAAAGTTAGGGGGAGGCGGAACGAAAATTAAAATCACGTTTCACCACCCAGAGCAGCGCACACGTTCGAATACGTTTGGCCCGCCTTTAAAAATGCACAGTGAAACAATGTAAGCAGCCCGCATCCGTATACATGCTCTGAGTGTGCTACCTGCCTATTCCCCATTCTCAATTCCGGATTTCCCTATGCTGGAACATTGCCTGGGGACGCATCATGCATGCAGAGGCGCACAGCGAGCCCGACAGATTGACCCGCCTTTAAAAATGCGTGATTAAAAAACGCTGCATTTTATTGCCTACACTGTAAGTGCTGTAGATGAGAATTTTTGGCTGTCTATTCTTATCTCTTTCGTTGTTATTGTTATTTAGATAAGGCATAGGAAGCAGTAGTTCTTTGCTACTTTCTCTAATGGAAAAATTTTCCCCAGGCAGTTTTAGAAGTTGCATATGGGTTAGAGCTTTAAGTTTGTATAGATAGTGTCACATCTAGTAATTCATGATCTTTGGATATGCAAACAATTCACCAATCATCGGAATGGAGTGAGAAAAACGAGCCAAAACCGATAAAACAAACTTCATCGAAGGAATTGAAGGTCATAACGGAAAATGCGTATACAACATTTTTGAAAATTAGAAAAAGTGCTTGAAAATGTGTGCCTCAAATGGACAATATTTTAAAGGTAACAAAATAAATTTTGATGATGTTCGACATGCAGAGATCGAAACTAACATTTTTACTAATATTTAATTATTCAATCTGATATTTCAATTTGTATTTATATTTCATCACTTTTAAAAATGATTAAACTGACATATATTATTTTTTAATTTAAATATTTAGGTATATCTACAAATTCCAGAATATATATATATTTTTTAACGAACGTGATATCCCAAAAGTGTCAATGCCAAATTTTAGATCTTTAAATTAAAAATTAAAAAAATTGTTGTTTTTTTAATAAAAACAATATAATTTAGCAATTTTCTCAGAATTTTTATTAATTGTATATTATATGTATTTATTTATTGTGTTATTGTTTTCAGTTTAATTTTGTTTACTCTCACTTTGGATTGTGGCGAAGTGTGTCAACTCAGGCTTAAATTAAACAACCTAAACTATAATAGAAGAATAGGAGACTATACCAGTAGCATCCTGCCACAGACATAGCTCAGTCGATCATCATCATCACCAAAAGTGAGAATTCTGACTGAAGGAAAGATTTTGGTTTTTTCTATACAAGTAATAAAATGCAATTCAGTCGAATAAATATTCTATTTAATAAATCTTCAAACATTAGAACCAGTCGAACAATTTTCACTTTTCCAAATGGTCGAATGAAATCAGTCGATTAAAATCACATGGCATCACCTTTAAAACGGTTGCGTTGAAGACTTTTTTGTCTCCTAAATATGAAATATCATAGAAATAACAACATTTTTAGAATAGTCATTAAGCCATGATTTTATGTGAAAATTAAGAATTAGAATATTTAGAATTATGGGATGATTCTTGAAGGCATTTCCCATTTTTCCTGTGGATTTGAAGATACTCACATATTACCTTTCAAATCATTTCTTTTCAAAATATTTTTTCTTTTAATTAATTTCGGAAAGATTTCATTTGAAATCGTTCTGAGAATCTGCGCAGATTAAATTAAATTAAATGGAATGATACTCGCCGACGGACAATAAAAACTCGATTGTAATAATAAGTGCGTTCCAGCGTTATTAAAAGATTTTTCTTTGTTGATATGTACCATATATTCTCGAATGTTAAGCGATATGCGATAAAATTATGTTTTGGATGGAAATATAACTTTTTTATTTCGATCATGAAAGAAAGTTTTGATTAAAATTTTAATTGCATGATTCACGTTACTTGAAAATGTGTTAAAGGTTTTAAAATATATTTGTTTGCCTTTACTTTTCAAGAAATGTTTGTTTTTTAGTACAGTTTTCAAAATGGAGCATATTCTGTATTTCTGTTTACTTAGTAATGAGTTTTCCCTCGTTTTCATTCTAAAAGATATTTAGAAGATTGAAAAAGAAAACAAGAATTCGGGTGACTCGTTCAAACATTTAGAATACATTTCGAGCCTTTTAAGCACTTAATCTCCGCAAAATGTGAATGTGAGCTATTTCTTCTGTTCGATTTAAAAACTCCTTTTATCAAAACCCTATGTAAAGCTTACTTTCTCCGTTTTTCTCCGGAAAGAATTTTGTAATTAAAATGTTTGCCACTTTTTGGTAAAATAGAACTTTGAAATTTACGAGTATGTCAGGTCGCAATTCGCCATTAGGCTACTTGGCGACAGAAACAAAATAAGGTGCAGTTAGTATTTATAGAATGACCGATATGCCGAGCATTAAGATAATCCTTTAAGAAATATAGTAGTCGACAAAATCACGTTTTGAAATGGTTGTAGCCGCAAATCCCCTTGATCTATCACCACTATTTTTATACATTGCTACAAAGTAATGCAGGAATTTACATTTTATATGTTACATTGAGTTTAGTGGGTTAAAGGAACGATTTCATAGATAAGGAAGGGATTAAGGGGCTCGTGTTTGGCTATTTTTAAGTTAACTGTGGCATATCGCAAGGTGTTTTCTATTTTACACGAAAAAATGTAGCAAAAAATCTTGGCAAGATGGGTGTCGCTTTTGCCTAAAGTTCGAATTATTACAACATCCACCTTATTCACCAGATTTGACCCGCTGCACGTCGGGCGAGGAGGCCCATCGCAATAAATACCTACTTTGAGGACCTTCCGAAATCTTAGTATTTAGATGACTTAGAAAAGTTGGAGAAACACTTGATAAAGTGTATAAAGCTAAAAGGAGATTATATTGAAAAATAAAAAAAGTCGGCCTAAAATAATTTGTTTTTCTATCTTCTTCTAAGCACTTATTGAACAACCCTCATAGCTTGAGCATATTTAGAAAATTTACCGACTGCAGTAAAGACCAATTACATCTAAACGAGGAGGTATGAAGTATTTGTCGCGGATCATATTTCAGAATTGTGTTGTTTACACGTACTGAATTGTTTGACTATTTCCGTAATTCTTTTAGTCATTACATAAGTCGGATTTCTCCAAAAACTTAATTTTATTCTCCCTGATATAGCGGGGTAACTTTCTATGTTTTAAGATAATTTTTGACTCTTGGTCCACATTTAAGTCACAGTTAAGGCCTAGATTTTAGCTTGCATGAATCTGATTTTTATATTTCTGAAGTGAAGAAAATTTTAACCATGAAACGCTACACTCTTGAACAACGAATTTTAATTGTGAAAATTTACTATCAAAATGGTGAACATTTTACTGTATCACTTTGTAAAATTTGAGCAGCTTTTCCTCGTAATCAGGCTCCTTCTGAGACTGCTGTGCGTAATTTAATCGCTAAATTCAAGGCTCACGGTACTGTTGCTGACAATAGACCAAAACAATACACTTGTGGCGTCTCTTTCTTGTGATTTGACGCCGCTGGAGGTGGACATTTGCCTGACATCATATTCCATTATTAATTCCCATATTTCTACTTTACATTAGTATCAATAAAACTGAATTTGTCAGAAAAACAGTGTGTTTTTAAGCCGATTTACTTCCTAACCTAAAATTTGCCCACCCTGTATATCCTTCAATATAATAATATTATATTTTCTGATATAAAAATTTCATTACTATTGCTGGATTGAGAATTTTTTTTGGATATTCCAATTAGATATTTCTCGGAATCTCTATCAAATGACAATATGTCTGTTATAGGTTGGGAAAGGAGTGTGGAAATGGTAATTATTCTCGTCACCTCTCTGAATCTATAGCTGACTTTGAAAAAGAGATTGAACTGTGGGGCTAAGATCGTAACCTGAAGTTTATGCAATGTATACCGTACCTGTCATTGAATTAATTTGAACTCATACTTCTGCAACTATACTTATCGTATCAAGTTCATAAGTAAGCTCGTAATTTTATTTCTCTAATATTATCTTCTATCCTTTCATTTTCGTGTTATTGTTTTTATGACTTAGCGCATATGTGAGCGGCTGCTTGTCAGTTAAGATTTTAATATAAATATTGAGATGCTATACAAATGCCATATGTACATAGTTCCTTAGAGAATTCCGTGCCCCAATAATTGTTGGCTGTATAAGTTTCCTCTGCTCTATTAAGGGTGAGGCTTTTGGGTAGTCGGCCGTCCTCCCCTCTTAAAAGATTTGTTAGGGATTTCCCTATTTTAGCACAACCCCTAACAAAGCTTCGATAATAGCCGGGCAAGCTTAGAAGGAATGGAGATCTTTCAATGCTTTTGGTTGTGAAACATTTATAATTACAGGGTTAATTTGAATTCCCATAGGAAAAATTAAGTTCATATTTAAAAAAGTATTGCCACATTTTTCAGCGAATTCTAGAAATTCAGCACTTGTTTTAAAGAATTCAAATTTATCAAGCAGAATTTTCAAGTTGGCTGCTTTAAATGTTATGAAATTAGCTTCGGTCTCATTTAATGGATTTTTCTCGTTTTCATTAAATACACTTATATCGTCGATAAAAGAAGCAAATTTTACCCATGTGTACCTTTAGTATATCAGTAGCTTGTTGGAGTATTTTTAAGGCCGAATTACAGCCTAGTAAACTCGTACTTACCATTACTTACTGAAAAAGCGGTCTTCTCTTTATCAGATTCCTTTAATAGAAATTGATGAAATACACTTTTCAGATCTTTTTAGTGAACTTCTTTTTACTACTTCTTTTTAGTATTTCACTAATTTCGCATATGGGACCGCCCTGCTATAGTTATATTGTTTAATTTCCTATAAGTGATCACTATTATAATTTCTTTTCGCCTAAAATGTTTTGGTTGATACGACTCATACAGGTAAAATGTATGGAGACCTCGAAATCTGATTATACCGTCGTCTAATAGAGTTGCTCACACTATATTTCTATTAGTGCTTCCAGTTATATTTATATTTAAGAAAACTACATTTTGTTTTGGTATATATAATATTAATTAAAAAATATAAAATATTCATAAAAGTAAGTTATTTCTTTGTAATAAAAATAAATATAATAAAATATTACCCGACATTGCCCGGGCAAGAATATATAGTGTCTATATATAGTACAAAAGCAATTAATTAACTTTACAATAGCATATTTAATAAAACAAAGACCACTTATTTAATATTTTAGGCTGTAAGTTTCTTGGTTTGGTTACTATTAAATAAGAGATGTGTTTTTTTATATATATTTATACATTTTTCCTTACAACACTTTCTTATATAATCGAAATATGCTCGCGGTCTTGTTTTTTGGACTATAAATAAAGCAATTTCCTTTGTTGATGTTCATACATTTTACTGGGAATTGCAATCGTATAAAATTGAAGGGCAATTCAATCGAAATTAAAAAATTCGTGGTATATGATAAATAGACTTTGCCTTTTTTCTTTGCCAGTCATTATTCTAGCTACATTGATCTGGATCCATAACCTATTGGAATTTCAATATTTGAAGAAGAAAGCACAAGTCTTTTACAGAATTCGACGAATTTATATATCTCAGTAAAATTACCGGCGAACCAGCCTTCTGTTTGAGGTAATGTATGTGAATTCCTGGCACATTCAACAAAATTCAAAAATTCGGTAGAAAAATGTACACTTTGATTTTCATCGATTAACATATCAATCAAAATGTAATTTTTCTCTTCGCCCAGGATCATGACTTAGACGGTCTTATTGATGTTTGTTGTCCCTAGAATTAGCCCGTTCACATAACCATGCTGAGTCGGTGTAATATTTGAGAATATCCGGGTATATTTCGCGAATGAGCTATACAGGTGTTTCAACGACGTTGCACAACTCATTTGGAGGGAATTTGAATTTTTTTTAGAAATATCTAGAATTTCCAAAACTTTTTAGAGTATTCTGTTTTACTCACACATCTCTTCTACTCACCAACATACTTCACCACTCAGTTAATGAGTCTGTTTTGAAACATTTTGAAACATTCCCGCGCTTTACTAAATGCAACTCATACACTAAATAAAAATCATATAACACTAAAATAATCTCTATATTCGTTCACCCGTACAAAGGGTAAGTAAGAGATGCAAAAGAGCCTATATTGAATATCTAGTAACAGTTTTCATCGAATGTGGTAGGAAAAAAATAGTAATTAAATCAAGTTACCTAACTTTTTGAAAAAGACTAAAGTTGTTTCAATTATTTTTGACAATGCTATAGCGCGATGGTAAATATTTTTACTTCTTCTTTGTATTGTAATAATAAATAAACACAATTATTCAATTTGAATAATAAAGGTGTAGCTTTTAACAACTTTAAGTAACATAGTTTATTCATAAAATTTTTTTTTAAAACAAATAAAAAGGTATAATTATTACTTAAATTGTGATTCTGTACTTTAAATATGAATTTGCCTCATATTAAGCGTACTTTAGTTCATTTTCTAGGAAACAATTGGCTGAAACAAACAAAAGGTACATTATTGCATTGCACGAAAACAGTAAATCCCAACGTGCCTTCAGATAAGAGATGAGAATATAAAATGTCCTCATTAGTACGGAAGTCGTGTACAAGGTTAATGCTTCGCATAGGGAACGCGACAATATTTACGCAAATATCCTAGAAGAAGGTTTGATTGCCACTTTGAAATATCTCGGATGTGATCAATACAGCATCCAACAATACGATGCTCCATGCCGTACTGTCCGAAAGACAAAAACCTGGTTCCAATAGAAGAATAATCAAATAATGGATCAGAGGCCTGCACAAAGTCCGGATTCGAGAAATCCAGAAAAATTCCATAATCAACATTAATAAACTTTGGATAGAAATGCAAACTGCTTGGAATGAAATGACATTTTGACTGATTGATAATTTATCAATATCCATGCCAAGTAATATAGAAATAATTTAAAAAAACGAAAGGAAAAGCATTCCTTATTAGTAAATATAAGCAACATTTTTATAAATAATATATATATTGTTGTTATTTATTTTATGTAATACTTAGTTTTGTCAAAATATCTTAAGTCTGATTACTTTTTACCACCCTTAATGCACCAATTTATTTTGCTGTGCTCGGGTTTTTTTATCAGAAGTGTAGAACAAATCGCCCAATGGATCAAAGTTGGAAGAATTGCGTCATTGCAGAATACTTATCTAATTACATTCTGTGTTTCATAAAACCTGATAGCACTGCAAAGTAAATGCTGTGTAGTCTAGATTACTATTTATGAAAGAAAAGGTTTAACTCTTCAATGAGCTATTCAGAAAAAATTTACTTGGATTGAAACTGTAATGGGATATAATACTAATGAATCGCTTTGTTAATTTTGATGATTCGATTGAATTGTTTGAAGCTGGTGCATTAGAAGAAACTGATAAACTATAGAACAACATAAAATTAACTTTTATATAAACCGGGACCCTGTGCCATGAAGTTAAATTAAAAAACGAAAACAGTAATACAAATTGTAGAACATCCAACTATTTTATTTAAAAGCTTTATTGAATTACAGAGTCAAACAAAAATTCCGATTGCGAAAAGTGGATCTTAAAATAATTGCCACAAAGAAAGGAATAATTAATATTTCTAGCAAAACTGTGTTGTCCTGAAGCTCCTCACAACTTATTCTCCATAAGAAAGGAGTAACAGGCAGGAATAAGCATCATCTTTAATCCAAAAAGACTAGCGGTATGATGGTAAAATAGTCATCCATAGTAATCTATCAAATAGTTTGATTGCTATTAACTGAACTTGAAATTAAATTTTAAATACACAATATTTCAAATACTAATAATTATGACTTATAAGAGCGTCGTTTGGGTCAAATAATAAAATTCTTTAAATTAAAAACTAATGAAATGGTTCATGATGTGAAGCAAATTGATAAATTTATACCTAAAGATAATTTATTTGAAGTTTGCAAGCGTGTATCGTCATAATTTAAAAGAGTTAAAGATAAAAACTATATAAAATGACCAATCTTTGTAATATATTCTGATGTGGTCCGATCATCCTAACAGTAAATAATAAAATTACTTCGTACTTTTTATTGATGAATATACACTCGAAAAAATTGTTGTTAAATAATACTTCAATAATTGAAGGCCTACAATTATTGTAGTACATTTT
Source organism: Philonicus albiceps (assembly GCA_963969385.1). Classification (NCBI taxonomy): domain Eukaryota; kingdom Metazoa; phylum Arthropoda; class Insecta; order Diptera; family Asilidae; genus Philonicus; species Philonicus albiceps. The sequence continues at coordinate 22,480,134 of OZ017776.1, read as the reverse complement.
AACAGGGAACCAAATTAAAGTTTTGTCTCTTAAATTTTTAAATTTCTTAAAGGACTAATATTTAACATAAATATGAAAGATAAAAGGCCAACCAAGGGACAGGGCTTAAGGCTGTGACTTTGGAATTGGTGTTCCGCTGCCGGTGCCTTCTGGAGGAATAACAAGAAACATTTGTATAAATTTGAATAGAATTGTTTTCCAACACAAATTTGATTTAAATATGCAACTGATTTAATTTTAAATTTCATCAGGAATGTATACGAGTATTCAAGTAAATGAATTAAATTTCAACAGACGAAGACTAAATGATTAAATTTTATTCATGGATTAAAGTATATCTCAAAATACTATTTAGAGTGTACTCATTATTGAGTTACACATTTAATTACATATAAATGTAGCTTACTTGCTATTTTAAAATATTTATTGCAAAATGTGACGCTAATTTTAATTTTAAATTTGTTAATTTATATTCTTGTAATGAAAGAAAATATTTATCAAATAAAATGAAAACTTATTATATTCAAAAAGGTATTAGCTACCACTGAATAGTTCCATGAATATGGTAAATGGTGTATCAGAACATATGGTTAGGAACTGTAACAGAAAAAACTCGGACAATGATAAGCGGTACTACGAGTAATTTAAATCAAGTTTTCTTAAGTTCTAACTGCTACATATTTAAATAAATTAAACTTAAAATTAACCTCCAATTAAAACCTTAAAATTAAACAAAACACTGTATGAATTTTGATAAAAAACCAATTTGAAAATGTTTAGCTCAATTGTTTATATACATAATAAAAAAAAACGGACAAATGCAAATTTAACTCGCGTGGAGAGGGTTCCGTACAATGAATATGTTAACTAGAGCTTTAAGCTTGTATAGATAGTGTCCCATTTAGTAATTCATGATCTTTGTTCGTTTCCATCCAAACCTCTCGCAAGAGCGAATCGCGGACAAGGACAGGGATTGCGTCCGCCTCGTCCTTTTCCTTAGAAAAGTAAGGGTTTTGGTGCTCTTCTCGAACCCTTCATACTATCTCAAGATAGCGCACACCTTAAGCGGCCGCAAGATCCGAACGATGGTGAATGCCAGTAGGGGCGGATTAACTTTTTTTCCGCCCTAGGCCAACTCGATTTGCCGCCCCTATTTTCGCTGAGAAACTTTCATTTGATAAAAAATGTTAATAAAATAAAATTTCAAATATAGTACCCAGTTCAAAAATTTGGTATCCCAATAAAAAATCAATTCGTTGAGCAATTAATTTTTATATTAAATTATTATTATCGCATATCACATACAATCACAAATTCTTTGGTTACATATTTGCTTATCAAATTAATTAAATTTAATGAGTGACAGTAGATTGAAAAACAGTGAAAAAAGTTTTGTTGTATTACAAGTGTTTACGACAAGATTTTTGTCGAGCGAACTCACCTAAAAAAATTCATTCCAAATTTTTGCCGCCTCTCAAAATTTGCCGCCCCAGGCCAGTGCCTGCTGTGCCTGTGCATTAATCCGCCCCTGAATGCCAGGCACCTTAGTTCGGACCACACAACGCAGATTCTTTTAATTGTTCAATTGCTCTTAGAAATAGTTTTAAATTTGAAACCTTATTAATACATTGCTTTATTTAATTGAATTATACATTTCAAACTAAAATCAATTTTTCGCTTATATCGGTCACTGTAGTTTGTCTATTTGATTTTCGATTTCATCCTTTAATACCCATAGATTATGAATAGAATTTTGTATAAACGAGATTCTTTGATGTTGTATAGATTGCTGTATTGTAAGTAAACTTTTCGCATAACTTGGAGAATAATTCACAATTCTGCTTAGTTAAACTGTTAATGGAATCGCGCTGAATTTTCGATAATTTTTGATGACTTCTGAATTTATGGATTGAGCTGTGAACTGCTATTAACTGCTTATTATTCCAAGAATTTTAGAGAATAACCAACTTCGATGAAATTTTATTCATTTCGCAGTGATTGCAAAAAACGTTCTTATTGTGAAAACCCATTAGAAATAATAAAATTAATTTAAATATTTTATTTGAACATTACGACAGATATTTCAAAAGGTACAATTTGTACTATACACTGGCTTTCAGTGAACTAAACGCAATAATCATAGCATTACCAAATTCTGGCAGTGTCATCAGTTGGAGTAGAACGCTGGCAAATGCTTTTTGATTGGAATAATAAAGGTTAAGATTTTAATTAAATTTTGGATCAGTGTAGATAACGCCGGATAGTTTCCTAAGACTAGTATCGCGCGTAAGAAAAGTTTAAATTATTGATCTCTTAGATTGAAGTAACTAATTGACGAAATTTAATTTTACCGAACTAGCAAAAATGCTTTTGTCGTTAGGAATAGGTTTTTTTAGGAAACAGTTCATGAGAGCTATTTTCTATTAAAAATTAAGTACCTCTCCGCTACCAGCTTTTACACGAGCAGGTAATTTGGTTATATGTTGGAGTTCCTAATTTTGCTAGTAGGGCTGAAAGGTGTCGAAGACGGTCCATACTGTTTGTCAAGTACTACTATTCGCGCTTTATTTTACTGCATAATGGTAATTCTACCCAGTCATTATTTACTATCATTGCCTTTTAATAAATAATTTTTTTTTAATTAGGAAGCTAATTATGCATCGACCCTCACTTTTAACCTCGTTCTAAAATACTCGTATAAGGGACTTGGGGTAAGTTATTGGGCCTTGTGAGGGTTCAATTACATCTGAACCCTCCTTGAAAGTCAATCATAGGAATTACTCTCAGTCCTTATTCCTTATTCTTTTCGGTCCGGGATGCGAGAGATTTTCGTGTCGATGTTCTAAGGAATCGCCCCTCAACAGACCTACTTGTACTTACTTTGGTAGTTCTGGTCAGAACTAATATTAATTTCTACTTGTATATGCATACTCGTATTTATGGCCAGTAATTTCAGCAACACACATGTATATCTCAGTATAGTAATTTATGGTAATTTCTACATATATATACATATTATATGTACATGCACAGAAAACTACGAAATAATTATGGTAAAGCTCGTAGTCGCTTCTCTAGCGTGAGATTTCATAAGGAAATACTTTGAATGAAAAAACTGATTCCCTGGAATTCCCCGATTTTGCCTTGGTGGCTTAAATTCTCTGACTTTTTACGGTTTACTATAAACCTTAATATAGGTAAGACATTCATAGAGTTTTGATTGAAAAAATATGCACCTTTATTCGTGAAGTCGTGTCACTCGCCGAAGTAAGTGGTTTCAACGTGGTAGTTTTCGAAACCGAGGGCTGGTGGTGGTGTAGCTATTTATGTGCATGACTCTTTAAGGGCACCTGTGGTTAATTTCTTAGGCCCAGAGGATAAAATTGAGATTGTGTGTGATTAATTCCAGTTTCGAAAACTGCATATTGTTGAGCGCTTATTGTCCACCCTCTTATTTTGCTGAGGAAAGCTCAACAGTTAGTGAAACCATTTTGCCTACTATTCTGACCCTTAGTAATGGTGCAATATGAATGTAAATAATCTTAGCAGAAATGGTTCACTCCAAAACTTTACTCATTCGAAACATTAAATTTGCAAACGAACAGCTCGTTTCCGACGTATTGTAATACATCAAACCCATGCCCGCTACTACGTTCTTACTGCTAACGTCGAGATTTTTGTTGAAATTCAGATTAGCCCTCTGTGTAATTTCGATTTTCTCTATGTTAGTTACTATTGAATTTATTTATTTGCCAATCAGACAAACAACCCAAAGTCCTTCAAAAATCCTATAAAAAAAAAAATGTTTGCTCTTGCACTTCAGATAATTAGATTACGTGTCTTACTGATATATAATATTTCTGCGAAGTGACGTGAGTAAATGAATTTCATGAAAGGATGCTAATAAGTTCCTGTGGAGAAAGTAATAAAATCATTGTCGGAATTGGGTAAGAGTATGCAACCTCTAGTATAATAAACACCATACTAAAAACTTTCTAGAGCAAGTTTTAATTTTTCCCATTTATGTAAATAGGAAGTGAAAAATAGAGCAGGAAATTAAACAGAACTCGTTCACAATGCCGATGCAATTTCATGAGACAGCCTAGAAATTAAGAGGAGGTAATCGAATTGCTGGATCCCCTTTAAGAAAATTTTAAAGCAAATGGCTTGGCATTTTAAGGTGACTATTTTGGTATTTGTATAATACACTATCATTAATTTTTTATATCACAATATCGTTAATTTTTTGGTTTTACGGAATAAAATACTGTCGCTAATAAAGATTTATTTATATGCACTGTATTACATGTGATTTACTAAATTTATAAAAAGTTTTTGAAATTTATAGAAACTTGATAGGAAATATTCAAAATACTAAAGGAATGTAATGGAAAAAAATATTGATGCCTTTCGAGTGGGACTTTTTTAAGGGTATGAATAAGTTCATTTTCTCTTTTTTGCATACTCGGACATTTGGCGATTGAATTTATTCATTTATTCATTTAATTGAGTTTAAATTAAGACTTACAAATTTTTTCTTATCTGATACTGAAGCGTGAAGTCTTCAAAGTCGACATTTATATTTTTTTTAAAAAAAGAAATATAATTGACAAATTGCTAGATGGTACCATATAGTGCCAGTACATATAATAGTAAACAAAATCCTACCGTTTTTCAGTTTTTCATCTTTACATTCAATTTACACTGAGTACCAACCGATTGGCTTTTTAAGAATTCTGCAAGAAAATTCTCCCTGGTCTTTTCATGCTTCTCATGTTTCTCGATTTTTAAATTGGCCCAATTCAGAGCTTATCCTTTGCAGCGCAACTTTGAGTTCAGTTGAACCTTTATGCGTTTAAGTTCTAAAGCAAAATATTTTCGAAAAAAATTAAGAGTACATCCAAATTGTACTGCGAAACGTCGACCGAGAGTAGATACAAAGGGTCAGCGGAAAGGACTCATATGAATAAGGCTCCAATTATTGCTGCTGTTGTTGCATTCACTGCGGGTCAAGATTGTACATAGAATTCTTGCGGTGGGAGTAGCGTTGGACCCTGGAATCTTGACGAACAGACGGATCAAAATCAGACCTGAGGGGCCACGGATCCCTTTCATCTGCGGCTCAGAGCGGTGGACCCTTCAGAATTATTCGACGATCCAAATTCTGTGAAGAACAGGCGCTCATCGGGGATATTTACCTAACTTTCCAAGACGTGGACGAAAGGTGAGCCAAAAGGCTCGAAGGCACCTCATATATTCGGGTGATTGGCCATAGTTAAACTCAGTTTCGGTCCCATAAGCGTATGTCACAGCAGAGAAGGATATGGAAGAATCGCGATTCTGAGGAAGATTGATAAACGTTTTTTTCATAAAGAGATAAATACAATGGTAAAATCACCTTACAATTGATGCAAAACTAGAAAAAGAACTAGCAGGCACACACATCTTTTCCACCGAACTCCATCTCAACCCTAAGGTTCGATATGTCTGTTATTACTCAGAAATTACTTTTAGTTTATTACAGCACTATACTTTTCCTCACTTAACCGAAGCACATTACTTATTTGTAATATTGAACTACCTTTCCTTGAGGAGGTGGTAATTAGACCCATTTTGGGTTTTTGCTACAGTGCTCAATTAAGTTTAATTATAATAAAAGGAGATAATTGCAAATAAATCCAAATTAATTCACCACATTACATTCCCTAGGTTGTTCTGATTTTTGTGTCTTTTGTATCGATAAATCAGATACAAAATACCACGAATTTGCAATATGAGATAATAAAAGACCATTTTTCATCATTTAATAATAAAATGTTTGCTGAAAACTGAAGCCGGAATTATAATAGGACAGAGCCGCGATCCGAAACATCGCAAGATTCCGCCGACGATAAACAAAAATAATTAGCATCGTCAGACAAATGAGCACGAGGCGAAACCTAAGACGACTAAGGGTGTCCTCACTAAATTTTAGAGTGTTATTCATTGAAAAAGGTTGAATCCATATCATACCCAGTGCAAGGACTACAGGACTACTGAAAAAAGATTCCGAGAGAAGATTGGGGTTCTGCACTTAGCTTCTGGAATGAGACATAGCGAAGAGGTGGTTTCTAAACTAAATTCTATGGGCGGACAAATCGCAATTCACTAATGAAGGATAGGCTGAGTATAATTTGTTATATGTACATGTATATGGTAAAGCTGCTTTTTTCTTTGCGCTGGGCTCAATCTAGCACCAATTCTTAGACTCCGTATCCATACAGATAATTATCAAATATCTACCGTTATTTCCTAATGTGATTGTAACTTCGGAATTTAAAGTAGACAATTTTATTATATACCGTAAATTATTACTTCTTCCAGAGCATCTGCGTACTCGTTAGTAATGAGAAAATCCTTGTAAATCGACGACCATGGTCAGTCACAAGCTTTCAACCCGTGCAAACGTAGGTTCTCTGTGGCAACTTTCGTACTTCCGCTGGTTCCTTGCTGGCTCTGGTGCTCTTCCTCACCTCATTAATATTAGGTGGAGTGCTGTTAGGCGAATGTGTACATTTGGGCGTACTTTTAATTTCCGTGCCAAGGTTTATTGTACTCTCCATTTTCTGTCCAATTGCCTTTAGCTTTCCCACAACACATTATTCCGTACTAACCTGATCACGTTCTTGCCTTTGTTTTAAAATCCACCGAGATTTGGACTTTTAACTGCGTTTCCTTTTTCTTTTCTTCGTAAGAACTGTACTGGTCGACGCTTTTGTACAATATTCTCGCATCACCTGAGATACACACCCAGCCAAGCTTTCATACCTATATGGTGCCACATAGTGTAGGAGGTATTTGGAACTTTCCGAGGACTTCACAGATTTCATAATTGCTGCCTTACTTGGTCTCCACAGATCCATTTGCTGGTGATGTACAGACTACATTTTTTGAAAATGAGTACAATGCCCTACTTCTCCAGAACTCTGGCCAGATTTATTTTTCTTGAAAAAGAAACCCTAGGAGATTTTACTATAAGGCATATACAGAGAGTAAAGTTCTTTACAGCGGCTTTTACTAAAATTGCACAGTGTATTTAGGAAGTTTTTATATATATTTGCACCGTCACATATTTAACCCTTTCACTACGAAAGGCGTACATATACGCTCTCGGCAGTCTTTCACTATATACGAAAGGCGTATAAGCTCCCACAATTCTTTCATTCCTTCACAATTTTATGTGGACTTGCCATTAAAATTTGTGTTATTTTTCTTTCTGACACTGTATAATGACGGCGTAAATATGCGGTCTCTGCATTTTTGCAGTATAATTCCCGCTCCGCCTCACCTGGTTTATCAATCAGTTGATACTCCAATTATCTGACTAGTTGCTGGTGCGCATAACGCGCCATACCTGCTAATAGATTTCTCCGCGACTGCGCTGCAGTGAAAAAGTTAAGCCGTTCGCCTTACTTACTTACACATACATAAAACGCCACTTACTTAAGGACTTAGACCACTTTGCCTTATAAATCTGTGAGCACCACTTCACAGCTTGTAAATATCGAAGGTTTTAACTAAATGTAAGTTGGCAGTAAGTCTCGTTTTTTTAAGGGGTAGTTTCGGTGTAAAATTTTCATAAATGCACCCTATAACATACTTTCAATATATTTGTGTAATTAAGTATAGTGAGATCCGCCAAGAAAAGGAAGAATGGCATTTTGGAGAGCTTCCCTAAAAACCAGTAAACTAGAATACTGTTACCCGGCATTTCGATAAAACTGGTCATAATTGTAATATTAGCTGCGTTTTTTTTTCGCTTATCCAAAAAAATAGAACATTTTACATTGAACTTAAGCTTATTAGCAGTTCCCTAGAATAGGGATTAGGAATTCACATTAAAAATTTGGCAAATTGCAATGATTTTATTCATGCAAAACTTTAAATCTTGGACTAAACATTTCTCAGATTAAATTTTCACATAAAACTGGATATGATATGGAATCATTGTAATTTGATATTATTTTTATATCTTCCTATGAGTTATTCATAACAAGTTCCTAATCTGAACAAAATCTCCTTTTGTTCTGGATAGACGAAAAGAATACAAACTTTAATAATTTAAAAATATTAAATATAAAATAAGTTTTTAAGGTATATAAGGCGAAATTCAACGCGTATCAAAGTCATTCCGAAAACGAATAGTGGTGTTCAATTTTTTTCATTTATATTTAATTCAGGTAAGTGTAAAATTTGTAAAAAGATAAGACGACACAGAAAAACGAAAAAGAAGAAAAAAGACAAAGCCGACTTATTAGAATTCGTGAAGAAATGCAACGAACGAACAAGAGAAGGCCCAAGTGAAGAACAACGTGAAAATGTTAGTGAAGAAGCTCAAATTAGAGTACTTTTTAATCGAAACAGAGAATCAAATGAATAACGACAATTGCGAATGAAACAGGCGAAAATTAACATACTTATCAACAATATCGTCGAAGACATAAAAATCAAAATAAAATGTATATAAAATATTCCTGCCGTATTTTTAAATTCGTGGACTGTGCCGGGAATAAAGTTACACTGCCTCAGGAATAGTTTGGTTGGCTCATTCGTCGGTTATTTAACTACGGAATCTAAACTTGCCGAAATTGTGCAATAGCATAAGACTCTACATAATCATCAAAGCCAATATAATGATCGGGAAAGAAATAGAAAAAAATACCACGAACATCTCTAATTTCGACCGGATTGGCCTTGTTTTAAGCAATTGCAATTCCCAGTGAATTAGTTTACAGCAAAGATCATGAATTACTAGATGGGATACTCGTAGTCCCTTACCTTTTTTCGACCTTGGTCTCCTTAGTCCACCGACCTTGCAGATTTTGCTAAAAGTGGATAGTAATAAAGGGCTCACGCGTGAGAGAAAGACAAAAATTTAGAGGGAGGCGGAACGAAAATTAAAATCACGTTTCACCACCCAGAGCAGCGCACACGTTCGAATACGTTTGGCTCGCCTTTAAAAATGCACAGTGAAAAAATGTAAGCAGCCCGCATCCGTATATATGTATGCTCTGAGTGTGCTACCTGGCTGTTCCCCATTCTCAATTCAAGATTTCCCTATGCTGGAACATTGCCTGGGCACGGCACTAACACCATTCATGCAGAGGCATACAGCGAGCCCAACAGATTGGCCCGCCTTTAAAAATGCGTGATAAAAAAATGCTGCATTTTATTGTGTACACTGTAAGTGCTGTAGATGAGAATTTTTGGCTGCCTATTCTTATCTCTTCGTTCTTATTGGAATTTAGATAAGGCATAGGAAGCAGTAGTTCTTTGCTACTTTCTCTAATGGAAAAATTTTCCCCAGGCAGTTTTAGAAGTTACATATGGGTTAAAGCTTTAAGCTTGTATAGAGAGTGTCACATCTAGTAATTCAAGATGTTTGACCGTTACCAACGCAGATGATGTGGTGTATTATCCCACAAATTTTTGAATTCATTAGATTTACCTGGATTTCCAACATAGAACTTCAACTGATAATCGGAGTCACTATTCTTATGCTTAGTAATATTAATCAACCTCGAGTCTGCAATGGCACAAGGCTTGCTATGAATAGTTAATGGGCAGTGTTATTTAAAAAAAAAACTATTTTGACTGAAAAGTTCAAACGTGAAGGCGATTTTATTCCACGAATTGCAATGCTTCCATCTGATTTACCTTTTGATTTTAAGCATCTTCAATTTCCAGTTCATCTTGCATTATTGTGATCAGATCACTATAAATAAGGCGCAAGATTAGTCTTTGATAATTTGTGGCATAAATTTGGAATATATTTTATTTATTTACTGTTAACTAAATGGAAAAACTAAAAGTGTTGTTTACCATAGAGCATTACAATAAATAGGAATATGAATTTTTAAATAAATTGTGTTATTTCTTAATGCGCAGCGAAGCAGGCAGGGTTTAGCTAGTTAAGGCATAAATAAACATTGATCAAAATCCCTATTTAATCTACAATCGTTTTTTTTTTATGCTTTAAATACCGAATTGAAATCTACCTCTTCCTTCTGGTTGCCTCCGAAAGACTTTTTTATAAAATAAACTAGTTTGGTATGCCCCGGCGTTGCTTGGGATGCCAATACGGATTACACTCGACTCAACGGTCGGTTTTTTTCCGACTTATATAATCATAGGTCGGTTAATTTAAACAAGATAATAAAGAATTATAAATCGAAGCTTTCCTCGTGAATCAATTTAATTGTGAAAGCCGGAATAAAATCCTTAGAAAACGGAAAAATTCATGGAGAAGCAGACATAGATATATCGGGGGACTTTGTTTTATATATAGTGACTGCATTTCCTTATAAATTATTAATAACATTGAGCCCTATTCTTGAATACGTTCGGATCGAATCGAAAGGAGCTGAGAAAATCCCTTTTTGGATAAAAGTTTCTTCATAAAGTTCCTTAAATTCTTAAAAATCCATTTCAGTTACATTTGATTTTAATTAGTTATTCCGCTTTTTCTATCGAATTCTTTGAATGACTTTGAACAAAAAAATTAATTGAAGTCAAAGACAGCTCAAATAGATTTTCCACAATTTTAAGAATATTTTTATGAAATTTCAATTCAAAAGAAGTAAGGTATTTTCGATTTGATCCGAATGGATTAAAAAGTAAGGTCCATTAATATCTGAATAAATAAAATCTAATTAGAGAAAATTTCACACATTCTCTTGTTAATTATTAGTAACTATAATTATAGTAACTATAGTTACAGCATGAGTACAGTTGAGAACCGTAATATTCGTATAAAAATTCATGTAATCATGTAATCTGCCTTTTTACTAATATCCGCATTTCCTTCATCAACTTGTTTACCCTGCCAAGGTCCTAACTATCTCCAATAAAATATATTTCTGAGCTCAGTTAATAGTTTTTGAATGTTAAAATGAATTATACATTTTGCCTTACGGTGATAAAGCACAGCTTTATCCTGAAATTTGCTGTTTTAAATTAATTTTTTTGCAATCAACTGTTCAATTCAGCGATTTACATTTTGATAAGCTTAATTTAACAGTCGATAAATACTGTGAAAGAGCCAAAAGTAAATAAGTAAAATCTCAGTATTTATTTAGCAAATCATTCCGATAAGATTTCATAAAACAAAACTTGTATGTAGATTGACCAGAGTAACGTGTAATACGTAGAACATACGAAGTGTACTTTTATGGCAGATTGCAACATTCTTTTTATTTTTTGAGAAAACAATTTTTATTTAGAAATAGCATATTTCTCGTTTATTTGTTGTCTACTGAAATAAAAGAGACGGCTTGATTTCAGCTTTTCAGCGGACCCTTAGCCCTGCAAAGAAGAAGAACGATAAGTAAAATGGATAAAACTTAAAATATGCTTACATTGCAACATATTTAAGGCTATCACAGTGAGTTTTATAATCCATTGGAGTGTTCAGAGGTAGGTTTAATATTCTACGTAAGGTGTCGCGGATGCGCGCTGTACTGGCTTGGTCTGTCGCAGTCCGATTCCAAACGGACAAGCTATCCTCCTGAAAGACAATTATTTAAATCTTGTTGGCCAGCAAAGAGAGTGAAATATTTTACTTACTGGATACTTTGTGGTAAGAACAACTCCACAAATCTCTTGTCCGACTAAGAACTGTTCGCCGAGCATAGCCATGCAAACGTTCTCCCAAGCCCTATCTATTTTGTTTTTACGTAAACGTATAACCCACTGTCCTCCCTTAGCGTTACTAGGATCCTCCCACATGGGCTTAATTCCTTGCTTAAAAAGACTCAATTCTCTATATGGCTTTAAAGCTGTAGGGCGTACGAGGTGGCAATACAGCGACCACCACTGTTCCACGGTGGCGCAACGTCCCACAAAATGCAGAGACTTGCCATAATCCGTGGCACGTTGTGTGCCCTTCCGGGCAAACCACAGACAGTAGCTATACTGGAGTCTGTTTTCGTTGGGTCCGACTTCTAGTGGTGCCAATTTGTCGACGTCCACCTCATTTTCCAAGTCGCTCTCGTCGCTGTCTGCAAGATCAGGCCATGGTTTTCTGAAACACATCAAAGATGATGGTCAGTCAGAATCGCGCCTATGTGCGCTCAACATTCGAGACATTAACCAAATTAACTAATAGTACACGTTCTGACAAGTTGATAACCTCAAACTGTCAAAACAATCCACACTTACGGTTCGTACTGTTTGACTGGTGTTTTCTGCATGATTCGACTTTTACAAAACTGTCTTACTAAAAATTACTTTTATTTATCACAGATCCTATTTCAAAGTACAAGTTTTTCTTATGAAAAAACAATGAAGAGTTCCACACTCGCTTTGATTCAATTTGTACACAATACAGAATTACAGATGATTGCTTTCCAAATTGGAAAGAATTCCCTGGAATGTCTCCACTGGAAATTTTTGGTAAACACAAGCATAAAAATAAGTCACAATTATAATTGAAGTTTTCAGCGCTTTAATTGGCTCGCTGACATTTACGAGTAAATAGTGGGCACACAGCTTGCATATAAAGATGAGCCACTCAATCTCCAGTCTCAGTGCCCATCAATTTGACAACCTACTGCCAGAGACAGATGAGAGAAATGCAGCTGATCAGCACTATCCTTGACTATTTTTTTCGCATTGCAAAGATAGAACAAATTAGAGCAGGATCAGGAATTTAGATAAGCCAACGGGATTAATTTCTGTTTACATTTTGAATTGGTCAACATTTTTTTGTTCCATAAACAACATAAATACGATTTAACCGGATTGTCGAATTCGACAATTTTAATTGATAAATATTGGGATAAAAACGAAAGTTCGAAATTATGTTTATGCGATTTGGAACCCTAAATTGTAATTTTAAGGAGACCAATATTAAAATAGGAATTTTAATAAATTTCCTAATTAAAAAGACTCGGGATATGCATAGTGTCTGTCATTGTACAGAAACAAAAATTGGACAGTTCGCTTCTCTAGGAAATCATATACGTGTGACAGAGGCATGCATATACTCCACACACATGCATATACAATGGACAAAGAATTTTTGGCTGTCTATTCTTATCTCTTTTGTTCTTATTGGAATTTAGATGAGGCATAGGAAGCAGTAGTTCTTTGCTACTTTCTCTAATGGAAAAATTTACCCCAGGTAGTTTTAGAAGTTGCATATGGGTTAAAGCTTTAAGCTTGTATAGAGAGTGTCCCATCTAGTATTTCATGATCTTTGCAATGAACCGCTCAATCTTTTGTCTCAAACGGCCGGCAATTTGACAACCTACTGCCTGAGATAAACGAGAGAAGATACAGTGAAGAGCAAAAATATCCCAATGTTGCGCAAATTTAGTAAATTACACTTGGTTTAGGGAAAGAAGAAAGAACTTAAACAAATGGATATTAACAGTTCATTATATTTATTATACATATTAAAAATACTAATTCAAAACACATATACACAAAATAAATAATGTAATATTAACAAAAATATTAGAAGAGTTCTTTGAGACATTTTTGCACCTTAGGATTTGGTCCAATACCCTTTATTATTTTTTAGTTCGTTAATCCTCCGAGGTACACTTTCATACAGATTATCTATATATGATTGTGGAATATTCTCCCAAAGTTTATTAATCCTTTCATTTATTCCTTGGGGAAGCACTTCATAGTCTGCGAGATCTTTTTTAAGGTAACCCCAAATATGTTCTATTGGGTTTATGTCCGGACTCTGCGTAGGCCATTTTAAAACTGTAATATTATTATTTTGGTGGTATGCTTCGGGTCACAGTCATGTTGAAAGATTATTTCCTGAGTAGAGAGACCGCTTTTTGGAAAAGCGATAGGAAGATATTTAATTTATTTAATTCACTTAATACAAGCTACGAAACAATAACAATTAAAGCTAGAATTAAATTAAACTTATAAGCTAGGGAAACAGCAAAAAGTTAACCTAAGGAAAGGGAAAGGGGCCTAGAACAACAATTCAAGAGGAACTGTGGTGGAATTCGTTCCTGAGAGACGATTAGAGAGATGGAAGTCGAAGGAGGGAAGGGAGTTGGCCATTCGAAGCATACGGGTGAGGCTCGGCAGGTCCGTAGCTGGTGCGGTGGTAAGCAGGACGAAAGAGAGGGGCCGACTTGACATAGCGGGGGTTGGTGTAGAAAGAAATTCGCTGAAGCAGAGAAGGACAATCAAGCTCCCCAGAAAGCAGCTGATGGATGAATGTAATATCAGCGAGGTCGCGCCGCTTCCATAAGGGCTGCAAGTCAATAAGCATCAAGCGGTTTTCGTAAGGGGGAAGATACAGGCGGTCAGACCAGGGAAGCTCACGTAAAGCAAACCGAAGGAACCTACGCTGAACAGCTTCAATCCTGTTGATGCTTGTAGATTGGTATGGAGACCAAACTTAGTAAGCGTATTCGAGGAGAGGCCTGACGAAGGAGAATATTTGAGAATATTTAAATACGATTATTTCCGCATTATTCCTTCTATTCTTAGAAGAGGTCCAACACAATTATGCAAAACACAACCCCACACCACTAACCGTCTCTATGCTTCATTGTTTGCTTCACGTTTCGAGGTTGCGCTTGATTTGTCCCGGTACCATGATCTCCCTTCAGACTCAAAGCAACAAAATCTACTTTCATTTAACCAGGTGATGTAAATATTAGTAAATAACGTTTGTTTTGCTAGATTATTCTTAAAATTAAATCATATTTCCAATCAGCACATGTCCAATTTTCATACCTTAAAGCAAATTCTTTTCTAGCCTGAACGTTTTTCTTAGACAGAGCAGGCTTTTTTTTATTTTCCACAGTATGAATGCCAATTTTATGCAAAGATCTCCTTGTAGTACACTAGCTGATTTTTTTCCCTAGCTCCATCGCTGCCTGTTTTGGGGTTTTTGCTCTTCCCATGATCAGTAATCTTCCTATTTCACGCATTTCTCTGTCCGTTAATAGTCTTTTTCTTCCTCTTTTCGGAACTGGGAGGTCTTCTATAGACATCCGGATCCTGCCTACAGCTACTCTGCTAATTTTATAAATTTTTGCAGTTTCGCGAACAGATTTCCCCTCACGGCAACAATGAAAAAGCCCTATTACTCACTTCTTTTGAAATAGCTTTCATTTTGTAAATTTTATGTTAACAGATCGTGGAAATGAACCGCTCTTGCTAAGATCACAATTCAGAATGCGTAAAATATCATAATCAGTGGTTTCCAGAAAAACGGCTATGAATTACCGTTAGTTTCACAGTCAGCAAGTATACAGAGGGTGCAAAAATGTCCCAATAAACTTCTAGAAAACTTTTCGTTATATATTCTTGGATTTCATATGTATATGTGTTTTGAGTTGCTATTATTAATGTCAATAAGAAAAGTAATCAAATGGCATGACCTTTATTTTTAAATGGCTTCCCATTTCCCTAAACCAAGTATAACTTACCAAATTTGCGCAACATTAGGACATTTTTGCTCTTCACTGTATATACAAATTTTAATAGTGCTGTCTATTTTTATCGCATCGCATTGATGGGTCGATTCTGCGGATTTTTTGAATGCGGAATTACTGAACGCTGATAATGCTCCTATATTTGAATTTAAATATTTCTGGGACAAAATTTATAAAATATTTGCTTTAAATTCAATGAATGTTAATAAAAATTATTATTAATGGCATAAAAATGCTTTTAAAACTTTATTCCTGCCAGATTGCTAATATTTTAAAGAATTTGTGGTTGATAAATTTTAAACTTTGAAATATATATGCACATACAATAATAAATGTGATTGATTCAACAATTATTGTGTTTTATTTAAAAACAAATTTAATATAAAAGCAAGCTTCTAAATCTAGGATGGCACAGCGCCAAATTTGTGTAATTAGCCCACTAAATTTAAAAGCTTCCAGGAATTGTTTGTTCACTTGACTGAAAGCGAAGAACAAAATCTTTCATATTTTAAAATGAATTGTATAGCGTTTGCTTTAATTTATGATTTGTTTTGCAAATATATTTTAATACGTTTAATTCGGTATTTTGAGTGTAGTTTTCCTTACGTGTAAAAGCATACGAAAATCAGTAAGTTTATACATACAGTTTTAAATTGATTTGATTAAATTGTTTTTATTATAGAGTTAAATAAAAAACATATAGGAAGAAATGGACTCTTGTATCGTGCCAGGATCCGCTAATGTGCAAGAGGTGAAGAACCAAGGAATCTTTTACATTTTCAATTGAATCTCGTACTTGAGGTCTTGAATTGTGTCTAGTTTGTTGGCGTAAAATTTATCTTTCACCGCTCCTCAAAAATAATAGTCCCACGGCGTCAAATCGCAGCTTCTTGCGGGCCAAATCACATCACTATTTTTGCTCATTATGCGATTTCCGAAGATAGAGCGCAAAAGATCGATTGTGGCATTCGCTATATGGGACGTATCACCGTCCTGTTGAAACCAAATATCATCCAAGTATTCGGCTTCAATTTCCCGAAAACCCAATCACCCAACATTGCGCTCATCACTGACGGTTACGACGGACCCGTCTTCATTTTCGAAGAAAAATGGACAGATGATGCCGCCGGACTAAAATCCGCACCACACAGTCATTCGTTGTGGGTGCATTGGCTTTTCTATGATGACGTACAGGTTTTCTGTGCCCCAGATGCGACAGTTTTGCTTATTAACATAATCACCAAGGTGGAAATGAGCCTCGTCCAAAAAGTTGATTTTTCGGTAAAATTCGCCATCTTCCACCAAACGATCTTCGGTTTTTTGCTAAATATCCTCTAATTATTTTATTTCCAATTAATCGAGCCCAAAAAAACCGCTCCTAGAGATCGTATTTTAAAAAATGGCAATTTCAAGTTCCCACACCCCATACAAAATAAACATAAAATTGGTAAAATTACTAATTTGGCGAAAATTGCTTAATTATTACTCGGTTTTTTGCTAAATATCCTCTAATTATTTTATTTCCAATTAATTGAGCCCAAAAAAGCGCTTCTAGAGGCCGTATTTTAGAAAATGACAATTTCGAGTTCCCACGCCCCATACAAAATAAACATAAAATTACTAAAATTACCAATTTCACGAAAATTGCTTAATTTTTACTCGGTTTTTTGCTAAATATCCTCTAATTATTTTATTTCCAATTAACTGAGCCTAAAAACCCGCCCCTAGACGCCGTATTTTAGAAAATGGCAATTTCAAGTTCCCACGCCCCATTCAAAATAAACATAAAATTTCTAAAATTACTAATTTCGCGAAAATTGCTTAATTTTTATTCGGTTTTTTGCTAAATATCCTCTAATTATTTTATTTCCAATTAATTGAGCCCAAAAAACCGCTCCTAGAGGCCGTAATTTTAGAAAATGGCAATTTCAAGTTCCCACGCCCCATACAAAATAAACATAAAATTGCTAAAATTACTAATTTCTCGAAAATTGCTTAATTTTTATTCGGTTTTTTGCTAAATATCCTCTAATTATTTTATTTCCAATTAATTGAGCCCAAAAACCCGCTCCTAGAGGCCGTATTTTAGAAAATGGCAATTTCAAGTTCCCACGCCCCATACAAAATAAACATAAAATTGCTAAAATTACTAATTTCGCAAAAATTGCTTAATGTTTATTCGGTTTTTTGCTAAATATCCTCTAATTATTTTATTTCCAATTAATTGAGCCCAAAAACCGCTCCTAGAGGCCGTATTTTAGAAAATGGCAATTTCAAGTTCCCACGCCCCATACAAAATAAACATAAAATTACTAAAATTACCAATTTCACGAACATTGCTTAATTTTTACTCGGTTTTTTGCTAAATATCCTCTAATTATTTTATTTCCAATTAACTGAGCCTAAAAACCCGCCCCTAGACGCCGTATTTTAGAAAATGGCAATTTCAAGTTCCCACGCCCCATTCAAAATAAACATAAAATTTCTAAAATTACTAATTTCGCGAAAATTGCTTAATTTTTATTCGGTTTTTTGCTAAATATCCTCTAATTATTTTATTTCCAATTAATTGAGCCCAAAAAACCGCTCCTAGAGGCCGTAATTTTAGAAAATGGCAATTTCAAGTTCCCACGCCCCATACAAAATAAACATAAAATTGCTAAAATTACTAATTTCTCGAAAATTGCTTAATTTTTATTCGGTTTTTTGCTAAATATCCTCTAATTATTTTATTTCCAATTAATTGAACCCAAAAAACCGCTCCTAGAGGCCGTAATTTTAGAAAATGGCAATTTCAAGTTCCCACGCCCCATACAAAATAAACATAAAATTGCTAAAATTACTAATTTCGCGAAAATTGCTTAATTTTTATTCGGTTTTTTGCTAAATATCCTCTAATTATTTTATTTCCAATTAATTGAGCCCAAAAAACCGCTCCTAGAGGCCGTAATTTTAGAAAATGGCAATTTCAAGTTCCCACGCCCCATACAAAATAAACATAAAATTGCTAAAATTACTAATTTCGCGAAAATTGCTTAATTTTTATTCGGTTTTTTGCTAAATATCCTCTAATTATTTTATTTCCAATTAATTGAGCTCAAAAAACCGCTCTTAGAGGCCGTATTTTAGAAAATGGCAATTTCAAGTTCCCACGTCCCATACAAAATAAACCTAATATTGTTAAAATTACTAATTTCGCGCAAATTGCTTAATTTTTATTCGGTTTTTTGCTAAATATCCTCTAATTATTTTAATTCCAATTAATTGAGCCCAAAAAACCGCTCCTAGAGGCCGTAATTTTAGAAAATGGCAATTTCAAGTTCCCACGCCCCATACAAAATAAACCTAATATTGTTAAAATTACTAATTTCGCGCAAATTGCATACTTTTTATTAGGTTTTTTGCTAAATATCCTCTAATTATTTTATTTCCAATTAATTGAGCCAAAAAAACCGGTCCTAGAGGCCGTATTTTAGAAAAAAGCAAAAAACCGAATAAAAATTAAGCAATTTTCGCGAAATTAGTAATTTTAGCAATTTTATGTTTATTTTGTATGGGGCTTGGGAACTTGAAATTGCCATTTTCTAAAATACGGCCTCTAGCAGCGGTTTTTAGGGCTCAATTAATTAGAAATAAAATAATTAGAGGATATTTAGCAAAAAACCGTGTAAAAATTAAGCAATTTTCGCGAAATTAGTAATTTTAACAATTTTATGTTTATTTTGTATGGGGCTTGGGAACTTGAAATTGCCATTTTTTAAAATACGGCCTCTAGGAGCGTTTTTTTGGGCTCAATAAATTGGAAATAAAATAATTAGAGGATATTTAGCAAAAAACCGAGTAAAAATTAATCAATTTTTGCGAAATTAGTAATTTTAGCAATTTTATGTTTATTTTGTATGGGGCGTGGGAACTTGAAATTGCCATTTTCTAAAATACGGCCTCTAGGAGCGGGTTTTTGGGCTCAATAAATTGGAAATAAAAATTTTAGAGGATATTTAGCAAAAAACCGAATAGAAATTAAGCAATTTTCGCGAAATGAGTAATTTTCGCAATTTTAGGTTGCTTTTTTGTGTGGGGCGTGGTAATTTGAAATTGCCATTTTCTAAAATACGGCCTCTAGGATCGGTTTTTTGGGCTCAATTAATTGGAATTAATTAATTACTTGTTTCGAAGACCCATTTTACCACCAGATCACATTTTAAAATTAAAGATTTTGATATTATCACTGCTAATCATCCGGACGAAAGATCCCATGCTGGTGCAGCGATCTTAATCAAATCCTCTATTAAATCCGAAGCTCTTAAATACATAGATAAGGAAACCAAACCTACCTACCATTCAGAAACTGAAATTGTACTTTGCAACATCTTTGTAATCATAAGACAACACTTTGTAGACTAGCTAAAAATGTAATCCTCTACATACTTTTACTGTTCTCGCTGGAGCTCAGTAAATTAGGTTAACATATGTACATAGCTCAGAGAATTTGCTTAATATTGAAAAATAGATTGCAAATATAAAGTTTAAATAAAAAAAAAAGAAAAAAGAAAAAATAATTATGTATAGGAGCATTTTTCAAAGATTGTCTTTACAACAGGCAATAAAATTTATGTCTGTACCTGCTTCTTTTCTAGAAACAGGTAAAATTTATGGGTGGGTCATCATTTTGTCGCGAAGTGTATCAATATTTAAAACCATTTTGGATTAATGGCAGCGTATTCTGTTGTCTAGCTAACTTTTGGCTGATCTTAAAACAAAACTTCTTCCAAATGCAAAATATTATGACTACATTCTGTAAGTGAGGAAAGGATAAAAAAAAAATGGGAAGAAATAAGATTACATTGAAGAAACACTGTTGAGAATCATATTTTATTAATCGTAATAAAAAGTCTTATAAAATAAAATTTCATAAAAAATACAACAACGTCGTCGACTTCACATATAGTTTTAATTCAGACAATTATAAAAATTCCGTCGTAGTGAATAGTTCTCCTTACTGAAATAATTGCAATAAATTAAAAACTGAGGTAGATAGTAAACTTTAAATGTTTAAAATATTTACGTACTTTAATTTTACTTCAAATATATTAATTCTTTTAAATTACACGGTTAAAGATAGCGTCTGATCACCTTAAATAATAGAAATAAGTTTAAAGGAGTGAACTTCAGTTTACAAAAATAACATATGCACCGATTGAACAGATATCTTCTGTCTCCCCAATTCATTATTTTTTTAATCTCATGTAGCATGTATTACATTAGTGCAACTTTAAATCTGCTTATAATTATAAATAGTTAATTTCTACTTTCGGAATGTTAAGTTCTTTTAGCTTTTCCTGTAAAGCTTTCTACATTTCTAGCTCTTGAGCTCCCGGGCAGTGTAGGGCAAGGTAGATTTTAAAACCAAAAATAATAAATCAACTCATGAATACACCTAATACTAAAACGAAAAGAAAAAGAGACCGGCTCAGTTATTTCGTTTTATTCTCTGTTATGTGTATAAAATCTTTAAAAGAAAATTCAATATACCGTACACATAAAAAATATTAACTTAATGGCGAAAGAGAGTGCTGCTTAAGTGAATGAAAAAAACTATTCTGAATATGTCGACATGAAAATCGAATTGTACCAGACCCAACTTCCCGCCTTTTGCAAGCTTTTATTGGTTCAGCTATAACTTGGTTCAACAAATTTAGATTAAATTATGAATTTATTTGTAAACGTCGATTTCCATTTAAATATAACGCAAATAAATTTTGTTTTTATGCAGAGTTTAAATTTAGTTTAAAATTAAGAAACTTACATAAGGTCTATTTTTAATTGTTTCTTAATTCTCGTTTTACTACTAAAATGAATTTTAAGTTTTATTATAATCGTTAATGAATACAAAAGCGCAAAGTAGATTCATTTGGACATACAGGGTGTTTGAATATAACAAAAGAGACGCTATGCCAATCGATTCCTTTCGGTGTCCGAAGAAATTTGTTCTCGACGCTCTCTAAAATCCCCATTCCCCCTAAAAATCGAAGTCACAATTTTTTAGGAGGTATACTCACTTAAGTTCTTATACCATCGACTTAATTAGTTTAGTTTTGAAATGTAGGAGTTAAGAGAGTTCAAATTAAAAAGCAAAGTAACTCGGAATCATATTTGATTGTAAGCGATAAAAAAAAGGCTATTGTGAACTAAACAAATGCTTAAAGAAGAACAACCCTTACAATAGGATTAAAATCAAGTAAGAAATTTATATAACAAAGTTAAATTTTACATTCGTTTAACCAATCGCCCCTTTTTTCATACTAAACGAATTGGATTCACTAAAGATACATATAAGGTAAATTGACCTATTTTGGTCGGCCTTCCTAATTCTACGATAAACAAAACATAATTTTTGTTTGATTAAATCTTTTTTATTCGTAATATACACTCCGCGAAGTAATGATAGGACTAAAAACAAAAACGCAAGTTGTTTGCCTGTGTTTAAGCAACATTGTGGTTGCATATAAATATGCAAACTAATGAACATAACTACACTTATGACGATATTGTTTACAAGTTCTGAATTCATGCTGCTTTTTCCAACTAGATTTACTTTTACTGCGAGCAATTGAGAAGACCTCACGTGTTACTCATTGTTTCAAATTTGTTTTAGCATTTTTTGCTGTTAAGAAAGGTTAAATTAGTTTATTTAAATCATATATTAGCAAAACTATTATCCACTTTCTTAATTTGCGAGAAAATTATGGAACAAAAAAAATTACCGGCAGAAAACCAAAGTTTAGCTCAAGAGATTTAAGAGAATTTAAAAGATAAGCTTCTAATAAATAACTTAGTCCGGTGGAAATAGTGCGCGAAATTAATCTAAATATTACTGTGGGGTAGGTATAATATGGGGTTGAATACATTCCGAAAAAATACGTATCATATAAGTGGAACGCACCCATAAACCCAAAACAACAGCAAAGCACAAACAGGCTAAACAAGCGTTTTCTGAAAAGCACCAGTTTTGGGATAAAGAGTGGTCATAAGTTAAGTTCATACGAGAAAATTTGTACGATACGTGAAAGGAAAATTAAGAAAGAATAGTACGAAAATACGGTGGAGGTGCCTTATGGTTTGGGCTACTATTGGTTCTATTGGAAAGTTCCTAATTTGTTTTATTTTGAATAAAATGAACAGCAACCTGCATATAATAGATCTACGAGTATTGGTTGAAGTCCTCTTAAATTTTGGTGATGATAGAGCAGAAGGAAATTGGATTTTTCAACATGCATCCAATGTTACAAAAGAGTTTTTAAGGAACTGTAGTGTGCCTGTTTTTGATTGGCCCGCCTGAACCCCATTGAGAATGTTTTATATGGGAAAGGAATACTCTCGAAGCGTGTTTTTAAAAATGGGATACATTTTAAGGACGTTAAGAGCTTTAAAAGGGCGATTAATTACGAATGAGGAAAACTTGAACAAAATATAATAGACATCATAAATTCAATTCAAAATATCATATTTTGACTACTCTAACTAAATATGTCTAATCAGATTTCGGATATCTCAACTCTCTCTCAATTTTTAGAAAAGTTGCTGTCTGTTTACAACCGACTGAAATTTTTACTGTCCGTGAATGTGTTAATGTAAAGAAATACTTTTAGTGAAACTAGTTGATGTAACAATTATATTTACTGTTACCAAGATTATAGTACGAAAATTAGTTTAATTATTTAGTTTTTTTAATTTTGGTCTTATCATTACTTCATAGTAAAATATGAATTTTTTTTTGCAATTCTCGAGAAATACACTTTAGATAAAAAAAAAACAAAAGTATAAAAACGTGACAACAGTAAACCCTCCTTTCTCTCCCACCCTCTGGAAGTGGGTTGGATAATAACTTTCAAATCTTAAGTTGGAAACCCCATTTTTTACTAATTAGATTTTACGTGTACGGACTGATTTTGGATACCTTGAAAATATTTTTTTGTATGATTTCATTATTTCAAAAAGCAGCGAGCAACTAATTAGGGATATGTCAATTAGTTAAAAATGTTGTTTTTATAACCTAAGCGTTAACTATCGATAAATCAGAATATTTTTAGTACATTAGATTAATTTTAAATACACTTGGGAGTAAGAAAATTAGTGTTCTCTCTGAAATTAAAATAATTCGCTTTCTAATGTGCCATAAAGTTTTATTGAAGTAGAAACATTTTATTGAGAGGTCAAAGAACAAAACCCAGTGTTTCCCTCATCAGTCAGAATTGTTTGGTCCCTAAGCAATATAAAGAAGATATTAGAAAAATGGTACGTTTCGTCGAAGATCTGAATCCAAAATGTAGTACTATACATCGTAAGGTCGACCGTTTCATTGTATCAATGTCTACTAGAAATCGGCACCTAACTGGTTTTAAAGTCCAACGAGAACTTCGGCATATACGAGCAGTGAATATCAACAAGTAGACGATGGAGAGAAAAACTTAAGGAGGCTGACTTGACACCGAAAAGGTCAGTTTTAGGACCACGATTGATCACAGCGCATCGATAAGCACGTTTACAATTCGCCCAAGAACACATCTATTGAATCATCAATGAATGGTACTCAGGTTTATTCTCAGGCGAAAGCAGGATATGCTTATTACAGCAATGACCGACCGACCGAAGGTATGCACAATGTTGAATAGTCGAAATATGAAATATTGGCGGACACAAAAACTGAGGGTTTAACAGCTGTACAATATGTTAGGGAGATTTTAGAAGAGAAAAGGCAAATCCACGTACAGATGCTGCCGTTTAACAATACTAACTCAAATTCAGCATACAAGCATTAAATCAGCCAGCTCATAGCGCGGAGCTAAATTTTATGGGATCATCTGAAGAGAATGGACCGCGTGGACCACTAGTGGTACATAGAGGACTGTCCCATCGCGCGGCTTGTACCACGGGTGGTACATACACAACAGAACAAGAAAGGTTTATAAGAATCGAAATATCGAATATTAGCGCTCTTACTAAGTTGATCGTCGCAGTTTTATCAGTGAGAGCTATTTGTTTATATAAATTGAAAGGAATGTGCCGGTTAATAAACGATATGCGATTATATTCACAACACCGCTGGTAGTTGGAAAAAAAATATGAATTAGAGAGCCGTCAGATGCCACGAACTGCAAATACGGCCGCCGGCGGGAATATGGTAAAAGAAGAATGGGAAGCTATTTTAAAGGAACTAATTAAAAAAAATTAATTTGGTCACTGCATAATTGTTTACAAGCCGTTCTATCTTACTACTCATAACGGAGATGTAGAAGTATTGACATACACTTTTTTTCAATTTCTTGATTTAAATTTTTTTTTTTATTTTTGACAATTTTTAATAATTTTCTTATATTTTTGATAAATTTCATATTTCAATGAAAAATTCATTTCACGTAACTGATTTTAGTATCATTGAAAGCTCAATCAAGGTTTGAAGTAGCACGTTTTGGCAAGTTATATTATTTTAGATTTTAATTTTGAATTGAAGGCACTGTAATACATGTTTATAGTGTGAGTTGATTTTATTGCTACAATTGTAGTTTCAATAATATTCCCATTCCAAATCCATCCAAATTTAAAAACCGCAGTAAGAGGAAACATGAAGACAGAAAAAATTTTAGTTAAAGAAGCATTGCCAGTTATTGCTCAAAATATGGATAATAACGAAACGAAATATTTTAAGAAACATAATGTGACCAACATTACTAGAAAACGGCGTTCACGTCACACTTATAAGACAAGAATGGAAATAAGATTTTTTTGGGACAAAACTAAGATGAGTCAAATGTGAGATATAAAAAGGTATCTGAGACACTCCCCTAATAAAGCTTTAGACTTCCTTTATTCCAACAATATTGTTTCAATGAAACTAACGTTATAGTCTGGGGATACTATTCCTGGTGGTGTAGCCCTATTATATCGAATTACAGGAAAAATCGATGGATGATCAATACCTTCAAACCTTATGCAATTGATAATATGCTATACCAACATAATAATGATCCGAAGCGTATGGAAAAACACATCGCGATTTGGCCTCGACAGCAGCCAGTGATTCCTTGGCCATCATGTAGTCCAGATCTCAACCCTATCGACAATTTAAGAAGTGAGTTTAAAAAAAAAACAGTAGGTAAGATAAGTTATAGGAAGCTTGGCAAACCATTCCGATTGACTATTGCCAAAACCTTATAAATTGCAGGCCAAGACTGTTTCAGGCAGTAAAACCTAGCCGGGGTATCATATAAAATATTAATAAAATAATAAGTTAAAAAATGTGTTGATAAAAGAATTTTCTTCAAACATTTGTTTGCTGTCCTTAATTAAATGATCGCGATAAAGCATTCCAGCTTAGTTACATGTATATTTTATTCTCAAGAAATTTCAATTATCTGCTATTTAAGTTTGCGTGTAAAGAAAGATAATTTAATTTACATCATTTTAGAAAACAGGGTGGGCTAAAAGTTTTTCTACTGCGCCAAAACTAAGATGATGAAGGACGTTTTTTCGGCGTCTGTTTTGTACTCACATCCAATTACCCAATTTAAATCAGTGTCCCACATAAATTCAATTAAATCGTGGATCAAGAAGTTCGAAGAGACTGGATCAACATTAAAAGAGAAAAAAAGTAAGACTGCCACGCAGCAAAATACGCTAAAAGAACGTCAAGAAATAATCAACATCCCGTGAAGTTTGTGCCAAAGAATGTTTCAAGATCTCGGCTTTAGAAATGCCAACGTCGAGATAGATCATGTTATTTTTAAGAAATGATTTTCCCACTTGCCTACTACATTCATTTTCATAACACTTGTAATTTTTTATTGGATATTTTAACTTATGGTCCACCCTGTATAATAATATTTGTAAAAATATCTTACTCATCAAAAACAAATCAAAGGTAAAAAATTTCTCAAGGTACATATACCGTCATATAATGTTATTGGTTCATAATGAAGTTTAAAATATCACATTCAGCGATGAACAATGAAAAGGGATGGTTACAGCGACATGTTGCCATATTTACCACAAAGCAATCGCAAACTTCAGCGAAGAAAACTCAAGAATAGCTACAATGTGCCATACCGACTGCACAGGAACATCCCGATGTCCTATAGAAAATTTTTAGGGTATTCTTGATACACAAACTTGGAGAAGAAAAACATCAAAATTACATTTGTTTAAAAAAACTAATTTAAAGGTGTTTGTGGTCCAATTTTTCCCAATAACATTTTATTGGTTATTAATACATTTAACACATTATATAGCTACATTAGAATGTCTTTTTGCATATCAATAAACTACATTGATTACATTGGTTGGATTGTTTCGTGCTTTTAGACAATTAAAGAGAAAGGCTACAGAGGTTAAAGCGCGATCGCTTCAGTCTTTGGTGGATCCTTTAATAACTTCGGTTCGGTTGTTCTTGAGCATGACTTACGATGCATTATCTCCTTATTGATAAGGGAAAATCAAAGTAATTCCAAGAAAAATTGGGCTGGGAAAATTTGGTGTAATAGCACCACCAACGTAACTTCTTCTGCTGCGCTCAGAAACTCAAAACTGTTTATTTCAAGAAATAAGAAAAATTCACTAAATTACGGGCTATGATGTAGGAATAGGCCAGGTTTCTTTGAAGTATACCTTGGGAAATTTTGACCCATTATTTTTCGTTTCTTGAAAAATAGTACAAAATTTCGTCCGAAACAATAAGCAACATAATTAAATCAATGGAAAAAGAGAGAACGCCCTTAGTGACGCAAAAGGAATCCAAACGAAATATTAATATATAAAAAATAGTATGAATATTATAATTTTTTGCATGCATTTTGTAAGACTTCTATTTGTACTTTTAATGTAATATTTATTAAATTGTACAGAAAGTGAAAAAAAGTGTATATACAATCACTCATTTAATCTGAAAAATGGGATTATATAGTTGTTTTGGGGCACTACGAATTCGATGATATTCTCAATTAAAAAGTTGTCCACATTTTTTGGTCTCAAAACTCCTTAAAACAAATACGTTAAGTTTAATAATATTCAACATTTTGATATACTAAATCAATGAAATTTGATTAATTCATAACTGGCAATTGTCCTTAATTCTTTAAAAATGAATGTGGAAAATTTTGAAATATGTCGAATTTGTTTGCTACCTAACTTTCTGTTACGAGATAGTCTACGGTATACATTTCAATTTTTCGCTAAGCATGGCATGGAAATTAAACGCTAAGCTATCTTATACTCATTGTGTATTCATTGGAAATTCGTTGGAAAGTCACAAAAATTGCGAATTTTACAGTGTTTTCAACTTAAGTGAAAATGTGTCTTTATCTCAAAATTTTTACACTTAAATGTATACTACAATCTTTTAATTTTGTTTATAGTAATATACTTAAAGTTAAAATAATTCATATTTGCTATAATCGATATTATGAGATTCTCGAACTCCTATAAGGTCTATAAGAGTGCCACAATACATCATCATCCATAGCTTATATAAAATAATATAATAAAACAAGGACATGGGATAGCAAATTCTTTGGTTGTTTTTGTTTTTTTAAAGAGCTCAAGAGTAGAATTTGTAAAAAAAAATTTAAGATTATTAAAATTAGCAAATTGGTAACTGGTGCATCTACAGACATAGAACAACTAAAAAGTTAACAGGTTCATTTACAAATTATGTACAAAAAATACAAAAAAAAAATTATAGATAGACCTAATCGTAACAAAGCATAACAAAATTACCAAAGCAATAATGTCACAAAAAAAAAGGACCCAAATGGAGTCATTCCGGATATATGGCTTCAACTGCTTTTAATAAGGCTATAAGACATCCATAAACATTTGAATTTTATAATTTCCTA
Source organism: Philonicus albiceps (assembly GCA_963969385.1). Classification (NCBI taxonomy): domain Eukaryota; kingdom Metazoa; phylum Arthropoda; class Insecta; order Diptera; family Asilidae; genus Philonicus; species Philonicus albiceps. Next base: position 22,451,789 of record OZ017776.1, on the reverse strand, counting down.
GGTCTCCACGTGTTGAATTCTTTGCATCACTTCATTTCATAGGTACCAAATAATCCTTTAAGGAAAGTGATGGTTGTATAATTTTATGAGAGAGCGAACAATGCGTGCTAATATATACATACATCAATAATAGTAATAGGTCGACCACACGAGCTAAATTTATATTTGGACGTTAATTGTTAAACCTACAGATACAACACTATTCACGTATTTCGTAATAATGTTTTTTTTTTTTTTGTATATTTACGTCAATTTGACAGTCGTCCAATATACATATACATATATGTATATATATATATATATATAAAATATCATACATATATATATTTTTTTCAATGGATTTCGCACAGAACACTTATGAGGATTATCATTATAGAACACATTGCGGAAGGTGATATAAGCTTAAAGATTGTGTATTTCAATTAAAGCTATTTATTGCACTGCAGTGAAATGTTTATTGGAATATTTTTAAAAAACTACTAAAACACGGAATGCTTCTATTGTATTCACTATTGCTATATGCGTGATTGGGTAAATGCGTGTGATTTGCTGCCATCATATGCTATATATTCTTTCCAGTAATAAGTGTCCTGAGCATAACTGAATTGTATGTCTAACGGTATTTCTATTACAGAAAATAGAAGATTTGTTATCTATTTATTTATCAAACTCTTATCTCACTTTTGTACTAATTTCTTGTATTCTCACTTTTCAACAATTGTCATAAATTCTCAACGCAAATAGTTCACTACTTTTAATCCTTACTATGCCAAAGGTCCTCTACATATATAGCCTTATTAAAAGTTTTCAGCCGATTTTGATTTCTAAATTTAGGTATATTTTTTTCTTTTCTCTTCTTGGGTTGTATATGCAAGATACACTCATACAATACAACAAGTAATCCAAATATATTTTTAGTGTATTGATAGTAACAAAAACCAGCGCTTATTTTAATCATGCAATTCAAGCAGTGGGATGCTATTTGTTGTAGGGAAATTACCGATATAACAATTAGTTTTCCACTAAGTATGTAAGCTCTACTATGAATTATATCCCCTATTATGTTAAACTTGGGCGAATTAAAGTACTTCTCCTATTACGTTGTTATTCGCCTTCCCCATTAAAGCAGTCATACCAAATAGGCCCAAAAACTAATCGCCTTCCTAGTCACTGACATTTTTTATTCGCCTTGGTTTGCATAAGAAATGAAATTTTTGCATATATTCTCCAACTACAATAGGGTGAAGATTAGAAGAACAAAATTTGGTAGTTTCGTAACCATAATAGGGTCATTTGTTTGTTATTTGTTAATAAAATAATGATTAATAATTGAAGTACTTTTCAAATACAAGTGGTGCACTTGAAATAATGTAATACGTACAAAAAAACAACTTATTACAAACATATGAATAAGGAAATTTCCTTATTGAACTATAAAACAGTAAAAAAATATCAGTTTTCCGCTTTCCTTTGTTTTCTCACACTTTAATGGTTTTAATTTATTAATTGAGTGATAATTTAGATTTTATTATAACTTTTTTAAATTAAAGCTTTCAAGAAGGACATTGTCACGAAATTCTTTATAGATTAGTAAGAAAAAAACCACTAAATAACATCAATTTTCGGATAGAGTACCATTTCTTAATTAAAAAACAAACAAGACTGGAAATCCCACAACTTGAATTGCAAGAAATTTATACTCTTAATTAAAAATAATTGCTTTCTACTTTTTTATAGAAAAAACTCGTAATTACATTTTAATGAATGATTATTTTTCTTTTCCCCAGCATTGCAAAATTTCAACAAGGCAACAGAGCCTTTGAGTGGAGTTATTGCTGTTTTTTTAAACGTTGTGCTTGTTATGTATCTTTTACTATATTTACAAACTGTGACAAAAATTTGACTAGAAGCAACGGTTTTGCAACAAATCAGTGGCAATTTGATTGCTCAAAAGCAACCATGTTTCAATGTTTCATATGTGCAAGTGTTTTGCAATGCATAGAGGCAAAAGAGGTTTTAGTTTTAATCCATCATAAAATAAATAATAAGCGAAGTATAAAAACTTAGAAACTTAAGATTACTTAAATCGCATTGTCCCTACTTGGAACGAAGTTCAACAACATTCACCTTTGAAACGGTGTTTCTTTTTTTTTTTTTTTTTTTTTTTTTTTCTATAGAGCGATATTATTTTATCGAACAATATTTATAATTAACCGATATTTCCACGGTGCTTTTCGAACGTACCCCACGTATTATAATAAAATTTACTTGATTATAACAGAGTGGTACATATAATAGATTTTATATATAAATTTAAGGAAAAGTTATCAATTAAATTAATGTGTTAAAAATACTCAGAATTTAAAAGCACTTTATTTTTGAAACTTAAAGTTAAACGTTTAGAAAAATCACTGATACTGGTACAATTTGTTCGAAATGTTTTATACCCACTGACATTAAACCTTTTAAAACTGGGAATTAACCATGTTTAGGAAATGTAAGCGATAAAATCGCATTAAATTATTTCCAATATATGTTCAATTTGAAGAAGTAAAAACAAAATAAATTGTCACGAAGCAACTCCCTATATTTTATCCGAAAATATTTCAAAAAATTGCATATGAGATTGACGAGCGTATGAAGGGAAGGGTGTAAGAGTCAAATATATAAATAAAGGTCTGTCTGTCTCGAAGATTTTTACCCATGGGTAATGTTTTTTTTTTTTTACCCGAAGGTGTCAAGAGATAAATTTGGGTAAAATCACCGTTTGCTTTTCAGTGACCAGTTGTTGCCTATCATTTCAAATTTCATGTTTTTTAAGGTGTTTTTCGCAAACAAACATTTCAGAGTTTACCCAATATTTAGTTGTATGGTGACTTTTAATGTTCTCCCACTACCATATAATAGCTTTTACCAGATTTTTACCCAAAAATGACTAGACAGACCTAATATATCTTCCTTTTGAGTTGCATTGCAAACCAGTTTTGCCTATGCGATGGAAGGTAAAACAAGATAGCGAACCTTCTATCAAAATGTGGTTTAATTTTATAAAACGATTTTGTTTTACGTTAGAGGTCAGCCAGTATATAAATACATTTGAGTTTTTATACAGGTTTAAATTTTTTCACAAATATAATATGTTTTTGTGCAAACTAATTGTCAATAAACTAACAGAGTAGCACCAATCCTAAAACAACCCCTATAATATTTCAAATTGCAAAAAAGAATAGGTGAGTTAAATTTAAGTGTATACTGTGTGGTTAGATTTATAAATTTTTTAATTATACCTCTATACATCATTACATATTTTATGTTAAAGATGCAGAAATTGAAGGAAAAAGTGTTTCAATTAAAATAATAAGTGTCATCAATACATGCATTTTTTAGCTTCATTAAATTGAACAGATATAGACCTAATGCGACCGAGTAAAATGTTTTCGGACGATATGTGTCTACATTTCTTCATCGCACTTAAGAGTAACCTTTCTACCGTCTTTCACATTGAAGCCCTATCTTGCAATATATATATAGGTATACCTCAATTTAACTCAGATATTTTTTTGCAAATTTTAAAAACTATAAGGTTGTTTTTACGAATACAGCTACTCTATCAGGTTATTCACATTTTGCGTTTGTGCATAGTGTATTTGTGAGAAAACTAAACCGGTATATACTTTAAATAAATCGTTCACTAACTCGTAGTTTGTAAATCATATGGTGCTGATATATATATTTTTTTTTATAAAGAAGCACCAAATTACCACCCTGTTAACACGAATTTGGTACACATCGAACGACAAGGTAAATAGACATCACAATCTTTAAACACAAAACTTGAAGCAATTCCTTCCATAGCTTTTTGAAATTCATTTAAGTTTTCGTATATGACGCTTAATCTGAAAAATTTTTCTGAACAGTATACTTTTAAAATATGAATATCTCGTGAATTTTACAAATTTGAATTTTGAATTTCATAAATATAAAAAGAATGACTGTCACTAGTGAAATTCTGCACCAGTTTTCAAGCTTACAGCCTATGTTATTTGTTTTTTACTTAATTTTTATGACAGAATTTTATTTAAATTTATATATTAATTTTAAGCTACAAAATGCTCGCATTTCAGTGTCTTGAAGAAATGAAGTGTTTTTGCTTTTTCTTTTATTTTTACTGAAACAATAGTGTTTATGCAGTTCTTCAGCCTATGAGTTATTCGCTTTGTATAATTATATTAAAATATTTTTATTTTCATGTAGTCAGGTACAAAAATTTTATATAAATATCATTCTTTTCTTCATTCCTTACAAGTCCTATTAGTTTTAAATTTTTTAAATAACTTATATTCTCAGTTTACATATACATTTTTAACTTTAATAATTCACTTACATATCTACTGAGCAAATTGCGTGCTTATGGAGAGTTTTGAATTTTTCATTTCAGACAAAGATTAAAGCATAGTTCGCAATTGATACTGTTTAAAAGGACATTCTATTTTATTGAAGAATAAATTCACGATTTTCAAGAATTTTTTTTTGGTAAAAAGGAAACAGCTTTAAAATATGTAAAACAAAAACGTTTCAATTTATTAACATTATTTAGTTTAAAATACCGAAGCTCTTCCAGAATGTGCATGCTCGTTATTGGACATGATAAAAGGGAAAAAAACAACAATTTGTACATAAACTACTAAAAAGAGTTGGCGTCAGCAAATCGAAAAAGTTTTCAAAAAATATTACTACTTTTTGAGATTTCTTAAAATAAAAAGAGTGGTAAAATATTTATGAATATACACGCCCGTGGTTTGTACTGTAGCTATACGTAAAATATTATGAATAAATTTCAGGCCAATTCATTAGAGGAAAACTTTTTGAAAGATGGGACAAAGCTCGGATATATGTATAAATTTAGAAATACAAGTAGTTTCCTTTTTAACACTTTGAGGATATATTATTCAAACCATATAATATTAAAAAACTATAACTATAAAAAAATTAAAATTTGTTCAATTCGAGAAAGAAGAATGTCCACTTAAATAAGAGTAACATATTAAAACATTATTCTAGAAAATGATGGTATCCTTTATGAAAAATAAACAGATTTTTAGCCAAGATTTTTAATTATATATTTTATTGTTTTTATGACTGTTTAATTATAAGCCTAGAAATGGCCATCATTCTACATATTTAATAAGCGATCTATTTGTGGATATAGTGTCCAAAAGCCACCATTAGCAAGAATATAATCCCTGTTTCGCCACTATCATCATGATATTCACCAATATTTCTTTATAAACAAGTATAAGAATACTAGTTAAATTAAAAATTTTATTAGCCAATTTAGTTAAGAAAAAATATTTAATGTTTTTATATTTTAATTTTAAATTTATAAAACTGGAATCTGGCGACAACCTGTAAGTGCCTTATCATAGTCTACATTTTCGCAGATTAAATCCCAGAAATTAATTTTCCTCACTATATCCACAAATCTAATTTGATTCACACACTTATTCTTTCTGTAAGTATACGTATTGTTTTATATGGAATTATGAAGTATCACAGGAGTTTGTTTCGTCTCGTGAATAATAATTTAAAATAACCAGCTGCAAAATATTCTTGGCCTAAACTGTACAGATTCAAAGGCTATTTCGCATTCACGGGCTTTCATTCTTAAAAATATGAAAAAAAAAACTAAGCTAAATAACAATTCAAAAGTCTCCACGGATTCAAAGCAATGTGAATTTACAAAGGTAATAAGCTCCTTAAAATTTATAAAGGAAATTAACAGTAGTCTCCAAACATTTCGACTTATTGTTTTTTTTCTTTCTTTTTAAGGTTAAGCCTCGTTTTGTTATTAGTTGAGTTCCTTGAAGCTTTAAGTTTTTCACAAGGTTTCAATAGATAACATATTTGCCATCCTACCCGTTCGGATCGATTACAGGTCGTCGATGGTGATTCCAACTCATTTTGTTCATTGGACTTCTAAAGGTGCTTGCTGCATCATCCTGGTCAACTATGGTACTTGTTGTTAAGTTATTACTATTGGATGTTACGTCATTGTCATTTCTAAAATTACGTGTCTCAGTTCTATCTAAATTGGTACCTAATAATTTAAGCCGACTATTGTCTATTGTGGATGTTTTTGGGTTCGACTTTTCGTCACACTGTAACATGAGAAATTATTATAAAATTAAATGTATTTTTACATTTCGTTTTTGAAATTTTCTTGTACGCCTTAATAAATTATATTGAAATGATGATGGATGCAAAAATGAACAACACAATCATCAGGCTCTGCTTACCATATCATTAAAAATTGTACAATTTTAAACTCGAAGGGCTTACCGTTAACTATTAGGAAGTTCTTATGACCACCTTCCGGCTCCATCATCAAACTAGCTCGATGATACTATAATACTCTATTGTAATGGGAACTTCACATGTATGTAAGATGTCGTTCTATTCTATAATGCGAACTGGCGTTATAGAAATGGCGATTTCTCTGCACGATCATGATACAGAATAAATTTCGCGAACTGTTAGACCACTTACGCACCTATACAAGACGCCAGATCACTGTTGATAAATACAGATATTTTTGGAACTAGCAAAAAGTGTGTTAAAAATCCATTAAGCTGTTTGCATGATTCGAGGCAAAACCTTTTACATTTACAAACCGTGAACTGGCTTCTTGCATATGTGCGCAAGTGATTTGAAACTTTAGTTTGGAAGCTACCGCGAATTTTTACCCCATGTTGCGGTATTTTCTACGTATTACTTCACGGCTTATAGTAAAACCTATATAAGAAGTCGTGAAATGGTCCGGCACATGTACACTACTATAGGGCTAAGTGACCACAATCTTCAAATAAGTTCCTATAAATTATATAGCGAACATCTTAAACATGGAAGAAATTGGCGGCAACTTCAAAATTAAAGCTCACCCAAAAACGACTTTGTTCAAACAAATGTAAACTTTTTGAGCTCAAATTCAACTCAATAGAAATTACGAGCCCCAGACCACTTGCAAAGTATATGGCGGAAGAACATTTGGTTCCGAAAAACAGAAAAATTACTGCACTTTCGCTAGCAATTCATTCATATTTTTGGCTAATATAGAGTGAAAATTCCTATGGTCTTTGTTATTTTAATTTTATAAAACTGTCCCTAGAATACAAAAATATTCGGATTGATTTAATTTTTCTAGAGATTTCACTCCAAGGCCATGCAATGAAAGAGCAAAGTTCACGGCTTGTAAATATAGAAGGTTTTGCTTGTAGTGTAAGGCAAAAAGTTTGTGCATTACGTGCGCAGATAAAAACATCTTTGCAGAAAACGAGGGATTCTTTTTTTTTAATTTTTTAAATGAGTCCACTTTTAAATTTGCTTGAATATACATATGGTATCTGGCAATTTAAAGGGATAAAGAATCAATTAGCCTTGAAAGTTACGACGGAAAGAGTTAACGACGCATTTTATATAAACCATAGAACACGAGCTGTCCAAGGATCGGACTCACCGATGCAACATATGTCGTATCTAAGCATGTAATTCGTATGTTGTATGTATGTATGTATGCATGCATGTATGCATACGTAAATCTTTCCAACCCCCCTCCTTCAGATTTATAAAAAATGTTATATGCCCTTCCACCAAAGCAAAATATGCCTCTATCAAATTAACTTCTCCTCTACTATAGCTGGTAGTGATAAATAAAATACTGGCCAGCCTATCTAGGGTTGAAGTATGGGCCAAGAGCTGCAGCGTGGGAATTAACCCGGGTAAGACAGCATTGACGCTGTTCAGGACAAGGTCTAAGATTCTGAATTTCAGGTTGCCTGCACTTGGCGCGGTAACATTAACTCTATCTCCTCATGCGAAGCATCTTGATGTCATCCTGAATACTAAGATAAGAGAGATTTAATATCAATGTACGATTCAGGGAAGCCTGTATTTGCTTTCTATGCTTGTAAAAAAAGCAGACAGACGGTGGGGACTCCAGCCAAGGAGGGTTTGGTGGATGTACATAGCCATTGTACGTCCTATTTTCACTTATGGACCACTTGTTTGGCTTATGTTAGTACAAAACTGGGCAGGGTACAGCATGTATAGGCATCTCAGGAATCATGCGGTCATGTCCGACGGAGGCTCTTAATATGATCTTCCACCTCTTACCTATTGATCTAAAAATCAAATATCTGGCGTGCTGTAGTGCCGTCAGACTGAAAGAGTTAGGGCTTTAGAATTCCAGATCATGACCAAAGCCATGGTAAGATTCTGGTACGAACTATATTGTCCCCATGTTATCCCATGGAAAGAACTTCAGGGCGACGGTTCCCCCAGGAGAGAATGACAAGACATCTATATTGCACAGACTTTCGACCTTCTTGTCTTCAGGGTCTAAATCCGAGAGGTTTGTTGGAGCCGGTATCTTCTCCGATTCACTCGGTATTGAGGAGTCATATCGCCTTCCAGGGCATGCAAGCGTTTTCCAGGATGAAGTGCTGGCTATAATGAAGGCCTGAGGCCCTGGTCTGTTTAAATAACACATTCAATATTTCAATCCTCACAGACTCGCAAGCCGTTAGCGGAGCCCTCGACTCGGCTAGTATTTCATCCAAACTGATGGAATGCTGTTGTGAGCAACTAATTCTCGGATCTTGAAGACGGAGGAACTTTTTAAGCGTACTTGGATCGTTATTCCCAGAGTGGTGGCAGTTCGCACTGCTCATAAAGGAGCACGCAGCTAAGCTAGGGATCCCTTTGAATAGTTACTGTCGTAGTTGCAAGGATCCGGCTGAGAATTCATTCGCCATTTCCTGTGCAACTGCCCGGCGCTAGCAGGGGCGAGACAAATACTCTATCGATAGCATTGGGGATCTATCTTCGTCAAAGAGAGAGTTAGTTCTCTTTTGAACTCCACAACCTGGTTCTAATCTTTGATACTTAACCTACGTTTGACAACCTGGTATTTAAAGGGATTGTGTGGTTTTAAAACTGTGCTTTCTTTCTAGCGCCAAGTGAACAGCGATCAATAGATTGGGTCGCTACATAAAACAACCAACCAACTCCTCTTCCCTATAACTTTCCAATGGAACATGTTGTTAAAATCAACCTCTTTTATATATTTTGAAAGTTTTATACATAATTCCCTCATTCTGCAATACATTTTTTGTATTGCCTCGGGACGCACAAGAAAATTAATGAATCTTATTTATTGAAATATTATGGTGAACGATACTTACCCGTAACCCGCCAGGTTGTTTCAGTTCTCCATCTGCGTCCAACAGTTTGGGCTCAGATGATAAAACTGGTGAAATGGAATGTTTTAAAGGAGGTAGTAACGTTTTAATGGAACCATTTTGTTGTAATTGCATCTCATTTCTGTTAACAATCCGTTTTGGATTGTTGAAGAAATTGTGCGAGGAACTTATTTTGTTTAATTGAACTGCCCCTGATGATTTGTTCATAATAGGCTCATTCTCGGCATAAAGAATATCACTTAAATCTCTTCTTCGCTGTGTTAGTGGTGTGGAACTGCAATATGTAATAGGGGGGATGTCATTTAATTCATGTTGCTCTTGGTGTGAACCATTTTCTCCAGGGTTTTGTTGAAAGCTTACACCATTCCCATTGGGTAAAGTGCGCGTCTGTACATTGGCATTGAAACGATTCGAATATTTTGGAATTAGAGTTTGCATTTCATGAAGTTCAATATTTGGTGTCGTTGTCATGGAAAAATTTTGTTCAGATGGTGAGGAGCGATTTTGATTATTAGAGCGGTTTTTAAAGCGTTGTCGCTGTTGGACGAACAAGAATGCAAAAAATAGTATGCATACCAATGATAGAAAAACCCCTAAAGCAATTCCTTTAAGAAGAAAGAAGATTTAAACTCAAATATATTTTTAACGTGATCTAATATACCTAAAGAAGGATTCATGAAGTAGTCGCTATCCTTTTCTAAAACATCTGTTTGAACGTTCCGCAGATCTATAAAAATTGGAGGTCCAATTCCGCTCTCACCCATTACACGAACTGTGATATTAATCTTGTCAGTTTCAGTGACCTTAGGGAACTAGAATTTAATAAAAATTCATTAATAATTCCTCCTCCTATTAAAAATTTGTTCGATGTAATTTCGTAGTACTGTTTATTTTTACCTCAAAAGAATTTTCGGTAGAGGATACATTAACTTCATATGTTGAGTTGTTGAGCGTCCACAAAATTAGGTAATAAATAATTTGGCCATTTGAATTAATAGGTGGATCCCAACTCAACTTAAGACCCTTTCGTCTAATAATCTTCTGATTTGTTATGGGTCCTGGAGCTGAAAAATTATTTAATTAAATTAAGAAAACGATTATTTTCATATACAAGAAGTCTACTTACGATCTGATTTTGTGTACACTTCGCTTGCTCCATAATTCTCTAAAGATTTGCAGTCCAAGAAATCTATGCGGTATGGAGTAAGCGGTTTTAATTTTTTCACCGTAAAGTATGTTTGGGCAGTCAATCTTAGTAGAATAGAACATTGTTAATTAAATTCGAAAACAAAAAGTAAAAAACTTATGATTTGTACTGACTCACATATCTTGGCAATATTTTTCTTGGTCATCTCTTATAATAGCCTCGGGGTTCATACTACTATAGCAGGCTTTAATGCACGAGACATCTCGAACTGGATTCCAAAGAAATGTTACTCTGCGCGATTCAACGTGCGCAACTCTAAACGCAAAGCCGTTAAATGTATTATTCTCGATCTATGATAAATTACATGTTATTCAAGTAGTTTCTCCATTCTAGATTAATTAAAGTACCTAAAAATAACGTCGTTTTTTTATGGTGTATGCAGGGTGGGTGTAGGATTGATTCCTACTATATTTATTTATTTATTTATTTGCTTATTGATTTATAATTCGTGTAAGATACAATTCTCATGATGAGTTATCTTATTTAGAAATACGTTCGTACGGAATATAGAAGGTAATAAACAAAGTTAGGCTAAACTGAATAGAACAAAAAAAAAAAAAAAAGAATATAAAAATTAAACTTAAAATAGAAGTATATAATAATGAATATGAAATAAAATGATACACTAAAACCAGATCAATAGTTGTGTATTGAAATAGAATCACATTATCGGAAACATAGGTGCCTATAAATTAAATTCCTGTACGGAGCGTATGAATGCTCCAAACGCTGAAAAGTAGACAGTCCCAGAGTCGGACGGCTTCATAAATTTGAACTTATGATAAAGAATTTTATGCTACAAATAAGTATCAAGAGAACATCAGAACTGCGTCCCTGAAATGTGACACACAGTCATGACTCTCCGAACTTAATACAATTATTACTAAATGGAAATGTTTTCATCAATTTTTGCAGACAATATACTCGTAGATAGCCATAAACGCCACAATACATCATAGATGATAATCTTTTCGAAACAAGACATTCCCGAATTAAGATCAATTTCCAAGTTACAAAGAGTTCAATTTTAATTTATTAAATAGCCATATATATAATAGATACTTTGCAGATCATTGGTTAATCTTGCACCGCAATCCTTTGAGTCCAGAAGGCTGGTCAAGATATATTTGAACGTGGTCATGATGCATATGAATGAAAGCATCATAAAGTACTAGAGGTAAATCGTTAATAAATATGTCTGCAACGATTTAGCTGAACACTGCCGGAGAAGTGATCTTTATTTCCCAGAACTTTTTGCGAACGGTGGCGAAGGAAAATTGAAATTAAATTTATCGCACTATAAATAAAATGATAGTTCCTAGACAATTTTTCCAGTAGGACTTTGTTACAAACGGAATCAAAAGCATTAGAAAAATCGAGTAGCTCCAGAATAACTATGTTGCGGTAACCTTGATCAGCGTCAACTCGCAAACATCAATTGTTTTTCAGTAGTGAATTATTGTATCTGCCAATAAAGCAGCTTTTTCAGAAATTTTGGAAAAGAACGGCATGAGAGCACACTAAGGAAAGGTTTTTTTTGGTATAGGCACAACAATCACGCACTTCCAACTATTGAAAAAGACGAAGAGAAGGGTTTTTCTTGTCGAGCAATCATTCGCCCAATTTAGTCAGTAAACCAGGGATGTGATATATTACAATGCGCTTATTTAGTAGCGGTACATATGTACATTCTTAAAAGACAACCAATTGATGCCTGGAGGAATTCGATCTGATCATCCATGTTCAACATATTATATACGCTTGATCTATGTATATAAGAAGTTGCAATCGACTAGTAATCTTTTAAGATCCATATTCTTAAAATTTCTATGAACGATATAGAGCGGAGCTATGTCTGTATTAAGTTTAATTTTATAGGATATAAAAATTAGATCAAGGCCCAGAAAGCTAAATGATGGATGGTGAAAAGATAATGTTAATTCAAAGTCACTTACCAGAAATAAATAGAGAAGAGATGGATACTCAGTATTAAAATAATTGAAACTCATATTATTTACGACTTTCAAATGCGGCAGGAAAACTTAAGCAAGTATAAGGTTTTATAATGTTGATGTTAAAATCATCTCCGACAATGTTAGAATGATAATACGCCAAATCAGCAATGATCTCAAAGAACAGGTTTTAGCTTGGATTGTTCATGTGATTTGGAAGGAAGTACACAGAACATAGAATGCACATCAGTCATCAAAGATGTTCTAAAAAACAAGATGTGGCACTCTTCATACAATCCCAAAGCTATGCAATTTCTAAAATGGCAAGGGGAAATTTTTCCCATTAAATAAAGCATTTAAAGAACTACTGCTATCCATTCTTTAAGTAAATTACAATAAGAACGAAAGAGATAAAAATAAGCAGCAAAATATTCTCATCTACAGCACATACAGTGTAGAGAATAATGTGCAGCGTTTTTTTTTATCATGCATTTTTAAAAGTGCGATAAAGTCTCAACAGTTTTTTATTCCCTTGCATGCACGATATTAGTACTATCTCCGCGCACTGTTCAGGTGTAGGTAAATTCTGAATCGAGAATGGGGGAGATGCATTTTTAAAGGCGCGATAAAGTCTCGAACGTTGGGTGTGCCTCTGGCCGGCGAAACGTACCGGATGATCTTGATATTCTTGGAAACGTTTGAGAAATTAATTCGTAAAACCGTGCATTTCTTGCTATGACCTTTATTATTAAAATTTAATTTGCTTTGACAACATTTGGGCAAGTAACGAAATGTGGAAAATTTATATTATATACGAGTACATCACACAGGCATTCTGTAAAATTTTTCAATTCTCGTTTCGTGTCATCCCAAATTTTTGTCTTTTTCTTAAACCTGAAACTTTATTACTATCTTTTAGCAAAATCGGTAAGGTCATTCAGCTAACTGGACTAAATTTGAAGAAAGATAAGCGAAAACGTCATGAGTATCACATCTTTATAAAGATAGTCTTTGGTTAGAGATTCCGAGGTGGTGGTGTTCTGACACTCTTCGTCATCACTGGTTTTTTCGGTCCAAATCCAATTAACATAGCGGCTGATTTAAATGATAATTTTTTACTACCAAACACAATATAAGTTTTGGGCATTGGAATTAAAAAGGATGTACGCAGCCAGTGATCGACAGTGGACGCGGTTTATGAAAGTTTCGATTTAGATACAAATGTGGAACCGGGCAAAAAAGTCAAATCGTATGACTCAGAGCGCTATACGGTGGCGTCTCTGGGACCTTTTTGATCAAGGTGTTATATGTTCTGAAAAATCTATCTCAACTTTCGATTCGAGAAAGCATTTTGAGATTTTTGGCTAAACTTTATAGAACATTCGGTCCTATTCACTTTCTAGACGAAGTTGTGGCCAAGTGCTATGTAATTATATACTTCTTATTATTATATTTTTTGCTGAATATATGTATTATTGTAACTACAGATGTTTCTTCTAGTCATTGGAAATTAAAAATTGGTTTTAAAATTCAATTGACTTATAACACCCGGTGTAAAAACGACATTCATTTTTTGGTATCTTTAAATTTCTAATATATACCGTTTTCCATTGCAAATACTGCAAATCCTGGTTCAAGTCCTCATTTTCTGATGTAATAACTAAAGTCCTTACGATGACACGGGTTGCATTAGGTACTAATATTCCTGTTACATTACCAGGTAATACAAGCTTAGATACTGTTGCAGTTGTAGTTGTGCTATTTACTTTCAACTTAGAATTAAGTCTGGTAGCATTCAGAACAGGAATTTTATGTAGATGCCGCTCTATGTCGTGAATTGTGTGATAGAAGCTTATTTCATGGGTGCTCCCAACGACAGTGTCACCAAAAACAGGATTTGTCCCAGCATCGCCGTCAAATTGAATAACATAATATTTTGGAGCTATAATTTTCAACGGTGTCCACCAAATGAATATTCCGTTTGGAAAGAAAACTCCGTTCACAGAAACTGGAATATTCATTCTATTTGAAACCGATTCAGAGAATGAGTACTGCAAATACTTACGCCCTTGTGTAGCGCATTTAACACCACGGGTAAGCAATGATATATCAAAAGTCCTTTCCTGGTGTCCATTTAAATTTTGAATTGATGTCTGCACCAAACCTCTCATATACAGGACAAATGGCTTTAATATGGGCAGGCCTTTTGATATGAGAAGATACGAGTTCGATTCCAGTTCAACGGGATGCGTAGAGTTCCATTTATAGGGATTATCCGTGGCGAAATGAATGCTCATAAATAACTACGTAGAAATATATGTTCTATAAGGTCTCACAGAAAAGAAAAGAATGTTGCTTACCAATCGTGAGCTCGATTCAAATGTTACGTTGAGAGTTTTGTAATTGACAGGGAAACATTTAACCTTTTCTGGGCGTCTTGGGATATTCATCAAATCTTCCTTCCTTCTTAGTCTAAGTAAACCAGATGTTACAGCTTCTCCCACAATATTTTTCGCGAAGCACTGATACAGTCCATCGTCCTTAAGATCAAACGAGTTTATTCGAAGAACGGGTGGAATGTGGTGGACAGTGTAAGTGTTTTCTATTTTGATGCCATTTCGGTACCTATTAGAGGTAATAGTATTAAATTTGAAGAAATGTTAGGATATGCATGTTCTTACCAATTTATTTCTGGAGGAGGACTTCCTTCCGCTTTGCATGATAATGTGACCATTGCTGCTAAAGTGCTTTCGTACGACCCCAAGGGTTGAATAATTTTTGGAGGCGAAGTTATTACTACCTGGAATACCTGAATACGCAGCTTGTGAGTTTTAATTGAGATGAAAAAAAATTCTTAAATATGAAATCAGAAATGTTCAAAGAGTAAATTCTTAAAACCAAAACGTTAACCGACTATTGGTCTAAATCGATTTGTTTTTCACTTAAGATTGATCCAGAGTATGAGCAGGATAAAAAAACATAGCTAATACCGACTAAAGTTGTCGGCTTCGCACAAGTTTTTTTATATCATCCAGTGAGGGCAGAGGAAATAGTACCTCCTTTATGATTTTTCATGCTATGAGATATTTTTTTAAATTTTGAGGAAATAATAATACTTTCATTAAAATATCACGCATGCTATCATTAATACCATAAAACGCGCACATATCTTTTGCAACAGGTATAACTAAATAAGTTAGAATTATTGACGCTGAATAAAGCTAATTAGGCTGCCAGAATGCAATTACGTTTATAGACAGAAGGGTTTTCTACAATTTTTGCTAAAGCATTTAATATTCTACAAAGTTTCAATAAAATATGTGAAGTTATATGTTTTAGTGCCAAAAGAATAGCTTTAAATTTGCATTATCATTGTTGAAAAAAGAAATTTTCTTGAAATCGATTTAAGCCATACATTTTTTTTCTCAAAAAAAGCTCTAAAGGAGGTAGTTCAATAGAAATTCAACTTCATAATTTTGCACGATTTTGTAGATAGTTTTTTTTTGCCAACAAAATAATATAGATCTACTAATTATATTATTTATTATTATTATATTTATAATTGTTATTTAACAAGTAAATTGCCTTATATGAACTAACTTTAATAAATTGATACTTATTGATTTTTAAATAAATATTTGTTTTTGTTTTCTTACTATCTTCTCTTCATTTAGCATCTTTTTTAAATAAAATATTTAAGTAGGTTTGTAAAAAGATAAATTAATTTGTTTTGCAAAAAAAAAAAGGAATTTGACTTGCAAAAGGATGAAATCGATTTGGAAACAGGTAAATTTAAAATGCAAATGTATACGAACTACTTTCCATACTTTCTAAAAAATATCAATTATTAATCATAATTGAAGTAAAGCTGCTGCTTATTTTATCTTCTGTAATAATACTCCAAATAAAAAACTGAAAACTTACTTGAAAATCTCTTCTTGTCGTACAATTATACATTCCCTGATGTTTATGAATGGATGCATTCCTGACAACAATCTCATTGCTGTTATTGTTAATTTTAATAGGAAATTCCGTAGATTCTGGTAAAAAATACCATTCTATAGTATCTGTATACCCTAAGCATCGAAGTGTAAAATCTTGTCCGTTAGGGATATACTGCAGCTTGGATTGCACTGGTGCTAAAAGCTTTTCTGCAACATCGTCATTTATCGCATTCGTTACTGTTACATTCCATGTAAATTGACAGTGTAATTTAGGTGAATATATATTTTGGGCCACACATCTGTAAAGGAATATTTACAAATATAATGATACTAATCAAAAATGATCATTAAACGATAAAAAAAGGACAATATTGATTATACTTTGACCAAAATACTTTTATAGACATTGTTAAGTGAGCACGAGATATAGAAAAGATTAAGTGCAAAATTACTAATCAACAATATGCTAAAAGAAACAAATGGTTGTTCAACTGATCAACACAAAAACTATTATGACTGTTAATAAAGTAACAACAATTTCTTTAAATTACATAAATTCAGAGAAAACTTACTTGTATTTTCCTTCGTTAAATTCACTAACATTTCTGATTATCAAGGTACCATTTTCAAGTTGCATATATCTATATTTATTTGAAAAAAATAAATAAATTATTGCATATTCTGAATACTTAAAAATAAATATTAAAAGGCGCAAAAAGGAAATTTTATTCTGAAGGGTGCATGAATCTCTTTAAAATGGATTGTGCCCTCTTGTGCACCCCTTGTTACGCCCTTGCACATTCTCCTTTATTCGCCAAATAAAATAGTCCTAATAATAATCAATTTGGTTGTGATTTAGAACATTTTAAAATTTATCTATTAATACTTAAATCTATTGAAAAATTGGCCTTCAACGCATAATGTGTAGTTTTACCTTTTCTTTGCAAATCGCGCGTGGATTGGATTATTTCCATAACTCCATGTAACATTGGGACTTGGATAACTTAAAGCTGGACAATCCAAAACGAGAAAGTCCCCCTCTTTCACAACAATGTTTGGTTCTACTGGAATCCTTTTCAATACCGCAGATTGAACAACAGATTCTGTCGAAAGGATAACTCCAAGGCCCATTCCAGTGCCATTCACTAGGCATCGATAGCTGCCATTTCCCTTTTTATAAGGAAGTTTTAACGAACCGTTCATGTACATCTGAAAATCACTACGTCGTCCTATTACGAGTTTTTTCCCATTTCTATACCAGGAGTGAAACTCAAAATTGAATTTCTTATCAACTATACAAAAATTTCAATTGTTATATGCATAAAATTGGTTATTTTCAATTCAAAATTCTTACCTGTCATGTTTTTTATTGATATGGTACACGGAAGCAGAAGAGGTGCATTAATTTGAGAAAGTAAAACTATTTGCGGTGGAGGGACGGTTATATTAATAATAGGTCCTGGAATTTCAACGTTTGGTGCTGCATTTACTGAAATAAGAAAAAATTTTTATTTATTAAAAGCTTTCTTAGGTATGTATGTATATCATCTTAGCATAAAACATCTTGAACAAAAATCTGTGATCGATAGTTTTAAATTTTCTTGCCTTGCCTGGCTCGTGTTTCTCGCTTATGAGAACATTTATATGAAGAAAAGAAAGACTTGGCTTCGGGAGCTATGATTTTGGTTCTATTGGAACTAATCTGTTTTGGTTAGAACACGTGTGTAGAGGAAAGTACATATAATTGTCAATGCTCCCTCGATAGTTTGCATTAGGCGATGTATTGATTGATTGATATGGTGATGGATTGGATTGATATGGTGATGGATTGGATTGATTGTCTCCATGATCATGGGAGCTGCTAATTTGGATCACTGCAGATTGTACATACTTTTGGAGTGTCAACACGCAAGGCGTTTTCAAAGATATTACAAGCGAGTTTTTCATTGTTTCAGGTATGGATATTTAATTTTTATCTTTAGAATTGTGATAATTGATTAGATTTGATTATGGATTTTAGCTGTTTACTTTTGGCTTTGAACTGAATTTCCCTTTTGATAATATTGACGGCTTGGTTAAAGAAATTTTACTGTCGATGATTTTTGTCTTCTCCTTGGACGAATTAAATTAAATTAATTTGGAAATTTTTCTGCTAATCTGTCGCATTATTTTTTTGTAATAATGGAGTAATATTCAGGAAATATGGATAACAGAAATAATATTGGGAAATGTATTATTCGTTTTTGTAAGCGAAGTTACCATGATTCGCCTCAACAATCCACGGTTCACCTTTTCAAATTTCCCAAAAGACCAAACAAAACGTCAATGTTATTTTGTAATTTGCATTTATAAAAAAAGTATTTTGGTAAAGGAAATTTAAAGTCCTATTCCATCATGCTCCAAATCTAAGATGAATTTGAAAATATATCTAATAAAAACCTGTATTTCAAAACCAAGGGGAATAGTTACTGGATCAAATAATAGTGGTTGCTTTAACAAATTAAACATTACTCCCGGATCGCCTTACTTTAATTTTGAGTACAAACAAATATATGCGTTTTACGATGCTCCTCATTTAATAGAGTCCTTGCGTAATATTTGGATGAAGAACAAAATAGAAACTTCTGGTGGGTATAGTCTTAATTTTCTAAAATTGTATGAATTCGTTCAAGCAGCGGCTCAACTAGATTTTGTCCAAAATTAATACTGAAGCATAATTACTCGAATATGTGTGCATTCGAAAAAAATGAAAGCTACATACGCAACTCAAATATTTAGCCATACCGTTGCTTTAGCTATGACAACTTTAATTCAAATGGGTCACTTTAAAAATTACAAAGATATTACCGCTAAATTTATAGAAAAAAATATTAGAATGATTGCTTGAATGTTTGAACAGCCACGCATTACATGAGGAACATTATTACCGCTCGAGGAAATAAATATTCACCTTATTTCCATTAAATACTGTTTAAATTCATTTTAAATTTAAATACTGATGGAATCGAAAATATATTTTATCTTATAAGGTCAAGAGGCATGAGCAATGTGAACCTTTCGGAGTTCAATTTAATAGTCAAACAATTCTTCAATGAAAATTATTACAATTCATCATTATACTAAATTAGTATATTGCGATGAAGAAATTAATACAATTACCTTGAAATTAGTGCACATTCTTCAGATTCAGTAAGTCGCATTATGGAAGATTTATTTGGTTTTGAAGAAACCTCAACATTTTCAGTAATAGATAAATCAAAATTCTTTAAGATAGTTTGTGGGCTATAAATTACTTAATTATATACAAAAAACAATCTTAAGTCTTAAAACGATTTTTATATTCAAATTTATTTATCTTGTAACAATTTCGCTTCTTACCAATGGAAGCAAATATCCGCACACGCAAAACACAATTGCACAAGTGATGTATTGCTTCTCTTTTTCCAGGTCAATCTTACCTAGTGATGTGATTATTCTTTAAAAAAAAAAGGTTGATTTTCTTAGGAAACGGTTCCTAATATCGATTTACCAATTAAAACATAATTATTAGTAGACGCCAGAAAACTGATCATAATTACATTAAGAATTCTTAAAAAATTCAAGGTGCGTCTAATAATTTGGTCAGACAGTGAACATCGCAGCGCTCGAAAGGGAATTCGTCCATATTAGCAAATTTTCGCAGTCGCTTAGCTGAGGTACAACCTGAAGTAAACTATCAGCTAGACCCAGTAATGTTGAGATGGTATCCGCTACTCTGACACCCAACGTACTGGACCAATATGCATCATCTGACACTGATCGTGAGCACCATCTGCCCAGCGATGAATGATGAATGACATCAAATTAAGAGGAAGCGCCTTGATAAAAAAAATTGTCGACACAGATTCGTCTTCAAGCGAATTGTTCATGTCCGAGGTACTATATGAAATGGAAACATTTCTCTCATTTTCTACCATCAATAAAATCGGAGGATGCAGTTAATCACATCTCTGCATAGCTTAACATGGATAAAGCTCTGCTTAAATGTTTCCCTCTAGTTAAAAAAGATGTGTGTGTTTCGACACTTAAGTTCATAAACTATAAATTAGGTTCTCCTTTTGATATGCTTACGCAAGTTTTGGATTATTCTATTTGGCCTGGACTACAAATTAGTATATTTAAAAATATTAATTCAAAAAGGCAATTGCTTCGCCGCAAATTGTAGTAGCCTCAAGGATCGACGATCAGTTTATTATCAAAATATTGGAGGTTTGCGTACAAAATTAAACGATCTTAGATTAGCTTAGAGTGTGACTTTGACATTATTGTTATAATGGAAACTTAAGTATTCAGTTATATTTTATCTTCGGAATTTGGAACCGAGAAATATGGATGTTGTATTTATAAAGGATCGCTGCCGCCCTATTGCATTAGGGCATAGTAGAGGTAGCAGTGTTTTGATTGCTGTTCGCTGGATCTGTATAGTGAACACATTTCAATAACTAATGGTGCTAACATTTATGAACATCTTGCGTTCGGACCTGTTTAAAGGGAACAATTTATGTCAGCTACCATATATATCACCAGCTTCAGATGTGAAAGTTTACAAGAAACATCTTAATTGTATTGAATCGTTGTCATAAACACTACCTGATGGTGATGACATGAGTGTGCTGGGAGATTTTAATTTGAGGAACGTTACCTGGTCATACATCAAAGATATGTTTTTGACACCCATAAGCATCGTTTCTGTAACTGAACTGTTATTTTTAGATAATATCACAGATTTTAGTTTCTTGTAAATAAATTCAGTGTCTAATTTTCTAGATAGATTCATAGATTTAATTTAATTGTTTCTGAAGATATATTTAATTGTTTCTGAAGATATATTTACGAGGGTAAATGAATTACCATCTCCATTACTCAATTGTCTTTTGCAACATAAAGCATTAGAATTTAATATGTATTTTTATATACATATACAATTAAAACCCATCATAACAATTCAAGAGTATAATTTAAGGAAAGCTGATTTTGATAGTTTACACGTATATTTTTCTAAAATGAAATGGTCTACATTGTTAAACAATTCATCGTTAGAGGAAGCATATAACAAATTTATCGACATTATCAATTTTGCTTTTCTTTTGCTTGTTCCTATTAAAAGTAATATTTCAAACATTTATCCAATTGGTTTAATAAATTTGTACTTCGTTTAAAAAATGTGTAGCATAAAGCTTATAAAAAGACAAATAATGAGGCAAATTTAAACAAATTTAAACGAATAGGGAAGGAATTATATAAACAATATATTAATTCTATTGAGAGTACAATAAAGAATGACAGCAGGGCATTCTACACCTATATTAAGGATAAACGTCAGTATTTGGCTTTCCAAATATTACAGATTATTGTAATATTGAATCGAATAACCTTGAAGACACTTGTGAATTGTTCACAAATTCTTCGAGTTGGTTTATTGTAGTAATATTCATTCTAATTATTCCTTACACTCACCCATAGAAAATCTTTTAGATTTTGGCACTTTATGCTTAATTAAACAGGATATTACTGATGCTATATACAATTAAGCCTATTTATAATAGTAATGTTAAACATATAATGAACTATAGAGCGATTTCCTTAATGCAGACAATCCCCAAACTGCTTGATTGTATCATTCCTTCATTATTATACAGAGAAATTATTTACCCACAACAATACGGTTTTGATAAAGGTGGATCTACAATTACTAAACCAGCTTTATTTATTTTTGAATACCATGAAAAGGGGTTATCAGGTTGATGCAATCTATATAGACTTTTCTACAGCTTTCAACAAAGTTAATATAACTATTTTAGTTAGCAAACTTCACCAAATGCAGTTTCATTCTAGTTTCCTTCAAAGGTTGTCTTCTTATTTATCGAACTGAAAGCAGATTGTTACCATTGTTAACTTACAAGGTAATTTCTGTTGATTCAGGAATACCGGAGGGTAGTCACTGTGATTCTATTTTATTTATCTAAATGTTTCTCTTATGTTAATTGTCCTATTTATGCAAATGAAATGTTTTTTGAAATTCGTGATCGTCACAATTTCTCAATTTTACAACAAGACTTAGATATATTAGGTTGTTGCGTATGAATTTATTTAGAGAAATACCAAAAAATTCAGAATATGGTGCTATTATTTGGAGTTCTTACTACTTATAATTCTCACATTAATAGAATTGAAGCGGTGCAAAGATCATTTATGCATATATTCTTATATTATTATTTTTTCTCTCTTATATTTTTATATTATATTTTTTTTCTCTTTTCGGGTTATTCTAGCCTGTAAAATTAAATTGTATTTGTATTTAAATAATAAATTTAGTATCCATGTTTGAGCTGGTATCAACGGCAATCATTTAATAAGTCCACTCATTTTGATGTAATTGCTTAAGGGGTTATACGCAGTTTCGAGGCTAAAAACAGACGTCTTTTTATGAATTTTTTAAAGAAACAGTTTTTATTTATCAATTACAAGTGATTGTTATTTAAATAGAGTCTACTTTTAAGAATACAATAGCGCGTCGATCATGTAAAAATATTGATGTGCACCGCTCCTGTAGATGATGTCCCGAACGACCTTCAAAAAGAGGCGCTTGGCGGTGATCTCCATTTCGGCGGTTTGGATTATCAGAAATAAAAAAAAATGGTTGATTTCTTTGAGGGATAGATTAATGCAGGTATTGAACGAAGGACTAATAAAAATATTGATTTTTGACAAAATGGCGTCTATTTGAAAAAAAAATTTTTTTGACTGAAATTTTCATTGCAGATTGTTAAAAAAAATAGTAATAATTTTTTTAAATCTTATTCCTTCGTTCAATACCTGAGGAATATATCTAAGAAGATTGTGTAAAAATTTGAGACCGGTCGCTTGGGCCATTTTTGAGAAACCGAGATCACCGACTTTGAACATACCGTTTTGAGAAAAACGCGTTTAAAGTTTCAGAAGTGATTTACACATTGTTAAAATTTTTTTTCTTCAACTTACATGGTATCATCTATTTTCACAATTATCACACACAACAACGATTTTAAAACCAAGTCCACGGGAAGAAGCAGTTTCAAATTTTATTTTTCCGTCACAAGAGTCACATTTCACATATTCACTTATCTCAGTAAATACAGTAATGAAATTTAAAATTCTATATTCAATCGAAGGATCACGCTTTGTAACACTCTGACGTGGCCTTACAAATTTCGGTATATCTCCGAAAATATTTATCGGATTGACTTCAAATTTTCAGAGAATATACTTAAATATATGTTATATATATTAAATATATTCCGAGAATACAAAAAAAAAATTCGATTTTTTTGAGAATTCTAACTGAGTATAACCCCTTAATAGCCAAATTTATGCGGACTTTTTAGAGAATATACTGCCACAACTGAAAACATCTCTCTAGACAATAAATGGTCAATGTTTTATCAACATTCACCAGCACATAATGGATATTGTGAAATAAAATTAAATGAACAATTTCCTGAGCGCTGGATTATACGAAGAGGACTGATTCCTTGGCCTGCTAAATCTCCAGACCTTACTCCATTGGACTTTTTCTTATGGGGGACGATGAAGTTTACTCAAGTCCTGTTAACACCAAATAAAAATTAATTATCAGAGTTGGGCCTACAGCGACGAAAATACGATTAAGGCTGGCTGCAATACACTTTCAACCAGGAGCTAGAAAGATGTTATTGACATGCATCGAAAGTGACGGGTGACATTTTGAGCATATTTTTACTAAACATACTGTATCTAGTTGGTAAGGTAGTAGGATGGGTAATTCGATAAAAATAATAAATAGGTATATTAATTACATTAATTTTGGAGAAAATGTGAGGAAAAGCTGAAATATATTTACTAATTTCGGAAGCGAGGCATATGCAATGGGTAGTGATAGGTCAACATTGTTCATCTTTGGAAAGGACACTTCGAAGAAGTGGTAAAAATATCGCGAATTAAAAAGATAACTTCTTATGATAATTGTAAATGAAAATCGCGTTTGGATACGAGCTTTAGTTTGGAAGCTGTTGCAAATTTTTATCCATGTTTATATCTTTCTTCATAAAAATCAATGAAATGTTAATTTTTCGAAATTCATACCACTTCGCCCTATAGATGTATGCGATCGCCAGACCACTTCAGGGATTGTAATGTAGAAATTGTTGACGCAGAATAACTGAATTAACCTACCCTAATTCGTCTGTTGCCATATTATCTGATGATTTTCAAAACCTTTAATATACTTTAAGGGATACAAACAAATTCGATTTTTTCACCAGAAGTTTCCTTCATACAGGGTGCTGGCAGATTTGTGTTTAAAAGTGAATAACTCAAAAAGTTAGTAAACGAAGCGGGGAGAAAGTGAAGCCATTCGAAACACCGAAAGTGTGGATTTGTCAGTCAGAGTGTCGCAGTGGTTGGGAAAGCGACGTGCATACGAGTATACTATTGA
Organism: Philonicus albiceps; assembly: GCA_963969385.1. Lineage (NCBI taxonomy): Eukaryota > Metazoa > Arthropoda > Insecta > Diptera > Asilidae > Philonicus > Philonicus albiceps. The sequence goes on along the minus strand of OZ017776.1, from coordinate 22,426,938 downwards.
GGCGGTTTTCTAAGATTGGCGATTCTTACGGTGACTGAGCGATGCACCAAATGTAAATTTGATTCGTTTGTGGGTGCAAAGATTCCGCGTAACATCTTCAGCACTGCGTATCCCTCAAGCCGGACCTAGGAAGCGAACAAGGACTACTGAAAACATTCAAGAGGTGCACGAAAGCCTGCGTCAAAATCCACGTCCCTCAGTGCGGACAAGAGCGGCCGCTTTGACACTCCCAAAGAGTAGTATCCATAAAATTTTGAAAAAGGACTTAAAGTTCCATCCTTTTAAGATCTAATTAGTGCAAGAACTTAAAGAAAACGAGTTTAATTTAAGGAATAACTTTTGTGAAATAATGAAAAAATTTCGCACTCTAAATTTCATTTTTTGGAGTGACAAGGACCATTTCCATCTAAATTGCCACGTTAACAAAAAAAACTGTCGCTACTGGGCTCGGCAAAGATGTAATCCGCGATTGAAACACCAAAAATTTTTACATTGTCCACAAGTTATGGTTTGGTGTGCCTTATCGCGGAGCGGAATTATCGGGACCTATTTTTTTTTTTTTTTTTGTAAAAGGCGACAAGCAATAAATGTAAACAGTGATAATTATGGACCTATGATCCAGATTATTTCTTCTCGAATTTTCGAGCACATCCTTCTTACTTACATATCGAATACGTGGTTTCAGGAACACGGGGTCATACCACCAGAACGTCCATGAAATTGCGTCGTGAACATTTCCCGCAAAAATTAATCAGCCGATTTGGAGACATCCCGTAACCACCGAGATTCCCGGATCTGACCACCATGAACTTTTTTTATGGGGGTACCTCAAAAACAAAATCTACGCTAATAATCCTCGGTCTGCTGTTGAAACAAAATATCCGACGTGAAATTCACGACATTCGAAACAACCTTTCGCGTGGTGCGAAACATGATGGGCCCGGTTCGAACAGTGACTGCATCTAAACGGATTGCATTTGGACGATATTGTTTTTAAAACATAAAATCTGCAACCTTTTTGTTTATTTAACTTATTAATTAAACAATATGATTTATTACTCGTGTTATTGACTTTTGAAAGCATAAATACGCCACCGGACAACCTGTATTCTGTTCCTAAGATATCGTGTACTATTTTGTTTTCTTTCTTTATCAATATGTTGTTATTACTACTTATCAAATGTAAGAGAAATTTAAAAGGTTTTTTTTTATTGTATTTATTCGGAAAAACCCGATAAATAAAGAAAGCTCTCGTGAACAGATGAAAAATAGATAGACGTAGACATAGAATTCATAATATCGGAACTGTACAAATGTAGTAACACAGATTTTACTCCTTTTGCTCTAATTAACGCGTAGCGTATAACTTACATTATTTTCTAAATAATCCCGAATTTTATCACTAATCACTCCTCTGCTCAACACCGAATAGCAATGTGTTTGGTGTGTGCAATTAGCTTGATTCCGATATTCTAATGCTGAGTAGATGATAGCGCGTACTATAACGACTCTGGTTTTGCACTTAAAATATAGACACCTACTCAGTACATCCACTTGATGAATTATTTCCGAGTCTCTCTCTAATAATCAACGTCGGGCAATTCTAAGGGCGGTATTTAGCAATTTTTTTTTTATTTTTAGGGTTTCGTACGCCCAAATAAGAAAATGGAACCCTTATAGGATCACATACCATATGTACAAAAATTGGTATGTACATATACTACGGAAAATTTTATAAATTTTAAATCTCATCTTTAGCCTTGCACCACGCGTACTCGTATGCATATTACATCGAAAATAGAAGTGAAGCCATTTATTATTCCCAAATTAAATTCACAGTAGGAAAATGATAGACAAATACATTGTTCCATTTAATTTCAAAGGACACATCATATTATTGCTAGGAGAGGATGCGGTAATTAAAAGAAAGGAATTATTTATATAGAAATTTGAAGGCGACTGAAGCCAATACCGGGTGTAAATACTCGTATACCGCTTAAATCACGTTTGCTACACGAGATGATTACAAATCATTTTAAATAAATGTGAAAACGAATTCATGAATACTAAAGAGACGGCCAACTAATGCAGAAACCCTCCAGGGGAAATTAACTGTTTTATTGAAAAAGTGCGCGTTCCTATCGCTATTGCATATAATTCCATATTTACCGGAGGCAGACTATCGAGCTATTATTTCAAGGAATGCTATAATTTTGCTATTGCCGTCTTGCCTAACCCTTCTAAAGTATTGAATTCAAAAGAATCTCATTACGTTTTCTATTTTTTGTTAGCGTTTTCCAGAAGCCTCTCATTGGGGTTTTTACACTTTCTTCATTAAAATCCATGTTTAGAAAAAAACAGAAACGGCCAAACCAGTGAAAAAGTAATATAGAGGAAAGAATTTTTATATTTTGGACTAATGTTCGACAGATGTTCGAACACACACTGTCATCAACTTGAGATGTTTAAATGGGCACTCCTATTTTAAATGAAGTTCTCGGATGCTGAGCGGTTTAACTTTGCCTTTAGTGTGCTAAACGGTTCGCCATTTGTCAATCGTTTTTGAATTACTTGGTATCCTTTCACTCCACAACTTCGACGTACTAACCTTTACTAATTAACCTTACAGCACTCAGAATTGGGTTTTACTTATAATAATAGTGGGATATACTTAGAATAATAGTGGGATATACTAAGACTAATTTAATTGGCCACTGAAAATTAATGTTACGATATAAACGAAACATCTTTTCATGTTTCTGAGACCAAGAGCGGCCCGATGTTAGAGCTAGAGTAACGCCAAGTAGAAAGGGACGCCAAAGTCCGAATACCAATATCGCGAGTGAATATTAAATTTTTATTTGCGACCCACTTCACTGGGGATATGCGCCGGGGACGAGCAGGAGACACTCGGCAAGCATACTTTTGCACCAGCGCCATATTTCGTGTCAAAAGGTAGCAGGTGCTACTATATTTGAACCCTTTGCGTGAACCAAGCTCTAAGTCTGCTTAAAGTCTGTTGGATCCTGAACCATTTAGATACAGATTCTGTGATCAATTTTTTGGAATAGGCAAAAATCGAAGGCAAGCCAAAACACGTCCAAGCAAAATAGCTGTCAAAAATTAACTGAACAATCAAAATAGTTGAGCTTGTCAGCACAAGTGAGGAACATGAATACCAACATAAGGCCACAAAAAATCGAAAATCGAACATACGTAGCCTGCGATAATTTTGAACAGACCTCGTATAACTAACTTATATAAAATAAGTTTTGTGATTGGTATTGACTGGCTTAAATAATCTAGTACTTAGTACTAATTAATTTACTGAAATTTGTGTTCCTTAAAAAAGCTACTGTTGTGTTGCTAAAAGAAAAATAAGCTGAAGTGGACAACCCGACGACAGGAATTAAGGTAAATCTAAGAAGTTGTAATCTTATCGGAGAATAATTTGGAAGTGTACTTTCCTGGAAACATTGTTAAACAGGTGGGATGTGTGGATACCGTTAATTAAGCTATTTCTAATGTCGATACCCTAGATATTGAACTTGCAAATTCAAGAATCTCTCAAATTGGTGCTGATCACTATATAGTCTAAAAATGGGTTACTAATTATGAGGATTAAGTTGCAGTTTTAGAGTAGGATCAAAAGACCTTTTTTATACCCCAACGGTTGCTGGTTGGTACAGGTAGGTTTCTTCTTAAATGTACATATTTTCTGCTCAATAAGTACCCGGATTTTGTGATGTGATGTGATGTAAAATCACCTCAAGTGCTTTTGGCGATTTTTAATATGGATAAAATTGTTGAACAACGAATTTGTCTGAAATTTTGTGTTTTGAACGAAAATATTTTTGAGCATGCAAACGACCCTACTATATTCGTGAAAAGTATTATTACGGGTAACGGGACATGGGTTTATGAAACCAGTCAACAATCGTCCTAGTGGCGCTTTAAAAGCGAACACAAACTTAACTTTCATTACACCAAAATTTCAGAGTAGACCAACTATTCTGCACTCAATTCAGGGTAGACCACTGTTTTGCATGGGTTCTCAATAATGCAAAATAAAATTATTACTAAATTTGCGACCTGAATTTTATATGTTTTGAAATAATTTAAGAGGATGACTTCCAGAGATTATAAAACAAGAATAAATTTTATTTAATAAATAGTTATTTGAAAAATATATGCTTAGTTATAAAATAGACTGTTAAAATTTGTCACTAAACCAACTGTTTTGCATTTGGGTAGTATGTATGTACTTTACAAATAGTATAGTTAGGGTAAACATAATGATTTCCGGTGGTAAATTTACTGAATATGCAGTGGTAACTGGAAAATTACATCCTTTATGTATTTTGGTTTAATTACAATATTGCCTAATTTTCCGTCAAATATAGCAAAATCAATGAAAACGACATTAACATACATAAATAGCAGTCATTCTCAGCAAACAGAAAACTCCGAGACCTCTTAATGTTCGATTGCTGACAAAACATTCTCCACAAGTTATTTAAAAGCAAGAAGGACAACATTCACTCCATAAGTATATTTGTTCCCAGTCTCAGTTGTGCACGCCGCACAGACCCGCTAAGCGTTGAATAACAATTAGAAAGCCATTTATTGAGCACGACAATTATCTAATGTAATACCAGATTTAAGGCAAAACAGAAATGCATTTTTATAGCTACACATTCACATGCGATAGATTAGATATGTATTCCACAGTTCCATTCATGGTACATTTCCAGTATCCGAAAGTAAGCCACTATACCCACTAGCCGGGCGGGCAACTCGTTCTTGGCGACAGAACAGCGTCGACCAGGTCGAATGAATGTTGCTGCAGTCCAGCGACAGCCATGGCCTATCCCAAGCGAATTCTTAGTGAACTCCTGCGCATTCAAAATAGCCGCTAGTAGGCCCGGCTCCAGTTGCACACAGTCAAAGCCAAAACAATACAGCGGTGTTAACAACACTCGCCCAGGCACGCACAGAGCGGGACAACGAAACAACTGTGCGTGCTCAGACGGGAGGACGGAGTAGTAAAACACGTGATTCAGCTACATGCGCCATGCAGTGTGCACCAGGAATACAGATGCAGTTCTAGCGCAGTCAAACAGCAGAGGGGCCGCAACATACAACAAAAAAGCTAGGTACACATACGGCCTGCTACATACAACAAAAAAGATAGATAGACGGTGAAAATTGAATCAATCCAGACCGGCTGCACGCTGACTACTTCGTTGGTCGGGTCGACAAGAGTCATTCTTTGTTTACATTACAGGGTGTGTTCTGGCGACGGTGTCGACTGCCGGCATTGGAAGAAAATCGATAGCCCGCTATTAAAATTGCGTACAAAAAATTTGATCTCTTGTGCTCTTTCTTTTTTCTTAGCTGATATTTATTTCCGATTTTTCTCTTTACTATTTTCGTTTTCGACTTTACTGTGAAAGGGCAAACTATCTAAATTCTCGCAAAATATTAAACCGGGTATGATGCCTAGCTATGAAGGAATTTGCACGAGTTACTTTTTCTAAATATTGAGACCGTATGCACACTGACTGAACGGTGTCAGAAACTAAACTTATGGCAGCTTATGATTTACACTTCTGAAATTGAAAGAAAAATTTGTTTAGGACAAGTTTGCGAACAGAAAGGAATTACTTGATACGTGTCTATCTATATAAATTCAGTAAAATATAAATTAGAATGCTTTCGAATAACATAAAAACCTATTGATCATTTTTACAAATTGTCAACCTCAGCTATAGAGAAAAAAAACAGCAATTAATTTAATAAATCAAAAACTCCGACTGTCTGCAAGCAAAACTATAAACCTAGTACGGGAGGAAAGGGCAATTTTAAAAATAATTTAAATTTTACCCTTCTGATAAAATTGAGATGATAGGAATTTGGACAGCGGTCGGATTTTATGGCGGAGGCGTTCACTTAGAATTTTTCAAAATTGAACTTCTAAAGGGATAAAATGAAATGTACAGATTTATATGTTTGTATGGGAAAATTTGATCGAATTTTCTTGAATCTTAGTATAATTAGCAAATTACCAAATTCTTAACTTGCTGAGAGAAGGTATTCTTGATAGGACTTTTTCAAAGATTACAAATCCAAAATTAAAGTACTCCATCACATCATATTTTTCAGATGCATGAGGCTAAAAGTGAAAAACCAGTATTTTGATAAGACGATGTCGCAGTAGCTCGAAACATATCAAAATTAAGTTTATCAGTTATATCTAAGGCCTATAAACATTTATTTAAAATTTTTCTTTGATAGTCTTTCTGTGTACTCATTTTTCATTTCTTAGAGCTTAAACTTCATATTTCTTTCGTAAATTTTAATGTTTATAAATAACTGATTTTATACTACTCCCATGCGAAATAGTTCTCCAATCCACTTTTTAATGAGTAGTTATAAAAAAAAAATTCCGTCTTTTCTGGTACAATTAAAAGTTAAATATTACACTCAGTTTTTAGCTTATAGCATGTACTTTTTAATGATTAATAAAAAACAACAAGAATTTATCATTTAAAGTAAAATAGTTCGGTCGCTTAAAAAACGAAGCAAATTAGTTCGCCAATTTTGGAAATGAAGTCCTTACCCATCCGTAGCGTCATCTTTATTTTGTATTACCACTTCAATTCGATCTGGTGTAGTACGAATGCTTACTAATTTTTAACAATTTTCCTGGCCTACACTGTGAGCCTGTAATTTAAGTGTTTTAATTTAAAACATGCTAACGTCTTATTTTAAAATGCTCAAGTGTTTGATAAATCGTGTTAAACAAAAACAACATAAATGTTCTTTTACTTATTTTAGGTCTTGAAGTGTTTTATTTTAAAACATTGAAAAGATAGAAAAATGTTTTAGACGTTTTAATTAAATTAAATGTTTGTAACGTTTTTAATATAGTTGTAATTATACATTTATCATAATTACTATATATACAACCATTTAACACAAAATTAAATATGAAACTCAATTGATATATAAATTAATTTCATAAAACGCATAGAACAATAAAATTCACATCTAATTTCTCACTCATCCTATAATGTTCATTGATTAATGAGAGGAATAAATCGTATATTTCTTACCATCATAAATGATAAAGAATGTGTAAAGATCAAATTTTTAACATTGATAACTCTCGGTTGAATGTTTGTTGATCGCACAACTTCATAAGCATTTAGCCGAATCTCATAGCAGCCGGTTTAAAGTTGTACAACTAACATATAAGTAAGATATTACTTTCGAAAATAAATACGGTTCGTAAATTGGGTGGAAGATCGTTTGGCCGAAGATGGCGAATTTTACCGAAAAAACATCTTTTCGGACGAGGCTCATTTCCACCTCGGTGGTTGTTAATAAACAAAACTATCGCATCTGGGGCACAGAAAACCCGAACGTCATCGTGGAAAAGCTAATGCACCCACAACGAGTGACTGGTGCGGATTTCGGTCCGGCGACATCATCGGACCATTTTGCTTCGAAAATGAAGATGAAGCCACCGTAACCGTCAATGGCGAGCTCTACCGCGCAATGTTGGCCGATTGATTTTTCGGGGAAATTGAAGCCGAAGACTTGGGCGATATTAGGTTTCAACTGGACAGCGCTACGTGCCATACAGCGAACGCCACGATCGATCTTTTGCGCCCTATCTTCGGAAATCGCATAATCAGCAAAAATGGTGATGTGATTTGACCGGCAAGAAGCTGCGATTTGACGCCTTTGGACTATTCTCTTTGAAGAGCAGTAAAAGATAAATGTTACGCCAACAAACCAGAAACAATTCAAAACCTCAAACGGAATATTTTCCGATCGCTTAATTTCCAGAAATTTCTAGTCACCCGGATTTAAGACCACTTGATTAGTTTTTGTGGGGTTATTTGAAAGGTAAGATGTATGTTAATCACCCACAAACAATTCAACAACTTTAAAAAAAATGCGTTTCCTTTCGTGTCGTTGACATAAATTAGGCTTTCGGAGTGATTAATTTCATTCACAACATCGTTGATGGATAATATGAAAAATAAAGGAGGTGATTGCCCTGAGGAACGCCGCAATGGGATAGGAAGGGATTAGAAATCCAGGAGTCGGAGCGAACTCTAAACTGGCGACTATCGAGGTAAGAATTAATCCGAGATAGCTTAATTTTTGAGGGATCATTTTATGAGAGATTTTATTGAAAGCTTTGCTGAAGTCGGCAGCAAGAACATCAACCTCGGTACTATTTTCAACTGCATAGAATGTAATATGAAAGTAGTCAGGTTGGTCATTGTAGGCCTACCCTTGAGGAATCCATTTTAAACTAAGGACAAAATGGAATTACAATGAAATGACATGAAGACATAGACAAGACTTTCGATGAATTTAGGAATGCAGGTTAATTTAGCTACTGGATTCTAATTTGAGACATCGCTCTCGAAGCCCTTGTTCCTCTTCTTCTGATCTTATACATATTGATGGTTTTGGTGGTGCAGATAACCTCTGATAAGAGGAAGTTCGAAGGGAGGTAAGCGACTGAACTAAATGAACAACACATGGCTTTAAAACAGGGGCGGGCATCTCGTCAATACTAGGATTAAAGACATCGGCAAAAGCACTTAACTTAATAGCGACTGTAAGAGCAAGATCGATGTCAATTGCTACGAGAGAGATTTGAGCGCAGCATTGCAGGAAAGAAAAGTATTTGGAAAGTAAAGATTGAGGAGTTAGACGAAGATGCATCGCCGAGCTTAAGGAGAGCAAAGTATTCGCTGGATTTTCTTTTTAAACTAATAAAACTCTAAAATTGTTCAAGGGTTCAGGTTCAAAAATGAGTCTCAGTTGCATGCAGTTGCGGTAATCATTAGAGAAGAATTCGCAACGTTGGAAAGGAGACGAGGAGATGCGGCATACGAAGAGTAATAAGAGGCAAGTAGTAGGCCTAATTGAAGATTCAGGAAGAATATGAGAAAGACTAGCGCGTGATGCAAACATGAAAGGAGGCAACTTTCGATAACAGCGGAGTCAACTAGGCTAAACGAGAAAAATAAATCAAGCTGTATACCTAGATGATTACTTACGCCGTTGATTTTGCATAATCCTGGGTCTGAGGTGATCAATAGAGAATAGTTCAGTTAATGAAAACACATTATAGGGGAAATAGTTGGAGTCATCATCCGAGAGGGAGCATTAGATCCCAGTCAAGTTAATACCTCCTAAAACTGTGATGTCATCAAGGGTATTAGCGAGAGCCAAATAAGGATTGCTTCAATTGGATGCTTGTAGACTTCTAGAGCTGAAATAATTGTGAAGGACGAGGAGAACTACGCAAAAACATGATGTATTAATTTTAGGTTTGTAATCCTTGAACAACTTCTTATCAAAAACATGTCTTCTTCTTAAAAATGGTGTGCAATCGGCTTTTCATAATTGAAACATTCTAAAAAGCGACCGATAGACATGGTGTGTTATTATTGCATTATATCGAATTATGAAAACTTTCCTACTAAAAATAATTTATTTACAAAAAACAAAATTATTCGCTTATAGGGATGGTCTAGAAGATGCTAATCGGAAGAAACGATGATTAAGATACTTCATTCAATCAATTGTGTTGGACTGGAACACCTCTTTCTGATTTACCCTGTGTAATTCGAATATCGAATTTCATAAAACTCGATTTAGTGAAAAATAATAACTCACACCTGAATACCAGTCGAGCAAAAATAAATTTAAAATATATACCTTAATGTTTTAGTACTGTATCACTTGTACTTATAGCAAGTATTACAAACCCCCACGTGAACTGCACCGCAATATAAAATTGGACGTCCCTCTCCCCGTATCATTGCTACAACTATTAAGTGATTGACACGCCTCCAAAATGTTATCAACCATCCAATTTCGACAATGCAAATAAGCACAATATAGTGCCTAATTTCAAATCTCTCCTTGTACGTATTACCCTTGAAAAATCCTAACGCAATGACTACTGTCATGTAAGGAGTTTCTATTAAAAATCTTTAAATTTTCGTTCGAACGGGAATTTTAAGAAGCCATTAGAATCACAAATTTTAATCCGGTTCCATTTCGAAAGAACTTTGACTATAGTCTTTTGGGGGTTTTTCTATCTCTTAGGCATTCCCAGCGGAATATTTTCATAAGTTCTCAGAAACAATGACTTGAGTATTTTTTAAACTTTTATCGATCTTCTCTGCCTTTCAAATTAGTACAAAGAAACGTAATTTGTCTGTAACATTTCGAGAGGGCAATGTACTTTACGAAGGATAACCCACCTTAGTTATTGTTTGTGCTTAAAGCATTCCATTAGAAGACGGATTAAATTATTTCTTTTAATACTCATGTGTAATTTCTCTAATATTGGCATGTTTTAGTTTTATAATACCTGCCTAAAATCGCCCTTTCATTCAGAATACAAACGCAACAAAACCACCAATATCTCAAAAGTACACAAAACGCACCAAATGCGAAATCAATATCACCAAGGAGACTTTTAATTCCCTATTTATAAGTCCGTCCTCGGAGAATTTTTGTCTCCAGATTATTTGAAAGACAAGCCAGCTCAATTACGACTAGCAGCCAATACATATCACTTCTGTCTAATTACTTATGAGTGTATTAAAAATTAAACTCATTTTAAGCTTCTTCGTTTCGTTTATTTCAAAAATTCCAACAATTCTGAACATTTTCGTAAATTTACATATTCTCTACGCTAAAGTAAAACATTTTACTTGGCAATACTTTACTTTCACGAGTTTTTAAATTAATAGAAAATTATTTAAAGAATAACTTGGTAGGAAAATATTATTTACCTTGTGGTTTGAATACAAAGTAAACAACGACAGAAGAATATCTTTTTAGGTAATCTGTTGTCAGATGAATTTCTATTCGATAACGTCTCTAGAGCAATAATTTTAACTAATCTCTGTGAAATAATTTGGACATCTATCCAAACAAACCAATGGAAAATTTATATTTATTAAGAATTTTTGTTAATTTTTTTTCGCCTTTGGTTCTCTCTTAAATTATTTAAAGCAATCCTATTCTATTAAAGAATAATTTTAAATACAGTTGAAACACTCCACCTTCTGATATAAAGACACAATCTTGTAAGGAATTAAAATGATATTGTTATTCCATTAAAATTTCCGATAATTATCAGGTCCCAATAAATGAAATTCAAAATTATTGTAGATCTAACATATGATAATTACTCAAAAGTGAATGTTTCCTAAATAGCGAATTAGCAAATGACTGTTTTACAATGAAAACCTTGAAAAAAAAAAACACTTGAGTGCTGAAAAAACATTAAGAAAAATGCTATGAGTAACCAAAAGAATGTGCTGCTGCAGTTTTTGCAAGTGAGTAAACTTAATTCTGCTCTTATTGTTATCGAATTGCCCATCTTATTACCTTTTTAAAAAGCTACAACATGCCCATGTTAAATAGAGGTAAAAAATTGGTTGCTTAAAAAACCTTAACTGGTATCTTACTGTTAAATTTGTCCTGTAATTGCAAAAGTCGTAAAGCCAACAAATTGTCCTGAAAAATTATGGGATATGTTATAAAGATATTCCGTTTCATTATAATAAAAAAAAATGTCAGAAATCATAGTGGATGCTTCTTCTGAAAATATTAAAAGTGACGACATTAGATCCGAAGATTAAGTACCGCTAAACCATTTCATTGTACGGCTTGAAGAATTCCTTATAGCCATCGTATTGAGCTACAACAAATAATTAGTGATTTATTTGGCAAGTAATATAATTAGAAAAAGCGACTCACCTGTTGCCTCGTCCATAGTACAGAAAAAGTCTGATGCGCTCCAATTGTACGTTGATTACAGAACATTGAATAAACGCACTCTGTGCGATAGATTACAAGGGAAACAATATTTCTCAATACCTGACTTACATAGCGGATTCCACCACGTCGATGTTGCACCAGGTACCGTAAAATGCACATATTTTATAACACCAATAGGACAATTTGAATACTTACAGTCTGTTCAACAAAAAAGGAACCGCATTTTTTTACTTACAGACGAAATATTTATTACTAATTTTTTCACATACAAGAATATTTAAAAGTACTACGACGCAACCAATTAATATATTGTGTAGTCCCGCTATCCAAAATGGACTGGTATCTTCTTGGCATGTTTCGACGAGTTTTTCTGCATATTCAATTGACAGCAAACGCCATTATCTTCCGAATCATCCGTGTTAGCTGCTTGAGATTTTACACAGGCTTTCTAACGAGTTGGCTCTTCATTATGCTCCATACATTCTCTCAATTGGATTGGCGTCTGGGGATTAGGATGGCCAGTGCAACGCTGTTATGTTATTTTCTGCTTTCTAGATCATGCACAGTTGACTCCGGTGTTTGGGATCGTTATCCTCTTATCAGATGCAATCATCATAGTTGGGACCAAACCTTTTTCACTAATTTTAGGAGACCACGCTAATAAATTTTGACCATCTTAGCGTCCAAATTCCCAGTAAAGAGCTCTAAGCAGCCAAAACCGTGTTCCGAAAAGCATCGCATTGATTTTTATTCGATGCTTGATAGTACGTTGGATGAAACGGGTCCCGAGAGTGGGCTTGGTCCACGTTTCATGCGAGTCCACGCCCCAAAAAGTCAATTCATGAATGAATCCAATGTTCGACAAAAATCGCGATGCAAAATCTCGGTAGCCCAGGCCGTTTTTCTATATGAGTTTCGGAAAGAAGGCGTTTTGATATCGTAGCTACGTATCCTACATTTGCCTGACGTAAACGCTCTCTGATGATTGTATTCATGGTATCCCAGGCCCTACGTTTTTCTATATGAGTTTCGGAAAGAAGGCGATATCGTTGCACGGTATCCTACATTTACATACCTAACGTAAACGTTCTCTGATGATTGTATTGATGCTGACGTGAATTTCTTTTTTTGTCAGTTGAGCTTTCGCCTCGCGCAGAAATAAAGCGGGAGTGCGCTCAAACAACTGCAATATCACTCTATCTTCCTTCTTCGTAATTTTCGAAACGAACAACATACGCCGAATCCAGCTACGAACTAGAAACTCTTTCGATTATATATGAACTAAGATTCAAAATTTACCTTATTGGCATTAAATTCAAAATTATAACTTATTGCAGATCCATACCATTAACTTTGTAAAAAAAAACTGTGCGCATTTCACGTTGGACTTTGGAGCTTCAAGAATTTGACTATACGAGTATACCTAGCCCATCTTCGCGCATGCAGCTTTAAGGAAGTGTACACAAATACTAATTCTTCTTCTTTTGAACTTGCATTAGATGTAGCTCAAAAACGAGAGATCCTGTATTACATAAGATAATGCGAGATCTGAAGTAGGCTGATAATCAATATTATACGTTGATTGAATGAGCTTTTATGCAGGGCGCCGATAAGTGCTATGATTATTTAAAAAAATATTATTGGTTTCCGAGTATGAAACAGAAGATTAAAGAATTTCTAAAGACCTGTTTGAAATGTTTATATTTTCAGGTTCCTTCTGGGACTTTTGCACAATATTCCTAAAGGAGATAAACCTTTCGAGGTACTGTACATCGTCCATTTTGGTCTACTTCCTATAACTACGAACAAAAAGTACTATATTTCAAATTTATGCGGACTTCTTGGAGAATACACATGAAGACGTCTCTTTCTGGATAATATAAGGCCAAAGTTTTACCAATATGACCAGGAGCACCAGCGCATAATAGTAACATTGTGAAGATAAAATTGAAAGAAAAATTTCCTGAACGCTCCTGATAGATTTCCAGATCTTACTCTATTGGACTTTTCTTGTATGATGAAGGATGAAGTTTACTCTAGACCCCAGAGAGGAATTTATTAGCAGAATTAGGACTACAGTGACGAAAATACACCTTAAACAGGGAATTAGAAGCAGGTTATTGGCATGCATCGACAGTGACGGAGGACATTTTGAGAAGTTTTTGTGAAATATTAGCATCAACTTAAATCGATCGTTAAATAAACAATAAATATTTTGGGGTTAATTTTAGTTTAAAATTCTTTAAAATTCGTATTCTTTTAATTTACCAGAAATAGTTTTCCACGAATAAATTGTCATATTTTTTCTCTACTTGGACATGTTATTATATGTTATTATATTATTATTTAATAATAAATAGGTGTATTAATTACATGAATTTCAGAGAAAATGTGAGGAACAGCTGAATTTTAGAAAAATTAATAACATATTTTCCACTTTCGGAAGTGAGTGTACCTGCAGTGGGATGGTGGTAGATCAATATTTTTGACATCTTTTGAAATGACATTAGGATAGTAGATTATTGGTGTGAGTTGGATGTCGCTATATTGAGTTGAGCTATAAATAAAATAGATATATGCATACCATGGAAATTGGAATTTATGACCCCTACCTTCCTTCCTCTTCTGCCATACATTTTTTTGTTTTGTCTAGGTCAATTCTTTCATTCCACTCATTTGGAATACCCACTAAAAAACACGTTAATTTGCATGATTTTTAATAAAAAAAATTGGTATTATACAGGTTGAAAATATAATTAATAAAATAAACTTTACCCAATCCTTTAATAATTAGTTATGCCTTCCTTTTAAATATAGTCACCATATTGTTGAAATAACTTTCGGGTGTTGGAAACAGGAAAGAGGAAACAGCTGCAATGGCGGTACCTTGTTAGGTTAGGTTAGGTTGCTGTGCCTGCCTAGAAAGGCACACTTAGGCCAATTTTGGCCCATTGTGTTACAACGTAGCGCAGGAGACCATGGTTATTCGTGGGATTCGAACCCACAGCCACTGGGACGGTAGGACAGCGCGCTAACAACTGAACTATCAGAGGCCCCGGTACCTTGTTAGTCATTCGGATTTATGCCTCAACAGTAATTGTATCTCACTAATTAAAAACGCGCGGAAATCACATGCCAAGCTGTCGTTTTTCAACAATGTTACGAAAGTTTTATTTGTTGACGTCTACCATCGATATGAAAATCTTTCCAATCGTTCTTTCTGGTCGAAAACTTACCCACATTATTCTTGTGTAGGTTTATCGCAAGGGATATAGTCACTTCCTTTGATTTTCGTGCTTGATTTGTATTTTATATTGGTTGAAATTTAATTTCGTTTTTATTATGTGCACGATTGACATTTTAATTCCGTTAGAAGCCAAAATCTTTCTTATCGATTTACGTGGACTCCGCATTATTTCGTGTCGAACTTGAGTCACATGTTCGGGCGTCGCTGCTGATGTTGCCGGTCCAAGAGGAGGGCTGTTGACCATTGTCCCTTCTTACCTGAACCTTTGCACCCACTTACTAATAAGTTGCGTGCTGAGTCCATCACTAAATATTTGAAAATACAAGTGCACAGTGCGCTCCCGATTAGTGAATTATGACGACACTTACATGCGGGTGTGCACGTTGAGCTGTACCCAACTCTTTAACCTCGGCCAGCTAGTTTTCGATCAATAACTATTTAGGCTTGACAATAGTATTCGCTTACAGCGAGCTACCAAAATTTTAAATAAGAGTGTACTTTATTTATTTATTTATCGCTTAATACAAGCGACAAACAAAACAAAAATTGGGTGGACCGAATGGGCTACTTCCAAGTTAGCTGTGGTAGTCATTTGACCGAAATTGTTTTTCATAAATAAATGACATAAAACAAGCTTTCAAATAAATGCACAACCATTGAAAAATATTGAGCTGTTTCTTTTTATAACAAAAAGAAATTCCAATTTTTAAATGGGCCACCCTGTATCCGGTATACTATATCTCTTCTTAAAAGCAAGAAAATATAATCACGTTATCGTTTTCTTAAATAATATAGCAATTCCTTTAGTATAGACTTTCTTCGCTCTGTTATGTTATCAATCAATATGTTAATAATATTAAAATAAGCATTTGGAATTTTAAAGTGAATTCGCGAATTTGCGTTAAACAAAAAATGAAAATGAAAGCTGTCAAATATTGAAAATGTGCAGTGTGTTTACAAAATTAAAACAGCATTGCCACGATCTGCATTTGCGCAGAATCAGCAGCCTCAGCAAAATTCTTATTTGTAGCAGTTCAACTTCTAGTTAGTACTGTAGCAGTTCTACGTAGTCGAAAAATTAATCTTCATCTCATTTTACTGTTCTACTATAGCGCCACCCCATTATTAAGTATTGTTATGAGTTGCGAAAGTTCTCTATTATTTGGGTTCCAAAAAGTTTAGGGTCATTTAAATAAAACAAAATTTTCCAATTGAAATTATAATACTATTCAAAGGTGTGGTTGCACATTGAACTATCCAGGAACATAAAACTGGTTCTTGATTTACAACGAAATAAATTATAGAAAGCTTTCAGATTACAGTTCGTTGCTGAGGTCGACTTGACTTCTGCTTCATGAACTTAGCTAAATAACTCAGAACGCGACAATATGCATTATTTGCAAATATTGATTATAATGCGTGCAGAAAATCATCAGAATAATTTTAAGTGACTTTGAAAGGCTCAATAGCATAAGAAAAAACCGACAGTTATGTAACTCATCGAAATTTCCTCTACTTCTCACCTTTTTTTAAGTTCGTTTTGTCATCGCCTAAATGAAGAGTTCGTTGAACCGGACAGGTACGAGCTTTCATTCTAAAATTCGTCACCATATTACGTCCATATAATAATAATAGAATTCAATGAAACTCAATCGTCGCAGAGGAAATTTCTTAAATCAATTGGAGTTAGATTTTGTGCGCATTCACTTTCAAGTCAGATATTTTTGCGTCTACGACATTCCGAAATTGCATGTTTTCATATGCTAGGATATACATATGCATTATAAATTTTGGGGTGAATGTGTTGTCAATAGGATTTTTATACTTTTGTAAACAGCAAGGCGTTGAGAATCGACGAAAGTACTAAAAATCTCACCAGGCAAATAGCCAAGCCACATGTACTCATTATAAATGGGCTCTGGTATTTTCTACCAGAAAAGAATATACCCATACGTTGTAGAGTCAATCCCCCATAAAAAATTCGGGACAGACCAGAGATTCATTTTCATTCTAGGAGCAAGTTTCCGAGTAATTTAAATTAATTCTGAATATATTCAAAACGAATAAAAACTTTTAATTCGCAGTTTTATAGTATTTCCAGAGTCGCCGGCGTTATATAACTGCTTAACACGCTGCAGGACTGTGCTTCGCATAATTGATTTGTTCGCAATGCGTGAGTGGTTTTACGCTACATTTCATGCATTATTCGGACTGTAAAACCAAAGTGAGTTTTGAGTCCTTAAGCTTAAATGTAAGCTTCATTTTCTATGGATTATACGATTCATTTTACCATTTGGTTAAGGGGTATTATGGTCTAGAAGCATAAAATTTAGACGTTCTGTAGAACTCGATAATATTAATAATAATTCAAGAAAACACTATATCTTTTTACAACACACTTACTGATATTTTGTAAGTATACAAAAAAAAAACGATTAAAATTAAGTTATAAGTTGTAAGTTATAAGGTGTGCTAGTTGGCATCTGAAACATTATTTTAAAAAAAGATTCTTAATTAGTAAGAATGTCATTATAGCGAATAGAGCCAAAGAAAAAAGGGAAAATGATATCGCAAAATGGCGGCTAACTGGAAAAAAGGGCATTTTTCGATTCTGTTCATAATTTTTAATTTTTTGTAATAGTGAAAAAAATAATGTTGGCACAAAAGGACAAAGACGATAGTCAGTTATACATTGAAGGTTGATATAAAATTTGAAGTAAATCAGTTAAATGGTACTTGAGATATCATGTCAGCCCTGTTGAAAAAGGTAGTTTTGAGAAAAACGTGTTTAAAGTTATGAACTAAAGTTTCAGGCAGTCACAGCGGTATAAGTCTCATATTAACGTTTTGGTCTCCATACACCAAGAGGTTCTCCCAACTGAACCTTACGTCTTGCGCCAGCTATTTTTTAAGTACGGTGAAACCTTTCCACCTCAACAAGTCTCCGAAGATCTTTCTGCTTATGCTTTCTATATCAGTTTCAAACTTATTTCCTATTTGCAAAAAACTCGCGTCGACTGGAAAAACTGCTCCTACTATCTCCTCTCCCAACTCCTGCTTCCCTCTGCTCCTTTCCAACCAAAATTGCATCTTCTTAAACTACCAGAACAGAGTGCTGCGCTCTGCCACTGAGTTACTAAATATCGACCACTTCTTTCATTCAGACTTGTGACAAATCAGTGGCATGAAAAACCATATACATCACCCTACACTCTTCCTCTCTTTTTCCATGAATCCTAACCTCACCAACTCTGTAACTAACTTTGATTAGAACTTCTGCAAAACCGACTTCGAGAGCTTAACCTCCTCCTAAATAATTCCAACGTTCTCACATCCTTATCAGATAAGCCATATTATCATGCATTCCGAAACACTTCGAATGCCTTACCTATGACTCCATGTCGTTGCACTGCAAATTCACTTTGTCGTCTATTCAACACGGTTTCCTCAAAGGCAAATCTACTACCTCCCTTTGTGTTACGCATCCACGCAAAGTTTTCGATAAAATCTCTCACAAAATAGTCATTCTAAAATTCAGCTATCTAGGCTTTCCTCTCCGAATTTATTTCATTAATTTTTTCCTACGCCGATAACTGCCATTTCAAAGTACGTTTTGACTCTTCGATTTCTAAACCCTTCATATCACATTGCGGTGTCCCTCAAGGCAACATCGGTCGATTAATTTTCATATTGTCCATTAACTATGTAGAGAATATAATTAATCACTCTAAAATTCTAACAAATTATTAACGACGACATGAAAATCTTCAAACAAATTCCTAATGCATCTAATTTGTCATTCCTTTAATATGACCTGGTGTACGAAAAATTTTCTTGACCTCAATGTATCTAAGTGCCAAACGATCACCTATTCACGTAAGCGCCCTCTACATCTCCCAAATCCTATGTCCTTTCTAGTGAACCCATTTCTCCTATCACTTGCCTTTACGATCTTGGTGTCATATGCAATAGTGAGCTCAACTTGAGTTCCCATATAAATCATTCCATTAGCAAATTGAATTCTGCTTTTGGCTTCGTTAAACATTGGTCTAAGGAATTCACCCTTTATCTTCTTTGTTATACCACTTTTTGAGTATACCCCCGTCAGGTCTGGTCACCCTCGCAATCCACATTTATTAACAGGATTAAATCTGTCCAACACAGATTCATCCACTTTGCTCTGTGTGACCTCTCGTGTACGCACCACCACAATCATCCCCTTTATGAAAACCGCCTAAAACTAATTAACCTCCAGTCGCTCGTCCTACGTCGAGATGTCGCCGATATTATCTTCGCCCACTAAGTCCTAGCCGGTTCCATTGATTGTCCATGATTGTTCCATTGATTGTCTTTTACAGTATATCCCTTAACACTTGACCCGTAACGTTAGATCTTAGTTAGTTTTTATTAACTTTTTTACCAATGTAGTTGGTATTAAGCGAAATAAATAAAAGAATAAAATGAATTCACAAATAAATAAAGAAATGAATGAATAAATAAATAAAGAAATAAATGGCAAATTTTTGACGAGGGCCTTCGCGCTGTCGTACCCATCCTCCCCTATATTCATAAATTTATATAATGTATTAACCCCAAAAATGGCAAAGTAAAAGGGCATTGTCCATCTTCTATTACCCGATTTACTCTGGGGACGGATTTATTTGCTGCGTCACTAAAATTGAAATAACGCCGTAAGTTATTGTAATTTTAAAATATTTTCTCGAGGATATATTCTTAACCTTTTCAAACCTAAATTATTTTTTCCCTCAGACTGATTTAACAACTTTTTTATAACTTAAATAGGATAAATAGACTATGAAAAATCAAATTTTCTTTAAATTATTAAGAAAATTGAGTTTTCTTTATGTGCACAATTACAATAAACACAATTTCCGTACTAACCAAAAATAGATCGTTATTTAATCGCCACTAATCTGAAGATAGACTAACACCATGTTTAGATACGGATTCGAATCTAGGCTAAATCCACATTCGGTCTAATGTAAAGGGAGATCGATTGAAAAAAGGAATTGATTCATTTCGCTTCAATTCGTGCAGATCGAATCGAATTCTTCTTAATAAACGTAGATCGAGTTCACAGTTCTGTGTATCGTAACATTCTTGTGAGTATAGCAAATTATAATAACGTTAAAATATCATGTAGGAATAAGAAAAGCAATTACTAAATTATCTGTAATGCAGGAGCTAAACATATTAAAATTATTTGATGGAAAAATTTACCGCAACATGGAAATTTACAAAGAAATTGGAAAACACAAAAAGTGAAAAGTAAAAATTAGTCGCGAGTTGTGCCCCTTTTCTGAGGAGTTGGAAAGGTTGCTTGGGTATGACCTTTCAGTAAATGTAAGGAACTGCATAATAACTAATCAGGAAGTACAAGCATGCATATAATTGAGGAATTTTATATAGTGAGATTATTTTTCAATTGAACAATAAATACTAATGCAATTGATAATTTAGCGCCACCTAATGTGTCAATGTCGGAAACTATAGTAACACCGGACGACTTTCCGGAACAGATGCCTGCACATTACTAGGAAGCGTTCCCAACAAAGGGTAACATAACACATTTGATGCAGTATACACTATATAATATACATATTTATAAAATGTCGTACGTGTTAACAGGTAAGAAAACTTGGTCGCTCACAATTATCAGCAATAAACAAATAGCCCTTCAAATCGAGTTTTATTGCTACGTTGGTTCTCTTCGGGCACAAAAATTAAAAATTTCGTGTCTGATATTGAATAATAATAATAATAAATAAATAAATAAATAATTCGTCGGATCGAGTTTTATATTCCTAAATTAGGTTTAACCTCTCCAGATCTAGTGTGCAGCTCGCTGGACAAAGTCTATCATACGTCTATGATACGTATATTCAATTCTATATAACGTTTTACAACTGTGTGCAGCACAATGTATAATCTGTTGCAAAAAAAATAACATAAGCAACATTAACCACTTGCATGCATGTCGCAGTGTTTTTCATTTTAAAAATAACTGATTGTTAGATATCACAGTAACCCAAAATCGTACAATGTAATGTCAATTTGCCTTTTTTTATATAAAACCAGCTAATACACTTATGTTTAATGTTTTAGTTTTCTCTTCTTCCCTTAAATTAACGAAAACAAATCATTAATGACTGAAATTCAATAATTCAAAATTAATATTAAACATCTAAAATTTCATAATTCGAGACCAGAATATTAAAATAAAATTGAATAATTAATTCTTTTTGAATTACGGATTATACAGGGTTTTCCATTTCGGGCTTCCGAAAGTATACAACCCTGCGCTGACAACCGTTTGACATATCTGTCAACCAAAGCGTCATATCATTAGTTGAATGTTTGCCATTTTACAATATGGATCGTTTTAGCATCGCACAACGTGTTAATTTTGTTAAATTATACTACAAAAATGGTGATTCTCCGGCACGCGTATATCGAGCATTACGATCAGATTTTGGTCGTCATGGACGGCCTACAGAGCACACAATTGCTAATGTAGTGCGTAAATTCGAACAAACTGGGTCCGTAGCGGATATTGTGAGACCTGTGCACCATCGTAATGTGCGTTCGGCCGAAAATATTGCTGCTGTTGCTGCCAGTGTGGAGGATGACCCGAATGTTTCGAT
This sequence comes from Philonicus albiceps, assembly GCA_963969385.1. Taxonomy (NCBI): domain Eukaryota; kingdom Metazoa; phylum Arthropoda; class Insecta; order Diptera; family Asilidae; genus Philonicus; species Philonicus albiceps. Next base: position 22,405,191 of record OZ017776.1, on the reverse strand, counting down.
TCCACGGCGGTGAGCGCTATGGCAGCATGTTAACCGATTCCTTTTGGCCAGAAATTGAAGATATTGATACGGAGGACATGTGGTTTCAGCAAGACGGCGCCACGTGCCACACAACACGACCGAACATGGCCATATTGCGAACAAAATTTGAAGGACGCATAATTTCGCGTTTTGGTGATGCCAATTGGCCGTCGAGATCGTGCGATTTAAACCCGCTAGATTTTTTTTGTGGGGTTACGCTAAAGACCGTGTCTATGCCGACTCTCCGCAAACTCTTGAGCACTTGAAAGACAACATTCGTCAAGTTATGGCTGAAATACCGCCCCATATGTGCCGAAAAGTCATCGAAAATTACCTGTTTCGGATCAAGGTCTGCGAGGAAGCCCTAGGTGGCCATTTAAATGATGTTGTGTTTCACATATAATGGCATAAACCAAACTTCATTTTGAAATAAAAGTTCAATCGAAATTCGAATTCTAAGTATGTTTTATTTTGATTTATTTTCGGAATTTAAAAGTGGAAAACCCTGTATTATAATCGTATATCCGAAAAAGGCTAAAATTGGCACATAACTTTTCTCTCCGATCCGATCGGAAGAGGTTAATCAACTTTTTTGATTATAAAAATCAACCTTTCATCCCTGTCTATTGCGTGTCTGCTCAGTGTAGTTGCTTGTTTCAGCATCATTTTTAATTTCATTGAACAGCATTTTCACCAACAACTACATTATTTATTTGTACTTATAGTGTAGTCAGCTGTTTTTCATTCTTCTTTTTCAAGTTGTGTTTTTCTATGTTACAAAAGAGCGAACATAAAGAATATGATTTTCCAAACTTTCTATGCTGATTAAAGTGCCAATAATTACCGCACACCAGTAGAGCACCTAAACTAGCAACCTGTCAATTTTAAGAACATGCATCTATGTCACGAGCATCCTACAATCTAACTATTAAATTAAAAGTCAACGCGATAGCTGAATAAAGCAATAAAATATGTTAATTTCGCCCAGAACTTTCCAAAACAAATGGATTTTTGCACATAGGACAGCTTTTACTCTGATCGATTTATTCATAATACTAATAGCCACTGCTTTTACGGGCAAAGCTTCCATGGTGTTTTTCAATAAAACTCTTTTTCTTCGAATCGGCCCGGCATGAACCGGTTTTTTCATGAATTTCTTGTTAGAAACGAACGGCGCTTTGTCTTAGCCTGGAACTCCAGGCACTTTTGCTAAAGCAGAATGTAGTGCTGGCGTTTGCTCTAGCGCTAGCCCTCGCAGCCAGAGAAAACAGAATATGACGCTGACTGTTCTGCCAAAATATAAATTTATTTTTACATAAAATTTTTTTATATTTTACGTTTATTATATTTATTATTTTTAATGCAAAAAGAAAAAACGACTCTTTCTCATATAATATAACAATTTTTTCTAATATATGTATATAGCTATAAAACTGTCGCAAGCTTGGCGCCATAACCAGCCCCAGAGCCAGATTATGTCTGAAGTATTGTGTGTGTTTTAATTTTTGACAGCAATGGATACTTTAAGTACTAAATAGAATGTGGCGCTAGCTCCTGGCTCTGGCGCTGTGTCCGTAGCAGTGACATAGGAGAATAGATTGCTCAATTTTCCGTCTCACAGTTAAGATATAGAGAGCATAGCTCTGTCTATTTCTTACTCATTAGGCTAGATAGACGCCTCCAAAAGGCGGTAAATTTAAAATTTGTATGAATTTATTTTTAAATGCCTCCTACACAGTTAGATCAAATTCCTCTAAACGTAGCATTAAATCTTAAATAATTTGTCAATTAAAAGAATTTGAATTAGAAAAATTTACAATATATGTAGGATACTAATAAACCAAATTTTATAATAAAATGTCTGCCGAAAACTTAAGAAATTGGGTGAAAATCAAATGCGTCTCGAAGTTGACTAATTACAGGTTTGCATTTGTTTTAAAGAACTTAAGACGCGAAACAGATTATTTTCATATTTTTCGTGTACGTACTTCATATGATCATATCATCAAAATTTAGAAATGCTTCACAAACGCATTCGACTATAATTGCTAATTGCTCAAAATCCGTTAATAGTGTGAATAAGAGAGAACGAAAAGTGCACCATTTTGATGCAGTGAACTCCTAAGGAATGAGAATTCCAATTCTATATCAGTGGGTTAGCTCCACCAAAACCTTCTACATTTACAAGCCGTGAACTGGGATATGTGCGTAAGTGGTCTGAGAATGCGCCACATTTATTCCAAATCGTATGGCGGCGCAATGAAATCTCGAGAAAAGTTATATCAAACCGGGTTTTTTCGTATTCTAAGGACAGTTCCGTCCTATAAAATTAAAATCACAAGGACTATAAGGACTTTCACTCCATACAGGTAAAAAATATTAATTAATTTCTGGCGACACTGACTGAGGTGGTGGACAATAACCTCATTTGGGTGCTTGGGTACAGTGATGTCCAAGGTAATTTTATAACGGATGAGCTCACTAGGCGCGGAACTGACTAATCTACCGGAAACAGATATCTTGCAACACGTAAAGACGCATTTAGCCTCTTGCAAGTTGGTGATTGAGAAATGGTATAAAAGGTTCCGCCGACAGCATGTGGAAACACGAGAACACATGCGAAACCACCGAACAGATCTGGCCAACCTTTGACCGCAACAGGTCAACCGAGCTTATTTCACTTGGGAGGAAAGCCATCAGTGAAGTAGGAGCGGTAATCACCGGGCACTGCCTAATAGGCAAGCATACTGAAAGGCTCGGTGTACCATCTAACGACTTCTGTAGTTGTCATAATGAAGCGGAGGAAGGGAATGTTAAGCATCTCCTTTGATGAACTATCTGACCTAAGCCAGCTAAGCATTCGGGGGTTAGGCTTGATCAGCAGACAGATAAAACGGTTCTCCGGTTAGAATCTGGGTTGCCACACATGCCACAATGGACCTAAGCTTTGGCCTAAGTGTGCCTTATGGACAACCAACACAAACTAGCCTAACTTTGCCCATTTTTCTATAATAATGGTTGATTTACTGCTATATCACGTATGCAGAGAAAATACTATACTTATACGCGAAACTTTAGCATGAAGGATCTGGTTGTACAAGCATTAGTTCGGTTCCCGGGCTATTGCCTCTTACGCATAATTAAAAAATAATTAAAAAAGGCATCCTGATTTTAATTTTAAAACAATTCGTATCGCTCTCGAGATTTTTATACATTACACAATGTGTTAAAACACATGAAAATGCGAACCATCATCAGCTTTTATTTTACTGTGTTTTGTAAGACTATTCAGAACAAATTGTTATCACGTCAAAATGTAAATAAAAATTAATCTCGGCGGCTAATCCCATTTCAAGATCCTATCCTAATTTCAGACAGATCGATTGTCAATCTAAAGGCATTAGCTTTTATTTACAAGGACTCTGCCCCCGCACCCTTGTTATACGCCATCCAACCCACATGACTGTCTCCACTCTAAATTTAAAATATAAACAAATATTAATCCTTGAGATTTGGTCCCAGGTTCGGTGTGCGGGAATACACAATTGTGTCCTGCGCACTTCTATTGCGCATAACTAAGAAAAAAAAAGTCCGTTTAAGGAATTTTATTTTTTATTGTATCTTCCGCACCCATAATATACATAAAATAGAATACGGCACGCAGACGTCTATCGATAAAATGTAGTCTATACATTCAAGTGGTCGTTAATTTTCCGACTTTCGAATTTCATAAAAAAAAAATTTAATTGCAAAATTTCAAGACGATCAGCCATCAAGCGATTGAAATTCAGGAAGATTATCAAAATTAACTTTTGCTTTCTCTTTTTCTTTAACCTCTTATTCTTTTGCGAAACATAAGCCCATTTTGATGCAATACCAGCCAAAACTGCCACCTTATATTTTCTAAGCCTTTTATTTCTATTTTTCTATCACTATCTATTGATCCGTGTGGGATCGAAGAAATTATAAATTTCGAAAGTTGTAATAAACTTTAAAAATAATCTTAGTTAGGTGGTAATTAGTTTATAGATTTCTACTAAGTTTCTCGGCTCCTATTTCTAAAATTTTATATAATATGTAATCGGAAAATTCAACAAAATGGTTTAACATTTAATATACCCCAATTCATCGACTGGAATTTTCTTATAGCGTTTTGGTGGTAAGAAGACAAGCTTCATGATATTCCATAACTTCATGCTATTTGAATGAACAGGGCAATTATTGATCAACATTATTATCTTCCTGCATTTGAAAGCAGAGTGGTCATCCAAATTTTTTTAACCAGTTCACGAAACGGGACCTATCATCCAGGCTGCGCTACGTTTTTTAAAACAGCGTAGCTTTTAAATTTTCAGATAATTAAGTAGAAATGTCTGCCCTCTTATTGGTCAGATCATAACTTGGACTATCGAAAGTTAGTCGTTGGAATTGCACAAGTCTCAAATAAACTCTTTAACTCGTTTTTAATTTTAATTTCGCTACCCTACAGGCAACAGTATTTTTCAGAAGTGGAATAGCTGTCCACGAATTCAAGTTGTCAAAGTAACATGTTATTTTTTGCAAAATCTGTAAAATAATATGACGACCGCATTACGTGTGGAGGCTTTCCTTAAAAATGCTTCAGCCGTTGAACTAAAACAAAAGCTGGGCCAACTGACTTTTGTCACCACGGGAATAAAGAATGTGTTAAAACTCAGATTAAGAGGATGCCGTGAAGACGCTGAGTAAAAGGCAGTTGGAAAAATATTTTCCTGGAAATTTCTGTCTTTGCCCATTTAAGAAAATGAAGAACTATCTGAAAAAACTGGTGTGAAGCCTGACGGAGTTGGTAGGAAGCTTGAAGGCGAAAATCTGTATGCGAAGGTAGAAACACCAAACGCCAAAAAAACGCTAAATTTCAACCGAAGATAGCAAAAGAAATTATTGTTACTCCTAGAGCGCCTTTGAATTTCTATATCTGAGATGTGGATGGATCGTTCGCCTTCATGTTCATGTATGCAAAACAACTGATGAACGGCACCTCTAAAATGTTTGTGTGAAGAACCATTAGAATCAAATCGTGAGGAGACCTAAAGAAAATACTTTTGATGACGCTAAAAGTAGCAGCCGACGCGCGATAGCCAGGACTGAAAAAAATTACAAGGTAACAAATTCCAATTTCCCATGGTAAGCCGATTATTATTTTATTTTTATCTTTCCTACTCAAGGCAGGGAAATCGAACTCATGCCAAAAATCTATCCTTTTATCAACGATATTGATCTACCATCACGCACTGCAGGTACACTCACTTCCGAAAGTGGAAAACATTTTTATCATTATTATAAAATTCACCTTTTCATCGAAAGTTCTCCAAATATCCTGTAATTAATACACTTATTTATTATTCTTATCGAATTGTCCAGAGGCAGAAAATCTGCTCTTTAGAAAACCTTAACTGATATCTTATTGTTTTATAACCGTGTAATTTCGTTTGCTGCCAGGACTCAAGTCGTGATTACATATGGGATATCATTTTCAGAATACAACACATTATACTTTCCCAATCAATAAAGGTTTCATTGACTATCACCAAAATTCTATAATTTTTATTTAATTACTTTTTAAAACTCAATTTCAAAAACCCTGTACTTGAAGACATCTCTTTAGATAACAGAAGACCACTGTTTTACAAACATGAGTACCAGCGCATACTGGTAACATTGTGAAGGTAAAATTAAATGAAAAATTTCCTTAGAGCTGGATTGGCAAGATGGACTGATTCCTTGGCCTGATAGATCTCTAGACCTTACTGAATTGGACTTTTTCTTTTAATGGGAACGAAGAAGGTTGAAGTTTACTTAAGTGCTGTTAACACCAGAGAAGAATTAATTAGCAGAAGTGGGACTGCGACAACGAAAATACAGGAGAGGTTAGCTACGTACAATACAGTAACAGGGAGTTAGGAGGAAGAGTTATTAACATGCATCGAAAGTAGCGGAGAACATTGTGAGCAGTTTTTAGCAATAATTTAAACCGATTTTTAATTAAACAAAAAACATTTTGGGGTTAATTTTAGTTTAAGCTCTTTTTAAGTTTTTTTTTCATATATTATAAAAAGTTGTGCACGACAAAATGTCTATTTTTTTTTCTTTTTACTTGGACATGTACTTTGTTGGAAAGGTAATAAGATAATAACATACTGTTAAAATTAAAAGTTACCTTTTCCGGCAAAGAATTCCCACTTCGACCTTTTTATGAAAATCCGCGAAAATATAATGAAAAGCACTTTACTCTGCTTTCTTACACATTATTTGCAATTGTAAAATCTCAAAATCTGGAAAAAATAATGTTGAAAGGGAAATATGAATTTTGTCATCCATATTACTTTTGTGTGCAGCACAGCACGCATTTGCGTAATATATCCGAATTTTTAATGTGTGTGAATATCCAAAAGTAAAATGACATAAAAGACAGGTAAGAGACACGTTATAGATACATAGAATAACAAGCTATGTTCGGCGTTGATATGACAACTATCTGACTATGACGAGCTCTGACATAAACGGATTGTTATTTGATTGAAAAAACAGTCATTTTGCCTTAACAAATTGATATGTTTTATTTTTAGGACTATATTAATGCAAAAGATCTTTACGCTTCAACACATTTGACGCCTACAGTATGACACGTCTCATAAGCGAAATGAAGCTGGTTAAAAAAAAGTAGAAGCATAACTTATATTTCTATACTGCTATTAAGAGAATTTCTCTTAATATAAAGCCTAAGAAAGCGCGATATCACTGTTCGAGCGTAGTAAAATTTGATTTGTGTCAGCGCAAACAATTTTTGTATTAATCAGTAGCGGAGGCAAGAATAAAAACCATTTTCTAATGCACGAAGCCCCCTAAAAGAAATCCCCTTTTAACGCCTATATTATCGCGGATCTCTTGAAATTGTGCAAGCCTGAAGGAATTTTAAGGCATATGTATAAATATTTTTGCATGTATAGCACTTATGTATATTATTTAGTTCATAGAATTCAAATTATAGAGATAATTAGGTACAAAAAGAGATCAAATTAAATCGTATTTGGGCAAATACAAAATTTCTTATCTGAACATGTTTATATTACTTAATAATTTCGGGAGTAGAGTTGAAGACGTGAGATAAAAACATATTCGTCCTTTGGTAAAGTACCAGCCTAAAAATTCCCATATTTCTTAATATATAGGATTCGCCTGTTGTCTTATCTTTGATAAGAGGAAAGCAAACCTAAATTTATTTCAAAAACCGTCATTAAAACGTTATAGGTTTAACACTAGGTTTACCAAGGTGTCATTTTGACCCCTCTGAGAAAACTTTTCATTAATTTTTTTCAAGAAAATTTTTGCCGTATTTTTTGAAAATATTTTAATTAATTCTTATTTATATTAATAATACATATAAGCGCAAATCTAATCTTTCCTGTTTTCTACTTCCAGAGATATGTACATAGTATACCTATTTTTACCAAAGGGGTCATTTTGACCCTTCGAGTTAATTTTATTATATCTGGCAGCTCAATTTATTTGGTTACTTTCTTTTATTCAACAGGCTATGCAAAGAAAAAAATAATGAAAGGTGAAGTAAGTAGCTCATTTTTTTTTTTTGATAATCACTCAGCAAATTATTGAGCACATCAGATTATGTATAGAAGTAAAGGCTTCGCGAGTTTTAGGAACGGAATGGAAGCTTACGAAAGAAGAATTTTGTGTATTTTTAGCAATTCTATATGCACGGGGTGCATACGAAGCCAAAAATTTGAAGATATCATATCTTTGGTCTAAAAAATGGGGACCTCCTTTTTTTAGACAAATCCTGAGTAGAAACAAATTTACAAACATTTTACGCTTCATCCGCTTTGATAAAAAATCTGAACGGAGTCAACGACTTCAAAACGATAAATTTGCTCTAATATCAAGGAGTTTGGCGCGATTTTATTGAAAACAGCCAAAAGGGCTTCATACCAGGAACTATCGATGAACAATTATTCCCAACAAAAGCTCATTGTAGATTTACAAAATATATGCCTAATAAACCAAACAAATTTGGCATAAAATTTTGGCTGGCATCGGATGTAGCTACAAAATACGTCATAAAGGGGTTCCCTTACCTAGGCAAGTATGAAGTAAGGCCATCATCGATACCTCTTGGTGAATTCGTGGTGATGAAATTAATTGAGCCATAAGTCAATTTATATTTTTTCCAATTAAATACCCAAAAAGGTCATTTTGACCCCTTTAGTAGAAATAGGTATATGTCAACTCATGGTAAACCTAATGTTAACCGGCGAGCATGTGGAAATATAAGTATCATTAGGAATGCAGCACTGTATGGCCTACCCAGATTTTAATGCGCTTTTTTATAATGTTTTAAAGGAAATTATTTATTCTGAACTTTTGGATTTTAATGAAATTAAGAAACAATACAGTGAGTAAATAAACCAATTTTTTACTTATATTTAAAAAAGAACAAAAATTATAGGAATAAAGCACAAACTTATCGTATCCTGCCACATGCTCACCAAGTTAAATGATATCATGGGTGAAATTTTATCCCAGGCAAGTTGCTCTTCTCAAATTTTAGAAAAACCTATTGATATTCAACGGTGATTTTTTCTACATGCATTTGTAAAGTCGCTATACAAATAATGTTACCATGAAAAATATATTTAATTGCTTTAAATATGTTATTTATTATTACACTTAAAAAATATATATGCATATACTGGGGTAAAAAATCATGATATTCATGATGTGTGTTGCGTAAATGTCAACTTTTAGTTTTGACAATTTATCAAAATTAAAAGCTAAACTTTCCGAAAAGAAAAACCAACCGATGCGAAAGTTCTCAGAATTCTTTAATTTTAAGCAAATGGAAGCCTCTTATTTTTACCGAAATTGGTGAATTTTCCTTAAAGTAAGCTTAATCTTAAATCGATTATGTTTTCTTCGTCCTCGAAGTCAAGGTTCCTGATGGGCAGTGTTGAGTAAATTTCCTAGAATTTTTAAAACATCAACTCTTGGCTGGTAAGACCTCCAAAAAATATATTCAGCAGAATGCCAATCCGGCTATCCAGGACATTGTGATCAAGCAAATTTACCTAAAATACTTATGCTATTATAGCCCTTGGTGACCAGAAACCACTTTGATTTAATGCCTACACGGCAAGATTATTAAGTAATATTGGCACTCAGCACACATGTAAGCGCTCGGCCTTGCGAGAATGGGAAAAGATGGTAGAGAGCGGATACACGGTAAACGCACACAAAATTAAATTTTTATTTGCTGTGTATTTCCTTGCACCATGCAGAACATCTTACATCGTCAAGATTCAAGTTGCCTTCTGGAGCGAAGCGAACTCTGCAAAGTGTGTAATGCCGAATGAAACGTCCCATATCAAGTAAAGCTTAAGTTTTTACCTTAGGCAGAACTCTACTGCTGGAGCTCGTATAAAAATTCTACACGAGAAACTAATCAAAATTGCTTTTGCGACAAATAGTAAGGTACACACACAGTAAGACTTCTAACTTCTCGATGGAATGTCACTTTTATTACTTTTGCTTGTATCTGAACGGCAGGCGAAATAGCCAGAGGCCCAGAGGACAAAATTGTGGATATCTAACGGGCAGAGTAGGCCAGCAGGGGAAGCAAAATGACTTACCTTGCAAACACATTCCATTTTCGTCCAAATGTAATCCAATTAGCAAAAGTACTAAGCCGAATCGCAAGAACAAAAACAGCGCCATATAAAATATTTGCTCATTTGGACTTTTTCAGAAGAATCGGACATGAATTTTGCATGTGGTTTCCTTAATTAATGCAAAAACAGAACGAGAAATCACCGAAGGGGTAAGGCAACACATTAACACATTTCACTTACACATGGCTACGTTCCGATCAAATAAAGGGAGCAATAAAAACAGCACACAATCAAACTTCAGTGAGCACTCATTTCCCTTCTGCCTCTCTTTTACTCATTTGCACTTGCATCGCATTCGGAATTCCGACGTAATTTCGTCTCAATTTTTCTCTTTTCCGCTAATAAATTTGTTAAGGAAACATTTGGTAATCACTTCACCGTGTAGTTACACATTTTCAATTTTATTTTTATCGCAGTGTACACAAAACACATTTCAACCCTATTGTGAAAGCGTTTTGCACAAATTAGCTCGCGTTCGCTGTAAATCACACTGGAAAACAACAGCGAAAACAAATTAACAAAGCCCCTGAAAAGATTGCGCAAATCGCAACCCTAACCGAACATGTCCTAGCAATGCGTACGCCATTGAAGAACTAAACCTTGCGATTCTCGCGGAAATGTACGAACTCATATAAACAAAACTACCACAGGCGCACAATTACCCGCGTGGATTCTTGGGGAAATACTGCATGCACGTGCAAAAAAAAAAACAGCCGTCCGGACCTGCCAGACCGAATTAGAATTTTTAGCGGGACAGTTACGATATTTAACTTTTTTTCGAGTTTCACGCTTTTCCGAAACTCTTAATGCCTAATTAGCATCTTCTGGACTGGCATGGCATGGACTTCTCGCCCGATAGAAAATGCATTTAGTGGAATGGTGCACTTTTCATTTCCTCTTGTTCACACTATTAACGGATTTTGTGTAGTCAGCTGTGAGTTTGAGTTATTTATTAATTTTAAAGATCTTAGCTTACACCGAAAATGATGAAATAAATCGTTTGGCATCTTAAGCCCTTTAAAAGGCAAACAAAGTTGTCTCTATCTCATTTTTCCATCCGCAATTTTACACAAATTCTAAAGTTTTCGACTGAATTTTGATTATTAAATGATGAGAATTTGTCTTTTAATATTCCATGTCCTGCATTTTTCTTATTTCTATATGTTACTGTTTTAGGAGGGAATTAAAACCCAAATTTAACCTCAATTTGTTTTTTTTTTTGACAACTAGCAAAACCATCTATATTTACAAGGCGTAAACTGGGCTTTTGCATGTGTGCGTAAGTGGTTTGACAGTTCGCGACATTTAGTCCAAATCGTATGGCGGCGATGTGAAATCACTAGAAAAATTTAATCAAACTAGATTTTTTGTATTCTAGGGACATTTCAGTTCTATAAATTTAAAATCGCAAGGACCATAGTCACAACCGGACCTCATGGCTCACCAGGAATCGCCAGAGCACACCTACATGGGAACCATCAACTCCCAGAAAATCGACAACGCCGGAGATGTAATTAACACCATTATAACCAACCCAGAAGACATTAAAACCGACAACATCGAGATAATACTGTTAGTGTAGGACTTCCGGACAGACCTCAAAAAACGACATTCCAACAGCCGACAATCAACCGTAGGAACACTCCACCTGGCCTACTCAACAACACCTTGGGAGGATTGATTCAACAGAACAACAAAGCTCCCTAGAAATATACCCAAGCAGCGCATACTAATATTAGTCTAAGATTTGAAAAAGTACATGTTAAAGCTAGTACTAATCAGCTGATCTATGTACTTGAAACCAAAAACGCTAAAGGACCATAAGAACTTTCACTCTACCATATATAAGCCAAAAATATTAATGAATTTCTGGCGAAAGCGCAGTAATTTTTCAGTTCTACGGAACCAAGTGTTTTCCCGCCGCATACTTTGCAAGTGGTCTGGGACTCGTTTGTCCTGTTAATTGGATTTAATCTCAAAGATTTTACATAATTTGTTTAAAGATGTGGTAAAGTGTATTGCGAATCAAAAGGATAACTTAAGCTAATTGTGAGTGAAAGTCGTTTTTCGATAAAATCTTTAATTTGAAAGCTGCAGCGAATTTTTCCCTGTTTAATTCGTTCACCATACAACTTTTGGACACTTATTTGAAGATTCAGATCCCTTTGATGTGGTATAGATGTGTGCATGCGCTGGACTACTTTACGGCTTGTAAATGCCGAATGTTTTGCAACTAAACATTTCCGAATATTAAACCACAGCCATGCATATAAGATAAACCCACAGACATGCATATATATAATGGACCGCTCATGTTCACAACTTCCTATAGAAGCGGACGGTACGATTTTTGTTCCCTCTTTTTTGCTCTCGTGAAATGACGCCAAATTACCGTTCTATAAAGTCAAAGCACTGAATTTCCGTTACAAACGGAGAACTATCTAAGGACCAAAAATTAATATAGAACAATTTATGATAATTTCGGTGCAACACAGCCTAGTTTCTTCGTTTCTTGCGCATTAGGATATCCTGGCACGATACGAGAGTCCATTTCTTTCTTTATGTAATTTTTTTAACTTTGTAATAAAAACCATTTAATCAAATCATTTTAAAATTGTATATATTTTAGAAACTTACCGACTTTCGTATGCTTTTACACGTAACAAAATACGGCACTCAAAATGCCGAATGTAACGTTTCAAAATAGATAAGTAATTAAATCAATCGTCAAACAATTTGCTTTAAAATATTAAAGATTTTGTTTTTCGCTTTCAGTCAAGTAAATAAATAGTCCCGGAAACTTTTAAATTTGGTGGGCTAATTGCACAAATTTGGTGCTTTGCCATCCTAGATTTAATAGTTTCCTTCTACATCTTTAATTAAAACACAATAATTGTTCAACCAATCACATTAATTAATATGTATACGTATATTACAATGTTTTCACAACTTAAAGATCATCAATCACAAATTCTTAAAATATTGGTAATCTGGCTTTATATATATTTTAATATTGGTAATAAAGCTTTAAAAGCATTTTTATGGCATTTATAATAATTTTAATTAACATTTATTAAATTTAAAGCAAATCTTATATATAAAAATCAATTGTCGTGCGTTAGTCTCGCAAAAACTCTAGAACGCTTCGACCAATTTGAATAATTCCTGTTTTTTTTGCCTAGAGTATTTTTGGAAAAAAGAAAAGTAGGAAAAGGTGGAAAATCGAAAAAAAACGAAATTTACGTTTTGTTTAGGAATTTTGAATTCGAATCCACTTAACACCATTTATATAGCCACTTATGTAGAGTACGGATTACTACCTATCGTTGGACAGCTATGCCGTGCGGTTGTACTTAAATATTTCAGAGAGAATTTCTGAAATAAAATTGCTTTTTGTTTTGTTTTTCATGAAAAAACTTCTATGTCTATGTCTGTTCGCGATTTTCTCCGTGACTCCTGGTGGAATTTTGTTCCTGTTTTGAGAAATGTTTAGAAGTCTATTCATCCAGTGAGTAAAAAAGCAATATTCGATGAAATAATCTTCGCATTCACTACATAAAATAAGTAATTGGCATCCCGAACAACGCCGCGGGTGGGCAAACTAGTAGTTTATAAAATTTTGTTCCACAAATACTTAAATTAAATTATTTTTCTCAACATTCAGCAATTCCATATTCCAAATATATGCGGAATCGATCCATTCATGCAATGCGATAAAAATAGGAGATTGAGCGGCCCATCCTATATATAACCAGAAAATCTTGGACTGCTTTTAATTTTTCCATCGACGAGTTTATGGCTCCATTCTCTATGATGTAGTCTAGGAACTTTACTTTCAAAAATTTGTATTTCTCCCATTTTCTTCCGCTGCTTTTAATCCAACTTCCAGACGCTCAAGATTTTCTACTTCACTCTCCGCGAGTATTATTACATCGTCCAAGTAAACAAAAAAAAAAATCTTTCAGAATGAATGTTCGAAACACGATTTTCATGAATCTTTGGAAAACTGCCGGCAAATTGCCCAAACCGAATGGTACCTTTAAAAACTCATATTGTCGTTCAGGTATGACAAAGGTATATTTCTGATTCTACATGGAAGAAACCATTTCGCATATTTATTGTGCTAAAATCCCCTGAATAACATCTTTTATATTCGGCAGCGGATGCCTATATTTGACAATTTTACTATTCAATTTCCTATAGTATAGGCAAGCCCGTCTTGATCATAAGAATCACCGGCCTTACGAAATTAGAATCACTTGCCTTTCCAGCACAATTTAGCAATCTGGTTACGAACTGTCTGCCTTTCTTTAGTAGCCAACCTGCGCGGTTTATGATAAATAGAGGTTTCATCCGTGAGTGAAATCTTCATTTGTACTGATGACTATCCAGTCGAACTGGCCTATAGTGTTTTATCAATTGAGATATTTCCTTCGAAAATTAATTTTTCGAATCCACCTCGAATATCTCCGCGTTATCGTTTTCTAGTAGATGCACCACATGAATACATCCTAAAAAAGCATTTTGTTGCTGTTTGACCTGTGTTCCCATCTTCTATGACAACAGTACATTTTGATCAGGAAGCCAATCGTCGGACACTACATATAACCTCGAGATACACCAATTATTCTGAACGCTGAGGCTGGTTTTGAACGAACATAAGCTTTTATTTAATCTAGCCTCGAAACGTGCCAGAGAGATGCTTGGTTCAATATCAGAATGGGCTTTCGAATCATTCCGGACCCTATCGTAGATCGACTTACCAGTCAGGCTAACGTCGCTTTCGGTGTCTATCAGTACCGAAAACTGTTTTTCGCCAATTTCAGCTTAGACTCTCATGATCGCCGAATACACTAAATTCACGGAGGGGAGTTTCGAGGGACTTAATTCTTTTTTGAACATAGGGCAAGCGGCGGAAATATGGCTGAATTCACCGCAGCTATAACATTTCGTTACTTTTGACCTATCTGAGCGCGCTCCGCTTTAGTGAGATAGAGATCCGCAGTTGAAACACTTTTGCTATACGCCTTTTGGTCTTTAGTATCCCTAAGAACTCGGGTCGTCGCCTACAATACAGATATTTCTGCACCTCTCTGCAGCCGTAAACTACATCAATCTCTTCAAACTCATGTTGTTACCGGCACGCCGTAAAACCTATCAAGAGATTCCTCGAAGTCCTTAAAGATGAATCGCTTTGAACATATTTTGAACGTATTTCGTCTCGACTTGCTTAATTTCTACAAAAGTCGCTTGTCTTAGAGGACTACCAATGGTATTTGAAATTTCCTCGTCACTATGCTAGCTACTATCATCTACCGTATGATCGCCCACTATGTCACGTTGATCTTGCAGCTGTCTTCGAAATCCTTGAAACTCGATTGCCCTAGAAAACTTCTAATGGTATCTGAAATTTCCTCTTCACTGTGATGGCTGTTATTGTCTACTCAATGATCGTCCATTATCTTGTCTCGATTTCACACGCTGTCTGTGAAATCCTCGAAAATCGATTGTCCCAAAAGGCTACAGAAAGAATCGTCCTCGCTTCCCTCACTACTCGTCCAGGTAAGTATCAAAGGCGATTCGAGCCATCCAGTTGTCTTCTGCAACATTAAGGGGGTAAGTAAATTTAAAAATTAATCCTTTTTTTTTATGCATTTTTGGTATTTTGGGCCCCTGAAGAGTATTAGAAAAAGTGAAAAGTTAATGAATTGTACAGATGTAACGCGAAAAGTCAAGAATACGTGTAGAAAAATTGTAGAAATTCGTGTTTTCTTTTTTAAATCCAAAAGAATGCTGTTTCTACAAGGTTTCGTAAAAATCTCTGAGGTTCCGTATTTTTAACTTCAGTCGAAAAATGAAGTGTTAACATTTTAAAGTTTAATATCTCCGAAAGGAGATGTATCCGACAATTGCATATTCGCTCATTTTAAGTCCAAAAGAATTTGGAATTTTTCTACAAAGTTTCGTAAAAATCCGTGAAGTTTCCGCATTCTTGAGTTAAGCCAAAGTAGAAACAATTAAGACAGTGAAAGAAAAAATAAAAAAGTGCGAATAAATAAATAAAAGCAGAAAGACACATGAAAGATCCGACATGAAGAGCCAGCATTAGTGGCGTTGACCCAACAACCCCATCTCGAAGGCAGTGACCTTCCCCAGAGTTCGTGCTATCGATCGGGTGTTCCGCCGGCTAAGGGCGGCTTTCGGCAGATCCTCCCACGCTGCTGCAAGCCTGCCAGAAACCGCCGGACGAAGGAAGATCATGAATTACTAGATGTGACATTCGTAACGTAGTCCCTTATCTTTTTTCGACCTTGGTTCCCTTAGCCCACCGACCTTGCAGATTTTTCTAGAAGTGGATAGTAAAAAATTTAGGGGGAGACGGAACGAAAATTAAAATCACGTTTTACCACCCAAAGCAGCGCACACGATCGAATATGTTTGGCTCGCCTTTAAAAATGTACGCAGCCTGCATCCGTATACATGCTCTGAGTGTGCTACCTGCCTCTTCCCCATTCTCAATTCAGGATTTCCCTATGGTGGAACATTGCCTGGGGACGGCACTAACACCATGCATGCAGAGGCATACAGCGAGCCCGACAGATTGGCCCGCCTTTAAAAATGCATGATAAAAAAACGCTGCATTTTATTGCCTACACTGTAAGTGCTGTAGATGAGAATTTTTGGCTGCCTATTCTTATCTCTTTCGTTCTTATTGGAATTTATATAAGACATAGGAAGCAGTAGTTCTTTGCTACTTTCTCTGATGGAAAAATTTTCCCCAGGCAGTTTTAGAACTTGCATATGGGTTAGAATTTTAAGCTTGTATAGAGAGTGTCCCAACTAGTATTTCATGATCTTTGACTTTAGCCGTCCTGCTTCCAGGAACCACAACATATCATTGGGCAACTGCAAATGCTTAATAAATAGTGCACAAATACTTTTTTTAATCACTGTATACAGGGTGGTTCTTGGTATGCAAAAAAGGTTGGAATGAAACATTATTATGTTATTTTTTGATCTACTCAACTCGGCGATATTTAAATCAAGCCAAAAAAAAACACTATCCTAAACACTGTCCTTTCCTCATTTCTAAAAGTGAACAAAATGTTTTTTCTTAAATTCAATTTTCCTCGAAAGTCATGAAATTAATAGCCCTGTGTATTATTTTTATCAAATTGGGCATCTTATAACCTTTCCAAAGAGGTACAACATGTCTAAGTAAAATGGATGTAGAAAAATCTGCTGCTTAGAAAACCCTAATCGTATATTATTGCTTTATTGCTCTGTAATTGCAAATGCTGTAAAACCAACAAACTGTCCTTAAAACTTATCGGAAATATTTGTTTAGCATACACAGGTAATTAGTTGTGATTATTGTTCCTGACAATTCATACAAAAGTTAATTGACTTTATTTTCTTGTCTTAGCCAACCATATTTGTGTGTTTTCTGACCTTCTATTACTAATACGGAAATTTTGCTATAAAAGAGGATCAGTCAGGAAAAATATCGATCATAGTTGAAAAACCAAGCGATAAATACGAATTTTCTAAGCTGAAATAATTAAATTATTATAATTATTATTATAATTAAATTATTATAATTATTTTAAAGAGAGACTGTCCGGGAATGTGTCTAATCAACGGGTAATTTCGCCAATTTTCCAGAGGTCAACGGAAACCAAAAGTGTAACTTCAAATATGAGGGATCTGCGATCAGGAACACCGGAAAATTCTGCGGGCGCAGAACAGCAAATAATCACCATTGTCAGGCAAAACCCTGAAATGAGTACGAGACGAGTCGTAAAATAGATTATCTTCAGCTAAAGTTTGATTATTCATCGAGAGAGAGATTACATCCATATCATCATATCCCAGTGCAAGGACTACTGCAAGGAAATTTCGAAAGAATGGAATTTTGCTCCTGAAATGCAACATACAGAACAGGACGTTTCTAAACCGAATTCTATGGACGGATGGCAATTCACTAAGGATGCTATCACAACTTCCACAACTTTCATACCTGGTCGGATACTACACATGACAAAGGCAACATCATTTTAGCATAAATTCAGTATCAATGTTTGGGCTGGTATTATCGGTAATCATTTAATAGGATAATTCATTTTGCCGCGGGCTTTTTGAAGAATACGCTGCCAAAATTAATTGAAGACATTTCTCTGGATAACAAAAGGTCAATGTTTTAACAACACGATGGAGAACCAGCGCATACTAGTAACATTGTGAAAGTAAAATTAAATGAAAAATTTCCTCAGCGCTGGATTGTACGAGGTGGCCTGCTAGATCTCCATTACTAAAATAAATTTTTCGACGAATAAATATCCATATTTTTTCTCCACTTGGAAATGTACGTGGTTGGAAAAGTAAATAGATCAGCAATTTGATAAAAATAATAAATAAATGCATTAATTACACGAATATCTGAGAAAATGTGAGCAACATCTGAATTTTAGGAAAATTAAAAACATTTTTTCCTCTTTCGGGAGTGGGGTTAAAATTGTTGGTACTTTTGGAAATTGCATTAGGATTAGATTTTTTACGTGAGTTGGATATCAATGCGTTAAATAAATCAAACAATAAAATAGTGATGTACATACTAATGGAAAATTAGTGTTTACGCGTTCGGCTATATCCAAAATTACAAAATTAAAAATGGTCTTTTCCATCGCAAAATTCTCTTATTCACGCATACTTTCATTAAAAACTGTTGAACTTCATTAACGCGCATTACACTATGCACTTTTGATTACTCTTTACACGACCAATTTTTTTTTTTGTCATTAAACAATTTTTTTCACGCGGAGACGGGCACACATTTGTGCAGTATGCCATTTTTTTTAAAAAATAACGTGCTAAATGGCAACAAGTAAGAAGATTTTTGTTTACATTATTATTCTTATTTTTCAGGTTTCTCCTTATTTTAAATATATTACGTGTAGTAAAAAGTGCATAGTGTAATGCGCATGGATAAAAGAAATTCGCTGTGAAAATGGCTATTTTTAGTTTTGATATTTTGTCAGATGTTATTTTGGACATTGGCGCGTTTTTGCAATGTATTGGGATTTACAAAATATTATCTAAAATTTAAAAAAAAAAAAAAAAAAAAAAAAATGCACGGAACGCAGTGCAATAACAGAAGTCTCTGAAATAGGAAATCATCCCTTCGATCACTGACACATAGTTTAACATATCTCAAGAAAAAGCTGCTAATGTAGCTTTAATCGACGTAACAAAGCTAATATGCTCTAAATAAATTGAGAAAAATTAAATAGGTAAACGTGTTTGGTATGTTCAACAGTTTGTTTTGATAATAATTTCAAAGGTTTTGAACTTTCTCGACAATGACATGAAAAAGTTTTAATTATTCTTTAATTTCTCTATAAATACTGACTTTTTTTCAAAACTTTAAATAATATGTGTTGATATTAGTCAAATATGAGACGTAACATAAGAAAATATCCTTCACTTGAATATATTTTATTACTTTGATAATCATAAATTAAATCAAAAAATTGTTTAGTTACAAAATCTTTGTATTTGGGGATTTCTGGATAGTGATAGATAGATAACACTTCGTGGGAAATAAAATATTTAAAGAACAAAATTAGCTCTGGCTGTTTCTTTTTGATTTATTTATGTATGCTGTATATTATATTTACCATTTTGGGCATGATCAAATGAAAAATACGATTAAAATACCAGGTTATACAGCTCTAAAGTATATTTCATGACTAATTCTAAGTAGTCATACAGTTCTAAAGTATATTTCATGACTAATTTTAAGTAGTCCGACACTAATTTAGTAAGTTCAAGTGAGAATAAAAATCCAATTTTAGCACGCCCAAAAGGATTCTGATCCGTTGCCAAAACTTAATTAAGTGCTTCCTAAACCTGACAATGAAGCTACATGCAAACAACAGAGCCATAAGAAACTTCTAAAATACTAAATGTGAACAGTGATCAATCTGACGAAGGAGATCTTGAGCGCTTTTTAGATTTCTTATGTTTCTCTGACTTTTTTTTCTTCTTCGAGGAATTCTTCTCTTCCTTTTCAGAGCTACTGGCGCGCTTTTTAGCTGTTGTTACAACAGCTTCTAGTACTTTTTTTACCGCTGTCAGCTGTTTTAATTTTTCATGCTCTTCTAATTTCTGCAAAGTTTCTTGTTTCAGCTTCTCCAGTTGTTCTAATTCCCTGGCCGTTTTCTCCTTTTCGAGTTCTTCGAGCCTTTTCTTTTCAGCACGTTTTTCCTCTTCTTTTGCGATTTCCTTGCGCATATGATCTTTAAAGAGCTGTAAAGCTTCTGCTCTCTTAGCCATTTTCTCTTTAGCTAATTTTTCCTTATCATCCTCTGGTGATACTACCTTTGGTTCTGGTGAGGTTTTTACTCGTTCGTCTCGAGTTTTCGATATTGACTTCCGCTCAGACATCGGTGATCGTTTTTGCAGGGGTGTCTTAGAGCGACTTGAGCGTTTTTCCCTACTAACTCGGCGTCTTCTTTCCTTGGAATCTCGTGAACGAGATCTGCCCCGTCTATCCCTAGATTTCTTCCTGTCTGGTGATCTCCTCCTTCTAGAACGATCAAACGATCTAGAACGGGGGCGTCTCCTGTCTGGAAATCGATTTCCTCTATTACTAAAATTACGTCTTCGCGGCGATCGCAAATTTGGACGCCGTGCCATAAAACGATCCCGACGTTCATGCTCTCTATCTCTTGAACGAGATCTTCGATTTCTCGCTTCAATTGATTTTTCCTGTGATCGACGATAACTCGTATCGGGTGATTTATTCCGTGATCGTTCCTTAGACCGACGACGAGTGTTATCCACCCTATTTTTTTCACGTTTATTTTTATCTCGATCTCCGTATTCGTCCTTCATTTGTCGGTTACTATCATCGTGCACAGGTGCTGTCTCTTTTATCTCCACTCCAAAAGCATGAGCCATTGAATCTGATTTATTGCTCTCTACCAAAGGTTCCTTCTCTTCGTTATCAGTTCCTGCTTGGTCCTCATAGTCCAGCGCATTCATATCTATGGATCCCTCAGAAGATTTTCGAACCCGTGGGGATTGATCATTATCTTTCTTCTTGTCCTGCACTGAAATATTTTCGTTTGTATCATTATCTTTTCTTTCCGTTTCTTTGATTTCACTACACTCATAGTTGTTCGTTTGAGTGAGTTCAAAGAAGGATTTTTTGGAGTCTTTTGCTAACTCCTCGTGTCGTTTTTTACGCTCAATTTCGCGCCTTTTAATTTCTTCTTCTCTAATTCTCTTTTCCTCCTCAAGCTTTTCTAAGTCTGAAAGTTTAATAGTCCTCTTTTGGGCTTGTTTCCAGTGTGGTGGAGTAACACTTTTAGAACGGCTCCTAGATCTAGATGGAGTCCTGTAACGCTGTTTAAAGAAACTATTACTATTTTGGGCAATAACTACATAACTTTTAACTTACGAAAACACCTCTTCCTTTGATAACCCGCCCACTCCTTGAGACGGGTACTCGCCTCTTTGACCAACCGAAGGTGTTTCGTGTCTCACGGCGTCCTCTTTCTCTAGAATCTTCCCTTTTTCTGTCTTTCTTTTTTTCTAGCTTTTCTTTTTCTTTCTTTTCATCGTCATTACTTGCCCGCATCAGAAACTTATTAGATACCTATGGAAAAGTAACGAAACATTTTTATATCGAATTTAAAACAACAAATATAAGAAATATTTTTCAATAAACATTTGTCAGTATTTCTAATCTGAAATTCTATACATAACTTAGATACTATTAACTTCCAACAGGAAAAGAAACAGCCAAGCTTTAAAAGTTGAAAAAAGTAGTGAAAGGCTTCAGCGCTTACAAACTATGCGTCAAAGAGGTAATAGTTGAAGGTACCAAGTCAACGAAGATTATTTTAAATCAATGATTAATGTATTTCTTGATGTTACTTGCACAATATATCTTCTTCTTTATACCAACAATTTTTATTTTAATTTTAAAAACAGCTTTTGGAGTTAATTATAGTTTAATTTCTTTAAAATTCGATTTTTTTCAAATTACCAGAAAAAGTTTTCCACATTTTTTCTCTACTTGGACATATTGTAATTTTAAAAAATAGTTGTATTAATTACATAAATTTCGGGATAAATGTGGAGAAAAGCTAAATTTTAGAAAAATGAAAAACATTATTTCCAGTTTCAGTGGCATCTGCTTCATCAACATTGTTGAGATTTTTGAGAAGAACATTGAGAAAGTAGTTTTTTGGAGTCAGTTCGATGTTACTGCTGTATCAAACGATAAAAATAAAACAGTGATGTGCATACCATGACAAATCACCATTTCTCCCAAACGATGGACATAACCTCTTGTCATACAATTTGTTGTTTGTTTAGGTCAGATCTGTTATCTCACTCTATTTGGCATTACTTCTAAAAAACACCCTATGCCGTATTTCTTTTGATTTTGATCAAATTTTGGCTATAAATTTATTAGGCCAATAACTCGGCTAAGTGCGTTAATGGGAAGAATTGGTCAAAAGGGAGAAGGATAAGGATTACGTTACCTTCTGTGAAAATGATGTGGACTCAATACCTTTATTGCTTAACTACTATCGACCCAATTTAGTCTGCACATTCACTAGATATCGCCGTGTATCAAAATGGTGTTGATTGGTTAAGAGGGCTTGAGATTATCTCTAAAACAGAGTTGGGCAAATTTTATTCGAATAACGAATAACGATTATGAATAAGAAGTTATTCATTATCCGCGAATGACGAATAACGTAAGTTAATTCGTAAAATTTCTTCGAATAAACGAATAAATTTAATCGTATTCGTAATTTTATTCGCAGGTCGAATAAACTTTATGTAGCGTACAAATAAAAATATTTAAGACGATATTCATTAAAAACTAATAGCCAAAAGAGATTTAATAGTGGATGCAGCTGATATTCATCAGGATGTAGTGGTATTTAGCCGATAGCCGAATACAAGATAAAAATACTCATTATTATAAATGTTGTTATATATTTCAGTATCAAATTCTGTTGTAACTTAAACTTCGTTATAATATGACAAAATATATCAATAATAATCAATCAGTAATGAAAAAATATATGTAAAATTAGAGATTTAAATTAGACTTTAATACAACCCTTTTCTCAAACAAACTATCTGAAAGTTTGCTGGACTTTGGAAGATTTGTCATTGTTGCGTATGAAAAAAGTCGCTCCACTGGTGCATATGAAGGCAGTGGGGTATTATATCTAAAAAAAAATAGACCTTATTTCCGGGTAGCGATCCAGTATTTTTAAGTTTTTATCTTCTTCAGCAAAATACTGAGAAATGAGGAAATCAGCTTTTGTTTTAGGTGACTGGTGGTGTTGACAATCGCCATTTTCTGAGTCCGAGTCAAAATCAAAAAAAGAACTCTCTTTTTCGTTATTATTGTGGCTTATGATGTCATCATTACCTTTTATACTTAGTTCTTTCGCAAAATATTCTTGAAAAGGTTCTTAAATCTGTTTTGATCAGTTGGTTCTACACATGAAAATCATTTATTTTTAAACCGTGGGTATGATAGAGCAGCAATGACAGCATTTTCAGAACGTGGTGTTAAGAAACGAAAGAACTCTTCAAATCTATTCTGCACACTATTTAAATATGTCGTGGCTAATTGGCTGCAGTATTTGTGTGGGTTTGTTTTCAGCTTTAGTAATTTTTAGCGTAATGCAAATAGACATGGTATCAAGATTCCATAATACGTGTTCTTCTCGCCTTTTAAAATGTCTAAAGCCTCTGCAACAGGATTCGAACATTCTAAAAATTCTTGAATATATTTAAATTCAGTATCTCTGAGTGGTTTTTTTAAATTTAGAGCCCTGTGTAATTGCGCAGATTTTACCTTAATAGAATAAATTTGCTTTAAGGAATCGTATAAACTATTCCATCTAGTGATACCGGGCTTACTTAGCGTATGTCCAAGAACACTTTGAAGAATTTCTGCGGAGTGATTGACCAAATCTATGACTACCGGTGCTTAAAAATTACTACAATTCTTATCGCCATATATGGTACAGTTTATTCGTATTATATCAAATAAAAATAACGAATAACGAATAATTATTTGTAGCTTCATTTGTGATTGACGAATAAATAATTATTCACGAATATTATTATTCGCGAATAAATCATGCGAACAATATATTTATTCGAATAATTATTTAGATGAAATTTTATTCGAATAATGCCCAACTCTGCTCTAAAACCGCTGAATAAGGTTTTCTGAGTATCCAAAAGATAAAAATGTCTGTAATAATGCATTGGTAACTTTTCATATCTCAGTTTGGACCTTTGACCACGCCTAAAGATATTGTTATTCTCGCAGAGTAAAAATCTTAATGAAATTTAACTTTAAATGGATTCATCTCAATAGAAAATTGCCTGACCGCGCAGTTTCTTGTTTTAAACCGATTGTATCATATTTTTGAATTAATATGCTTACCTCAATTATGAAGCAGCATTGGACTTTTTTATCTGTGATATAAGTAAACTTGAAAAGCTTGGAAGTGTGTGAACATATCCTGAGAACCGTATCCACCAGCAATTGTCTTTCTGTATATGCATCGGGTAATTATGCGACATTTAAAAAATGAGTTTTCATTTGATCAACGAAGAAAAAAAATTTCGGGTGAGTAATAAAAGTATGTAAAACATGTAATAGTAGCATTGTGAATATAAATATAAGAGGTCTGTTCAAAAAGTATCGCGTATTTTGAATTTCCGCGGGCTACGTATATTCGATTTTTTTGTGGCGTTATGTTGATACTCATGTCCATCACTTATGCTGATAAACTCAGCTATTTTGAATGTTCAATTAATTTTATTTATTTATTTATTTATTAATTTATTTCAGTCTATCAATCCATACAATTGTACAGACTAGAAAACAATAATTCCTATTTGATTACATTTTCTAAAACAACTAGGTTTCTCTTATAATCTAATCTAGATATGGTGAAATCTAAATGATTGTTAAAAAAATTAAATTTGGTTATACGTCTTTGTCAACACTTCACAAAAACCATAGTTCGTTCTATGTGAAGGAGCAGTTAATAAATTTCTAGCACGAAGAGGTCTTTCCAATGCATACAATTAAATTAAATTTAATAACACAGGAAAATTTATGTTAAAACACAATAAATCTTTAATAAATAGGGTGCAGTTCATATCACATCTAAACTGTAGGGCTGATAAGCCAAATAACAAACGTCTCGAATCAGAACAAGGAATAGTAGATTTCCACCACTTGAGTTTGCAACATAAAAATCTGCTAAAAGATTTCTGCATTGATTTGACTCGGTTAATATGCACGACGCGAAGATTATTCAACTTTCTACCACCTGAGCCAGCGCAACCAGGTTTTTTGGATTATTGTTTTTAAAATTACTAATTCTTTGATCAGCAGGCCAAATGGAACAGTCCATAGCTTGTTTAAACTTGTCTGAAGGAACATCCAATTTAAAATTAATGAATTTCATTGATGACAAATCAACATCTTTTCTAATAAGTGGAAAAACTTAAGCTGGTTCAGACCCGCAATGAGTCACAGTCGATGCACGTCAATTAACTAAACTAGGAACTAGTAACCTTTACAGATCAGGTTCTGAATGCATATTAACCGTTACAGATTATCGATCTGCTTCCGAATTTTTATTTTGTAACAAAAAGAGTTTTTTAGTTCAGAAACATCACTTAAGAGGGAATTCAATTGCACCGATATACCCGGCACACTCAGCCCAGAACAAGAAAAACATTTCCACGCTATGCATTGATTATTATCGAGAATATTCAAGACATTTTTGGTAATTTAGTACACCGTTTATGAAAAATTCTGTCACAATATCGATAATTAACGTTCTTATCGAAAAGTGGATCATTGCACTCAGCACAGCTAGTGATATGCTGCATTCTAATCTAGAACAATAACATGAAGTATCAATAAAGAATCAAAACACATTTTTGACTGCTATTTTGCTTGGACGTGTTTTGGCTCGTCTTCGATTTTTGCCTATTCCAAAAAATGGAAATTCAAAATTCGCTATACTTTTTGAACAGACCTCGTATTAGCAATCGGTTACAGCCCGAGTTCCATATATTCTTTTATATCACGAATGGCGTACGAAAGTACTAACTTACGGGTAAGTGTAATTTAGCCCTTGTAATGAGAGTGATATAAAAACACATCATTGGTGAAATCAAAAATTTACATCCCGCAACTACTTTTACTCGATATGTAACTAATTATTATAAATGGGAGACATTTTAACATTAACCCTAAAAGCCTTATATACACCTGGGAGGCGTAAACGCAATCGTTGATTTTTTAATTCGAATATAAGCATGATTTTATGTAACAAATAACTGTGATTGTAGTTTTCATTGATAAAACTGTGTTTTATTATTCGTTTATATCCAAATCTTAAATTTTCTTGGAAAAATATGACATAAATAGGTATATTTTAGCCTATAGGTGATCATTTCTATATATGTTAAGGCTTTATGTACTTCTAAAATAGATTAGGCTTCTAAGGTTAAAAAAATTCTGCTGTCCGCAGCAATCACATATGGCCAAACTATATATTGCATAGGAGACTTGTCGATTTTTCGTTGTAATTTTATCTTTTCTAACTTAAATTTTTGTTTTGGTCGTAAAAGTGTATGTTCAGGTTGAAATTGGCTTTACAATAAGTTTCGTTGTCCATTACGATACAGTCAAATTTGGTCAGGTATTCGTTGTACTGCTCTTTTCTTAGCTATAATTTATTTTCTCTCCACTTTTTAAACTTTGTAGGCACTCAAGTTATAAAAAATTCTTAACCTCCCCAACAATCTTTATTAGTTGTACTCTTTTTTCTACCTAATCCTTTTGCCTATTAACAGGTAAATACAGTTTTATAGATGGGTTTTCTCAAAAATTGGGAATAATTGACAATGACAATGACCATGAACATTAAAAGAGAACAACGTTATATTTAATATTCTAAGTGATTAAAAATCAATTTTGACCGGATTCTGAAAGAGCATTAGAAAATGTAGGTTATATTTAAGAATTCTTTTTTTTTTAATTATGAAAATGAGGCTTTAAAATAATTGAAAAATCGAAATTCTTCAGTGTTAATGGGTTAACTCGTTCACTACCAGCCGTCACATATGTGTGATACAGCGTTTTCTGATCAGAACCCGCTATCACACATATGTGACAATAGCTTTTGGTCAATTTATAAAGATAGTTTGAAATGAGTTGTGCTTTTAACAGAATTGCTAAGTTTTAAAAAGTTGATATATATGAAGAAAATGAAAAATGAAATTGAAAAATGTGTAAATTGCCTAAAATCAATGGATTGAATACAACCATAGGCCATCTCTATTTTTCGGGAAGATTATTTCACATAGCTGTTAATTATAAATTGTTTGTGATTTAATGTTTTCATTACTTAAAAATTTGTGCTCATAATATTTCTTCCTTATTGCTTACCTCCGGTATCTCCTCTGGATCAATTTTTGTCACAGAAACTAATGGGTGAAGTTCGCCTTCTTCCAAATCATCGTGTTGTTCAGGTTCAATTTTCACTGACCTGATAAGATTGAGAGTATAATCAATGATGCAAGTATACTAACGTAATATTAAATCAACTTACTCTTCTTTAGATTTTTTCTTGTCCTTTTTCTTTTTATTCTTCTTTATCTTCTTCTCGTCTTCAGAGGAGCAAGAAACGCTTTCGTCTTCAGAAGAAGCAGCTTTCTTTTTCTTTTTCTTTTCCTTTTTAACTGAAATATTGAAATGAATTTAAAGAAAACGTTGAGGAAATTATGGGACAACAAACTATTTAAAAAAAAAATTAAATAAATGTACCTACTAATTTCTATAGGTCCTATGCTAGGACCGCAAGAACGAGGCTGAGTCTGTCCATGATATACTTTTTTAAAATTATAATCGCGGTAAACATTATAATCGATATGGAGGGCAAAACATAAATCTTTATAATATTTGTCTGTGCATTTAAATGAAATTTGGTATGTTGGTACATTATGCCATGGGTTAACATACAGAGTGTTCGGATTCTATGTAGGAAACTCTATACTAATCGATTCCTTGGAGTGCCCTGACCAAAATTTTATTCTTAACATACTTACATCCTCATCTGCATTTCTATGTCATACTGACAGATTGATTACAAACTTCTAAGATGAATTGAAATTTTCTATCCTTCTATAGCCTAACTCTACATTTTAATCCCCCATGAAAATTGGTGGGCTATTTTAAAATCTAAAATGTACGCTCGTCCAAATATATCTTTGCAAATTGTAAAACAAAATATTATTAATATTTGGCAAAATGACGAAGATCTTAGGTTAAGAGTTGTATCAAGAAATCGACTAAAAGATATTATTATTAATAAGGTACTAAATGTATAAAGCGACTAAATATTAAACATTATAAACTCTTAGAAATATAAAATAGACTATACTTATTCATGAACATAATTTTGTGTTGATAAATTTATATTTCGTAAAAAAAAATTATTAAAACTTAAAAAACTGAAATTTTTAATATGTGCCAATTTTAATGGCTACAAATGGCTGTAAATGTTTTAGTAAACCCTATACGTAGTGGAATACCAATACCCCAGTGACATGTTAGTTATAGCACTTCTTCAGACCGTATGCTTTCAATTTATGTTATTGCAAAATTCAACGACAGTTTCAAGACCTTCCGTATATTTTAAACATTGAGTTAATAAAGGTTATATAGCGTGCTTGTCTGACGACTTTCTGCTCGCTTAAATTAAATTTTAGTAATGCTTGATGAAAAGATAATAAACTTTTTGTACTCTATACCCGACTCAAAACAGTTAAGGCGTTGTTGTGCAATACCGGCGTGAAATCGGAATTACACTTGATTCCAAACACCCGGTTAACTTTGATGAATATTTTAAGAAATATCACAGAATTGAGAATTGAGAAAAAGACTGTACATATTTTTATACTTCCTATTTTTATTTGTAGAAAACTAGCTTAAGTTAAGAATTAAGATTATAACTTTTTAATTAAAAAGTAGAATAGTAGTAACTAGCATTTGTAATCTTGGCAGATATTAAAAGTGTGCGTAAACATCTCGAATTTACAAAACTGATAAGGTCGGATCCGGTAATCTATCATACAAATGTTTAGTTATCTAAGGTTAAATAAATTTCTATTGCAATTTCGAACAAATTACAAGTTCAATTATAATATTAAGAATAACGAAATAATTTCCCTCTTAAAATTGCTTTATTCTTCTTTCACTTGCACTGATGCCTCTAATAATAAAGTATGAGCACGCACTCGTAAAGGATTTAGGTACATCATGTAAATCTTACCGCACTACTTTGCGTTCATATTTTGAGGTAAACTCATCGGCTTTACCCTATCATGTATCGCCTGCTTTAAAATGAATTACTATCGAATATCCGAATTTTGAAATTTAACGAAAAATTGACTTCAGCTCCATAAGATTTACTAACAATAATTACAAATATGATGTACATATCAACTACCTTAAAAATTAATGCTTGTAATTACCTCTAATCTGCCGAATCAATTCCCCACAATTTGATATAACCGCATCCTGCAAAGGTCGAGAATTTCTATCCACAGGCAGTTGCTCCAATTGGCGTACCAAATCGTGTCCAGAGACGACATGTCCAAAAACGACATGAACACTAGGAGAAAATCGAGTCGTTAGAATTTCGATTACCTTCTATGGATGCTGTACTTACTTATCAAGATGGGGAGAAGGCTGTGTAGTACTACAACGAAAAAAAAACAAAAAGAAGAATAGTTTGTTTTACATTGTTGATCAGTGTTGAAGGGCATTATTTTGTCAATTTTATTTGTATCGAATAAACATTTTATAGTGAGGCGCAACGAAACAAACTCAGAGCCAGGAGTGTTTCGCTCCGACAACCTTTTGTCGCCGGTCGCTATACACATACTCACACGATCTGTTGCTGATCACAACTCTGACTCTCATACTTTGTTGCTATATGTAAAATTTGTTGTTTATAAGTCATAATAAATTAAAAATCCTTATAAAGTAAGTCTATCTGTAAATGAAAAACGTACTAGTAATATCCCAAATATCTAGAATAGTAGACGGGTTTAAATATTTTATTCGAATAGGCTGCTTTAAAAAGATATACAAGATAATTAAGCCTTTTGGAAGATCAATTTAGTATTATTTACCAGATTTATCTTCGAACGTGTTTATTAGAATTGAGGAAAAATTCTTAAAATTGCCATTTTAATTTTTATAAAGAATAATATCAGCTAGAAGAAGTTTGCCGTTCAGCAAAATTCCTTCCACAAGAGTGTAATGAGCCTCATCAGCTTCTTCGAATCAAACAGCGTTCTATTTTTGGAGTGTATTATCGGAAGTCAATAGTTTTGCTGTGATTTTTTGTCGTCACCTTGTAAGACTCTCGTTTTAAGCTGCGATTGCAAATTGTTACCTGGGCTAATTTATTTTCCTGCTTAACTCACTCGCGCCGGTGTTTACTAAATGCGAAGTCGTCTGCAGACAGTTCTTCCGTGCAGTTTGCCTGTAGCCTGATGTTCAGTCGCTCTCATCCGTTTCAACACGCACAGATATTACACTATGCCATAACCTTCGGGAGCTAGCTACTATTTCCAACTCCATTTTCAACGAGCAATTTCTGCTGGCTAACAAATTGCAATCCGTTCTGCCTAACTGGTCCAGTTTTCAGTCCGTCCACTTCAGACCTTACCTTATAAACGCTAGTTAGACAAAAATCTGAATCCATATCCGAAGTTCTGCTTGTGAAATTTCGAAGTTGTTAACGAAAAGCACTCTGGACGGCTTACACTCAGCATTTTATATTTCTGATTTGCTAGCGTCTGTTATATCGGGAATTGACGATCTGTTGTGACGCCTCGTCTCGAATATGCTAGTCAAGTTTGGCCTCTCTTTCAGTCCACCTACATCAGTGGAATTGAAACAGTCTAACGCAGGCTCCTTCGCTTTGCCTTACTTATTGTTGCTATTTTTGCTTGTATTAAGCTTAAATAAATAAATAATTAAAAAATGAATAAATAGCAATGAATAAATAACTAACAATGGAGGCAAAACTGCAAAAAAAAATTACGGAAAAACTATCAATTATTACAGTTTTCAACAGTAGTTATACTTATTAACTAATAAAGAGAATAACCTTTCTGACACAAAAACGAAAATTTCGTATATATGAATTATTAATAAAAATTTAAAAAAATCTTTCTATCTCGCAATTTCTTATCTATTGCATTAGTAATAAACAAATGATGTGTCATGTTGAGTCTTCTAGGTTGATTTTAAGTAACCTGCCAGGTAAAAAAAACAAAAATTGAATATGCCTATTATTTTGAATTATTAATAAAAATTAAAACAAAATGTTGATCCCTCACAATTATTTGTTCATTGCATCGGCAATAAACAAATGATCCTTCATGCTGAATTTTGTTTTTCTAGGATGATTTGAAGCAACCTGGCACCAAATTTTATATATATATATCGAATTGTTAAAAATTTTATAAAAAAGTCCCGCTTTCTCGCAATTACTTGTTCATTGCAATAAACAAATGAACATTCATGCCAAGTTTTATAATCTTACGATCTCTCACGGAGTAACAGATAGTAATAGAAAAATATAAATGAAAGGTTTAGAAGCTAGACAGAGTTAGCTTTAAAATAATTTTTTTTGTATCAAATTATTATTCATAGCCACGCAGGAATTCAAAGAAAAAGAGAGAGAGAAAAAAAATTATAGTTTTGCTTAATTTTAATTGCTTTGTGGTATGGATTAACGTAGTCTGATCGCCTTAAAATTGTTTACAAAGTTTCTTTATCTTGAAAACTTTTAGGGGGAGTGATACTAAAGAAACCTATGACAGCCAAAATATGAAATACAGAAATAGTAGCACCAAAATGCTAAACAAAATGTGGCGCTAGCTCCTTGTTCTGGCCATCGTAAGGAAAGAATATTAAATTTTGCTTGAAAAATGGAATAAAGTGCAGCACCACCTTTCGAAAAGGAAAGAATTTGTATTAAATTTTGCTTGAAAAATGGAATAACGTGCAGCACTGTATTCGAAATGTTGACTCTGGTTTTTGGCGAATCTACTATGAGTAAGACAAGAGTTACGTCGAACAAGTAAAGAAAATGATTTTGGAAAATTGTCCAATTACTATTAGAAAGTTGTAAATAATGTCGATATATCATTTAGGTCATGTCAAGCAATCTTTTGGAATGTGTTGGTGTGGTAGCAAAGTTTGTTCCGAAAATTCTGAATTTCGACCAAATCGATGTCAAGACCTCAGATGTCAGAATGTGTGTTCTCCTCTCTTTCTCTTTAAAAGTAGAAATGAGAAGTATCATGCTCAATGTGTCCAACACCAAATTCAGAGAGGCGATGGTAAGGTGGGATGCTATGTCCTGGTATGGTTATTCGGACTTGTGTATTGTTGAGGGGCATATTAACTCTCAAAAATATGTGGATATTCACTTCCAAGAAGAATTAAAGCTTGTTTAAAGGTTAAATATTAAAGAAGTATTATTATAAGTGATTATATACTTTGTGAATATGTTTTAGTAAGTTTTGTAGTTTAATGAATTAAAAATAAAACAATAAGTATTTTGTTAATAAACATATTAGATGTCATTATAGTTGAGGATTGTTGCCGTCCACGCTATATCACATGAAATATGAAGTACTAACATTCATGTTTGCACTCTCGATCTAAATGGTCCAATGTTTATGTACAAGAATGTACAAACAAAAATCAATCCCGCCGAATGGTCTCATTTACTGGTTAATTTGTGCTATCCTTGTAATGCGGAAAAAATAAATAGCGATAGGCCTGATCAGATACATTTCAAGCAGTAGGTTGTCCAACAAAGATCATCTAAATACAAAATGTGACACCCTCTATAGACGCCCAAAGCTTTAACCCATATGCAATTTATAAAACAGCCTGAGGAAAGTTTCCCCATTAGATAAAGCAGCAAAGAACTACTGTTTCGCAAGCCTTATCTAAATTTCAATAAGAACAAAAGAAATAAAAACAACCAGCTAAATATTCTCATCTACAGCATTTACAGTGTAGGCATTTTTTTATTACGCGTTTTTAAAGGTGGGACAAAGTCTCTGTTGCGCTGTATGCCTCTGCACGCATGGTGTTAGTGCCGTCGCCGTGCAATGCTCAGGCATAGGGAAATCCTGAACCGAGAATGGGGAAGAGGCAGGCAACACACGGAGCATGTATACGGATGAGCGCTGTTTACATTTTTTCACTGTGCATTTTTAAATGCGGGATAAAGTGTTCGAGCGTGTGCGCTGGTCTGGATGGTGAAACGTGGTTTTAATTTTCGTTCCACCTCCCCTCTCTCTCTCTCACACCTGAGCCCTTTATTACCATCTACTTTTAGCAAAATTTGCAAGAACGGCGGGCTAACGGAATCAGGGTCAAAAAAAGATAAGGAAATACGTCACACGTGTCACATCTTATATTTGATTAGCTTTGGTTCAGGCATAGGAAAATTCTGAACCGAGAATGGGGAAGAGGCAAGCAGCCCACACAGACCATACACGAGTATACGGATGTGGGCTATTTACATTTTTTCACTGCGTGATAATAAAATATCATACGTTGTGTATGGCCGTGGCTGGCGAATAATGTACTGCTGATAAACGTTGTACAATTTGAGCAATTAATTAGAAAAGTTTTATAATTTGAGAAATTAATTCTTAAATAAGAACGTGCAGATCTATCGGGACCAAAATCGAAAAACATATATATATATAAGGAAAAACATCACGAGTGTCACATCTTGCATTTAGATGATCATTGACGGGAACTTGAGACATGAGATTGAGCAGTCTATCTTTATGTTTGTGGTTTCCGTGCTTTTAACTTTTGATAACGAATACAGCACCAGAGTCAGCGCCACATTCTGTTTAGCACTTTAAATGTACCGAGGACATTTGGAAGGTTATTTAAGAAAAGTTATATTCGCCCCTTTCTCTTGCTTATACAAAAAAATATTGAATCAATCAGCAAACGTAAAAAAGAAAGGATGGATATAGAAGAATTGATTATATGTACCCGATGAAAAAGTAATACGAAGAACAAAACTAAACTGACTGTAAAATGTAAGAAATTCTCACACCGATCATTTCACCGGTGATACGTTCAGTGTTACTACACATAGGTTTTTTCGTCTCAAGGACGAAACGCAAAATAGGTTGAAGCAACTACTTGGATGTTATCGTAAGTTACGTGAATTTCTAAAATTTATCTCCAACAAGCAATTAAATTAGAGATGGCTGTGAAAAAAGTAAGATCATACCTTGTATTTGTATACCGTGAAGTTTTAAGGGGAAACTAGATACCGAATCTTCTATAAAAGTTTCAATTTGAGTATCGATTTTGTATTGGATCAGTATTTCAGGGTATACATCAGTGTTTCTATTGTACATATTTCTTCAAAAATCTGCAAATTCGTTCAATTAACGATCGAAAAAATTAAAGGAAATCTTCACGAGTATAATTACTTACTAACTAGTAGTAAATTAATTCTTCGTTAAAAACTCTCGGATATTGACCTATTTTATTTCAATTTTATAATACTCCGGTTTTTTACGAGAAATCCTTATGGTATTTTTTGTTTCAGGTTTAAAGCAATTTCAAAAGTCTAGTTTATTGGAAAGGTTTACTACCGGACATGCTCTGCACTATTCATTGCTAGTTATCTTGATTATTATGAAAATGAAGCGTTCTGAGTAGAATTTTCTACAACTTGCGCGGAATATTTGGGACATACTAGTACAGATTCCGAATAAAAAGAGACATTATTAGGTTTATCGTATTCGGCAATAATAAAACAAAATGCAAAACTCACATGAAGAATTGCGAACCGTTCGTATTTTTGCCTCTGTTTGCCATGGAAAGCAAAAATGGCTTATCGTGCTTAAGGGCGAACGTCTCATCTGAAAACCAAACCATAAAACTTGTCAATAAACACTCGCAGTTAGAAAACTAAAGGAAATACTTACCCTCAAATGTTCCGCCATATATCGACTCACCGCCTGTTCCGTTGCCAGCGGAAAAGTCGCCTGATTGGATCATGAAGTCCTTCACAACCCGATGAAATATTACGCCCTTGTAGTGTAGGGACTTGTTGGTCGTAAGGCCCATACCCTTCTCGCCCGTGCATAAACATCGGAAATTTTCAACTGTTTTCGGTGCGATATCACTGAAAAGCTCAAAAACAATACGACCCGCCGGCAGTCCGCCTAATGTTATATCGAAAAAACATCGGACGCGAGGCGCATCTATTAGGTTCGCATTTACCGTCATTGCGAATAACTCTAATAACTTGTCCTATTTTTGGAAATGTTTTACATCAACGTCGAACTGAGAATGTCGAAAATTACCTGCTATGTATTTGAAAATTCTTACAACTTCCTGACAACGTCAAAGGCGGACATGTTTTAACTAATTTTTGCGTGTTGGGAGCATTGTAAATTTATCAAAGTAGTAGGATTCTGTAAGCTTGTGATTTTTAAATTTAATAAAGGATAAATCTGGATAGAAAAAGTTATTGTCTTATTTATAAACCCTATCCAAACCAATTGGATTAATTCCTCTTTCGGAGTCTTGAGAAAAAGACTAACATATAGGAATGGACCACAATGAACTCCTCGATCTTCTTAAATCGTTCACGTTTTAGCAGAACTCACCTAAAGAGAGTTCAGATCACAGACATATTTATACAATGGAACGGTCATTTTACATGATTTTAACAACATTAAAAATGGAATTTTAATGCATTTTGATAAGTAAAATATATAATTTTTAGAGCCAAAAGTGTAAGTTTCATCACAATTTCTGAACGCACATAGTTTCTGTTACTACCTTAGAGGGAAAGAGAGGAAATAAAAATCGCACTGATCAAATACATCTTCTCTCGTCCATCTCAGGCAGTTGACTGTCAAATTGGCGGACGCGTGGGATAGGAGATTGAGCGGTCCATATTTATATGTATACCTGTGGATTAAATAGAATTTTTACGAAATGCACGATATGGAACGAAAAATGAAACGATTAAATCCAGATTTTGACACTTAATTGTATACAACAAATCTATGTTATGTATAAAACATATAACAATAAAAAGGAAAGTTATTAGGTCATAACACTATTGGGTCTGCCTAATTTATGACAACTGACACAGGAATATATTTTTTTGTCTACCTTTTGAGACAGCAATAAAGAAAGGCGGAACCCAATACTTTAGATGAATAAAGAAACGCTAATTGTGTGTTCCGAATAAATAAAAAAACACGCCCCTTAATATAGAAATTTTGTTCGAGGCGAGTTGTCCAATGCTATATGAGCCGTTTATTTTGAAAGTGGCGTAAGTCCAACATATCATAAGGTCGATTTGTGTATATTCTTTTCAAGCAAAATTGACCTTATGGCATTTTGGACTTACACCACTTTCAAAATAAACGGCTCATATATTAGTGTATATATTGCTATGGTATAGTTATTATATATTTAGAAATACTTAGTAGAGAATAGGAAGCAGTAGTTCTTTGCTACTTTCTCTAATGGAAAAATTTACCCCAGGCAGTTTTAAAACTTGCATATGGGTTAGAGCTTTAAGCTTGTATAGATAGTGTCACATCTAGTATTTCATCAAAGATCATGAATTACTAGATGGGACACTCTCTATACAAGCTCTAACCCATATGCAACTTCTAAAACTGCCTGGGGTAAATTTTTTCATTAGAGAAAGTAGTAAAGAACTACTGCTTTCTATGCCTTATTTAAATTCCAATAAGAACGAAAGAGATAAGAATAGGCAGCCAAAAATTCTCATCTACAGCACTTACAGTGTAGGCAATAAAATGCAGCGTTTTTTTACCATGAATTTTTAAAGGCGGGCCAATCTGTCGGGCTCGCTGTGTGCCTCTGTTCCAGCATAGGGAAATCCTGAATTGAGAATGGGGAACAGGCAGGTAGCACACTTAGAGCATGTATACGGATGCGGGCTGCTTGAATTTTTTCACTGTGCAATTTTAAAGGCAAGCAAAACCTATTTAAACGTGTGCGCTGCTTTGGGTGGTGAAACGTGATTTTAATTTTCGTTCTATCTCCCCCTAACTTTTTATCTTTTTCTGACGCGTGCACCCTTTATTACTATCCACTTTTAGCAAAATCTGCAAGGTCGGTGGGCTAAAGAGACCAAGGTCGAAAAAAGATGAAGGACTACGTCACGAATGTCCCATCTAGTAATTCATGATCTTTGGTATTTCATGATCTTTGATTCAAACACACAGGCCGAAAGTGTGCACTAATCCACTGTCATGTCTTCACTCACTGATAACACTCATATGGAGGCTTGTATGTAGGAAAATACTTTATAACACAAGAAGCTTGACCCATACGTAGTAGCTCATAGGTGTTCATAAATTAGTTAAATCATCAATGTAAAACTACCTATGTGTATGTAACCGAATAAAGTTAACTTGACATATCTCTCATAGAATGCAATGAAGTGCTCGCATGCATGTTTTCTTATATGTAGAAGCGGACAGTGCGATTTTTGTTTCCTTTCTTTCTCCCTCAAGCACAGATAGTCACTATGTGCGTTTCAAAATTGTGACAAAAGTTGCCCTTTTGGCTGTAAAAACAAATCTTTATTTATGAAAATGTATTAAAATTCCCCTTTTAATGTCCTTAGCAACCTAATTTTCCTTAAAAAGGTAATTAGGGCCCTAAATCGCACAAACCCAAAATTAACACTTCCCATCGGATCTAATACTTTCGATTTCAAGGACACATAATATAACATATCATAATTTTTTTTTTTTTATAGCAGTAATTATTATTACGCAGTCCACCTTATATGTATAATTATGGTTGACCCTGATTTAGGTTGAAAATTATTGATCTTTTTTGATCCAAAAAATTTTGTAGGTCGATTAGATCAGAACATTTGACAATTTATCAGTTTGTGGTAGTTAAATAATGTTTCAAATATATATTCTTGTTTTAAAAGCTAATTTTTAAGTATATAGAAAGGTAAAAAAATAATTACTTTATGAAAAACAAATATAATTTAAAAAAAATTATTGTAGATAGAAAGGTTCAAAAAGTTACACTTATCGATGACTAGGTGACAATGGAATGTTCCAAATGATTTATTCTAATAGAAATTTTGTACTTTTATTTTTACAATAAAATTTCAAATTTCTTTTTTCCGTAAACTCAACTTTGGTAACTGGCACTTAATGATCTTAAATGATCGATACGTTCCTTAAACCTTCTGATCTTTTTTAATCTAATATGATTTGAAAATCATCTGCTCAGATCTAAGTTAATCTACTTGGATTTGATCTTATCGAGATTAGAGCTCAAGGAACAGATCTTATGATTATCCTGTTTATATATTTTGTAGTTATTTTTGTATATTTTACTATTAAGGTGCTGCAAAGGAAAATGCCTAAAACTATACAGCTAAGTTCTGTCCTGTCCAAAAGAAAAAAAAATACCCCTCATTTTAGGAGTCCTGGTCTATCTTATCATGTAAAGATTTGACGAAAAAAGTAGAAACAAATTTTTCAAAAACTCCAAATATATGCGGTTCAAGTGAGAAAAATCAATACTCTTACAACTTTAACAGCTCTCATAACTCGTCTGTAATTCTTACTATCCACGAAAAAACTTATATTTAATTCTAATGATAATGTGATGAATTGTGAACACTGACATATAGAAATGGACTACTCCATTTTCCGTCTCATGGTCTGTCTCTTTGGACAAATTTCACTTCACGTCACAAGGAGAGATCAGATATAGAGAGCATAGCTTTGTCTATTTATAAATCATAAGATATGATATGACTTCAAACGTACATATACAATGCGCCACTCTTGTGCACGATTTCTTATAGACGTGGACGGCGCGATTTTAGTTCCCTCTCTCTCGCTCTCAGGCAGTAACAGCCCGTGAAATGATGTCAAATTAATATTAATAACAGAGATATTTTAGAGCGCTGAATTGCCGTTACAGATATTCACTGACAATCCTCTGGAGAACTAACAAATTATAAAACATTTCTTTAACTCAAAACAATTTATGATAATTTCGGTGCGACACACAGCCTGGTTTCTTAATTTCTTGCGCATTAGGGCTTCCTGGAAAATCATTTTAAAATTGTATATATTTTAGAAACTTACCGATTTTTGTATGCTTTTACACGTAACAAAATATTGCACATGAAATACCGAATCAAACGTTACAAAATAGTTTGTAAAACAAATAACAAATTAAATCAATCGTCAAACAATTTGCTTTAAAATATTAAAGATTTTATTTTTCGCTTTCCGACAAGTAAATAAAAAATTTCTGAAAGCTTTTAAATGTGGTGGGCTGATTGCACAAATTTTGCGCAGGTCCATCTTACACATTACATTACAATGTTTTCACGACTTAAAATTTATCAATCAGAAATTCTTGGAAATATTGGTAATCTGGCTAGGATAAAGCTTTAAAAACATTTTTAAGGCATTAGTAATAATTTTTATTAATATTCATTGAATTAAAGCAAATATTTTATAAATTTTTGTTAAATAAATATTTAAATTTAAATAATTTTGTCAGCATTAAAAAAAATCTTGGTATCGACCCATTCAAACAATGCGATAAAAATAGATAGCGCTTTATAAATTTCTATATATCTTTTCTCGTCTATTTAAGGTAGTAGGTTGTCAGATTGTCGTATGCTTGAGACAGGAGATTGAACATTCCATTTCATATGTATGTCTGTTGATATAACAAGGTGTAAAAATGGATTTGTGCGATTAATGTACCTTTTTAAGAAGAATGAGGTTACTAACAATATTCAAAAAGGAAATTTCAATGCATTTTCATAAGTAAAAAGTTGTTTTTAGAACCAAAAATGAAAAATTCATCATAATTTTGAACCGCGCATAGCGATTATCATTGCCTGAGGGAAAGAGAGGGATAATGTACGTAAGGGATGTATTTAATACCGTATTGAGTCCACCATTTTTATATAGGCTTTTTGTATGCCATGAGTAATCTTTTATATTAGTGGGCAGGCAAAAATTTTGAAATGATTCCTCATTCTGTGCCAAAGATAAAAAGGTCGTTATTGCTGCCCAAATTTTATTTTAAAAGGTTCAGTGCACTATATATTAGCAAAGGCACTCCCATATGTCGACATTGCCATAGCATACGTTTTCGAAATTCACATACATCAGGTTCTTTTCGAAAAGGTCTACGTTCGGCGTCAAACCACATGTACGGTTTGTAGAGTGAAAATTTTCAAATTTCTCTTGTGAAATGGTGTAAAGTATTATTGGAGTTGCATAAAGCACTTAATTTTTACCTTTGCTAGGACTCAAAAGTGAAAATCGTAGTTAAATGTGTTGCTGTTGCTGGGAAAATTGATTTAAATGTTGGGCCCACTGCACCACGAACATCAGTTTCAATATAGTTTAGAGAGTTACAATTAGCGGTCAAGTCCGTAGGGTGTCGATTTGCTTGTAAAAAATAAGCTCTAAACAAAATCCGGTGGTGAAATCTGAATTTTAAAGGTATTCTAATTGTGTCCTACGTCGTGCAGAATTTGACACTTCACTAATCTAGAGTACTTTCGAGTTCGAAAAAAACTGTGGCTGCGAACTTGTCAGTGTGTTAGTTCGTTGGTGTGATTTGTGTACATCTGGTCACTGACAGCTCGGATTCTGGCTCACGTTCGTGTTCCACTTAAAATGGAAACCTAAACACAAGTTATGCAATTATAGTTTCGGGTAGAGACCGTTTGTTTGGGTGCGGAGCGTAGTTCACTCGTCGGCTTTCGATTCTCGTAGGAACATCGTTCATTAGGCGGCGAGTCCAACGATTTAGCCACTAACATTTGTTCTTATACGAGTTAAGTACATCGCTTATAATGTCGGCTGCCACGACAATTGCTGAGACCCCCGAGGAAGCAGGTGGCCTGTCTTCTGCCTCCTATGCAAACGTTGTACTGAATGTTGATACTAAGTCTGTGAAGGGCTCTGAAAAATCCAATTCTGAACAGGATAACAAGGAAAATATCAAGTGTGACGTTGGCAATCAGAGTCGAAATGTTTCGTCTAAGTGGAGCGAGGAGTGCAGTGTGCCTGGCTCCATTTCTGATAAATGCCCTCCTACCGATAATCCGAGCATTTCCTCAGAATTGGATGATGGTGCTGGTTTCACGCCTGTTATATCACACAACCGGAAGGATCGTAAGGCCCGGCGCCGAGAGAAACAAAAGGATAGGCCACAAGTCGTAAAGAGCAACAATGGCGCTCCGGGTCGGACAAATAGTTCAGGGAGGGGCAATAAGCAGGCCTTAAAGAATATGAAGGAGGCGAGGGCGAAAACGGAAAAGTTGGAAAAATCGAGCAGCGACGCCAATGCGTCCAAAGATTCTTCTGCTGAAGAGAACGTCGAGAATAAGGATGAAGCTCCCAAAAAGTTTGTTGCTGCACCACCACCAAAAGTCAATGCTTGGAAGGTAATTTTAACTTAATGTCATATGACTTGATCTTATTTTCGATTAAATATATTTTCACTGACACTTTGAAAATGATTGGTGCAGTTTTTTGTGGATTACCCACTGCTATCCTAATTACTTAGATGATTTGACAATTTTTAATTCTGCCTTTTATATCATCTGGGCTGTTATTAAATATGTAAAGCCTATCATAGAAAGTAAGACACGTCTTTCACGTCAAACAACAGAACTAAGTTTTGATAGAGAGGAAGGAGAATTTTTTTTGTAATAAAAATAAGGAAAATTTTGATGACATATTTTCGCAAGTAAGCAAGGAATGTCACGACAATGCCAGTAGCAGTAGTATGCTATAATTCGAAATTTCATCTGATGGTTATTTCGTTAAAATTTTATATCCCATAGCATATAGCTATTAATTACCGGCCTTGTTTCTGTAAAATACGCTTGATACTGCGATTAAATGAAAATTAACTACTATTTTGCTATCTTAATAGAAGCCATAAAATTTGGTACTTTAATCGTTTGCAGTAGTATGGTTAGTCTTAGTCACCAAAGCTTTTTGTACGCGCGGTATAAAATTGAGGGAAATGCATATTTCTTTAGACACGGAAAATAATGTGTTAAAAAATAAAGATTACGAACTTTACTTCTTATTTCAAAATTTTTGGTATGAGTATGCAGTTGCACTGGCTTCTTTAAGTTATTTGTAAAACCTGACAGGGTTTGATAGGTCGAAATTAGAGGACGTTTGAGTTTCTCCAAAATGCCCGTTAATTTTACTTCATTTCAATAAAAGATATATTTGAAGCCTCTTAAACAACTAATAAGTTCTGTTACGTAAACTTTTAGATTTTTCCAACAATATGAATTTTTTGATAAATACTTATGTCTTCACAAACTTCAAAATTTGAAATATTTACGTAAGAGGACGTATTACATTAATTATTTAAGAGGGTATGCTAGAGCATAGAGAGCAAAATTCAAAAATGTTTTAGATTTGAATAAAAAGAAAGGAAACATTTTTACTGTTTCTTTAAAGAACTAAAAAAATATTTCTATAAAACAAAATTAAAATTCAAAGATTTGTGGAGTTCTATATAAGGCTGCAAAAAAACCGTGCTATGGTGGTGGTTGGCAAAAAAAATATGTTTTCGTATTTTTTCCGAAAGGTTTTTATTAATACTTTAGCAATTTAAAGGTTGGGACTATAAAGCAAAAGATATTGAAGATACGCGTCAAATTTGAAATTATTAGTTGAAATATATTATAACTTTTGTGAAGGAATATTGTAAAAATATCTTTTCAGGCCATAATTTTAAGAATATGGAAAACAAATCAATTCTTTCAAATTTATAGATTGGGGTGTCCCCTTATATGCTGATGATTATTATATGATTCTATTTGGAATGATGAAAAAGAATAATTATTTTAAGTAATATCTTCAAATATTTAATAAGTGTTCATTCTTTACGAAGAAGAAATCAATTTTGCTTTCAATCCCATTAATTATGCAATTAAAATATATACGTTATGTACGTTATACAAATATATCAAATTTGCGTTGAAATGATTATACGTGAATAAATTATAGATGGTAATGCTAAATAATTATTCTAAATTTTTTTCTTGATGCTGTTATGATAGGATGAACGTTGCTATCTTGATAGGGAGATCGTAGAACATTGAACAGATTTGGATGGCAGAATAATTTCTTGCATGCCGTTTACATGGGACTTATTTACAAGTCTTGCAGGGGATATGATATTCGTAATGTTTTCCCTTTATTCGACCTTTGTCCTGTTAGCCGATCGACCTTGTTAAAATTATATAGTAAAAGAAAAACAAAGATGAGAGAACAGGCGTAACGAGAATTGAAACTCTTCCATAGGGTGCCTCTTTACGTTATTAAAAATTTCTACATTTTGTTGTTTGCTTAAAATTTGTTAAAACAAACTAAATTTTAATAATTAATGACATAGCATAAAGTGCAGATTCTTATTTAAGAATTAATTATCAAATTGTAAACATTTCGATATAATATAAAGGTCATCCTGTGCCTTTCGTCACGTACAACGTTTGAAACTTCAAATATCATTTAAAAATGTATTTATGCTTTGTGTGTGCTACCTACCTGCCTCTTATAACTTCTGTTCCTAACAAACTTAGGTCATTTTATTGTGTGGTCCTCGATTCGTTTAGTTGTTTTGTGATTTTTCGCATTTTTATTCTACCAATGGCTTCTTTTTGCTTCGCTGTGGTTCTTGTACAGTGCTTGCTTCATTGATCTTGTGTTTTTTTCCCATCCGTGTGGTAATATTTTCCGGTGAGTGATGTCCAGCTTGCGATAAGTTTTCTCTAAAGATCATCTAAATTTTATTATTTAAACCCTCTCTATACAACTTCAACCCATTTGCAATTCCTAAAACGGTACTAACACCATGCATGCATAGGCACATAGCGTGGCTGAGACTTTGGCTCGTCTTTAAAAGTGCATGATAAAAAAACGCTGCACAATATTCTCTGCACTGTAAGTGCTGTAGAT
Organism: Philonicus albiceps; assembly: GCA_963969385.1. Taxonomy (NCBI): domain Eukaryota; kingdom Metazoa; phylum Arthropoda; class Insecta; order Diptera; family Asilidae; genus Philonicus; species Philonicus albiceps. The sequence continues at coordinate 22,361,233 of OZ017776.1, read as the reverse complement.
GAGAATATTTGGCTGCCTGTTCTTGTTTCTTTCTTATTGGAATTTAGATAAGGCATGAAAAGTGGTAGTTTTTTGCTGCTTTATCTAATGGGAAAACTTATCCAGGCTCGGTTCGAATATGCATATGGGTTAGAGCTTTGGGTTTGCGTAAAGATTGTCACATCTTGTATTTAGATGATCTGAAAATCTGAATTGAAGAAGGGGAAGAAACAGGCAACCGACAGCGCATAAATACGGATGTGGTTGTTTACATTTTTTCGCTATGCATTTTTAATGGCGGGGCAAAGTCTCAAACGTGTGCAAAGATCATCTTTTTTCGATATTGTTCCCGTTTACCCACCGGCCTTGCAGATTTTGGTAAAAGTAGATAGTAATAAAGGGTTCACGTGCGAGAAAAAGACAAAAATTTAGGAACGAAAATTGAAACCACGTTTCTCTTGCCAGAGCAACGCAGACGTTATTGCGCTTTTAAAAATGCGCAGTGAAAAAATGTGAACAACCCGCATCCGGTATATACGGTGTGTGCTGTCTGCCTCTTCGCCAAACTCGATTCAGAATTTTCTTATGCCCCAACATCCAACATTGCTTGGGGACGGCACTAACACCATGTACACATAGGTAGACAGCGCGACAGAGACTTTATCGCGCCTTTGCACATTATTGTTTTCATTGTAAGTGCTGTAGATGAGATTATTATTTTTGCTTCTTTCATTTGATTAGAATTTATATAAGGCATGGGAAGGAATATTTCCTTGCTGCTTTATCTAATGGGTAAATATTCCCCAGGCTGTTTTAGAAATTGCATATGGGTTATAACTTTGTGCTTGTATAGACAATATCACATTTTGTATTTAGATGATCTTTGTTGTGTGCTACCTGGCTGGATATTTTGAGGATTTAATTCAAAAAGTTTACAATTTGAGAAATTAATTCTTAAATAAGATCGGGTGTTTCTTGCTATGATCGTATTATTTAAATTTAGGTAATTTTAACAATATGTGGACAAACAATAAAATGTGGGGAATTTGCATAATATAAAGAGACAATTCTTGTTTCGTTTTCTTCCAAATGTTCCAAAAGTCGGTTGGCTAACAGGTTCATGATTGCAAAAACATAAGGGAAAACGTCACGAGTGTCATTTTATTACATCCTGGGCCAAAAGTGTTTAGCCATTTACTGAATGTTAGATTTCTTAAATAAATACAGAGAGGGAATGAAATTAAGTAACAGATATTTATATGCAAGTATTATACATCATATTTATTAATATTTTGTGGGCGCTTTTCTTACCCTTATTACAGCATATAATTTATTTGGTAAATTAAAAACTAATTTTCTAAAATCTTCTGCGGTAATTCACAGTGGGTTGTGCCAATCTGGGTTGTATTAAGTATTTAATTTAGAGAGATAGCAGAGCCTTTGAGCATGTTCAGAGAATGCGTTTATTACATGTTGAATCAAGATATAGGCATGAGAAAGCTGTCCCCGCGTTTGCTCATTTTGGACCAAAAACGTGTTAGAATGAACATTTCCAACAACAATTGCGTGTCCAAATGGCTGAAATTTGGATGAGTACCTTTCAAAGCAAGCGCAAACACATTCCCTAAGTTTTATTTATGAATGTTGTCATCTTCATGTTAAGGTCGGAAACTTTTCAGAAAACCCTCGTATACTTGTGGAAACTCACGGTGACAATATGCCAACGCAAGACGTTTATGTGCGTTGGTTTAGATGATTTCAAAATGTAATTTCGACTTTAAAAATAAAAAACGTCCAGTTCAATTTTCTGTTGTGCATTTGGCGGAATTAGAAAGATGTCGTGTACTATAAGCTGTTAAATGAATCAATATTTCATCAAAAGGCAACCAGAATGGGAATACGGAAAAGCGATTTTGCAGTACGGCGACGCTCCGACACAAATAGCGAAAACGGTTAAAGATACCATATATGCATTTGGCTTGGAATTCTCTCGTCGAACTTACTTGATTTGGCTCTTTCCGATTACCACTTGTTTTCATTAATGTGTTACGTATTTTTTATGAAACACTTCAACAATTACGGAGATATTGAAAAATGGCTTGATGACTGAATTACCTAAAAAGATGTACAGTTTTTCTGCCCCAGGACTTCTTTTTATATTAGATAGTGACACTTTTAAGCGGCATAGCTGATCTAAGAGCTACGTTATATAAGTATTATGAATTAATTTTAAATATATATTATGGCTTTCCTAATACTTTAGGTAACATCGGAGCGTCGATTTTTGTTCCACATTTTAGAAGTCGTACGTGGCAGTTTTGAAAAATAATGCCAAGGCCATTAAATTGAAAATGAGCTTTTCAACTTTCATATAGTTCACACTTCCGAAGTTGAAGTTAACTAATTGTTGTAATCTGCAGCATGGGTGAAGTTAGCTAACATTTGAATAAACAACAAGAAGCCATGCGTGATGTTCTCAAGCTTTATCATGAAAAACAGATTTAGAATAGCTGTTGCCGAGCGTTGTTGCCTATGAGATATACATACGTATAGTATACGATGGAAATACCATATTAACGATACAAACAGACCGAATATGACAAGAGATAGAGGATAATAATAAACGCTTGGCAAATGAAGTTTGTAATGACTTCATTCATTATTTTGTGAATAAAACTAATTTATAAAATTAATTGAATTTACATTGCCGTTTATTTATGTATTTCTGCAATTTCTTCTTACAATTTGTATGTTATACACCTGTTATAATAACCTTTATCATTCATATTCCATAGAGCTGGTCCAAGATACACTTCGCTTATTAAAATTTTGCATTCCATGTTTACTTTAAATATATGACGAAAATCGCTTCTTACATCTTCAGAAAATGTATGACGACTGTTGTCTTCTACAAGCGTAAGAATTAAAATCAAGAGATGATTTTATTTATGCTCAGCTACGTTACGGTGCGCCACGCTACGCTACTTTTTTAATGTATGCACCTTCGAAGTTAATGAAATCGAAAAAAAACTGGTTTACGCTCCGCACCGCTACGCTTTTAGTCTGCGCGAGGCTTAAATTAATACTGATTTTGGAAATTAGTTGCGCGCGTCACGTGGACTTTTAATAATCTATAAGCGATATTTCAGAGTGTCTGAAATGCGATTCGTCAGTCCATAAAATTATATTAAAAAAGTTTTCATTTTCAGTTTGACGCCGTAAAATTGTATTTTTCTCACATCTTTAAGTTTCAATTGATGCATTTTCCTAATGTAGAATGGATGACATCCCTTTTTCTGAAGTATGCAATGTGGTTGAGGTTTTAGGATTCCGATTCATGTTCGATGTCTCTGACGCCAATACTTGAAAATCTTTCCACATCTTCTACGATTGCGTTTATCAAATCCTGCGTCCTCATTACTACTATATTCCCGGACATACTCTGGTATGCGATTATTCATATAGATGTTGTGGATTTAATAAAAAAAAAGCAATGATTAAGGAATCTCGCGGGTTGAGGCTCATTCTTTTCATAATACTCCCGGTTTTGGTTTTGGTGCTTCTGAAGCATTCGATCATAGCCATAAAAATAATACATTACAATGTATAAGTGATCTTACAAGGGAAGTACTAAACATCATTAATCGATCTTGATAAAATGAACTTATTCCCAAACGGAATTTTGACAACTTTGTCATTTTCAAGAATTGATTAAATTCACGAGGATATCGAAATGCACGTATTTTTCCTTCCTTCCATTTTGCTACTTTATATGTATATCCTCTAGAAATAGGTGTCTTTGAGTGTAATATGATTTTTGAACGAATGCGCCACCTGCTGGTGAAATTAGAATTAATATTTTTCTTAGCCGACTCCTTGCAAAAAAACATATAATAATAAAACACAATTTCTTGAACATTTCTTAAGTGGTTTTTTACATGTACTTTCATATGCAAAGAAATTTCTTAGCAACCGCATACTAATTTTTACTCTTGTTCCGTGTCGTTTCTGCGGCTGCAATCGTCAAAATGTGAACGACGCTGTATACTTTAATCGTTATTTTCTTGAAAACTGAGGGCGATTGGACTTGCTTGGGATTCTAAATTATTGGAGACAACCTTGTTAGTAAAAAATCTAAATATCGTTAAGGTGTTTAAACCTAACGATTCAACTTTAGTCTCATTTTAATGTGCGTCGTTAGTGCTATCCTAAAATAATAAATCATTTCTTCAACAAATTACAATCTTTGAACGATTTTAATTTTTTATTTTTGGACCGAATTTAGATACAGGGTGGCCCATTTAAAAATTAGAATTTCTTTTTGTTATAAAAAAAACGGCTCAATATTTTTCAATGGTTGAACATTTATTTGAAAGGTTGTCATTATGTCATTTATTTATGAAAAACAATTTCCGTCAAATGATCACCAAGAGGTCTTGAATTGTGTCTGTTTTGTTGGCGTAAAATTTAACTTAAACCGCTCCCCAAAGATAATAGTCCAACGGCGACAAATCGCAGCTTCTTGCCGGCCAAATCATATCACCATTTTTGCTAATTATGCGATTTCCGAAGATAGGGCGCAAAGATTGATTTTGGCGTTCGCATTATGGCACGTAGCGCCGTCCCGTTGGAACCAAATATCGTCCAAATCTTCGGCTTCAATTTCCCCGAAAAAGTAATCGGCCAACATTGCGCGGTAGTGCTCGCCATTGACGGCTACGGCGGCTCCGTTTTCATTTTCGAAGAAAAATGGGCCGATGATGCCGCCGGACCAAAATCCGCACCAAACAGTCACTCGTTATAGGTGCATTGGCTTTTTAACGATTTTTTTCGGTAAAATTCGCTATCTTCGGCTAAACGATCTTCCACCCAATTTGCGAACCGTAGACAGTTCGGATGGTCAACCGGCTTTAACTGCTGTACCAATTGAAATTTATATTGCTTCATTGCAAGGTCTTTACGCAAAATTCGCATCAAAGAAGTGCGTGCAATCTCCAATTGTTAAGAACGATGACGAGTTGATGTTGATGGTTTTTCACGCATACTTTGAGTTTTCGCTTGACCGTACCGGACGAGTACCTACACGGATTGGTTTATCCACCAAAATTCCAGTTTCACGAATTGATCCACAAATTGGGTTTTTGGAATTTTGTTTTTTTTTTTTTTCAAATTTCTCAGAGTTTGAGTAGAAGACTCACCACTTTGGAAATAAATTTTTAATATTCCTCAATTTTTTTCAAGCGAATAACATCCCATTATCGTATATGTCAAACCTGAAACTAAATTTCTGTTAATTCGAGAATGACATAATCAACTAAACTTACCAAATTACCGGTAGTTCGAATTCCAAACACTAGATGGACCATCCTTTATAATAGAAAGGTAAATCGTCAATGAAATAAAGATTTTATAAGTTCTTGTGAAGATAGTCAAACGACTTTTTAGCTTAATAATATATGTTGTGTAATCAAATGTTTCTGTGTTGGGTTGCTTATATTTTAGCTAAATTAAGAAAAAAATTAGGTTTTTATCTCAATTATTTAAGTCGTTATGATCAAAAATGTATCCAAATTGGTATTTTAGTGAAGAACTACGAAAAATTGTTATAACTCAAATTACAAAAAATCGGGGAAATTATTCGGATATCTCTAGGAGTGGTCTACTTCTAGACTTTTATACGTGGTAGCATTTTGGGAACACCCTACGTAATGTGATTTTCTTCAATACTTATATATTTTATTTTAAAAATTGTGTTAAAGGACTTTTATAATAAACAAAGGTATGAGTATGATGTTTTGAAATCATTCATAGAATTTTTAAGACGTTTGGTTCCTACTTATTAATTCTGCTAAACTTTTTGTACTTATAGAAAATAAATCATTTTATTTTATGAGTCGTTCATTTGCCAAATCGATTAACTCCACGATCCAAAAGTGGAGAACACTGAGGAAATTACACGCTTTTAATTTATAACCCTGTTTTAAAATAAAAATGCAAATGAAAATTATTAAAGATTTAATACTTTTATGTAAAATTATTAAGATAATTCAATTTCAAATTTAAACGTTAAACACACATCAGGTGTTTGATTAAGGTTCAGAAATTTTCAAAAGTGAAGTTAATCGATTTAGTCTGTGAAGTTAATAATAAATAAATAATAAATATAAACAGAATGGATTTATGCTGATGTTCAATTCTAATGTAAGGGAATCAAGAGTCGCAAATATATCATATTTTGTAAATTTTTCATTTTTGTTTAAAATAGTATAAATCTACATTTTAATATAATACAATGTAATTTTACATATTTCTTCAGTTTAAAAAAGCATATAGTAGGTAATCCTCATATAAATTTTTTAAAAAGTGGATTAATTTATAATACTTTCAAAAAGGATGCATAAAATATTTTGAATTGCGCTGAAATATTTTATCTACTTCACAGGTTACCAAAGCAGAAAGCCCACAAAATTCTTCCTCTGTGCCTTTGGACAAACGTGTTTTGCAACCTAAGCAACAATCAAAAGCATCAAGTATTTATAATAAGCCATTGTTTTTTTTATTGTAAAATTTAATTTATTTTTAATTTTACAGGCTCTAAGCCCGAAAGTGCATTAGAAATGCCAACAGTAGTTAAAGTATCAAAGGATAAAAGAAAAATTAACAAAAAGGTAAGTAGTAATTATTTTACAATTTAAGCAAAGGTCTGTTCGTTTTTGAATTCGTTCGAACCGCAAAGAGCTTAGTTATATCCTTTTGAATTGAAATTTTATAATAAAATTTTTAAATTTGTAACAAATTCAATTCAGTCGCGTTTGACTTTAATTCGGTTTTTGGTTCAAAGTGATTAAAATAAATCGATAGAATAATCCAACTGGATTATTTTAAAAGTTTTATTTTGCGGAAAACTAATTAAAGTTTTTATTTAACTTTCTTTATTGTCTATCTGCCGCAAATCTTGGAACCAAAATAATAGTATGAAGGTCCATAAGCCATGTTGGAGTGGTATACAAACACTCAGAAATCCTAATTTATGTCGATGATGTGGAGATTTTTAAACGAATTTTCGGCTTATCTAATTTCTTATTTCTTTAAGACGATTTACGTAGCTTCTCTTTCTAGAGCTCGAGAAACTTTTTGAACCTGAACATCTCCAAGTGCCAATACCGTAAACATTTCCCTATTATTTTGGACCTATTTTCTATCCGGTGAACCTATTCCATCTGTTCGTTCCTTACGTGATCTTGGCGTCATATATGATAGCAAACTCAATTTCTGTTATCATATTAATAACATCATAAGTAAAGCCAATTCACCTCTAGGCTTTGTAAAACGGTGGTCGAAGGAATTTTTCAAAGAACCCCTATGTCACCGAAGCTCCCTACTTGTGTTTTGTTAGGCCTCTACTTGAGTGCGATTGTCACCTCTGGTCACTCTCTTAGTTAGCACTTATTAACAGGATTGAGCTGTGGAACTTAGATCCCACCGCTTCGGGTCATGTGGCCTTCCTCCCTATAAGGACCGTTTGAAATTAATCAACCCCTAAACCCCATCAAGTCCGAGTAAATAATTATTAAAAATTGTTAATTGAAAAATGTTCCACTCATATTTGGAGATTTCGAACCCGGAAAAAAAACTGAATGGCTATCGTCCCCCCTACTGCCAATGAATTTTAGAATAAATTAACAAAATTGTAATCATTCTTCGCAGAAGGTTGTGAATTCCGTATTTTTTTCTGACTACTTTATTTCTTTCAAATATAAAAATGTTAAGATAAAGAAATAAATATAGGTTATTACCTATGTTGTGTAAAAATACTTAGGTAAACCTGTTGAATATTTTTTTTTCTACCATAAACCAGCAGAAAAATTATGCTTTCAAGAGTTATGTGTTTAAAACTTTGGCGGGTATAAGAAAGGTTGCCGTGCAGTAAAAGGCATTCATAAAATCCTTTCAATAAATTATGAACTAATAGTAGCCGTAAACAAAGATCCTCTAAATAATAAGGCATTCCGCATTGAATCAAAAGTCTACAATTTATGAACTAGTACGAACTTTAGAAAAAAAAAAGAAAATAATAGCACATTCCTACTAAAATAAATCGATTTTCCTAATTGAACAGAATGAAAATGCTCTAATGCCTACAAATGTATATTTTGTATTGGTTAGTAACTTTTAAAAATTATAATCTACAGGCTAGTGATTTCTCAAATGTTGGTGATTGGCCCTTGTTAGACGAAAAGAACAAAATCGGCTTAAATGGGAAGAAAGTGCAAGCAAATTTCGGTAAATCGAAAGTATCGCAGGCTACATCCAATGACGCGTCTGGAACAGAAGAAGCGACAAAGCCCGTATCTAAGCCGCTCGTTGCTACACTTGTTGCATCCACAGTCAGTACTGGTACAAAATCAGCAGTCACTGCCACGACTCCAGTTGTAACGGCTTCTAGCATGGAACCACAACATCCTACCACTTCAAATGGAACTAATGGAAATAGTATGGCAGCGACGCTAAATAAAAAAATTCCAAAACATAAATGGAGGCCTTTGCCTATTGATGTGTCGAAAACGGCTCGAACGAAACCGCAAAGATCCAGACGTGGCCCCATTAGCAGGGATGACCATACTGAAAGTAGCTATGATAGGATGTCACGGAATCGTAGATTCAGAACATCTAGCTATAGAGGCAGAGCGACAGGTCGTGGGGGTTACACAAGACAAGGGCATATTCGGTCTGAAGTCAATCGTCCTCCTCGTACGTATACTTCTGATAGTGGCGATCATCCGATTGTGCTGATGGGAACTCATTACTACGGAGGAATTCCACCAACATTTGTCGAATTGGATGCTCTTAGTGTGATGGAAGCTGTAAGGAAACAAGTGTATGTTTATCTGTGTTTTCTTTGTATAAATTGTACTTACTTATTTGTTTTTCAGTGAATACTACTTTAGCGAAGAGAACCTTACAGGCGATTTCTTTTTAAGGCGGAAAATGGATGCAGAAGGATTTATTCCGGTTACTTTAATTGCGTCTTTCCATCGCATGATGGCTCTAGGTGCAGACATACCATCTATTCTTAATGCGATCAAGGAATCCGACAAGCTGGAGCTAGTAAATGGGTTCAAAGTTCGCACAAAAACAAATCCAACGGCTTGGCCGATCCAGGATGCTCCGGGAGCCGGAGATCCCGAAGAGGCGCTTAAAGCGCTTGGGACTACCATAATGTCTGAGCCTTTAACGAGTATTCCGCCGCCTCAAATGCCCAGAAAATCACAGGCACTGCCTTCAGATGAAAAAAGTTCTGCTTTAGATTCGGCACAGGTAGAAGATCCAACGGCTAAAAAAATTGTTAGCCAACTATCGCAAGAAGTCGAAAGGCGAAAATCTGAATTTATATTGGCTACCGGTCAGGATTCAGGTAGTCAACAAAACAATGAGAATACACGATCAAGTAAAAAGGACAAAGATAATAACAAGAACAAAGTTTTTCCAGAAAGTACTATTAGTGCTGAGAAAACTGAAGATTCTTCAAGAAGCGAAAAGTCTGAGGAATCATTAGCGAAAACTGATGCAGACAAAAATACCGACCCTAGTCAAGATATTTCACCCACTTCAGATGATATTCCAAGCGTATGGAAAGAGGTAAAACGAAGAACGAAGCAAACTACCGGCAAAGATCCTGTAAAAGAGTCTCATGCAGCTCAGCGTAAGCCACCAACTGAGAAAGAAGAGCTGGATTTTCAGTTCGATGAAGAGTTAGAGATGCCAACAGTAGGGCGTGTTAATAATTTCACCGATCGATGTTGGTCTGACAATGAATCAGATTATGAATTTGACGACAGGGATATTAATAAATTACTTATCGTTGCTCAAGTTCAGCGTGTGCCTAAGCACGAGGGTTACGACCGAACCGCTGATTTTACAAGTAGGACCAAAATAACTCAGGACTTGGAGCAAGTGATTAATGATGGCCTTTATAACTATGAGGAGGAAATCTGGACTGTTCAAAATCCTCCTGTTAATTACAAAACAGTTAATATTGTGTCGCAAGAAGATTTTGAAAAATTCGTGCCGAAGACTAATAAGAAACCTAATCAGCAAGTGCCTCCTCCGCCTCCACCACCGACTTATACAGAAGATGATGATGTCCTTAATACGTCCAAGACTAAAGGTCATCGTCGTGCTCGATTCTTCGCTGCACCAAATAATCACTCCGTAGATCCTAGAACACCACGGAAACGCAAGACCAGACATTCAAGTAATCCCCCCGTAGAAGGGCACGTCGGTTGGGTAATGGATTACGTTGAACACCGGCCCCGTACGTCTAGTGTGGGAAGTTCGGCTGGAACAAGTCCAACTACTTCCAGCTATGGGTCATCTATACCCCAAAGCTTACCAGTTTTTCAACATCCCTCTCATGCGCTGCTCAAGGAGAACAATTTCACTCAGCAAGCTTACCATAAATATCATAGCCGTTGTCTAAAAGAACGTAGGCGTTTAGGTTTTGGGCAATCGCAAGAAATGAACACCTTGTTCCGGTTTTGGTCATTCTTTTTACGAGAGAATTTCAATAAAACTATGTATGACGAATTTCGGCAACTGGCTTTGGAAGATGCCGGTGATGGATTTCGGTATGGTCTAGAGTGCTTGTTCCGGTTTTATTCTTATGGTCTTGAGAAGAAATTTCGACCAAATCTTTATGACGATTTTCAACAAGAAACAATTATTGATTATGAGCAGGGTAAGTAACTGAAGTTGTTTAAGAATTCTTTGAAGGTTCACTGAGATTTTCCGAATTAGTATGATTTCTTTCTTTCTTGGCTGGCTGAAAAGTAACAATTAATTAATAGAAATGCAGGTTATGTAATTTTTCCCGCCGCTCTTTATTATAAATCTTATAATTTTTGAAAAATATCTTAGAATTGTGGGGATTTCCTATTGAAGTCGAAAATCTTTAGTAATAATAGTAATAATGGGAGTAATATTTAAAGAAATTTACGAAATTTCGGGCACCGTAGGAGGAAATGAACTAATAGTTGACGGGTAGTGTATGTACAAATGCAATGAGATATTGATGTATTTATATCAAAACAGTACCCGGACCTAGAATCAAAATAAAAATGTATTTGTAACTTAATTATTATGAAAGTGCAAAATTTCTAAGTTATCGAGGTGACCAGATGCATTTTAAGCGTTTATCACCTATGCATATGTAGCTATTTTTTAATTTAGTTATTCGATTTATCCAATCATAATATAATGATTTAATTTAATTCGAATATTTCTTGAAGTTTTTCCATGTTTTTCTTTTTGTACTTTGGAAAGAAAAAAATGTAACATTTTTAGGATCACTGTGTGCTGTCTGTTTGCCCGCCAAGACTCTATTTCTCAGGAACAGCTAGAGGTACCAAGTTGAAATGAATAACAAATATTAAAGTTATTCAGAAATCATTAATTATTCAAAAAATCATCAAAAAGTACAATAATCCAAAAATCATTAGATGTGGCCTTTTCTTTTTAAACAGGGAAGTCAAAATGATGAGAATGCGATTTCACTCGCACTTGTCCGTTTTTTTTCATTTCGAAAATTGTATGATCTATTTAAAATTGAAATAACCGGTTATTTTCTGTCTGATTTTAGGTCAGCTTTACGGCTTAGAAAAGTTCTGGGCTTTTTTGAAGTACTATAAATACGCCAACAAATTGAACGTGGATCCAAAGCTTAAAGAATATTTGTCAAAATTCAAAACGGTTGAAGATTTTCGGGTTGTTGAGCCAGAAATAAATGAAATGCTTCAAGGCGTGGGAATGCTGCGGAAGGGAAATGACGCCAAAAGATATCGAAGTATTTCGGAAAGCGAAGGTGTTTCAGTTGCAGGCAAGCGTCCAAATACCACTATAACTAATAGAAGCGATTACATTGGCAACCAAGTAGATAACACCAATAATCAGCAGCCGAATCGACGAAGAACTGGTTCGTTTGGTTCAGGTGCCCCAAGGAGAGTACGAAGCGGATCTGTAGGAAATAAGACTCAGCAAGTCAACAGGCATAATTATGGTACTTCGGTCGATTCCAATCACTCAGGCAGTCAAAAATGGAGAGTTGGACCATCCTCGAGTAAGTTCAAATCTTCAAATCAGAAACAAAAAAGTGAAACGGAACCAGTACAAAGGGAAAGCGGCAGATCCGATCAGTCACATAAATCAAAAAATAAAGAAAACAATGCGACTAAGTAAAAGTTGAAGTGCCAAAAATAGTTCTAAAAGTCACTCTTTATGAAGTGGGGGGAACAGTCACTATTGCAAAACGCGGGAATTTTTATGCTTTAAAATTGGTTTCAGAACCTTGTCAGCTTAAGGGATAACTAGGCCTATAAATTGGTAACTTACTCAATCTTATTCTATTTGTTCCGCTTTTACATTCAAGCAACACATGGAGAACGAAAGTCAATCTAAATATAAAAAGAAGTTAGCGGAACAATAAAGCGGATATTTTTTGTGTACTGAATTTCTTTGAGGTAAGCAAGCGCATTTACGTGTAAATTTAAACGGATTTTTAATTACGATCATTGTAAACGGCCGCTTTCTTATTAACTCAACATCTGTATCAAGTTAAAATTTGGTTTTGTTTTTGCAGAGTTGTGTGATCGTGTGTTGTTAAATTAGAACTGTATAAAAGGCAAACATATTACACATTATTCAATAAATCTAACGATAGGATATATGAAATGTACATAAAATATATTTTAGATAAATTAAAATTTACAGTAAAGCAAATTTTTTTTATGTAGGCTTTAAAAAGAACACTGGTCAACAAATTTTATATTTTTTGCTTTTGCTGAACAAGTGCCAGTTGATTTCTATTGGATTATGCTTTTTTTTGTAGGTTCTGAAATTGTAAATAATGTTTCTCAATGACCTATCATTTTTGAGAAAAAGGAAGTTAAAAAATCCGTATTTTGGCCACGGTGAATGTTGTGGGAACATTACGGCGAACAAGTTTTCGTGATAGTCCGCTTGCTATTATTTTCATTCATCATCTATTGTATGAAATAATCGGTTTTCACAAACCATAAGTCCATTTCACGGAATATTTCTATTATATAATTTTTAAAATGTTACATATTTTTATAAAATGGCTAAAGGTTCAAATTGTCGCTGGTACCACTTTCCAGCTTCTTGTATAATCCGTGATTTTTTTAGAATGCTTCGCAAATGGTTAAAATACGATCTTTTATCTTTTTATTACTCCATTTTTTTCGAAATTAAAAACTAATCTAGAATTTTTATTAGCAAATTCATAATCTACAGAAAAATTTTAATAGAAATATCTGCCAACAAATCCATTGCAGATCTGTGTATTTGACGATGAGCAGTTTTCGATTCTTGCCGACCACTTTCACTTTCGTCGCTTTTATATTGACCTGTTTTGAATTAATTTTTTTTTTCTATGGAGTAGCTACCGTTTTTCTGAATTTTATTCAGCTGTTGAAAAATTAAATATTAATGTGATTATTGCAACTGTATTTCCTAATATTGTTTGAATCACAAGTATAGTAAGCTACGGGATTCAACAATTTTTATATTAATAAAGCACGCCGATCTTATTAATTTATTCTTTAAAGTGGAACTGAAGATTCCGGCATCAGCAAAAAAGTTCACTAACTAAGTCTGTATGTACATGCTTTTGAGTAACTAAGATTCACTTAGATCCGTTATTTTTTCACTAAATGCATTCAATTCGAATATTTAAACAATTCTTTAGAATTACAGCAGAGACATAGACTATGGTGATAGTAAAACTACATCTAGTTTTATCTATCTATACATTTAGTTTTTGTACAATTTTCCTGAATTGAAAATATTAAAAAAATTCCTTACAGAATTTTAATTCGTACTGCAAATAGTTTTCCCAAAGCTATAGTATCCCTCTTAAATATTCGAACCAATATTATAAATAACGAATGTGCTAATTTCAAATGTTAAAGAATAAATCTGAATATGATCATGTTTATAGAATAATTCATATGGTACAAACAGTATGTTATGCTAAAAGCCTGGAATTTAGCTTTAATAATATCTAACGCGAAGAGCGTTGTCTATACAGCGTTTTTTTTTTATAATTTCTGAGACCACTCCACAACTTCAATATTTTGCTTTTGGAGCGAATTTTCAAAATTTAATTATGATTGTTTTGATTTATCTTATATGTCAGAATACTTAGAATTTGCTTATTTGCACTAAGAGACTTGCACATACCAAATGGAACTGTTCATTTCTAATAAGTAAATTATATTGCTTCAATAAAAAAGTTAATTCTCTTGTTAAAATAACATGAAATTAAATACCTCATTTCTAATGCAGTTGAAGGTTCTTTTTTCAGTTAATTGGTTAGTAATCTCAATTTTGAGAAGTAGATTTTAAATATTTTAGTACAGTTCCAATTGGTGGAATTATTGTTTTTATAATCTAAAACTGTTGTAAAAAAGAAAATTAAAAGTAAATACATTTTAAAATGCTTTGTTGCTCATGGATCAATTAAAGTGTCTTTGCATCATATTAAACTATATCATTGTAATTTTATCACATGAACTGATTCATCAAATTCAATTTCCAAAGTGAATTTTTGTGCATTCGTACCATTAAATATTATAATTATTAATTTACTCATTAATAGAATGTATAAATTACACAAATATAAATCGAAGTTCGACTCAAAAGCAATTGCATCAGTCTGACTAACTAAATTCATCTAAAATTAAAGATTAAAACACTTTATTTTTATCCCATACCTTACACTGTTGACCGTCGTTAATTAATACATTTTTATCAAACATATTTTTGTTTAGTTTTATTTGATTGTTCAATTTACAAAATCATTACGCAAGGCTGTTAAACGGAAAATTTAGTTTGTAAGTTAAAAAAAAACACAGAAATAAATAAAAAAAAGTTATTTAATGCATACAAAATTAAAAAATTGAATATAAATAAAAAATAAATAAAAAAATAATAAATAATACAAAAATAAAAAAAAAAAAGAATTATAATAATAAAATATCTAATAGTCAAAGTTTTGCTGGTTTCTATGAATTTTTTACGATTTCGATGTAAAAATGTTTTACCTTTTTTTTCAGATTTTACCTAATTCATATTTTATTTGTTTTGACTCTTTGAAGTTTGAATGGAGTTTTGATTGATTTTTCTATTATTTAAGGACGAACTATTATTATTATGCCTATCTTTAATAAAATAGTTTTAAGAAATAATTTGCTTTTTATTCCACTTTGCACAGTAGATACGTAAAGTGTCTTACTTTTTTGAATATTATGCTTAGAACAAAGTTAAATAACAAATTCCAATGTGAACAAACATAATTTTGGAAAATATAACTAAGGTCTTTTTTTAAAGAGAATTAATTCGCCTAGAAATTTGGTGTTCTCATTTTAGTCTTCAATGTATTCAATGCGAAATGTAAACAATTTTACTTGTTTTAAAATTTGGACGAAACAAATTTAGCGAAAATTGAAATTTTTATTTTTACTGGATTTCAAAGAAAATTGAAGAAAATGTAAGTTGTATCAAATATTTTTATGAATTTACCATTTAAAACAATCAATATAGAAGGGGTAAACTCACAAATTCAAGTCAATTCAAAGCGCTTGTGAAATTAATGGAGAAAAATTTCAAATAAAGTCATTCAGTAAAGGGTATGATGATATCAGGAGCTACATTATTTAAGAAATGAAAAAGAAATATGTGGAATAGAGATATCTTTGAATTAAACTTTGTTTTCTTTTTTTACTATTTATATAAATTTGGCCCAATTATAAAAAGAATTTTTAATGAAATTTCTAATTCTGTTAGCTTGCTCAGAATTTTCATATTCTGTAGTTACCTCAGATTGCAATCCAGTATCATCTTGCAAAATGTCATTCCCAAATTCAACATTTTCAATTCTATAATTTATACAGATATTTTATAAGGCGATACAAAAGTCTGTATTTAAGTTCTTTAGCTTGTATCAAACACCTAAATCAATTTTTAAATATTCCTTGTTTTGGGGCGTATTTCTTAGTGGCTTAGCGGCCTAGTATAACCAGTGTTACGAGTGGCCTAGAGGATGATACTCATTCGATTAAAACCAACCCGAGCCCAAACAGCATATTAGATAAAGCAGCAAAGAAGTATTGCTTCCCATGCTTTATCTAAATTCCAATAAGAATGAAAGAGATAAGAATCGGCAGCTAAATATTTTCATCTACAGCACTTACAGTGTAGAGAATAATGTGCAGCATTTTTAAAGGCGCGTAAAAAGTCTTAGGCACCCTGTGTGCATGGTGTTAGTGCCGTCCCCGCGCAATGCTCAGGCATAGGGAAATTCTGAATCGGGAATGGGGAAGAGACAGGCATCACACACAGCATATATACGGATGCGGGCTGTTTGCATTTTTTACTGTGCATTTTTAAAGGCGCGACAAAGTATTCGAACGTGTGGTGAAATTGGATTTTCGTTCTGTCTCCCCCTAAATTTTTGTCTTTCTCTCACACGTAAGTCCTATATTACTATTTACTTTTAGCAAAATTTGCAAGGCCTAGAGGCCTAGAGGATCAGGAAACAACAGCTCACGTATTGTGCGACTGTCCGGCTCTAGCAAGGTCTAGAAGAGGGACTTTTAGCACGGGATTCCTGAGCCCGGCTGAAGTATGAAGCTCTTCTGTGAGTGACCTTGCTTTCCTTAGGGAAGCAGATCGTTTATTTCATTAGGGGGGTCTGGGCTTATGGTTGAAGTGCTCACCCGGCCCGTTATATGACAATAATAATATTTCCGCAAATTCCATTTAATTGTAGCAAGTGTTAGAGATCAGGCATCGATAAATAAGTTAACTAAAGTTATTTTTTGTTTGTTTTTTTATCCGTTACTTGTGGAATCATTTCCTGAAAGTTATTAATTTCACTCCATTGCTATGCTAACTGCATTCTCTTAAAGGTATTACAGGGTGTAGCAAAATAACGTTAACTAGTGTTTTTGTTTATGAAAAAGTTATAAGCAATTAAAACTTAGTTGACCGCGCACGCCACTGTGAATTGTACGATTTCCACCGCTCTCGGGCAAGTAAATTTACGCTGTCTATCGCGCATTTTTCCCAACGCTGTATTTTTTTACTAATTATATCGTCGCTAAACTCAAAATGGGGAGATCACCCCGATCGGTCGTGCACGGACTTACTTTAAAGTGAGGAGATCTTCCCGATCGGTCTGCTACGTGTTAAAACAAAACATAAGACTTCAAAATAAAAGGAATCAATTTTCAACTCTAGACATACTTAATTAAATTCAAAATGGTCGTCTTTATTTTTAACACACAGTTTCAAACGTTTCGTGAAATTTTGGCCTCTAAAATGGACCATATGCTATAATCCATAGTACTAAGGTCGGGAGATTTTGGCGGTCATTCTCCAGAAGTAATGAGGCTTGGGTGCTAAAATTCAGAAGACGTTACGCAATTAGGAATTTATTGGGAGAAAAGCTCTCAAATAACGCCGAAGCCGTGGATCCTTTTAAAGAGATCCTCCTGAGAATTATTACTGAATTAAGCCTTTCACCCTATCAGCTTTACAATGCGGACGAAAGTGATCTATATTGGAAGCATTTACCCGACAAAACACTTGTGGGTTTAGAAGAAAAAATAGCACCTGGACGAAAGGTGAGCGCAAATGCTTCCGGTACCCATATGCTTAAACTATTAGTTATTGGAAAAGTTGCTAAGCCTCGGTCATTTGGATCCTCTAAACTACCTGTTGTATATGAAGCAACATCGAATGCTTAGATGACAACCGTTGTATTCAGGAATTGGTTTATATCGTCTTTTGTTCCCTAAGTCAAGATGCATCTTTGTACTAAAGGTCTACCGGAGAAAGCACTTCTTTTAATTGATAATGCTCCAAGCCATCCCGCAGAAAATGAACTTATTAGTGAGGATGGTGCGATAGTTACGATGTTTTTATCACCTAACTGTAAAGTTTTAATACAGCCAATTGACCAGAATATAATCCGGCTCACAAAATTGCAGTATAAAAAAAGCTTACTATCTCACATTTTAACATTAGATTGCAATGATATTATTCAAGGTCTGAAGCAGTTAACTCTACGAGATACATAAAATGTTTGGCGAAAGATAAGTCATGATGTGGTATAAAAATACTGGAAGACTTTTACTTCTAAAATCCAGTAGGGAGCCGGATGATGAAATTCCTGTTTTAAGAGAAAGAAGTGGAAATCAAAGTTATGAGATTGAAGCACTTCAAACAGCATTCTTCCGTCTTTAAAATATTTCTGTGACAGAAGAAGATATAAATGACTTGGTGGACGTGGAGAACCGTCTGGAATTGGATGAAATAAGTTGTGAAGAGGATGAGAATATATCCTGTTAACATAAACCAAACATCAAACATGAGGAAGGTACAGGGTGGGCAAATTTGAGGTTAGGAAGTAAATTAACTTAAAATCACACTTTTTTTTTATGACAAATTCAGTTTTATTGATATCAATGTAAAGTAGAAATATGGGAATTAATAATGGAATATGATGTTGGACAAATTTCCACCTCTAGCACGTCTACAGACTTCCGCTCTTTTCGCAAAATGTTGCACTAAATTTTGCAACAAAGCTTCGTTTATTTTGTCAATGCAGCGCCGAATTTCATCTTAGAGAGCGTCAATTGTTTGTGGTTTATTCACGTAAATCCGGTCTTTCAAATGGCCCTAGAGAAAATAGTCCAACGGCGTCAAATCACAAGAACGAGGCGGCCAATTTACATCGCCAAATCGAGAAAAAGTAAATTTTCACAATTAAAATTCGTTGTTCAAGAGTGTTACGTTCCATGGTTAAAATTTCCTAAGCTTTTACTACATAAATGTCAAAGGATAACAACTCAGTTCTTGATATTTCATCATTTGACAGCATATTTACTTCTTACCCTCAAATTTGCCCACCCTGTATAACAGCTCTTGCTCATTCAATAGATTGGGCAATTCAAAATAAAGTTTATATGCCGATATTTTGTGCCTCTATAGATTAAAAGCAAAGGCAATAAATCTTGCATAACATAAAAATAAACAGAGTTCAAGTACCGAATTTATACCTATAAATAAATAGTAATTTGAAATTTTTACTATATTTAGTAATTTTTTTTTTATTTTAATAAATAGAGTTAACTACAGTTTTCCCATTATATATTTGGCTCATAATTTGGGTTTCCCCAATTCGAATCAACCCTTTGCAATAATTAACTCGGATTAAAGAGTCATTACTGTATTTATATAATTTGTATAAATCTATACTCTTCTCCCAACGATGCTCTCATCTCTTCAATTCGTTCGAATAGTACGTTGGAAATGTTGATTCGAACACGTTTTTGATTCAAAGTGCGCACCCATCGCGCGGACAATTTTTTCATGTTTAAATTTTGATTCAGTATATGATAAACACGTTCTTTGATCATGTTCAAAGCCTCTGCTATCTCTCTTTCAAAGCCTCTGCTATCTAACTTTCGATGCACTTTCTAGCACCATTTGTGAAGTTGGCGGGCTTTCCATTTAGCTTTAAGATTAGCAGTTTTGATGTATTCAGTACCGATTGGGAAGTGGGCGGGCATTAGGAGGGACCGATCGCAGGGGTCATTACTGATGTATGACATAGATCTGCGGTTAATAATAGACGCCGTTTCCGTTAAAAGTGTTTCATGTTGATCTCTGGATAGAACTGCTCACCTGATTGCACAGGATATCCTTAACACTTTTAACGAGGCATTCCCAAAACCCGCCCCACCAGGGCGCACGTACAGCACATGAAGTTCTGGACGGATATCACCTTTTCCACTTAACAGAAAAAATTGTAAAGGTCCAAAGATAAAGATTTCCATCACTCAAGATATTTGTTTTAACTAGTAAAAACGTTATACAAAACAAAATTGAATGATTAATTTCGCGCCACCTTGTATAATAATGCCAGAAAAAAATTCCATCTTTAACTATCCAGCCAAAGCAGAAAACGTACCTATCTGAGTGCGAGTGAGACGGTTAAATAGAAATCTGCAGGTTACAGAAAGAGCACATATTGGGCATCTAAGGGTTTCATTAAACGTAGATTTTAAATTAGTAGAATGCCTGGTTGTTAATCTTTCTAAAAAGTGGAGATCATCTAATAGACTTAATCGAAGATTAAAATGATTCGATGTTTATTGGGGATAACGACAACCAAGATGATGATGATGAGCATAATAGGACTAATAATTAATTCTCCATAAACTGCATTAATTTAAATTATTACAAAACAATTTTTCCTGAATTGCTTATATTCGGATTTGTATATATTTTACTATCCATATGCGCTCTCTCTTAAACTCGCAGATTGCTATTTAACCGTCTCGCTCGTACTTACATGGAAACGTTTTTTGTTCTAGCAGATAGTTAGTGATGGAATTTTATTCTGGGAACTCCCTAGAAATTAATTTAACCTAAACTATTGCTTCTGATCTGGAAATGAACTGCTTTAATTAATTGTACTTACAAAGATAAAGAAAAAATGAGGGGCATGTTTTGTAATGTATTTGTAATTTTTCTCTCCTGTTTATACCATACTAATTTACACCAATCTGAGAGTAACTAGTTAGGTACTAAATTCATTATGTATGTAAGTTTGTAACCCGACATCCAGTTAACTGATCCCAAATGGAACTTATAATAAATAATATTCGCGAGTGCTTTATTTCAATTATATCCTAGTTTCAATCCTACATACATATGGGTCTCGTATTCATAAAATACAATTGAACTTTTGAAAGATCATAGCCTTTTTTTTTCTAAAGATTTTCCAGTTAAATTCAAGAAGTAACTCTGTATTCTTGGCCCAAGAAACCTGGATTAGAAGCGAAGGAGTAATTCTGTTGCCTTAATTTGAAATATAATGGGCTCTGTTGCCTTAATTTGAAATATAATGGGCACATTGTATAATATCTGGAATGTTGGTTATAGTACTCTTTATTGTGAAATAATTGCAATTTACGCCTTAAGGCATATCAACACTGCCATTTCTTCGCCTGCAACAATTACTTCTCTAATTCTGTTACCTAAACTAGATTATTTATGGAGCAGAATAAAGCGATCTATTTTGTTTTATATAAATTGCGATAAAACTTCACCACTATTAACGATTTATTACCGGGCACAATAACCAGGTAAAATCAAAATAATCATTGCAACGCGCACCTTGACTCAGCAAAGGAGAGATATAGGTCGGCAAATAAACGATGGGGTGGTTCTGTTTAATTTTCTATTTCACCTAACACAGTATGCAGATGATATAGATAGATGATGTCTTCGCCAATTTGGCGCGCTCGGTGCTTTTCCCGGGAACATAATAAACAACGACAAAGCGAAGTGGCGAGGCTCATGTAAGAGTGCCCCATTTTTCCGGGCTGGTTGTGGCATTGACGTGCAGCTTATATATCATTCTAAGTAAAAAGGCATAAATGCAAGGAAAATTAAATTTCCAGAGGGGTCTAAATATTGAGCAATATGTCAGCAATATTTCCTCCCCGATCGATTAATAATAATTTTCTCATCATAGCACATTCCTACTTTTTGCATCAAATATTGCAAAATTGTGGGGTACTATATCCCTACAGTATAATGCTGAAGAAACCCCGTAGAATGGCTTTGTGGCAAGCCCGAACGGGGCGAAAATGTATTTAAGGGAGGACATCGCGTTTGGCCGTGGATGCAAACAATGCTTTCAATGACTTATTATACCGCGAATATAGATAACGCAACCTCGCCTTTGCGGACGCTTATTAATAACATAGAATTTATTAACTATTACGTTTTTATGCTACTCTTTCTGCTTGCACTAAGCCAAAATTATGCTATACAGCAAAAATAATGAAAATATCAACGGTTCCTGAATGAGCAGACATAAATTAGTAATTATATTGGAATCGGCTGATTTTGAGATCTTATAGAAAAACTTATATCCCTGTGGACTATGTAAAATGAACTATTGCTAAACCCTAATAAGTCTAGTTGTGTTGGGTTTAACGCCTCGGATTATTCTAAGTTGAACTTACTATCTGTTCAAATAATTAATGTGACTATTTCTTATGTGAGTAGCGTGAAAATTCTCGAGATATATATGTATCTCTTCTAAACATGAGTTGCTGTCGTTACATTTTGAATACTATTGGGAGAATCTACTCTGGACTCCGAAGGTTATTCTTCCAAAGATAACTCGTTTCAAACTTGTCTCTTCATACATGGACTGCGCTGCTTCAATCATATATCTTCTATAAGAGAGTCTGTATCTTTTCGGAGGTTCATTGGACTCATATCTAAAGCGCAAAGCCCTTATTTTTCTTTTCAAGCTTTTACTGTATCGCTTACCATCCTATCTTTTTAATATGTTACAATTTTTACAATCATAGGAAAATTTTGAAGCCACGTTTCTATCGCAAAGTTTCTGAGAGTTCCTTCATCATTTAGTTCTCTCGCCTGTGGAATTCCTTAGGGGCTGTCCATAAATTACGTAATCAATTTTTTCTTGATTTAAAACCCCCCCTCCCTCCAGTGTAAGCAACAGTAATATTAAGGAAATCTCCCCCCCCCCCCCCCCTCCCTAAATAGTAATCATAATCATTTTGAAATTAGACATTTATTAGACATTTATTTTTATATTAATATCTGATAATTCACAACCGTTAATATAATTTATATTTTATATTAATTTGATAAGATTGAACAGCGACTAAATTAATTTGATTTGATTCTATTACATAAATCTCCTGTTGATCATGATAATGTTTTAAGGTTTTTATCTTATTTCAAGTCTGTCTCACTTTATCTTTTGTCTTTAGTTTATCTTTCTTCCTCTTCTTCTACTAACCTTCTTTCACTTTCTTTTCCTGCCTCTGTAGGATCAGTTAGGATCATTTTTAGTTATGTTGAATAATTAAATCCTTATTATTATTATTATATTTACTTAGGGCTGTGCATATTCTTAGCTTTCAAACAGTTAACTCAATTTTATTTTTTAACTATCTGACCCGGCGAACTTCGTACCGCCTAACAGTCGATTCTTTAATTTTTTATTTTTTGTTAATACTTATTCTGCTATTCGGGACACCGGGTCAGCTAGTAAGATAAAAAGAGAAAAAATAAAGTTGATAAGTCAACAATTACATTTTGTAAAAAAATTCTTTTAATAGTCACTAAAAAATCACAATGAAAATTAGAATTTCTGATTTCTTATTATGATACCTACTTATTATATTTCATTTTATTTTTACTTGTTCTAAATTAAGTTTCATGTTTATTGTAGTACTTTATGGTACACGATATTTTTTGTTTGATTACCTGGCGCGTAAACAAACAGAGCAGATGGTTTTCCAACACGGGAACAGGCAACATACAATTGACCATGCGAGAAACATGGGTTTTCTAGATTAATACCACAAACACTTAATGACTGCCCCTGGGATTTGTTTATAGTCATAGTGAAAGCAAGCCGTACTGGAAACTGTAGTCGTTTATACTCGGATGGTACGTCAGTCGGAATCATTGGGATACGGGGTATCAAAACGTCTTCTCCTTTATATAATTCTTTCCTTTCAATATGATTGCTTCTATTACGTTATTCAGTAATTTTTATCGCTAATCGTGTGCCGTTACAAAGTTGAGATTGGTTAATATTTCGCAACATTATAACCACAGATCCAACCTTTAATTGAAGATTGTGAGGCGGCAATTCTGGCAAATCAAGTGAGTTTAAAAATTCCGGTGGATAGTTCACGACAACATCTTCATTAGTTGCCGTATCAACTGATTTATATGTCCTCATTTCGCCAGGAATGTCATCTTGAATTTTGAAATTTAATTCATTTACATCAGTGTTTTTGGCAGCCAGTATAGCTCGTTCGCTCAACCAATCATGGAATAAGTAATTTTGAGCAACAATTGGAAACACTTTTTGAATGTTCAGTTTTTGATTGCGTTAAATGAGAAAAACTCGCAGGAAAGGTGATGCAGCCAGTCAGCACATCTATAGGAAATTTGCCATTACAAATATCAATGAGTTGCTTAGGGAATATGTCTTCAGATTGATCATTTTGCATCATGACACGCATATTCTTGCTTAAATGTAATACCTTGACATGTTTCCACAAATTGGAGGACTTTAAACATGCATTCAGTTCATCAGCTTGCGTTGAACGTGGAACCACTGGCAATGTTTGGCGAAAATCTCCTGATAATAAAATCATTGCGCCACCAAATTGGTTTTGGTTGTTCCGTAGATCTTTTAAGGTTCTATCTAAAGCCTTTAAAGATTTTTTATGCGCCATCGTGCATTCATCCCACACTATTAGTTTACATTGCTGCAAAACCTTTGCCATTGCCGAATTCTTAAAAATGTTGCAGGTTGGAGTTTCGTTGCTTTGCATATTCAATGGAAATTTTAGAACTGAATGGGCTGTTCGACCGCCTTCAAGCAAAGTTGCTGCAATGCCTGACGAAGCAAGAGCTAGAGCAATTTCATTTTTTGAGCGAATTGTTGCTAATATTAAAGTAATCAAAAAAGTTTTTCCTGTACCACCAGGAGCGTCCAAGAAGTAAATCCCTCCAATTCCATCATTTGTTACTTTCATAAGAGTATCAAATACATACTTTTGTTCTTCGTTCAATAGTGGAAGATTTATTTGAATCGATTCTTTCAAAGTATTGAGATCATACGATTTTTCACGTTGTAACTCTTGATGAAAAGCATCGTGCATTGGGCGATTGGGCGCGGCCATCCCCAATTGACATAATAGCTTGTTTGACATCATCAAGCACATATCCTCAATGGAAATCAATGCCTGATTGTAAATTTCTTCACCTATTTGTAAATTCAGATTCCCTGTTCTATTGCGTATATTAAATAAAATATCGTCACACATATTATCTTTGTATTTTATCCACAAATCAATTGGTTTTGATGGGAAGCATGTACATATGATAATGGAAAACAATGTTCGTATTTGATGAGCTTGTGATGAAATTACAGCATTATTGAGAGTTTAATCCCAATGTGCATCGTTTCCTAACAGTTGCAAACGATGACAGGCTTCTCTGTAAGATCCACACAATTCACCATCAACTGTTCGTAAATGATGGAATGATGTTGGGCCACGCACATTGACTAATAGCAGCCGTTGCTTGGATGAACGGAATAAATTCGACCTATTGCATCGGTTGAATATACACCTGGGTAACCTGGAACTGGTTTTCCTTGTTTCCTTCGCATATGGTAAATTTCTTTGTTGATTGATTCCAAGTATAATATTTTGGCATTTCAGAATATAGCAGTGTTTGTGCGAAATGATCATTTTAGCACGTCTCTAAAAAACTGGTTAAAGTAGAAGATGGTGGCTAGTGAGCTCTTTGTACTGCATTCTGAGCTGTGAAATACACTCTCTGTCCATTTTCTAAGTGCATGGCTAAGTGAACAACTGTGGGGTGTCTTTCATGAATTGGAAAAGAAAAAATTCGCCAAAATGCTTCATTACTGCTAAAATAGCGGCCCATTTGGTATTGGGTTAATTCATCATTTGAATTATCTGCACCAAATCCAATCACAGCCACATCACTTCCTTTGGTTACGTATTTACATATGTACTTGATAGATTTTACTGAATGGCAAGATTCAACATTGATGTGTGCTTTGAAAGTTTTTGATAAGATCGGTGAATATGGAACAATCCAACGATCATCTATTTCAATATCTCGTTGATTTACTTTGACAATTGTTGATCTTCCATTGTCTGCTAGTGATCGCCTACGATAGAGTGGATAACCATCATTTCCAATAATTGTTTCCGATATTAATGTCCGTGGATAACGCTTTGAACATATACCATCTACCATACACGGTGCATTTTGATTAAGTGTTCCACATGGACCATGTATCATGGTATTAAAGTTCAAATTGACTATTGATTATTACGAATCTTTTGTATGGGAATATAGAAAAGTGTTGTTTTTAGACTTTTTCAGGCAATTTTTTAAATTTTCTCTCCGTAAGAACCATCCTCGTACTTCAAGGAATATTATAAAAAAAGAATTAGCGAAATCGGTTCAGCTGCTCTCGAGATTTGCGCTTAGCAACACATTCAGCGATTCATTTTTATATTATAGATTATTTGTAGATTTCTATTTTGAATTATTTTATTTTTAATGAGTTCTTAACATTTTTGGTTAAGGCTACTACATACCATACATATCCTCCCCTTAAAATACGATGAAGATAAACGGCAGCGATATTTCAATTATAAACACGCTTAAGCAAGAAATTGTGATGAGCTTTTAAATGACTTGCTAAAAAGTATCTTTCAATGCTTTCTAGTAGAATTGAGCTAGAGTTACGGACTCCAAGGTAGTTTTGTTGATGAAGTTGAAACATTTTCCGATATCTTGATGAAAATGCATGTTGAAAATGCAGCATTTCACGCAGTGTTTTTCATATTCAACTATTTAGTAACAGTTATTATAGAACCATAAACAGTATATATCTCTATATTCGTAATAAATTGATTTACTTTTGCAAAGCTGTCGTAATAAAGAAAATAAACTCTATTGTTGTTTTCAATCACACTAAGAATTCTCTTGCTTCCATGGCCGAGCCTATCTAAGGTAGGCGATTCAAGCAAAGACTATATAACTATAAATGTGTCACACGACGAACATATTCTGTGTTTACAAAAATGTACAATAGGACGTAGCACTAAGTCTTGTGTGTAGAAACAATGCTGCAGATTTCGGTGAGTGCAGCATCACTGGCTCTGGAGTGGGATTGTTGACTTCGCTGTTATACTGTGGAAAAGGCTTGTAGGATTGCGCTTACGTGAACCGGGATACGGGATTCATTTGAATTTTTCCAGGAATACTCTAAACTGCGTGTTTTGGTTAATTCAATGAATTCCAAATGAAAGAGGCACACGGACAAATTCATTCGATTTGTATTCAACTTTCACCATCTGTTTTTTAGACAAATTTCTTCCTCCTGACTTTCTATTTCCTCACTGTATGCATATCCTGCGAACAATGTATATTAATTCGCAAATAACTGTCCAGTAGCATAAATAAATAGCTACTTTTTTCCACTTATCGATCGTTTCTATGCAACAATCGCATGCACTAAGCTCGGAAACCAATTTTTTATTGGTTAATTTAATTTTCATAAGTTCACGGTGTCTAATAAATTTGAATACAGAAGTTTTTTATTGTTTACACATGAAACAAATATTTTTTAGTTAGTTTTTTGAAGTCAAAAATTCCGTTATTGGCCTATATGCTGAGGTGAAAAATCTAAATTTTATCAGTGTACATACCTTAGAGAGTTGAGTACAAGGAAGCTTTACATCGATAACTTGGGGTAAATTTAGTGAAGGAATGGGGCTTTGTGAGATTTTTCGTGACCTGAGAAAGGTAGGAATAAAATGGAATTTTGTATATAAAACTAATAAACGTTTAAAAAAAAAACACACAATCTGTTGAAAACCGCAAGAGAAGTGAATGTCCGCCAACTATACGCACTAAGCAACGCATCAAACTTAGGAAAATTAGGAATCGGGAAGTCTTGGGCACATTCGATGCTCACTCAAGACCTTGGCTTAAAAGCTTATAAAAAACAAAAAGAGCTACAAGAGTTTGCAATAGCCTTGCTTGGCACGCCGTATACGAGTTTGTGCTTTCTAATGAATACCTCTTTATTTTGCAGCAAACGCACAATTCTAAAAATTATCTGTATGGTCATTAAGAATTCAAGGTATTCTAGAAAACGAACATGTACCAAAACGAACAGGTACCAAAATGCTTCATCAGCTATTGTTTGGGGAACTTTCTATGGTTTTCATTGCAAAAAAATTGTCAAGGTCAACTCTAAATACTACCACCAGGAGATTCTTCAAGTTGTGTTGTTTTTAGCCTATAAAGAATTTTTTGGAGACGACTACTATACTGTTTTTAGCAATACTGGCCCGCTTTTGTTTACCGCAAATGCAGAAGGGTGTACTGAAAATTTGGTTGGTTTTTTGGCCAAAGAATGAACGGCTACTAGGAGTCTTGATTTCAAAATCTCTTGGTTTTTCTTGCTTTGGGATTACATGATTTCAAAACTCAAGGACCAAAACATGAGTAATTTAGAGCTTAGCTTAAACCCAGTTTTTTTTCAGTCACGTTATACCAGCTACAGAATCTACTTCTTTCGTAGTAGAACTGTCTGGCACTTGCTGTGCATAATTGGGTTTTTATTGTGTTCTCAGGACCGATATTGATTATTTTGTTAAAAAATTATTGAAAATCAAACACTTATACTTTATAATACGTGACATACATAAAACTGTAATGAAATGCTAGTTATTTTTATGTGCAAATACTGTTTGTAGAGAAAATTGTTTTTCATCATGTTTTATGTTTATGTTATTATATTTGTATGATTTTCAATAAATTTTGCAATACCATTGTTTTATTATTATTATTATTCTTTTATTTGTGCCTAATACACTGCATATTGAATTAATTAAATATCATTCTAAGTTTAGTTTTTATGAGCTTTTTCCCACAAGCTTGTAAATTCATCAAGGTTATTTTTACATAGGCACCTGTTTCCCGCTCAGCACTAGAGCGGTTAATAAAGGGTCTTCCAATAAGGACTTCCGAACTTTGACAGTTGATAGCGGCCATATTTTTGAAGCTATATCTGTCAAATTGGCTGTTATTTATTCAGTCTGTTTTGCCAAATCACCATGGACGGATATAGCGTTCAACAACATGTGCAAATGATAAAATTGTTTTATCAAAATGGGTGTTCTGTTCGGACAACGTTCCGCGTGCTTCGCCCAGGCCATCACCGTTAATTGGTTCATATGGACACCAACATGTGGTTTCAACAGGACGGCGCTACGTGCCACACAGCTCATGCCACATTGGATATTCTATACGAGCGATTTGAGGGCATGGTCATCTCATATGGAGGTGATGTGAACTGGCCACCGAGATCGTGCTATTTGACCCAGTTAGACTTTTCCTTGTGGGGTTTTCTTAAGTCGCAGATTTATACGAATAAGCCAGAAACCAGAGAGCCCTCAAAGCCAACATAACCCGTACCATCGCTCAAATTCAGTCTGATTTATGTGCCAGAATAACGGAAAATTGGATATTTCAGATTCGCGCCACCCAAAGAAGCCGCGGCGGACATTTGAGCGATGTAATATTCCGTACCTAATGGCATCGATAGGCCTTTCAAACAAATAAAAAATTTCGATGATATCTCACACACACTTTTGTTTTATTTAAATTTAATGATAATGAAATACCCTTTAGCACAAACAGCATATCCATAGCACATTACCGCATACAATTTTTTCCCTAAAGGTTTTAAATGGCAGCGGTAACTTCACATGCATTGAGCAACGTCAGCTACCTTCAAATTAGCTCAGAAGTAATAGCTATCAATTTGGAAAATCTATATCCTTAAAGCCTCTAAAGTTTTAATTATTAGTGTGTACCTAAGCATTGCAAGTCGAATAGCTTGAATTGTAAATTGCAATGAATTTTAAGCACATTCGATCGTAAAAATCGTAGAAATCATAACCGTCCTGTCGTTCTTAATTGAGGTAATGAAAATATGAAAACGATGGTGAAAAAGACGAAATAGAGAGATAGAAAGAGAAAAAGAGAAAGGGCGACTGGGAGAGAGAGAATGGAAGAAAGGGAGAGCTAAGATGTGTGCCTGTGATTCCTGACAGGTCATACTCGTCGGAATATGTCATATTTATTGCAATTCACTTCATTACCATGGAGTCAAAATCAAGTGAATGTGACTTTCCTAAAATCATAAAACTTGTTTCATCATAAAATTGATTGCCAACATTAACATTATTGCATTGAAA
This sequence comes from Philonicus albiceps, assembly GCA_963969385.1. NCBI lineage: Eukaryota > Metazoa > Arthropoda > Insecta > Diptera > Asilidae > Philonicus > Philonicus albiceps. The sequence continues at coordinate 22,331,279 of OZ017776.1, read as the reverse complement.
ACATGATCCGATCAGATCGGTGAGCAGTGCGGCAGTGCGGCAGTGCCCGTCGTTCCAGGTCTGTCTCTCCATACCATTCCCATGTAAAAGTCAACAGAACTCGAACTAATAAAATATCCTTTATTCCCTGAATTGATGACATTAAAGCACTTTGGAAAATAGTTGTGGTAGAGGAAATTTTTCATGAAATCGGCAATGCTGACGCTTTCGCAATGAGAAATTCGAAGCGTTTGTATGAAAGTATTCAATTTTATCCTCATCGGCACCCTCATCTCGCCTGGTTCCCATCCCAAGCCATCGGCAAGCAGTAACCCATCCAAATCCCGACGCTATGGGCACAACACAAGCCATAGCAGCAAGAGCAGCAGTAAATTTAGTTGCTGGAGTTTACCGAGTTGGCCTTTTCGCTAGGACACGGCGGGAAACACTGATGGTGTGTATACACAAAGGTGAGATTAAAGATTTATATTGCATATTTTATTTGCACATAAATTCGGTTTTTATTTTAAAATTCATTATTTATACATGCAAGTCCTGGTCATCGAGCGCTGCTGTGATGTTTCTTTCCCGAGAGGGAAGCTATCCGCATCGAAATCGATTCGCAACGGGCAACTGAAAAGTTTAATCACAGATTAAGCTTATTTCCAAGTTTTGATCATGCTTTCTGAAACACACTGCGCTTTCCTTAAAATGCGTTCCAATTTACTACAAATCCGGCAAAATACAATATTCTCTTATAACTGGATTCTTAGAAGATTAACTTTGTTACATAAAGAAATTGATTTTTATTTCATCCCACACTTCAGACAGTTTTTGTTTAAATTTAATATAAAGTACCTATAGTATGTTCAAATCTTAAGAAAAATGAACAGCAAACAACGCTTAGACATTACTAAGATTATTAGGGCTTTATGAAAAAAGAATTAAGAAGCCTAGATACTCGTAATATTGCAAGATTATTCTGTTTGCCTTAAAAACAGAAAGATTTGGAGGTATTTCTGCGGTCGGCTACACTTTTTGAAATATTATATTATTTTTGTTTTAATTTTGATAATTTTTCGAAATTAAAAGCTGACATTTCTATCTCAAAATTCCCAAATATCTGCACTATTTCCATGACAATATACATAAATAACAACATTTTTTACCACACTATTATCACATTTATCGGATTATAAAACCCAAAAATCTGGAAAAAAAGCATTTTTAAATTAAAATGATAATTTATCCTACCTGTGTCTTTCATATTGTTTTCGTATGCAGAGTAGCATTTGGACAATACGTCTGTATTTTGAATGTGCACAAATTAAATGAAATGGGCGATCATGCAATACTAGACTAGATGGAACATTCGTAACGTATTCCCTTATTTTTTTTCGACCTTGGTTCCCTTAGCCCACCGACCTCGCATATTTTTCTAAAAGTGGATAGTAATAAAGGGCTCACGCGTGAGAGAAAGACAAAAATTTAAGGGGAGGCAGAACGAAAATTGAAATCACGTTTCACCACCCAGCGCACACGTTCGAATACGTTCGATCCGCCTTTAAAAATGCACGGTGAAAAAATGTAAACAGCCCGTATTCGTATATATGCTCTGAGTGTGCTGCCTGCCTCTATACCATTCTCGATTCAGGATTTCCCTATTCTACAACATTGCCCGGGGACGGCACTAACACCATGCATGCAGAGGCACGTAGCGTGCCCGAAATTTTGACCCGCCTTTGAAAATGCATGGTAAAAAAACGCTGTATTTTATTGTCTACACTGTAAGTGCCGTAGATGAGAATATTTGGCCGCTTATTCTTCTCCTTTTTGTTCTTATTGGCATTTAGATAAGGTATAGGAAGCAGTAGTTCTTTGCTGCTTTCTCTAATGGGAAAATTTTCCCCAATGCTTTGGGCTTGTATAGAGAGTGTCACATCTAGTATTTCATGATCTTTGATCTCAACATCAAATGTTACTTACGTCATTGTTTTTACAACATAATTAAGTGTATACCCAAACTATTATAAACAAATTATTTCGTTGGGATTTGTGCGCGAGTTTTAAATTTAAATATCACATGCAAAAATTTTGCAATATCTTGCAGTTCTAACTTCGTGATGTAGAGATTCAGAGATTTTATAAGGCGACTCAGAGGTAAATGCTTTTTATGGAAAACGGTCCCTGTGTGCATCATTAGTGATGCTTACTGTGTAAAAAGCCGATTGTTCGCATACAAGAGAGTCAACTCTTCATATGAAAACATAACCGTTTACGACGTTTGCTATAATTTCATCTGTCTTATAATAATAAACTACTCGACTCATAGAAAAAAAAAAAAAACAATGCGTAGTGGATACCTACGACATATAAAACACCCAGTTGCTAAATTTCAAGCAGGCTTTATAGTTTTGGAAATTTTCTGATGAGTGAGAGTCAATCAGTGGTATTTTGCTTTTATGTATGTATAATATCAGGTTAGTCCATAAGATCGAGTGGTTGTGTTTTTTTGAGAATTTCGAATATTGAATGAAAATGTGAATGAACGGTTCCGCTATTTCATCCAAAGTAAGACATAGTTAATTTTCAACATCCAGTTCTTTTTTTCATCTACTGAAAAATCTCCAGCTCTAAATCGTTGAAACCATTTTTAAGCTGTTCGTCCACTAATAAAATTTGGTATTTTGCAGTTGCAACAAAGAAAAAATACAAAAAATACAAAGTATGGCGCTTGTAACTTATATTTATTTTCTTGACTGAATGAACATTAAATTGATCATCAGATAGTAACACTTAAATACAACAACATACAATTAAAATGCATCCAAATTAATCTGGAAAACACAAATTTTGAAATTTCATAAAATATACATATGACTTCGAAAAACTCGCACCAACTTCTGGACTGATTTCGAAAAATACAATTAATCGACATTTATACATCGAAACATATATAAAACAAACACACTTAAATTTCCTGGAAAACATTTTTTTCAGCGGCATACCCCTATTGTTTTTACAACAGGACATTACGCACTTCATACTCAAAATGTTTAAGATACTACCAAAAACCTTAAGTACGGCATATAAAAGTCCTCCATAAACAAGGTCACATCGAAGTAGGCTTATGCTCCCATTGCCCCATTTTGCCCCATTTCCACAAACAAAAATGCTTAATAATAGTGATTTTATAGGTTAAAGCCAATTTAGTCCACTTACACTTTTGTTTATTTCTCCAGAAACACAGTGTGGAGGTCCCCTTTGTCAGGTAAATTAAATCCCTTTTAACGAAATTCGGTCACAGTGGTCCAATGTGTGAATAATACTCCTTTATTTCAGACAATTAATTAATAAGTTCTTGGTTGACTTCCAGTGGTTTTCCTAAAAATTGTCAGTGGCTTTACCTTTTATGGTAATTAATTAACTTTGTACGGAACGAACTTTTTTGGCAGTAACTGCTCGTTGAATATTTAATAGTTGAAAGTTTTTAAGTGTACTGGCACATTATTTTCTCCTCCCGAGGGGCCGAAATAATAAAATTTAAACACAATTTAAAAGTGGGAAGAAGTGAGAAGAAAAGATAAGCTTCACGTTATACGTAGACTAAATTAACATCAATACAAAAACTTTCCACGATTCTCAAATTTGGTTTGTTCATATAGAAAAGAAAAACTGGTGGTGCGCTGGGTATTGTACGTTACGTTTAATTAAAACCTTATGTTGAACAAAATTAAATTTTCATTCGACGGAAAGATATCCGGTCTTAAATAAAATTATAATGTTTTGGTGAAAATATCAAGTACGAAGAAACCACTGTGTCAGGTCGAACACATTTCTCACTTTCAAACTCGATTGCTGACAAATTACTTATTTATATTAGTGGAACGACTTTGATACTTCCAAATCCATCATTATAAGCGTGAAAAATATTTCCCTTGCCAGAACTGAATTTTGAGCAGTAGGTTATATTTCATTTTCACTTTTAATTTCCGGCCTAAAATTGATGTTTGCACAAATTGTTATAGCAAAACAACAAGCGGAGCAAGCGGGCTGAATTTGGACAAAATATATTTATGTTTTAAAAACCTTTAAATTCATAAAAATGCCGTTGTGTCGAACTTAAATTAATAATGTTTTAATGAATAAAAGTTGTCCTTCCACATATCAATAGCAGACTAGGGCACGTAACTGATAGCATGAAAACTCATGGTATTGATTTTTAATAATGGGAGGCTTAGCATGAAACACAAGGTATTTATTTTTAATAACGCTAGGCTTAGTATTATTAAAAATCAATGCCTTGCATATCATGCCATCAGTTACGCGACCTAGTCTGTTATTGATATGTGGAAGAACAATTTTTGTTTAATAATACGCTTTGACAGTTTATTCACTGGAAAAGTGCCCTTTGTTGTTTCTGTCTAATTACGTTTATAATTTTGTGAGATAAAATAAGTAACAAGCTCTTCTGCAGAAACTGCGCAGCTAAAAATAAAATCCATTAAAATATTGGCTTATTTGATTCTTGTTTGAATGACGTAAATAATACTGGGAAAGCGAGTTTAACACGGATATGCATAATTGTCCTAAGGTAGTAATACTATACATATATTTAGTAAACATCATAAGGAAGAACATAATTCCTGAAGAAATTGCACTCATTTTGATAACTATACATTTGCTTTTTTCCAGAGAAGTCTAATCGGATTTATGAATGCATTTTATTATAATTCGATCACAATCAAATCAATATCGCCTTTGTATGCTGCCATTACTTGCACTAAGGGTGGCATTTAGTTAAGGGTTAATCGGAAAGTAATGTATAATACTAGATAACGATATATAATTATTAATTAAATCTTTTATTTATTTTATTGAAATTATATATTGTAATTGTAATTTGTAAGGGGGTCGTAGGATTTTCCAGCCTCTCTCTAGTACTATGACCAGAGATGGTCTTTTGTACTGCACGTTCTCAGTAATCCTCGCTCACCTTAAGCTCTTTATAGAAGGCTATTATGTCACGGGGGTCCTCGGGAGTGTTAAAATCAGCCCCTAGGTAGGTGTCTCAGTCACAGTCGACCAAGGGCTTCGCAGTAGCAGAGAATATGTTCTGCATTCTCGTCCTCTTCAAGGCAGAAATGACAAGCATCATCATTTATTTGATGATACCTTAATTGGCAGTGTCCTGTGTATAGGTCTGTGATGATCTTTAGCTCAGGCTTATTTAAAGAAATGAGTTTCTCAGCCCTTTGCCGTGAAAGCCGTATAAACTTCTTTTCAGGTCTTAATTCTTCCTCAGTTTCGTGCTCTCTCGTTTTCTTCCCAGCGCTTGAGTACATTAGTAATATGGCTTTTTGCTAGTCCACATAGGTGTTCGAGTCCAATAAAGGGAGAGCTAGCTGCGCTTTGGGCAAGCTCATCGGCTTTTTCGTTTCCCAATATTTCCTAATGTCCTGGTACCCAAGCCAAAGTTACCTTATTTCGTTCTGATAGTGATTTTAATACTTCCAGACAACTCGCCACCTATTTGGAGCTAATGCTGTACGCTGTTAGCGCTCTAATCGCCGCCTGGCTGTCTGTTAGTATTCTCATTTTAGATCCTTTTGTGCCTTTGGCCAGAATGTGTCTGGCACAGGTTTCAATTGCCAGGATCTCTGTTTGGAAAATGGTAAGGCTGCTGCCTAATGGAACTGATATCTGTCAGTTTGATCCCCAGATTCCCAGTCCGGAGGAGTTTTCCATTCTCGATTCATCAGTGTACCACTTCAGGAGTTCCTTTTCGGCGTGGGCATTCCTATTTACCCATACCTGCCTGCTCTCCATCTCTGTTTTGAAGGGTGTATCGAGGTTATACTTTTTAAACATCAGGTCCGATGGTCCATCCTTTACAGGGTCGTTTCCGAAAAGATCTAAGATCTTCAGGTGGCCTCTGGGGTTATCATTGTTAATCGATCCCAATAGCTTGTGTTTTATTGCGCTACCGGCCGCTTCCTTCATAATGTGAATGTGAAGCGGACTGAGGTTTAGTAGCACCTCCATGGCTGCCGTCGGGTATGTTTTCATTGACCCAAAAAGCTTAACCCATTCGCTGCCAAACCTAAATTGTATGAGGTTATACGCTTTGCCATTTCTGAGGCGACTGATAAATTTATCTCGGTTTTTAAATTGGAAAGACACTGATCGCGGAGAAATACGAACATTCTGGGCATTGATCCTTCACATGGGATCTATAAATCTTCCTACTATTGAACATTATTGGAATAAAAGACCTCTTTATAGTTTGCCTTTTTGGAGAAGTAATATGAACCGCAACCGATTTCAACTAGTATTACGATTTCTGCACTTTTCGTATAGTACAAACCAAGATAAAAGTAAGCTACAGAAGATCGCACCAGTTATTAATCATTCCAATAACGTGATGAATTGCGTATACAATCCTGGCAAAGACCTAGTCATAGATGAGTCTTTAGTATTGTGGCGTGGCCGTCTTTGCTTTCGACAATACATCAAAAACAAAAAAAGCAAATTCGGCGTAAAATTGTATGAATTATGCAAATCGCAGGGTACGCTCCTGCGGCTACAGATTTATTGCGGAAAATCGGAACTTCCGTCAAACGACCGGAACCACACTACTTCGGTTGTGTTTTCTCTAATGGACGGATTTCTAGACATTGGCCATGTATTGTACATATATGGACAATTTCTACAACACTGTATCGCTAGATAGATAAGAGAGACGTATTGACCATTTCAAATATGCATAAAGTTGAAATGATCGAAGTTACTAATCGAAACAGAAAAGTAAGTATTAAACCCAATATAGTGAGGGATTATACGAAAGGTATGGCAGGTGTAGACCGATAGGATCAAATGTTGTCCTATTATACTGCAATCAGAAAAACTCTTCGCTGGTATAAAAAAATAGCCGTACACGTTATGGAAATGGCCGTGCATAATTAATACATATTTTATCTTCAACAACCAAACGCAAAATATAAAAAAATCTCTTCAATTTAGAGATGATGTTATACAACATTTGCTAAACAAAAACCAAAATCAGTCAGCAGTCTTCACTCAATCGAACCCATCTACGGTAATCGTACCTACAAATTTTATACCTTATCTTAATACTATTCCTCCTACACCAAAAAAAAAAAAAATCCAACACGCCAATGTAGAGTCTACACAACAAAAAAGATTCGAAAGGAGACTCGATATTATTGTCCGACCTGCCCTGAGAGTATGCATTGGACTTTGTTACAAATTCTATCATGAAAATGATTCGACTAAAGACTCAATACCATTGTCAGATGAGTCCTCATAAACTTCTACATATTATCATAAAAACATATATACATATATATAATATATGTGATTATTTAAAGAAATAAAATATAATTTTTGTAAAAACAATTTATTTGTTTTAAGTCTTTTTTATGTTTTTACATTTGTATATTTATGTTTGTGGTCATAAAAGGGTTGCAAGTTCCACAAGTTGTACGTTATAATATATTGCAAGTATCACGAGTATATTCGTGCTGGCAGTGAGTAACACCCTGCCGTATGCTCGTGCCTGGCAGCGAATGGGTTAATTCGTGTAATGAACCAGAATTACGTCCAATAGAACGCTATTGGACAAAAGTTAAGGAGCAGTTGGACAATAATAGCAAAACTGCTAAAAACTCGCTGAAATGAAAATTTTTTGTGTGGACACTTATGTTGAAATAGTTATATAAAAAGATTATTTAATTTTTTTGGATATTAAAATTTACAAAATTTTTTTTACTACTTCTTATGCTTTGGAAGGCATTGCATTTGTCTTTGTTGGACACTCCATTTCATATTATTAGGAGAAGGCAATAAAAAAGTTTTTCTTCTATTTCCCTAAGATTCCATAGGAGATATAAGGATGATATGAACTGGACATGGAGAACTATTTAGAAACAAAGTCTACAGCTTTACCGCTTCCCCAGAAGCATCCAGGAATGCAAGACTTTGAATAAAAATGAGATCTATTTGGAACCGACGCCTCTAGGGTTAGCTTACATTTTTGTTCCGAAAATTACAATGTAAATACATATATGAAAGAATTTAATTATCTAAAATTTATATTATTCAAGTTTCTACGAAAACTTCTTTTTATTTTCTTCACATCTTTAATCGTATTTCATAAAGTCAAGCGCCATGTCTACTACGACTCGAAGTGTAAAAGCAATGAATAATTTTTTAACTAGCACTCACTGACTACGTGGAGAGTATCGCGATATGAAGGGCGCTTTTTTTTCCACTTTGTTTTCCACCTAGTTTTCATGCGACTAGATTGGAATTAACACTGAAACCTTTTCTTTACTTCCACAAGGCTTCCGTTAGAATGCCCTGAACAAATTTCCCGTCGGGATGTATCTAGCATCATTTCTCCTTTCGTGTGTGACTCTGTAATAACTAAGAATCAAGCATCATACAGCGCGCTTGTTACGACGAGTAAGTGTGATGAGAGGCGTAAAAGACCTCAAAGCGAGCGTTTGGTTTGCTTGGCCTTGTGTCCTATCCTATTCGTAGAAATACGAGTAATGGAGCCCACCCATAATTTAATATGAACTGTATTTTGTAATTTTGAAATATCTGATTAGAGGCCTATTTTTCAATTTCAATTTATTCGTAAAATAATATCAAATCAATAATCAACTTGGGTCTAATTTAAAATACTGTAGTTGTTTATTTTTCAATTTATCCGTTGATACCTATTGATTTTTTATTACAACTGGAATGAAAATTAATCTTTCCTCACTGCAGTGAATTTTTACTGAATTGAACTGATAACTGAAGAATAAGGTTAGAGATAGTAAGCTTATTTTCTTGCGGAAAAAATATTACCACTAGGATGGTGCATTGATAAAGAAAAAATTCTAGATTTTTTAATTAGACCGTTTATTCGCAAAGTTCACGAAATGAATACCTTTGAAATACAAAGATATAATTGTACCTATTTAAATATTATTATTATTATTGGAGTGGGCGAGACGTGTAGCCTCGAGCGCTCAGACATTTGGTCCATTGCACTTATTGACCCATTGTGTTCGTAGAGTAGAAAATACCATGGTTATCGTGGGATTCGAACTCACAGCCTCTTGGACGGTAGGCCAGCGCGTTAACAACTAATCTACCGTAGGCTAGATGTTACAGTACAACTTTTAAAGGGAAGAGAATTGATCGAATAGTTTAAAATTCGAAAATAGACTGCGCTCGATTTAGGGGATTAGGGAATCAAAACACCGTCTTTGCTTTTCTAAAAAATTAATTTTGCCAAACGGCGGCCGCGTGACATAAAAAACGTGGCGTTATGTCGCGACGTTCGTACCTGTAATTATTTATAATTATGTTGCAACGGGTCAACGAATTGATCAGTTTGCGACACTTGATGATTTTAACATGTGTTATAGTTTTTGAATTTTATAGAATATATCAGGGGTATACAATCAAAGATGGTAAAGTCCACAAAATTTTAAAAATGAGATTTAAATTGCAACACATTTTTTTCCGTATCTATATTTACCCCGTAGAATAATTTTATATAAATTCTAATAATCTCGACTGTTATTTCAAATTGAAAATTGACTTTACAAACAAACCTAGCAAAGTCCAAGTGAGTTGAGTTTCAATTTGCGTAAAGTCGTTTTCGACCAATAGGAAGGCTCCATTGACTCCATTTCACTAACGCCTGAATCCAACCCTGTCCAGAAAGTTGGTAACAAATATAGGAAAGTCCTAAACATTCAGTTACAAACTTAGTAAAGTCCAAAACTTGGTAACAAAACTGGGAAAGTCCATCTTATACTTACTCAAAAGTATTGAACTGAGCGTGATGAACACTTGTATTTCCATAATGTATTACATTCTGCATATAAATAATGTTTAACATTAGAATAGTTACCTGTAATTATTAAAATAATCGTTTTTATCGTTTACTGAACATTTTGGCACTGTGGACTTTACCAACTTAAATTGTACACCCCTGATATATAGTTATATATTTAATTTTTTATTGTTAGAGTTTTTCATTTTCATGCAGTCAAATATTAACGCTCACTCAGGTTTTCTTGAAGGGAAATTTAACGGGTTTTCATGATTTTTTGTTGATGATCCAATTATGTTAATTAAATTTACTAACGTTTAACGAAATATAATTCATGAGTTTGCGATTTTGAGATAAATATCGCAATTTGGGCATCGTAAACTTCATTAATATTCATTAAAGTAAGGAAATAACAAAAAAATATTATACTTATCCTTGCGCCTTTGACGAACTGAAAGCCATTAGCCCTAGAGAAAATATTCATTTTTAAAGTTTTTCTTTTTGTTATATTTTTGAAGGCCCAACATTTTCAGATTTTCGCAAAAGTTCTCTTAATTTAATATTAAGTTTTATCAAAGGCCTGAAGCAATGGGCTTGCTTTACCCTTAAACAACTGTGTCCTGTATAAACACAACCAGTGAATTACTTAAAAATCTGCACCACGTCGGCCTGATTTTTTATGTCAGCTAGGGGAGCGGCGTTAATATTTGGGCTTGTTACCAGATATATGTATATTGGAGCAGCTTCACTTAGCAGAAGCTTATAATTTCCCTGGCCCTGGTCGGCCTACTCACGTAGTGCAATAAAGTGACACAGAGAGCTAAAAAATTAAAAAAAATCTTAAGTTTGAATTATCTTACTATATACTTCAATTGCTTGATAGGCTATCCACATCCTGTCTTTTAATATATTAATCGGCGCGATACTGCCTGTTCGGTTTTGTTGTTGGATGGCAGATCCATCCGCTCAATAAATAATTCAATCAGCACACTATATAATTCCCACTTGCAGTGGAAGCCACAGTACGTCGTCTTTACTTTCTACATGAATGTAGGCCGCAAAACAAAATCCGAATTTCTTGCTATTTTCGTTTTGGTTGATTTGAAAAGGTAAAACGCCCTTCTGCTTTATAGGGACAAATAACATTAAAATGTTTATTGAGCAGATTTAAATTGCAATGTGGCTGTTTCGAAGGCATGGAGCTGTTGTTCGGCTCAAATTGCATTACTTCAATTACATATTTGTATATTGGTATAATTTGTTGGCCCACATTCGATTTATGAACTGCGATGCGATATACTACTGTGTTCAAAAAATAAGGTGAATTTTGTTTTTAAATTAAAAATTTTTATTTATTCTTCCAAATCGATTTCATCCCCTCAAAATAATCCCCCCTAGCTACAATATACTTATGCCAACGTTTTTTCCAATCTTTGAAGCATGCTAAAAAGTCGTCCTCATGTATAGCCTTCAATGCGCGTAGCGATTCACTTTTGATCTCTTCAATCGACTCAAAACGATTTCCCCGGAGTGGTCTCTTGAGCTTTGGGAACTGCCAAAAGTCACACGGTGCTAAATCAGGCGAATACGGTGGTTGTGGAGCGACATGAATGGAGTTTTTGGCGAAAAACTCACGAAGAACCAGTGCTGTGTGGTGTGCGATGCAAAATCCAAGTGTTGTCTTTCCATAATTCTGGCCTTTTCGTGCGAATAGCAACACGCAAACGACGCATAACATTTAAATAATATTCCTTGTTGACAGTTTGGTCAGTGGGAAGGAATTCGTAATGCACTACACCACGATAATCGAAGAAAACTGTCAACATGACCTTGATTTTTAAGCGACTTTGGCGTGGATTTTTCGGTCTCGGTTCACCTTTGGCACGATATTCGCTCGATTGATCGGTTGTTTCCGGATCATAGGCATAAATCCAAGTCTCATCGCCCGTAATAATTTGTTTGTAGACGTCCTGATAGTCAGAAATCATTGATTCATATGCTTGAACGCTACGCTCTTTTTCGAAAAAATTGTTAGAATTAGTAATAAATTTTCATGATGCTTTACAATATACGACATTTCATACAGAAATACGAATTTTACTGTAGGTGAGGATTTGTCTTGAGGGGTTGTTGAAAAGTCAGGCATATTTCGACTCGATTTTAACCAGAAAGATTGCTTGGAAAGGTTTGGAATTTTACTACATTAATTAACTGGTTTCACCGGTATGATTTAGAGTGTCTTTGAGATGTAGAGTAAAGCTGTTCTCTGACAGGGGCGAGTTAATGCTTCTTAGTCTCAATAGCTTGACCAATCCATTAGGCCAAACAGTGCAGACCATTTGTATAGAGGAAGTATTACAAATCTGAATATGAATTGAGCGGATTAAGGGTTATGAAGGAAACAATGAGGATGGTGAAGATAACCGCGGTGGAGGCAAGGGAAGTGTTAATTAAAACAAAAACTGAAGAAGAGATAAGATACATGTCTGAGTGCTGATGAGTTATTTTTAGCGATTGGAACCTAACTAGTTCCATTTACCGCCCTGAGTGCGTACATAGCATATATGTATTTAGCACAAACCCTCGCAACGGAAGATATTTCTCATCTTTCCTTCTAAAGCCTTTATACTAACTACGGTAATTTCATCAATATCAATACTTCAGATAACTCTTCATCCGGCCCTCAAGTGATAGCTAATCTTTTCGCTTATTACTTCAGCCAATATTTTAATGAGCATTCCTCTTAGCCCGATGTTAACTATTTTTAACTTATACCTTTCTACCTCAAACCTCTCTTGCTTCCATTAATATGATTTTAAAGTTTTACATTTCGAAAATCATGTTCAAGTAAATTGAAATTTTACCAATAAGTACATAGGTTTGTTAAGTTTAGCATGAAATAAGGGCATTTCAGAAATCAATTCGAAATAATTTTGAAATGATTTGCAAAGGGAATTAGTGCTATCGTCTACAGTAGCATCTAAACAATATATGAGTTCATTTGAGAGCTCTCTAATCTCGTTAAACTCACAGCTAGAAATGCTTCTACAGCGTAGCGAGCCGCAACTAGCGGAGGAGCAAGCACCAAATTCAAATTAGCTTTAAGTGCCCATCCTTTCCGACCTCAAAGCCAAACGACCACATATGAAGTTGACGAGCAGAGTTGAACTCCAGCAAGACACAACGAAATTTCCACTAATTTTTCTTTCATATTCATAACATGTTGGCTGCACTCACCCGAAAACTATTTTCGTTATTAATGACTAAAAGCAACCTGGAGTTAGACACTCCTGGTGTCGTTATCATGGTAATAAATTCATTACCGTTTGTAACGTATATTCTGCTACTATTGGGACCTTGGTGGGATATAACAGGATTAGAATTTTCATTAGATGCCGTGTGTCGCAGCCCCGGACTATATTAACCGCTTTGTAATCGACGGCATCGTGAAAACAAAAATGAGTGCAGTTCACCGCCGACCGGCGTGCCTAGTTTCTAATGTGATTCTGCCATAGTCACCTTAACAAAAATGATTCCTGGAGCGACAGCGGTATTGCTAATTGTGTAAGTTAATCGAATTCATTATGTGGGTATACTGCCATTGTAGCTAAGGTGGTCGTTAACATCTGTTATGGTTATCTTAGGCTCAACATCGACGTGTATTGATTTCACTGTTGGCCATAAATTTTCTTGGCTGTCCATTGAGCAAAACAAAATGAATTTGTGACTTCCTCACAGAAATGCATGAATCTAAAAATATTTATTTAGGGTTAGAAGTAACAGATTGATGACAATTTAAAATAACTTTTCCACACTGTACTAGATATTCAAATTAACTGTAACTTGAACTTTGATTAACATTTTTCGGGAGCAAGTTTTGGAATATTCTTTTAAAATTGTGTCAAAATCAGATCGAGAAATGCAGTAACCCTTCCTTTTTTCCTTATTTTTTTACCTACCAACAGCTTCTTAATTAATATAGAAAATGTTAATATTAATAATAATAATGTAAAACTACATAGAAAGGCGGAATATGATAAATTTAGACCTTGTTTAGATATTACACCTAAAGAGGCTTGCAATCCGCCCGGTAAACATTTTTGCTGTCACCGTAGTTTGGCCATCGAAAGTGTTGTATTTTATGATACTAATCATGAACTATTACACATTAAAGAAGACTACAAAAACAAGTCCCAAAGTTTAATTTTAATTTCAATTTATTTCAATTCAACCTTAAAAGTATATGCAATAGGAATTTTACAATTTAGTGCTAGAATCCAAAATTCATTCACCTATATTTTTACTAGGATTGTATTAACAAATAAATATTTATAAAACATATATATGTAGCTGTTGGGGAAAATCTATTTTTGAAAATCCAATGACAAAAGTAAGGCTATTCTTACATATTACGGCAGCTGCAGATAACAAATAATCCTGCGTCAATTAAACTTATACTAAGATCTACATAATTTTTTAATTAGAACGTTTTCAGACCAGGAACATCTTGAGAAAGATTTGTCCGTAATGCGTTTTAATTTATCATTAATGAATTCTAAATTAGCCCTTTCATGCAATTCAGTGGTGAAGAAGTGCCATGGCAGGTTTAGCATCATTTTTAAAATTTTGTTTTGGGAAACTTGAAGTTTATTTATGCGTGTTTTGGCACATTCATACAAGTCCCAAAGTAAAATAAATCTTGACTTATGTTCGGAATAGGATGAGCGACCGATTCGAATAAAATTTTGCAGGAGCCTTTCGTTTGATCTAAAACGGAAGGATCTGAAAGAATTTCTTGCCGTTCGGCTATAGTTTCCGAAATAATTTACTTTTAATTTTGCCATTTCGTCGAAATTTCAAGTGCAATATTTGCTCCACAATTCTTTCTGCCCCGTATAATTTTATCACAAATCGATAACTTCCTTTAACAAATCCCACAATTACAAGGCTGCCGGCATCCATGCCATTTTGGTTTTTGCAATATATGCAATATATGTTGGCTGCACTGAATTAGATATTTTGGGTTACGTTCTCAAATTTAAACATTTTAAAAATTTGTAAAGGGTGTTTCAAATTGCGCGGTTTTCGCATAATCAGTTAAAATGGTGATGTGATTTGGCCGGCAAGAAGCTACGATTTGACGCCGTTGGACTATTATTTTTGAGGAGCGGTGAAAGATAAATTTTACACCAACAAACCAGAAACAATTCAAGACCTCAAGTACGAGATTCAAGCTGTTATTGTTGACATAAGGCCCGAAACATTCGAAAATGTACTCAAAAATTGGGTGGACCGAATTGGCTACTGCCAAGTCAGCCGTAGTGGTCATTTGACCGAAATTGTTTTTCATAAATAAATGACATAAAAAAATCTTTCAAATAAATGTTCAACCATTGAAAAATATTGAGCCGTGTTTTTTATAACAAAAAGAAATTCCAATTTTTAAATGGGTCATCCTGTATATTAGCCTGTAGTAGCTTCCTTACTAGAAGCAGGTACTTCTGCAGAAAATAATAACAATAATTCATAATTTTTTTATCAGGAAGATGAGAATAATTACATGTAGTTTTAATTGCAAATAATACAATGAGGAGGGTTTTCAGTGGGTAAAAGTTCTGCACACCAGGGTGAGGAAATTCTTCCCTGAAGGTGTATGCCTTTTCATTGATCGTGAGGAGACACTGCGAAAGCAAAAGATTCACAATCCCTACTGGCAATCTTCTTATTGCCAGCTCTTCCAGCTGGATATTATTTGCTTCTACAGTTGCTGCATGGAACTTCTTGGCAGCTGCCTTCTATACTTGAATCAGGACTTTAACTTTGCAAGAAGGTTAAGGCACTCCTCGGTTTTCGTAAGATGTCGGAGAGTCTGCCACAAATAATTGATACGTGACTCTCACAAGGCGATTGATCAGTACTTGCGTGGATATGGCCTTTTCTTCCAATGTGAGACAGCTTCGTACCTGCTTGCAGCCACCTAAAAACTTCTGAAGTTAATTCGTTAGCTCTGGACATGGCGTTCTTGGGAAATTCGGATTTGATTAAGTCACGATTTTAATAATTTTCATTTGGTCTAGCATTTTCTCAGATTTTTGGTTAGACCTGTTCACTTGCAAATTATTTTGCGGACTTGATCCCGACGATTTGTTTATTTTCCGGGTTTGGTCCGAGCTTGCAATTGCGCTTAGCCAAACTATAACTTTTCTGATCACGGATGATTCCCTATTACTTCACTTAAATTTAATTAATTCTTATCGGCTAACAATGAGAACTCGGATTTTGTCTTGAGTTTTTTTTAAAGCATGTGATTATCTGTTAAAATTAATTGGGGCTTCGTGGAATCTTTCTGTATCCTCTTTTAATTTTTTTAATGCATGCTTGGGTTGATGTTTGTCCCTCGGTGCCTGCTGTTCTTCCGTTGAGGTGTTTTCCCTCAGCGGCTGCGATGTCGTTTCCTTTCCTTGGGGTCACTCAAATTGTTGAATGTCCGATCAACTGCTCGATTGAGCTCCTGGTTCTCTCGTCGCTGCTTTTTCGCTCTTTTGGCTGGATTAGGGAGATCGCGTGTTGGTGTTCGCAAGGCCCTAGGTTCGCACAATAAAGGCTTTTTCGTGAATATGAATATACATATGAACCAGATTTCCCTGATCCTATCGGCTGCGCCAATTGTTGTGTGTAATGTGTAATGTACCCGGCGTGCTGCAACAATAAAAGGATCACAACATTCTAATGGGTTCTAAATTGTCTCACTGCTGAAGAGGATCCCTAACACTCTCGTTTTTTAGGTCGCGATGAGAAGGGTGACCGTGGAGATTGATAGTGGCTCTATGAAGCACTTCAGCATAATTTTATATTCGTTACTTTAATTATTTGATATCGGCTAGTTATGTCGACATTTAGTATCCAACATCTCTTTAGACTAATGTCCTAATTTTCAAATATATAATAAATTATAATGAATGTATATATGTGAAACAAAACTGACTTTACATCCATATGAAATTAGTTTACTTTTGTTGACTGGGACTTGTTATTCAATGATATGTCTTGCAATGCAGCTGTTGCAGTTTTTCATGACTTATTGAATACAGCGGCTCATCAATCAATTATGATGTTCATGTGGACCTTAACTTCGATTATCCCAATGCAATATTTATGTCTTAGTTGTCCTTTAGTGCTTTTAGAGTTTAAGGATATTGGGATCGCTTTCGACAGTAGACTACCTTTAGATGCTCACAACTGAGATATCTCTAAGAGGTCATATAGACTTTCTACCTTCTACTATCTTCAGAATCTGTCCCCGGCGAGATTGCTATTATTGACTCTAGTGCATAACACTCTTGAATATTGCTCGCTGGTTTGGTCTCCGTATCATCAAATAAAATTGATAAAATGGAGTCTCTGCAGAGAAAATTCAATTCTCTTGAAGTTTCTTAAGGAAATTCGATAAGCCATATGTTCATTATTCTGATCGTCTTTCCTTCCTCAACCTATCCTATCTTGTTGATAGGAAACTGTATGTGGACGAGTGCACTTTATATTAAATCTATCACAAATATTTAGTTAGGCTTCAACATAACCATGATAAGTTTCAATTTGGTCCTCTAAACTACCCTTTAGCTCGCTTCAAAAAAAACTGTCCTTGGTAAATGAAGCTCTTAAACTAACCTTAGTAATTACTGGTTCTTGGTTCTTCCTAAAATTGTATTTATTCTTGGTTACTTGGTGTAATTGGAAATTATGTTATTATTGTACTTAGCTACACCTTAAATAATAAATAAATAATAATAAAATAACATTTGGCTGAAGGAGATAATGAAGAAGAAAGTTCAAACATTCATTCCTTTAACCAATTGTGTGGTAATTAATTTGGTCATTAATTCATAAAATTTGATCAAAATACCCTCTGCTTCTGTGAGGATAGTTTATTTTTTTTTTTTTTTAAAGACCGCACCTCTTCATTCTTGCTACCGTCTAAAGATCTACTTTGCTTTCAAAACTGCCAATTAATACAAACAATAATTACAATGCTTTTATTTTGTTTTCTCCATTTCCCATTCTCATAGATAAAGAGAACAGAGCGTTGATTGTCAATATAAATAAGGCATTTCAGGGCTTCAATTCTATACATCTAAATCGCACATGGAATATCTATTGCTTTGAAAATAATTATGAGGAATTTTTCGATATACGAGATAAAATAATATTATTACTTTTATTCATATTAAGCGCATTTACATTTTTGTAATTTAAAACGTGTGCTGAAGTGACGTCGTACATTATACAAAAAAAAAATTGTTTTTTAAATATTTACCACCCAATATTCCTGCCAGTGGCGGAGCGTGTATTTCTACCATACGGTGCGAAGCTTTAATTTGTCGCCCCATTTTTTCTCAATTAAGTAAAAAACACTGTAAACAATCTGATACCCTGTCACCATTTCAAATGGATTCAAAATAAAACGTTTTTCTTAAATTAAAATTTTATTCTGCGTGTTTTTTGCAAATTTTTTTCACGGTTAGGTGGACTATAACAACACAAAACCATGGGAGAAATAAAAAAATAATTATATCACAAATGCATTGCGTGCGAGTTACATTCGCGGTAACAAATGCGAAAAAACATAAAAAAAAAAATACAATTATAATTTGGAATTTCGAATAAAATCAATACTTTATTTCCATCCCGAATTTACAATCTTTATAATTTCAATACTTGCAATATAATTTTTATTAAATGAGCTTTTTGATTGTCACAAAAATTGATTTACGATAACCTGACTCTCTTTGTTTATGGAATTGCTTACTAAGTGTCTGCGATTGAAAATGGTGCTTAGCTAATATCTACGATTGAAATGGAAGTTGCAAAGATATGCGATAAACTGGAAAACGTGACTATGACTGATTAACAAATTGGCTAGCTTAAGTAATAATGTACTTTAGGTAGGTATATTAAGTTTAAGATTTACGATACTAGGGATATAACTCGTGCGTAAAATTAAATTACTCATATTAAAGATAAAACCGCAAAGCCTTTTGAAATTTTAAAAATAAATAAAAATAGCATTTACTAAGGTAAACTATATATTCGATGAATCGCACAAAACTTGTAAAACTATACCAAACTAAAAAGTAAATAACGTCAACGCTGAATCGCTAAATAACATAAAAATTGAAAAAAATTGAATGTCATGAGTGCTTCGAGAATAATAAGATAATAATTCCAAAAATCAGAATGGACACACTAATTGTATTTGTTGCGTGGTAACAGCGGATCGCGGCCGTCCGCGTCCTTTTCAAAATTCAAGAAGTGAAATTTATCTTCTTATTTTCATTAAAACATTTCACAAGCTTTTATTTAACTTCTCATACCAAGTGTACCGGAAAGTCTTTACCGGTTTTTTAATGTAAAAACAAATAAATTTTAAGAAAATGGAAAAAGTTATTTATTTAAAGTATTGACCATTCGATTCTACACACCTTGCCCATCTTTCTTGCAATTTATGAATGTCAAACCATACATCGAGCCATTTTTCGACTTCATCGCTTCAGTGCTGCTCAGCCAGCGCATATTCCATTGATGACAAAAATGGCTTCTTTTTGTACCGTTGAAGCAGCTTTTCACAAATGGTTTTTCAATTTTCCATTTGCCTGTCATTCAGTTCATGTGGCATCCATCTCTCCAGTTTTTGCATCTTTCCCATTGCTAGTAAGGGGTCTCTAATCGTTTCTTGTGCCACATTTAATCTGCCAATTGTTTCTGAGTTTGGGTTGGGTCTTCGTCAAATAACTCCTGCAATTGTGGATTTACAAATGTTTTTGCTCTACTCGAACGTTTACTGTCTTTCAAATCAAGATCACCACTTTTAAATTTTCGAAACCACGTTTCACATGTTTTTATGCTCGGAGTATGCTCTCCGTAAAATATTACCAGCAAACGTTGACTTTTTAACGGCCTTTTTCTTTTGATGAAATAAGAAATGCAATGCATGATGTAAATGCTCTTTTTCAGGCAAGAAATTCGACATATTCACAGAGCTATAACGCTATGGCGTTATTATTTAGGCGGAATGGATCTTTTCTTGCTTTTTCAAGTTTAATGACAGTAGAATAAAATGACATATATGTTAAATCATTTTATTCCATACTTACGGTTATTGACATCTGTTAGAAAAACTAGTTAGGACTTTCCGATACACCTGGTAAATGTAAGCATATTTGTTTAAATCAAATATTATTTTACACCTCTTCCACTTGTCCAATTGCCTTGAAATTCTGCATAATTACCTACGTAGTATGAATGACAATATAGTTAATTGATTTAATGACCATGTCCTGATGCTGCAGCAGTATTAGCAAACTGGGCCACTCCCTGCCGACCCCCACCTCTGTGTGGCTTTTGCCTCTACGCCACTGATTTCTGTTATATTTTATATTCTATGAAATTTATATTTGCTTCGCCGTCGCTGGTGGTTAAAATTTTTCGCCTCGAGTCGCCCGTGCCAAATTTTATGGCACCTATGGCGAACTTTGCCGTGCCTAGTGGCTTGTAAGGGGTTCGGTCGGACCGAGTAGTGCACATTAAGCGCACGAGGCGCACAAGATTTTGCTTGAAACGGACAAGATGGTGTTCGATGCGACGGATGACTGCAAACAATTATTTGCTTTAATGAAAAAGTAAAGAATAAGGTAAAACGTTTTTTGTGTATTATATAGAGCCAGTTTCTAAAGTAAAAAAGTTCAGTGAGTGACAATTTTTTCTCTCTGAATATAAAAAGACTTTGGAAGTATAGAAGTATCTAATAATTGTGGTTTATCAAGGGTACATACCCTGTATATGTTATATTTTTTAAAAATAAAATAAACTAAAAGGAAACTAATATAAAGTTCGATATAACATATGCCATTTCCAGTGCTTTTGTTTTAACAATGCCCAGATGAGATTCTCTTCTCGTCATCGCTTGTAATGACGTAGGGATTATGACGCTATATCTCCTAAATATTATATCCTATTATATTTTTGAAATAGCAAGCAAAATTGTCGGAAAGTTTCCATTGAGCTATCCATTTTCAATTTAATCTTTTAAATATATTAGTTCCGCGTCGTTTTCAGTTTCCTTCGCTACTTTTTTAAAATTAGTCGATATATTGATATTTGCTGATATGTACCATATATACATATATGTATGTTTACATGAGGTGGACCTGTTCAGAATAAGAGCCTAAAGTTACAGATTATCGGAATTATTATAAATTGAAAGATAGTATTAGCCTTTAATATTGAATCAGTTCGAATCGAATCGAAAAGAGCTTGCACATTTTGGAGTGGAAACTATTTTTATTACTAAAGTTTTGAAAATGAAGCGGTTACAGATAAAAAGCTCGAATTGAACTTAAATCATTTTTGAAATGGTCAATGTACTTCACCCTGAGTTATTAATAGTGAAAGAATTAAGGAATATTTCTCGAGAATCTATTTTAACGGTTTGTCATCCTGATTTAAGCTTAAGGGTATACTATTCGATTCTTAGACCTGTTGCATTGAGAAGCAAGCATATATACATTCATCCCTACAACACCTATAAAATGCAGCTAAGTAAGAGTAATTTTCTTTTATTTTTTAAGAGGTTAGGGTGGTAACCGCAATTTTTAGTAGCTACTACAGTCTTAGTAAATTCCTATTTTCAATTCTTACAATCAGTAGCGGATTGCTCATTACGCAGAGTAGGCAGCCGCCCATGGGTCCTACAACTTTCAGGGTCCTGAAGGTTAGGTTAGGCTGGTGTGGCTGCCTAGAAAGGAAAAATGTAGGCAATTTTTTGGCTCATAGCACAGGAGAACATTGTTATGTTCGATGCTACAGCCTCTGGGGGGGTACTCCAACGAACAACTGGTCTACCAGATTCCCCAGAACTTGACACGAAATCAAACCATCTTTTCACATTTAACCTCATTTAGATATTACTCCTTTAAGAGATTGCTTTGGAGTTACGACGAAATTTTCATGGTATTTTTTTTATCTTGTTGCGCTCAGGTCTAAGAAGGACCTTTATGACATTAAAGGTGTCATCAAAAATCTCTCTCCTTTCTTTGATAGGAACTTATTGCATGTAGGAGGCTGGCTGCAGAATGTGGACAAACCTTACTCTTGCAAATTTCTTCTGTTTCTTCACTTATCCTTTATCCCTTATCCTTTTCTACGATCTACCGTTAATCATCTTCATATATATATATGTATATATGTATATAAAGCACTTTCATGCAAGAGAAAATTTTTGGGTATTTAACCTCAGAGAAATTACAATAATTTTATTATTTTTTAAAGAGGGTTGATATAGTATACATATATATCACTGAAAAGCTCAAAAAGTCTACTTTAAACATGGATTATTATTATTTCAAAAATTTTAAATATTAAAGATCGCCATTATTTTTTATAACGACATCAAT
Source organism: Philonicus albiceps (assembly GCA_963969385.1). Taxonomy (NCBI): domain Eukaryota; kingdom Metazoa; phylum Arthropoda; class Insecta; order Diptera; family Asilidae; genus Philonicus; species Philonicus albiceps. The sequence continues at coordinate 22,308,992 of OZ017776.1, read as the reverse complement.
TCAGTAGGGCATACTTCTGATGTAGTACTCGATGCAAATGATTATTTTTTCAGCACCATGCCATATTTCAAGGATATTTTGAACAAGGATTTCTATGAAAGGATTGTGTCTTTTATAAAATAGGGTTTTAAAAATGTACCAAACGTTTTCTATATGGTTTAGGTCGGTGGAATTGTCTGTCTAAGGAAGGATAGGAATGTGAATTTTGGACATAACATTTAACAGATTTAACCTGTATGGCACGGTGCACTATCCTGTTAGAAGGTCCATTCTTCTCGTCTGAGTCCTGTTGTGGCGCATTGTACCGTCTTGTACTTTATAGAGGGGGCCAGAGCCTTCTCGACTATGCACTCCCAAAACATACTCTACAGGGGTACTGCACACTTTTTTAGATACAGGAAGATTGAAGCTTCTCTTCGAATCTCCTCCGCCCAAAATTTGTTGAGCTAGTAAGACATCGAGCATTGTTTCATCGTTGAAAACAATCTGGGAAACAATAAAAATTTCTCATTACAACGACGTCTGAGCTTACGCTCTGAAAACTCGATTCCTGCAAGTTTTAAAATATTGCGGATTTCTCTTAATGGTAGAGAGAGATTTACGGCAACTGTACTAATTAACTTATTGCCTGATCTTCTCTTGGTGTTCCCTGACGTCCAAAGATCGCCAACCGACGTGAGAGAATCACCTAGTCTTTACCATCCCGGTATTTCTTTCCCAATTTAACTACACTGCAAAGGCTGATGTCCTCCAACCTAGCGATTGCCCGAAGAGAATGGTTTTTGTCTTTATGTAACGCCTAAATAGCTGAAATTTTTTTGATTACTTTCCCATTTTCTGAAGATTGAAATATTTCGATATTTAAAAAACGCAAATCGCTACATTCGAAAGCAAAAAGAAAAATTTTCAAAAACTTATTTTTACAATTTGTTGAAGCCTTGTAATACTTTGTAATACAAAATTTGGAAGGAAATAAGAGTTTTTCTAATTTATTTAAAAAGTTGTTATTAAGAAAAATGAAAATCACTGAAATTTATACATACCTAACGATCTAATCACTTTAGGCATCACTTTAGGAAACTCAAATGACACAACACTGCAGAGTGCTTTATTAAATAAATCATACATACATACCTAAACGTATATTAGGTCTTTAGAAATGACAATTTGATAATGCCAATAAATAGCTTACAATGAAATTTTTTAGGTGGTTATAATGAGTTGGCCGCCTATTGTAAGTCAAACCAATGCAGCGAAATAATAGCACTTCAGTGGCCTCCATATTGTAAACGTTCCTTTTTGTGCCCAGCAGCAGAGCTGACAGGTCGTACTTAGTAAATGGAATTTGTATTTTCGGCTTTTCTGTAAGTGCTTTACCACATTCCATTACAAGAAGCTGTATTGAACACTACCTACCCTTTTCTTAAATTCTGTAAGATATCCTATTTAACTCAATCACCGACGTCTATATGGCAAAATTATTAAACTGATGATAGTTTCTATCACAAATAGGCTATTAACATAAGGATTTCAGATTTAATGTCTTTGCATAATGCAAAGATACAATGGAACATAAAATAAAAATTCCTGTATACATATTTTTAGTACTTAAGAATAAAAACGCATAAGTAAAAGAGAGGTAAAATACCTTTTAGATGTGATTGTGGTTCGAACCTAGTGGAAAATTCCGACATCTATTACCCTTCTGATCCATTCTTTCATTAAATACATTTGGCAAAATTGGAATTAATAAAATTTTAAGGCATTGGAATGCAAAAAGTAGCCAGAAACATTTTCACGTTACGTCGCGTCTTTGAAACTTACAACTTACAATTCACATTGGGTCATGTTTCTGAGTCAGTTTGCATGAGTCATTTGCATGCTGTGCAGTGTCAAAGGAAGATCTAAGTACAACGTACAATTAAAAAAAGTTAATTAATTAATATATTTATAAAATGCTACGTGGAGTGAGAAACTGAAAAACGTAATTATGTACATATATTAAACATTTTTACTACTTTTATAAAATTATAATGGGAACATAATTAGTATCCCTATGGATGTAAGCAAAAGGCATCTGCGCTGTCTTATAAAGAAGGAGCGAGATTGTTTTTTTAGATAGGTTAATTATTTCTACTGATCAGGACGAAACAATTAGAAATTTTGATGCAGAAGAAGCTGCAGAGGTACTTGAAGAGAAAAATAAAAGATTGGTATGTGGAATATAGCCCGACTCGAAAAAGTTTTAACGCTCTCCTGAAAATATTAGGTATAAATGGTTTAGATGTGACTATGAGCACAAAATCATTGTAAAATCTGAAAAGGGAATTGTTACTCGAACGGTGGCACCGGCTACCTACTATCATTTCGGTATAAAAACCCAGTTAGAAAAAGTTAGTGAAGAGCTCAGCAAATTCGACGAAATCATTGTCGATATTGGGATTGATGGTTTACCCCTATATTAAAGTTCTTCCCAAACATTGTGATCCATAATTGGTGATGTTATCAATATAAAAAATATAAAAGTGTTTCTGTACGCTACCTACTTAGGACAGAAGAAACTTAGCAATGTAGATAATTATTTACATGATTTTGTCACTGAATTAAAATAACTAACAAGAAACGGTTTTAAAAATGGTAGTAAAATACTTCGTTTTAAAATAAGGGAATCTATCTGCGATGTTCTAGCTCGGGTATTTATTTTTGGAACAATTGGGATCACATCGTTGATTGGCTGCAATAAATGTTGCTAAATTGATAAAACTGTAGAAAATACTGTGACTTACAGCGACATTGTTGATGAAATAACAACCAATGAGTGCTTTAGCGGCAGACTGTATTATCAATTATCAACTTTTCTTTGAAAATAGACGAAGTTTGCTGGAAACTGCAAGGGTATGTATGGTATTCCAATTTCCAATAGATGCAACGCACCTAGTGGACCTAGGCGTTACAAGGAAAATTGTATTTTGCTTGTTAAAAGGCTCTACTGTTAGCTTTAAGTTGAATTCAAATGGAAAAGAAAATATATCAAGTTATCTGGTTTCACTTGTTCTTTTTATTCGAAAGCCTAGAAGTTTGGATGAGGTTTCAAGGTACTGAAAGCTACTGAATTCAGTCAGTTTATTTTATATACGGGAATAGCCGTGTTAAGAGATTATGTAAGCATTGAATGCTATTATCACTTTCTTCTCCTTCATTCTGCATATCGCCTATTTGCATGCTCTCGTAGTTACAATGCTAATATAGAAGTAGCTCAAGATATGATTAAAGCCTTTGTGGAGAATTTTGCTGCAATATATAAATAAGTAAATAGAACATATAATGCTCACAATTTACTTCACTGTGCTAAAGAAACTGACCTTATTACCGATTTTACCGCTTTCAAATTTGAAAAATTTTAAGCAGCTAACGAAAATTTTGCAACAGCGACACAACAAAATCGTCCTTCAAAAGTTAATAAAAAAATAAGTCTTACAAATCTTTAGTTAACTTTGTATTATTTCAGACGATTGTACCATGGAAATCAATAAATTAAAAGTTAAACAAAAACTTTTTCTTCATGAAGAAATATAAATAATATTTTTATTGCATATCCTGTTATTTGTATAATATATGTTGATTATTTAAGAAATCATTACAAATCAAAATAAAGTTATTATAGATATCCAGGCGGAAAATGCTTCTATTTTGAAAGAAGTTATCCAAAAAAATGTACAACCTAATGAATATGTTCGTTTTCCAATCAAAACAATTCATGAACTGCGACAGATTGAAAATTATATCGGGGAAAATGAAGATGCGTATGTAAGTCAAAATTGCATTAATTAAATTCAATAAACTAAAACAAATTTGTTACCTTTTCAGATTTCGAAACAATAATTTAATTGTGTAAAATATTTTTATGTTGGAAAATATTTTATGTTACTTTTATCAGTCCTGAAAAACCAAATTATCAAATGAATTATTAAATTTTTGTTTGGTAAAATCTTGTTTTACTACTGACATCATCCTGCTCTTAAACAATAGACTATAAGAGCCCTGCTTTTGAATCCGTTCGAATCAAATTGAATTTGTTCAAATTTGGAAAATTTATTAAGGAGTTTCAATTATAATGAACTTTTGTAAACTCTCTTCAATTCGTTATGAATGAATTCAATGTTGGGCCTTATGAAAAAATGGATTGCGAGTGAATTCGCTGATTTTTCGCCAGAATCGTCCCTTCATTTCTGCTTTAGATTTTTAGTAATGCAAATTTTAGCTGTTTTAGCTACTTCCTAAGATATGACAATGTTAAAATAATCAATTGCGCAAGCCAAAGTGTAGTTAATTTAACTTACTAGCAACGATTACCGTATCGATGCAGTAAGCATACTATTTGCCGCTGGGAAAATAAATGTTTGTAATATGTTCGTATAATTTATCAAATCAACATAACACTTCTTCACTGGGTTATACTTAAGTATTAAGTTTGGAAATTCGAGATGTTTTAACTAAATAGTAATTAAGATACTTCGGATGAAACTTAGCTAGTACACCATAATTATATGAGTTAGAATCATAACTTTATTATTTAGCGATATAAACCTTTTTTAACCCTCGATGGGAAACGATGTCACGAAAATATTTTTAAATGCTAAAGTTATCAATGAATTCGATTGAGTGAAAATTACTTTAAAAGTAGTTCAAAGAATAGAGTAAATTACAAGATTTTGCATTCCCATGACTTTAAATATTGGTTTTTACTCTTAAAATGACTGCACCAGTTAGCACTTCGAAATGAAGTTTCTTAAAGTTCTAGCATCGAGGGTGTAGTTAGTGAGTTAAGGGGGTACGACACCTTGAAAGTTTAAAAAAATCGAATTTTTTTTTATTGCTTTAATCGATAGATTGGAATGCCTAGAATATATATCCAAAAGGATTTTTAAAAATTCAAAGTCGTTTTCGAATTATAACAATTTTGGTGGTTGCGCTACGAATAAATGTTGCCGCCGTCTAATCGGTCGTCGCTGCACTCGTCATAAATAAGGCGTGGCTAAATCGTTTCGTCCAGGTCAAATGTCATTACCAAAAAGTAAGGAGGATCGAGTAAAAGAGAACGAGAATTTTAAGCGTCAGAAAGGTACAATCTATGGTGCTGGAACAGCGAACTGAAGTTGAGATGTAGGTGAGTCGTTCGAAACATTCCATACTGCGCGCTTCAAACTTCAAACGCCGTTTACTCGAAACCTTGGTTTTTGACCTTGCCGCCAAGCTACCTCAGAAACCATTTCACCTATTAACTTGAAATTTTGACTAGACGTTTATTAAACCACCCTCTATGGTGTAGCGTAGCGTTTTTTGATTGGTTGATTATTTTCAAAATGGCGGCTTGTTATCGTCAAAATTTTCTTCTAAAAATAACGATTTCCAAGTTTGACTGGCTACAACTTTGTGAAGAATGATCAAATCAAAAAACGGCTATGCTACACCATAAACAATGTATTTACAATCATTTTCCACTTAATAAAATGTATTTATCTTGTTTCGGGTTTACGTGGGGTTGGCGGCAGCAAAAAAATCTCGTGCGCGAGGAGCTTAATTAATTTGTTAAATAAACAGACTTTTATAAACAATTTATGAATTTGTTATTGAATAAAATTAAAGTTTAATAGTAACATTTGAACATATAAAAAGATTTATTCATTTGTATTATCATTTGTTAAAAATATTTGGCTTTACATTTGACGTAAAAACTTGCGCATTCAAGGTGTCGTACCCCCTTAAAATACATTTTACATTAGTCAAAAGAATTATTAAACGAAGATAATTTATTCTTTTACAGTTCTGCCGTGTCACAATTCCTTGAAAAGACGTTGGATTATGAGGCACGTCTCCTTCTGTACATTGGGTTGTGGGTCATCTGGAGTTACAAGAGGGTGAACTACTACTTCGCGCAGTTTTTAAGCGAACACAGTTATTTCCGTACGTACTTCCATAACGTATTGTGAGTTGAGACACATAAGTGCCCATACTGCGGGGGTTATAGCGACGACGTCAAACATGCTCTTCACTTCATTTCACGTCGTCCGATAACAGATTTTACCTTCCTTAAAAAAATAATATTTTGAGATATGAAAGATAAAGAACTGTCGAATTATAAAAAATGTTTTTTTAAGCTAATACCAAGCCGGACATAAATGATTGAAATAGTAATCAAACTTGACCTGAGCATAATGGTTTTATTCTGCATTTCAGTTACGGAGAATTGGAGTAACATCCTTCTTTCCCAGGATGTATGCAATACAGACAGCAAGGAGTATTTTCTCTCAGGTGCGATATATGAGATTGACTTCTAAAAATAAGTGCCACAAAAAATTCGATTAACGAGGGAAAATTAAATGATGTGTAAATAAACAACTGACAGAGACGAAAAACGTTAAATAAAAGGTAGAGATATAGTGCTCTCGGTCGAGTCACTGCCTTTTACGGAAGCCATTCTAGCTATAAACGAGTTGCACTTATTATCGCCACTATACCCATTGCGAATCGTTTAAAATCTAAATTCAAATGAAATTTATTGTGAGAAGGTTCTATCATTTTTTCTGCTAATTTCATTTGAATACATCAAAGGTACTATCTGTATCTAGTAGTAGTTTTATGTGACACTCTAGCCTTTTAAACGAGAAAGCTTGAATTCAATTAGCAGATAATTCGTTTGCTGAAATAGGAAAAAAACCGATTACTTAGTTCATTTCATTCGTTCGAGTTCAGCCCTATTCATGCTATGACGCAAAGCAATAAATTCTCGTGTTAATTTGTCACTTTTTGCTATCTCCTTAGAGGTTTGCCACCGCAAAATATTTGCAGTCCTAACTATCACCAGGGAGGACCATTAATTCTATTTTGCGCTAGATGAGCAATTATTTCGTGCTGGGTTGCCTCCAGCTCGTGATGCTAAGAAATAATAGTTGCGATAAAACTCTGTTATCTCCAGGATAACTACTAAGAAGAAGTATACTGGAAGTTGCTAGGGAAACACGATAAACTACTTTAATTACGTCCTTGGATTGTGAACATTTTTTGTCGTACTAATATATATCTCTAATTTGTGAAATTAAATAGATCTTTTGAAATGTATGGCTTTTGGAAAATTAACCACAATTAGGAGTGCATTTACGTCTTTTTCATAGTTGCAGGAAAAATTTGGCGCCGATTGGACAGGATTTCAGTATAGTTTAAAAATGCGGGTATGTTGGTGAGTGGACGCACGACAGCAGCGAAACATTAAGCCAATGTAAGGCCTTTGAAATAATATAGGTAAATAATATAAATATATAAACAAATAAGGATTTGATGTACAAACATGTTTAATTTAAAAAAAAAAAAAACATAAACAAAAATTACCTTATCTTAAAATTTTGTTACACGAGATAGTTTGCTGATGTAAAATATGTACGACTCGAATTAAAACGTGTACTGTCATGGCCACGAAGAGGCGTGAAATAAAAAAAAATTTTCTTTTTTTTTTTGAGCCAAAGTTATCCGCTAGAACTAAAGTGACCCACATCTACGGTATAGTATGTTTTATATATCATAAGCCAAAACCAGTGTAATGGAAGCCCAGACATTTACAAACAAAAAATTATATGACAACTGAATGGCGGGGGGGGGGGGGGGGGGGGTTCTATCTCAATTAGGAAGGTAGATATAGTGTGTCATAAATTCCAATTTTTCATAGTATGCACAACGTTATTTCATTTTCATTCTTTTATCTACTTACTGCAGGTATACTGAATTTTGAAAATTATTCTCCTAAAATTCACTTTTTCATTGAATTTTCTCCGAAACTCGTGCAATTAATGCACTTATTTATTATTTTTATAGAATCGTCCAAAAATGTATAGCATGCCCAGGTAAAATAGAGGTAGAAAAATATGTTTCTTAGAATTCCTTGACTGTTACCACATTGTTTTGTTATCCTGTAATTGCAAAAATTGTAAAACGTATAAAATGTCCTTAAAAAATATCGGAAGTGTTTGTACACAGGTAATTAGTTACAGATTACTGCTCTAGAACAGTCGTAAAAAGGTTAATGGATTTTATTTTATTGTCGTAATTAGCTTGGCTTAGACAGTCATATATTTGGGTGTATCCCGACGCTTTGTTACTAATAGCTGACGGAAATTTTGCTAAAAAACAGAGTCAGTCAGTAACAACATCGATCATAGTTGAAAAACCAAGCGACAACTATGGGTATTTTTAAATTGAAGGAGGTTATTGGCATCGAAAATGGAAGAGGACATTTTGAGCAGTTTTTGCGAGATATTACAATAGCATTAATCTAAATAGGTTTTCAATTAAGCAAAAAACATTGTGGGATCAGCTTTAGTTTAATTTTATTAAAATTCGATTTTTTTAATTTACCAAACAAAGTTTTACATATATAAATGTCCATATTTTTTCTCTACTTAGACATGTTGTACCGTGTTGTACCTTTCCAAAATAAAATGAGTAATTCGATAAGAAAAACAAATAAGTACATTGATTACATAAATTTTGGGGATAATTCGATGAAAATGCGTATTTTAGGAAAATGTAAAATACGTTTTCCAGTTTCGAAAGTGAGTGTACCCTTAGTGGCTGATGGTAGTTCAACATTGTTGACATTTTTGGAAAGGACATTAGGTTAGTAGATTTTTCGTATGAGTTGGATGTCGCTGCGTTGAGGAGATCAAAATATATAAATAAAATAAATTTACGCATACTTTAAGAAATTCGAATTTATGAATCACTCTGTAATTCCTAAATGGCTCAAATGTTCCCCCTGCCATATAATTTTTTGTTTGGCTAGGTCAGATCTTTCACTATATTTATTTTAGCATACGATATATGAAACACCCTGCATAAACCTATATAGATAGAATCTCTCTCGATCTCACCCCCTTTCCATCACGTTATCATAGATCCTGTTGTCGCGAAAGTGAAGGATTCTTGGTGTGGGATTTAACAAAATTAGGGTTTTTAAGAGTGGTGGAGAAGTTGAATTTCGGTAAAAGGCCTGCTTTAAGCTGGCAGTTGTAATTGAAATTAGAAACTGAAGCAGTGGTGGAATAGGGAGAATTGTAGCGATGCTTAGTCGGATTGTGGAGGGGGTTACCTTTCTTTTTAGTATTGTGAGAAGGAGATTTAAATTTATTAGTGGGAGAATTAGTAGGTTTAATACTAACGTTAAGACTAGGGTTAAACTTAGATTTAGCAGTAGGACTAGGGTTAAACTTAAATTTAGCATTAGGGCCAGGGTTAGACTTTATCAGTATTAGTTGCATCAGCAAGGTGGGGGCCCCATCTGTAAGGAGCTCTGAGGATGACTCGGAAGCATCGACGTTGACACGGTGAAGATTCGTTCGCCTATGCCGCCATTCCTTATCGGTCCAAAGAGTACTGAATTGAGAAACATGAGTAGCAATATCCAAAACGGAATTCTGAACTTAAGCAGTTGAAGTAGAGCGTAGAGGGCGAGGCAACGACTGGACGGTTTTGATTGACGATGGCAGGGCTGGGATCCAGGGCAGTAACAGACGGAGACGGCGAGGATGGCATGGTAGCTGGTGTGGGTTCGCAGTTCAAACTCAGGGAGGTGTCGATACAGCAACGGTCGAAACAGTTGAGGGTAGAGGACTAGGCACCGATTGGGCGATGTCGACGACGGCAGGGCTCAGATACTGGGCAGCGACAGTCAGAGAAGACGAGGATGGCATATGAGAAGGCATGGGCTCTTCGCGCTTTTATTTGCCGAATCTTGATATACTATCTGAGTATTATCAATATGTGAGCTTTCATGGAAAATCTGTTTGTTTACAGATGAAAATTCAAAAAAGATTGCACGTTATCACGAGCCGCGCAAACATCTTCAGCTATTTTAGCTGCACTGTTACTAGAGTCTACGCTTAATAGAACGGCGATGAGCTCTTTTGAGTTTTGCTGTTATATTTACTACTATATTTACATAATACCCCGTGCTGCTTTGCCTAATGCGTTCAGATCCTTTACTTTCAAACTCCACAGCTCTAAGTTCGTCTTCTTCCATTAAGATAATACATCAAATAGTTGATATATTTTGTGTAAAATTGTCTCAGAATCGTTTCACCTTTGTTTTTTCTTTGTAGTCTGTATTCATTCTAGAAAAACTTTCGCAAATGTACTCGTTACCCATGCAGTTAGCTGAGTCACATTTCAGTTTATTTTTTTTTTAAATAATTTCCGAGAAAATGCACGTATAAATGATAAAATCTGACCTTAATATATCGTTTGAAGTGTGGAAGGGAATAAAGACCTCTTTATTAAACACCCGACTCCACTACTACCTATAATATGTTCCGAATGCTCTTGTTTTTTCCCTAAAAATCTCGATTTATCCCGGTTGATTTTATCACTATACGCTTTACCTTTGACTGTTATTTCTTCTACTGTTACAAAAAATGAGGTGATTTTCGGATTTCCTTCTTTTATTATGAGAGACCGCGGAAGTTTATTTTAGTTTTTATAAAGTTAAGTAAGTAACTAAGTTCTATGAAGCTTCTAGAAGGGTCTATGAAATTTCTAGACGATTCCAGAAGGTTATATGAAGATTTTAGGTTTTTCTATCAAGTTTCAAATTAGTTCTATGAGGTTTCTTGAGGGTTTATAAAGTTTCTAAAATGTTTTTCGAAGTTCTTCGAGTATTTCATAAACTTTCCCGAAGGCTCTATGAAGTCTTTTAGAAGGTTCTATGAAGTGTCTTAATGCTTATTCTGATTATAGATGCTTATATAAGGTATTTTGAAAGTTTTATGAAGTTTCTAAATGATATATCTATGTAGTTTTTAGAAGTTTCGAGAAGTTTCTATGAAGTTTTTGGTCGATATTTAGTAGGTTCTATATATTATCTAGAAGTTTCATTGAAGTTTATAGATGGTTACCATATATAACGTTCCTAGAAGGTTCCAGATATTCTACGATCATATATATAGTCTAACAATTAATTATATGTAAATATTACATGTTTTCAAACATTAAATTATTGCCTAGAAAGCAATAATGTTTGGAAGCATTTGAAATAATAAAATTCTTTAAACCTCGATATAAATTAAAGAGTATAGAAATTCAAAATATATTTATTGTTCATAAAACACTATAGCACTAAATATCACTTTAAAATTAAAACGAAACTCCGATTGCTAAAGCTAAGCAGAAAGCATTCATTAACATGACAGAATTACAGAATTACAGAATTACAGAATTACATCAATGAGTATTTGAATGATGCCCAAAATGCATGTGATGATGTGACGATGAGCCCAAAAACCTGCTCCTAGAGGCCGTATTTTAGAAAATGGCAATTTCAAGTTCCCAAGCCCCATACAAAATAAATATAAAATTGCTAAAATTACTAATTTCGCGAAAATTGCTTAATTTGTATTAGGTTTTTTGATAAATACCCTTTAACTATTTTATTTCCAATTAATAAAAAAATTTTTACACGGTTTTTTGCTAAATATCCTCTAATTATTTTATTTCCAATAAATTGAGCCCAAAAAACCGCTGCTAGAGACCGTATTTTAGAAAATGGAATTTAAAGTTTCCACGTCCCATACAAAATAAATATAAAATTGCTAAAATTACTAATTTCGCGAAAATTGCTTAATTTGTATGAGGGTTTTCGCTAAATATCCAATTAATTGAGCCCAAAAAACCGATGCTAGAGGCCGTATTTTAGAAAATGGCAATTTCAAGTTTCCACGCCCCATACAAAATAAATATAAAATTGCTAAAATTACTAATTTCGCGAAAATTGCTTAATTTGTATGAGGGTTTTTGCTAAATATCTTCTAATTATTTTATTTTCAATTAATTGAGCCCAAAAACACGCTCCTAGAGGCCGTATTTTAAAAAATGGCAATTTCAAGTTCCCAGGCCGCATACAAAATAAAAATAAAATTGCTAAAATTATTAATTTCGCGAAAATTGCTTAATTTGTATTAGGTTTTTTGCTAAATATCATCTAATTATTTTATTTCCAATTAATTGAGCTCCAAAAACCGCTCCTAGAGGCCGTATTTTAGAATATGCCAATTTTAAGTACCCAGGCTGCATACAAAATACACCTAAAATTGCCAAAATTACTAATTTCGCGAAAATTGCATAATTTTTACACGGTTTTTTGCTAAATATCCTCTAAATATTTTATTTCCAATAAATTGAGCCCAAAAAACCGCTGCTAGAGGCCGTATTTTAGAAAATGGCAATTTAAAGTTTCCACGCCCCATACAAAATAAATATAAAATTGCTAAAATTACTAATTTCGCGAAAATTGCTTAATTTGTATGAAGGGTTTTGCTAAATATCCTCTAACTATTTTATTTCCAATTAATTCAGCCCAAAACCCGCTCCTTGAGGCCGTATTTTAAAAAATGGCAATTTCAAGTTCCCAGGCCGCTTACAAAATAAACCTAAAATTGCTAAAATTACTAATTTCGCGAAAATTGCTTAATTTGTATTAGGTTTTTTGCTAAATATCCTCGAATTATTTCATTTCCAATTAATTGAGCCCAAAAAACCGCTGCTAGAGACCGTATTTTAGAAAATAGCAATTTAAAGCTTCCACGCCCCATACAAAATAAGTATAAAATTGATAAAATTACTAATTTCGCGAAAATTGCTTAATTTGTATGAGGGTTTTTGCTAAATATCCAATTAATTGAGCCCAAAAACCCGCTCCTAGAGGCCGTATTTTAGAAAATGGCAATTTTAAGTTCCCAAGCCCCATACAAAATATACCTAAAATTGCCAAAATTACTAATTTCGTGAAAATTGCTAAATTTTTACACGGTTTTTTGCTAAATATCTTCTACTTATTTTATTTCCAATTAATTGAGCCCAAAAAACCGATGCTAGAGGCCGTATTTTAGAAAATAGCAATTTCAAGTTTCCACGCACCATACAAAATACACCTAAAATTGCTAAAATTACTAATTTCGCGAAAATTGCTTAATTTGTATGAGGGTTTTTGCTAAATATCTTCTAATTATTTTATTTTCAATTAATTGAGCCCAAAAACACGCTCCTAGAGGCCGTATTTTAGAAAATGGCAATTTCAAGTTCCCACGCCCCATACAAAATAAATATAAAAATGCTAAAATTACTAATTTCGCGAAAATTGCTTAATTTGTATTAGGTTTTTTGCTAAATATCCTCGAATTATTTCATTTCCAATTAATTGAGCCCAAAAAACCGCTGCTAGAGGCCGTATTTTAGAAAATGGCAATTTTAAGTTCCCAAGCCCCATACAAAATATACCTAAAATTGCCAAAATTACTAATTTCGTGAAAATTGCTAAATTTTTACACGGTTTTTTGCTAAATATCTTCTACTTATTTTATTTCCAATTAATTGAGCCCAAAAAACCGATGCTAGAGGCCGTATTTTAGAAAATGGCAATTTCAAGTTTCCACGCCCCATACAAAATAAATATAAAATTGCTAAAATTACTAATTTCGCGAAAATTGCTTAATTTGTATGAGGGTTTTTGCTAAATATCGTCTAATTATTTTATTTTCAATTAATTGAGCCCAAAAACACGCTCCTAGAGGCCGTATTTTAGAAAATGGAATTTAAAGTTTCCACGCCCCATACAAAATAAATATAAAATTGCTAAAATTACTAATTTCGCGAAAATTGCTTAATTTGTATGAGGGTTTTTGCTAAATATCCAATTAATTGAGCCCAAAAACCCGCTCCTAGAGGCCGTATTTTAGAAAATGGCAATTTTAAGTTCCCAAGCCCCATACAAAATATACCTAAAATTGCCAAAATTACTAATTTCGTGAAAATTGCTAAATTTTTACACGGTTTTTTGCTAAATATCTTCTACTTATTTTATTTCCAATTAATTGAGCCCAAAAAACCGATGCTAGAGGCCGTATTTTAGAAAATGGCAATTTCAAGTTTCCACGCCCCATACAAAATAAATATAAAATTGCTAAAATTACTAATTTCGCGAAAATTGCTTAATTTGTATGAGGGTTTTTGCTAAATATCGTCTAATTATTTTATTTTCAATTAATTGAGCCCAAAAACACGCTCCTAGAGGCCGTATTTTAGAAAATGGAATTTAAAGTTTCCACGCCCCATACAAAATAAATATAAAATTGCTAAAATTACTAATTTCGCGAAAATTGCTTAATTTGTATGAGGGTTTTCGCTAAATATCCAATTAATTGAGCTCAAAAAACCGCTCCTAGAGGCCGTATTTTAGAATATGCCAATTTTAAGTTCCCAAGCCCCATACAAAATACACCTAAAATTGCTAAAATTACTAATTTCGTGAAAATTGCTAAATTTTTACACGGTTTTTTGCTAAATATCTTCTACTTATTTTATTTCCAATTAATTGAGCCCAAAAAACCGATGCTAGAGGCCGTATTTTAGAAAATAGCAATTTCAAGTTTCCACGCACCATACAAAATACACCTAAAATTGCCGAAATTACTAATTTCGCGAAAAGTGCTTAATTTTTACACGGTTTTTTTCCAAATATCCTCGAATTATTTTATTTCCAATTAATTGAGCCCAAAAAACAGCTGCTAGAGGCCGTATTTTAGAAAATGGCAATTTTAAGTTCCCAAGCCCCATACCAAATAAATATAAAAATGCTAAAATTACTAATTTCGCCAAAATTGCTTAATTTGTATGAGGGTTTTTGCTAAATATCTTCTAATTATTTTATTTCCAATTAATTGAGCTCAAAAAACCGCTCCTAGAGGCCGTATTTTAGAATATGCCAATTTTAAGTTCCCAAGCCCCATACAAAATACACCTAAAATTGCCAAAATTACTAATTTCGCGAAAATTGCTAAATTTTTACACAGTTTTTTGCTAAATATCCTCTAATTATTTTATTTCCAATAAATTGAGCCCAAAAAACCGCTGCTAGAGACCGTATTTTAGAAAATGGAATTTAAAGTTTCCACGCCCCATACAAAATAAATATAAAATTGCTAAAATTACTAATTTCGCGAAAATTGCTTAATTTGTATGAGGGTTTTTGCTGAATATCCAATTAATTGAGCCCAAAAACCCGCTCCTAGAGGCCGTATTTTAGAAAATGGCAATTTTAAGTTCCCAAGCCCCATACAAAATATACCTAAAATTGCTAAAATTACTAATTTCGTGAAAATTGCTAAATTTTTACACGGTTTTTTGCTAAATATCTTCTACTTATTTTATTTCCAATTTATTGAGCCCAAAAAACCGATGCTAGAGGCCGTATTTTAGAAAATGGCAATTTCAAGTTTCCACGCCCCATACAAAATAAATATAAAATTGCTAAAATTACTAATTTCGCGAAAATTGCTTAATTTGTATGAGGGTTTTTGCTAAATATCTTCTAATTATTTTATTTTCAATTAATTGAGCCCAAAAACACGCTCCTAGAGGCCGTATTTTAGAAAATGGCAATTTCAAGTTCCCACGCCCCATACAAAATAAATATAAAAATCCTAAAATTACTAATTTCGCGAAAATTGCTTAATTTGTATTAGGTTTTTTGCTAAATATCCTCGAATTATTTCATTTCCAATTAATTGAGCCCAAAAAACCGCTGCTAGAGACCGTATTTTAGAAAATAGCAATTTCAAGTTTCCACGCCCCATACAAAATACACCTAAAATTGCCGAAATTACTAATTTCGCGAAAAGTGCTTAATTTTTACACGGTTTTTTTCCAAATATCCTCGAATTATTTTATTTCCAATAAATTGAGCCCAAAAAACCGCTGCTAGAGGCCGTATTTTAGAAAATGGAATTTAAAGTTTCCACGCCCCATACAAAATAAATATAAAATTGCTAAAATTACTAATTTTGCGAAAATTGCTTAATTTGTATGAAGGGTTTTGCTAAATATCCTCTAACTATTTTATTTCCAATTAATTCAGCCCAAAAACCCGCTTCTTGAGGCCGTATTTTAAAAAATGGCAATTTCAAGTTCCCAGGCCGCTTACAAAATAAACCTAAAATTGCTAAAATTATTAATTTCGCGAAAATTGCTTAATTTGTATTAGGTTTTTTGCTAAATATCCTCGAATTATTTCATTTCCAATTAATTGAGCCCAAAAAACCGATGCTAGAGGCCGTATTTTAGAAAATGGCAATTTCAAGTTTCCACGCCCCATACAAAATAAATATAAAATTGCTAAAATTACTAATTTCGCGAAAATTGCTTAATTTGTATGAGGGTTTTTGCTAAATATCTTCTAATTATTTTATTTTCAATTAATTGAGCCCAAAAACACGCTCCTAGAGGTCGTATTTTAGAAAATGGCAATTTCAAGTTCCCACGCCCCATACAAAATAAATATAAAAATGCTAAAATTACTAACTTCGCGAAAATTGCTTAATTTGTATGAGGGTTTTTACTAAATATCCAATTAATTGAGCCCAAAAACCCGCTCCTAGAGGCCGTATTTTAGAAAATGGCAATTTTAAGTTCCCAAGGACCCATACAAAATATACCTAAAATTGCCAAAATTACTAATTTCATGAAAATTGCTAAATTTTTACACGGTTTTTTGCTAAATATCTTCTACTTATTTTATTTCCAATTAATTGAGCCCAAAAAACCGATGCTAGAGGCCGTATTTTAGAAAATGGCAATTTCAAGTTTCCACGCCCCATACAAAATAAATATAAAATTGCTAAAATTACTAATTTCGCGAAAATTGCTTAATTTGTATGAGGGTTTTTGCTAAATATCTTCTAATTATTTTATTTTCAATTAATTGAGCCCAAAAACACGCTCCTAGAGGTCGTATTTTAGAAAATGGCAATTTCAAGTTCCCACGCCCCATACAAAATAAATATAAAAATGCTAAAATTACTAATTTCGCGAAAATTGCTTAATTTGTATGAGGGTTTTTACTAAATATCCAATTAATTGAGCCCAAAAACCCGCTCCTAGAGGCCGTATTTTAGAAAATGGCAATTTTAAGTTCCCAAGACCCATACAAAATATACCTAAAATTGCCAAAATTACTAATTTCGTGAAAATTGCTAAATTTTTACACGGTTTTTTGCTAAATATCTTCTACTTATTTTATTTCCAATTAATTGAGCCCAAAAAACCGATGCTAGAGGCCGTATTTTAGAAAATGGCAATTTCAAGTTTCCACGCCCCATACAAAATAAATATAAAAATGCTAAAATTACTAATTTCGCGAAAATTGCTTAAGTTGTAGCAGGTTTTTTGCTAAATATCCTCTAACTATTTTATTTCCAATTAATTGAGCCCAAAAACCCGCTCCTAGAAGCCGGATTTTAGAAAATGGCAATTTCAAGTTCCCAGGCCGCTTACAAAATAAACCTAAAATTGCTAAAATTACTAATTTCGCGAAAATTGCTTAATTTGTATTAGGTTTTTTGCTAAATATCCTCGAATTATTTTATTTGCAATTATTTGAGCCCAAAAAACCGCTGCTAGAGACCGTATTTTAGAAAATAGCAATTTCAAGTTTCCACGCCCCATACAAAATAAATATAAAATTGATAAAATTACTAATTTCGCGAAAATTGTTTAATTTGTATGAGGGTTTTTGCTAAATATCCTCTAACTATTTTATTTCCAATTAATTGAGCTCAAAAAACCGATGCTAGAGGCCGTATTTTAGAAAATAGCAATTTCAAGTTTCTACGCCCCATACAAAATAAATATAAAATTGATAAAATTACTAATTTCGCGAAAATTGCTTAATTTGTATTAGGTTTTTTGCTAAATATCATCTAATTATTTTATTTCCAATTAATTGAGCCCAAAAAACCGCTGCTAGAGGCCGTATTTTAGAAAATGGCAATTTCAAGTTTCCACGCCCCATACAAAATAAATATAAAATTGCTAAAATTAAATTTCGCGAAAATTGCTTAATTTGTATGAGGGTTTTTGCTAAATATCTTCTAATTATTTTATTTTCAATTAATTGAGCCCAAAAACACGCTCCTAGAGGCCGTATTTTAGAAAATGGCAATTTCAAGTTCCCACGCCCCATACAAAATAAATATAAAAATGCTAAAATTACTAATTTCGCGAAAATTGCTTAAGTTGTAGCAGGTTTTTTGCTAAATATCCTTTAACTATTTTATTTCCAATTAATTGAGCCCAAAAACCCGCTCCTAGAGGCTGTATTTTAAAAAATGGCAATTTCAAGTTCCCAGGCCGCATACAAAATAAACCTAAAATTGCTAAAATTACTAATTTCGCGAAAATTGCTTAATTTGTATTAGGTTTTTTGCTAAATATCCTCGAATTATTTTATTTGCAATTAATTGAGCCCAAAAAACCGCTGCTAGAGACCGTATTTTAGAAAATAGCAATTTCAAGTTTCCACGCCCCATACAAAATAAATATAAAATTGATAAAATTACTAATTTCGCGAAAATTGTTTAATTTGTATGAGGGTTTTTGCTAAATATCCTCTAACTATTTTATTTCCAATAAATTGAGCCCAAAAAACCGCTGATAGAGGCCGTATTTTAGAAAATGGCAATTTAAAGTTTCCACGCCCATACAAAATAAATATAAAATTGATAAAATTACCAATTTCGCGAAAATTGCTTAATTTGTATGAGGGGTTTTGCTAAATATCCTCTAACTATTTTATTTCCAATTAATTGAGCCCAAAAACCCGCTCCTAGAAGCCGTATTTTAGAAAATGGCAATTTCAAGTTCCCAGGCCGCTTACAAAATAAACCTAAAATTGCTAAAATTACTAATTTCGCGAAAATTGCTTAATTTGTATTAGGGTTTTTGCTAAATATCTTCTAATTATTTTATTTTCAATTAATTGAGCCCAAAAACACGCTCCTAGAGGCCGTATTTTAGAAAATGGCAATTTCAAGTTCCCACGCCCCATACAAAATAAATATAAAAATGCTAAAATTACTAATTTCGCGAAAATTGCTTAAGTTGTAGCAGGTTTTTTGCTAAATATCCTTTAACTATTTTATTTCCAATTAATTGAGCCCAAAAACCCGCTCCTAGAGGCCGTATTTTAAAAAATGGCAATTTCAAGTTCCCAGGCCGCATACAAAATAAACCTAAAATTGCTAAAATTACTAATTTCGCGAATATTGCTTAATTTGTATTAGGTTTTTTGCTAAATATCATCTAATTATTTTATTTCCAATTAATTGAGCTCAAAAAACCGCTCCTAGAGGCCGTATTTTAGAATATGCCAATTTTAAGTTCCCAGGCTGCATACAAAATACACCTAAAATTGCCAAAATTACTAATTTCGCGAAAAGTGCCAAATTTTTGCACGGTTTTTTGCTAAATATCCTCTAATTATTTTATTTCCAATAAATTGAGCCCAAAAAACCGCTGCTAGAGGCCGTATTTTAGAAAATGGCAATTTAAAGTTTCCACGCCCATACAAAATAAATATAAAATTGATAAAATTACCAATTTCGCGAAAATTGCTTAATTTGTATGAGGGGTTTTGCTAAATATCCTCTAACTATTTTATTTCCAATTAATTGAGCCCAAAAAACCGATGCTAGAGACCGTATTTTAGAAAATAGCAATTTAAAGTTTCCACGCCCATACAAAATAAATATAAAATTGATAAAATTACCAATTTCGCGAAAATTGCATAATTTGTATGAGGGGTTTTGCTAAATATCTTCTAACTATTTTATTTCCAATTAATTGAGCCCAAAAACCCGCTCCTAGAGGCCGTATTTTAAAAAATGGCAATTTCAAGTTCCCAGGCCGCTTACAAAATAAACCTAAAATTGCTAAAATTACTAATTTCGCGAAAATTGCTATTTATCTGAGTGTAGGCGCTCTCAAATCGGTCTGCAAATTCATTTAATTCGACTGTTACTTCGGCTCTAAAGCATGTTAGGATCCACAAATCGGCGAAGAAGGTGTTAGTGTCATGCTTTTTGGGATGCAAAAGGAATTTTGTTTGAGGATTATTATGAAAATATATGCGAGAACTGTTACGTGTTCTTTGTGATTTTTAAGGTCGAAGTAATTGTCCTGCAGAAAGCGAACTGCCTTCTAGTGAATAAATTTGAATCAAGTGGTACTATTACTGATACTAAAGTGCCATTGTGCCACGGAAAGCACGTATCGAAAACAATGTAATTGCTGATAGTGAAAGTATAAGTCAGAACTCGAATTTGTCAATTCCGATATCAAACATCAACATGGCGTATTTTGCATAAAAATTTGAGTTTATGTTCATATAAAATTTATTTGACTAATGAATTAAATCCTAATGATGATGCATTTAATCGCAGATATGAGTCTTCAGAGAAAATTTGAAATTGATTCTCATTTTGGCAAAAAATCATCTTCATTAACTAAGCACATTTATGGTTTAATGGCTTTGTAAAAAAGCAAAATTGGACAATTTGAGCTGAAATCCATCCAACAAATTTAGCAATTGCAATTGCTGTGGCCCCTGCACTATTTTTGAACGAAAATGGACTAATGATTCGTCCAGACTATATTTTTGTTACTAAAAATTGATGATATAGATGTAGCTGCCATGTGGTTTCAAGGGACGGTACTATATGACATACAGCCAATAAAACAATCAATTTGCTTCAGGAAAAGTTCGGTTAATGATGAAATTGCTTTATCAAAATGGGAGTTCTGTTTGCGCAACGCTCTACGCGCTTCGCCCAAGCCATCACCGTCAACGGCAAACGCTATAGGTCAATGATTACCAACTTCTTTTGGCCTGAATTGGATGATATGGACATCAACAACATATGGTTTCAACCGTACGGCGCTACGTGCTACACACCTCATGGCACATTGGACATTCTGTAAGAGCGATTTGAGGGCATGGTCATCTCACGTGGAGGTAATGTGAACTGAACACCAAGGTCGTGCGATTTGACCCAGTTAGACTTCTTCTTATGCGATTTTCTTAAGTCGCGGGTCTATGCGAATAAGCCAGAAACCAGAGCGGCCCTCAAAGCCAACATAACCCGTGCCATCAGTCAATTCAGCCTGATTTATTTATTTATTATAAACTAATAAGTGTTATAATATTTTTATTTGATAGATGAGGATAGTAGCTAATCAGTAATAATCTTTATATAGCAAAATTTGAGCCAACATTTTCTTTGAAGAGAGTTACTTGGGCTTACAGAGTTTTTGGGGTACAAAACCTCTATTTAAGCAAGTGTTGAGTTAATATAAGACTTTTGAAATAATATAAAATAAAATAAACTCTGTTTCACAAGAAAGGTTGCAGACGTAAAATACTAACAACAGGTAAATTTGAAATGCAAATGAGTTTTATCTCTAAAAAATTAATTAAAAATAAACGCCAATAACACCATCTAACATTTCCAACTTGAACTAGATCTTTTACTGTTATGGCTACGAAGAGGCGGGAAATTCCATTTTATTTTGTTTTGAGCCAAAATTATCCGCTAGGGCTAAGGTAACCCGCATCTACGCTATTTCATTGGTTCTCTTTTAATAATTTTATTATCGGGTTCGCGGAGTTGGAATATTTTTGCATGGAAAAGGAAATTTTGCCCTTCGCCTGTAAGCAAGAGATGCTTCTGTTTGGCTTTCGCCTTTTCTTGTCAGAGCTTTATTAACACTTTTTGAGGCTTATAAGTCTCCGTATTCAATTTTGCTGAAGAGTCAATCTTCGTCAAGCACATAAAGTTCTTCGACTATCTATTCATCTATTTCATCTTGAACCCGTAGCAATAATTCGGTTACCCCTATGTCATCTCGTTTACATCACTTACTATTTTCTCCACACATCTAATTCTCATGGTAAGTTTCCGTATTTGAGATTTTTTCGGTGCAGTTGTAGTTATTCAGTTTCACTACAAAATCTTCGTGCTCACTATTTCGAGAGCTGCCACTAACAACTCTTTCTTCTGCAGCATTTACTTTTTCATAGATATGCTTTTACACACATTTTACTACAGCCTCTCCTATTGTTTTTTGGAGTTCCATTGTATTCAGTAATAACGTTAGGAACAGTCACAAGGCTTTTATTAATGACTAGAATTAGTTCAACCTCTGATGTACTCGTATGTATCTTTTTGGCGCTACTATTAAAGCATTTCCTTCTATGTAGTCCATGAGCCGCATCCTGTCGTCAGAGTAGATCCGTCTTGTCTCAAGGAAGAAAATGAATTTCTTTTCATAGTGTTATGTTGGAAAGGACTAATATTCGGATCAAAGAGAAATTCCTCGGTAGTGCCTAAAATGACTACTACATTATTCTTGATTACTAGCTACTTATTACTCACTTATCGCTATCCTCAGCGCAATGAATATCACGGTATTATTGTGCCGTGAGAATTGCTTGCTAAACTTATTGGTCAGTGCACTCATTCTTCGTGGTTACGTTGCTGATTCAAATAAGTGACATCAGCCGATACGCAGTAGACATTGCGTTGATTGCTTATGCTTAATCGTGTAAATAATAATTCTAAAATTATATAAAATATTACGTTTGAGGAAGTTTTTACTGTAAGAAAAAGGGCCCTGCATATTTCTAAAAAAAATATTTAAAAAGCAAGAAGCTTCATCTCATCCCAAATATTGTGCATTCCCTTCTTTAATTAAGGAAACAGGCGAAACTATGGTACAGAGGGGGCCGCTACGAATAAGAGAATTCTCAGTGCTACCCCATTCACTACATGATGACATGACTATGTGTAAAGTTCTTGGCACTACCCAAACCCGCTGTGCACCAGTTTTTATGCATGCATTACTGCAACGTTGGTTGCGTGAGGAAAAGCTTTTCGTGAAGTGTTCCAGTAGGAACATTGTGAAGATGATAATCGCCTTTCAAGGAGATACTACTTTTTCTAAAGTTAAATTAATGTTTTCTTCGCCCTTTTTATATAAACTTCTTGAAACAAAGGATGCCATAATGAAATAATAATTTTCTTAAAATTACAGGAAGGCGATAGTTTTTTGGAAAGGGAAACTCTTAATAAATATTTTAACACTTTGACGGCCGGGGTCGCATTTATGTGACTTCAATTAGCTGGCGATTATCAGTCTGATTGATGTGACTTCGCTTCATTAACTGTTGTGATACTTGTGATTATCGAGAAAAATAAATGCTCATTGTCATTCGTTGAACCTAGTTTCACTATGTTCATATCGTCATCGCATGCCGAGTATACTCCGCTCCCTAGCAGCTTTTTGATGCATATTGGAAAAAGTTTTGAAAATTACCATACTAAAAGAAATTATTAATTATAATAAAACCTTAATAAAAATATTATATTAGAATTATCGTAAGTACGGATTGTCATTTTAAATAATAATAATGCACACGAGTTTTAGCTTTTATTTTTAACAAAATCGGCGACAAATGCAAAACTTTCTGTTAAAGTTGCGGTTGTCAAAGTGTTAATAGGAATCCATGAATAAACCTTATAAAAGTCCTATGCCAATCCATCACTTACTCCCGTAGACGCCCCTCTTCTTCCCCCAGAGTTTATCGGCTATCTGATGAACCTATCCCCTTCGTATCCTCTCTTCGCGATTTAGGCGTCATTTGTGATAACGAACTTAACTTTCGTCAACACATTGACAGCGTGATTGCTAGAGCCAACTCCGTGGTTGGCTTTGTTAAACGTTGGTCCAAGGAGTTCCTTGATCCCTACGTAGCCAAATCCCTCTCTTTATTACCTTCGTCGGTCATCTCCTTGAATATGCTTGCCAAGTGTGCTCACCATTTCAATCCAATCGAATCAATAGGATTGAGGCTGTCCAGCGTAGGTTCCTTCGCTTCGCTTTATGTGACCTTCCCTGGTCTGACCATCAAAACCTTCCGCCCTACGAAAACCGTCTCTTACTGATCAACTTGCAGCCCCTGTGGAAGCGAAGTGACCTTGCAGATATTACCTTCATTCATCAGCTGCTTACCGGTGAAATTGACTGTCCTTCCATACTCCAGCGGATATCCATTTACACCAATCCTCGTAACCTCCGTTCGGCACCTCTCTTTAACCCTGCTTATCACCGTACCAACTATGAACTTTCTGAGCCTCTGAGCCGTATGCTTCGGAAAGCCAACTACCACCCCTTTTTTGACTTTCACCTGAGTAAAACTTCTCTCAGGAATGCCCTTAATTCCTCCTAATGTTGCCTGTTTTCTTTTTTCTTTTCTATCTCCTCATGTGCCATTATCATTCCCGCTCTCTAATTTTAATTTATTATCTTTTTGTTAATTAGTTTTAAATTAGTTTTAAATTTATTGTAGCTTGTAATAAGCGATAAAATGAAATAAGTATTTAAATTAATAATATCAGGAAAATTAGAGAATTTGTTGTGTGAATATTTTATCTGTAATAAATAAGATCGATGAAGATCACATTGTATGCTATTAACATAATTTAGTCAATTAGAATTAGAAAAGTTTTTATTGAAAAGGAATTCGTCAGTATTTACTCAACACAATTTTATCAATATTTACTTAAAATAACTAAAAATTATATAATATATATAATAAAAGCTGATATTGGAGAATTTGTTGATCATTAATAAAGTGGGGTCTTTACG
This sequence comes from Philonicus albiceps, assembly GCA_963969385.1. Taxonomy (NCBI): domain Eukaryota; kingdom Metazoa; phylum Arthropoda; class Insecta; order Diptera; family Asilidae; genus Philonicus; species Philonicus albiceps. Next base: position 22,284,416 of record OZ017776.1, on the reverse strand, counting down.
AGCGGATGTGCAACTATTTGCAATCAGAATTAAGCAAAGAGAAAAAAAGAAACGAAAAGGAGAGGTCCGTCATATATACATATACATTTATTATGAAAATATTCGTGTGTGGTAAATTGTGTGCCATAAAACCGTACATGCACATAAGTCATATACAAATTTCGTACCTTTTCATCACATGAGATATTAACAAAAAGAAATTTTGTGTGTGCATACGGAGATCTTCAAACAGTGATCAGAATGGTATTTCAGAAGAGGAATGCGATCACTGTTAAAGGAAAAAACCGTGCATGAATAAAATATGGTAGAAAAGAAAAGCAATATGTATATATGATTTGCACAGCAAAAAGAAATTTTACCTGTGCTTATGAGTGTGCGATAACTTCTTAGTGTTGTATGAGCACGAACGAGTTATCATCAAAGAGAAATTTCGTGTGCACAGAGAAGTTGAATGATTTCAACGTGAGCGTGTGCGATAATTACAAAACTAAAAACTCACGAAAGGGCACACGAATTTTTAAAAAGCGAATGCGCACCTGAGTTAAAAATTAATTTTATGCTATTCATGTGTGCAGTCAGTGTACGTATTCGTACTCTGCTATACATCGGCCTGATTAATGCAAAGTTTAATTAAAATTCATTCAAAAATCAAGAACAAAATAATTTTTGAAATGGATAAAGCTCAAGTCTGTTTGACCTATCACCAACATTTTGATAAAGAGAAATACGTGAATGTACACTCCCAGTTTGGTTAGTACGGAAGATTCAGGTTACAATAATTTTTATAAAATATTAACATAGCCTTTTTCCATCACTATCTCCTCCCATTTACAAACTTAGCCGACAAATTGACCAAATAAATATTTGCATATATAGCATTTTCTGATTAAACGAAACTATTTTCAAATTAAATGAAAACTTTTTCAAATTGACTGAAACTATTTTCAAATTGAATAAAATCTCGGTATAACAAATAAATTAAAATAAATAAAAAAATAAAATAAATTACTGAAACAAGTGTAGTAATTTTATTGTTATCGAAGTAAAAAATAAGTAGTTTTGCGAGAAGAGTTTTTATAAAATCTTTTTGTAAAAATGACCGAAGAAGACTTTAGTTCAGGAAGCTCTGATTATTGGTAGTCTAGCCATCAGGATCAGAATTCTTCAAATTCTTCACCTCAAAGTAAAAGAAATCTTAATCGTGAAGAACAATGTGGTGCTGCGGCAGGAAACTCTTTACGAAGAAGAATGGGATAGTATAAAAAATTACCAATTAAGTGAAATCGCTTCATATAAAATTATATGACAATATCAGAAGCAAGCCGAATTACATCAATTAATGCGAATACGGCCAAAACAATACTTTCGCGATACAAAAAAAAAAAAATGATGAGATTTTAGTAGAACGTAATCGTGGTGAAAATCGTTCTAACAAGTTAACCCCGCATATACTACATGTATTGAAGCACTGGTGGAAAGAGATCCCGGAGTTACAATTAAAAACATAAAGACCAAGATACTCGCAGAGCAAAATATAGCTCTTTCGTTAACAAAAATTTTTAATGGTCTACGACAATTAAAACTTACGCTTAAATTAGCTATGGTTGAGGTGGATCGGATGAATGATCACAGAAGATTGGAATTGCGACAACCATTCTAAGGATTTCACACGGTGGGCTCTACAACACCGTGAAAAATTAGTTTTTATTGACGAGTGTAGCTTCAACTTACATCTTCGCAGATCACAAACCCGTGCTGGATCAGGTGAAAGGGCACACGTTGTTGTGCCCATTTTCAGAAGAAGAAACGTTACGTTAATCGCTGGTATAAATAATTGTATACCAAAAAGTAATTGCAAATTCAACTGTAAATGCCGATCGGTTTAAAATATTCTTAAGGGAGCTCTTCAAAAAAATTAATAACGTTTTTAATTATGAACAATGCTTGTATTCAAAAAACCCGAGACATTCATGAAACCATAAGAAATAATGGATGTAATTTAAAATGTTTGCCGCCTTACTCACCAATGCTGTATCCGATTGAGAAGGCCTTTTTAAATAAAATTGCATGCCCGTTCAATATTAAGTGATACAACTACTGAACACAATATTATCAGTATTATTGCACAAAATGTTCAACAATTACAACAAAATGACTATTCGAATTACATAATGGACATGATTTTGTAAATTCCACTTGCTGCAGATCGACTGCTTCTTCATTAGTATTAAAATAGAATCGGCAATAAGAAATTATGTATTGTTTCGCACGTTTTATTTTTATATGAATACTTTGTTGTATCTTTGAACTATTTGAAAAAGAAAACAAAATGAATAAAATAATTTCAGTCAAATTTGTTATTCCGAAGTTTCGTTCTATTTGAAAATAGTTTCATATAATTTGAAAAAGTTTTTATTTAATCTGAAAATGCTATAGATAAAGTTTGATCAAAATGGATTAGGCCTTTATTGTGTTTACAAAATTTGTTATATCCCATATATTTGTATACATAGATATATAACATTTGAGTAGAATTTGATTCGAATTACGAGTAGTAGTGCTCAATTGTTGACTGAAATCTAATTTTAAGTTGACTTAAACCACATAAAACATAGATATGTATAGTACAACGAAAAATGTTCGAAAAAAATTATGTTAGTTTACAGATTTTATACATAGAGATCTTTATTTATTATTTATTATTTTCAGAACATAAATGTTCCCAAATTAAATTAAACTAAAATATTTCTACTCTTTCCATTCAATCGACATAAATGCTTATTTACTACCCAAATGCAAAATAGTTGGTCTAACAGTCTATTTTATAACTAAGCCTTTATTTTTCAAATAACTATTTATTAAATAAAATTTATTCTTGTTTTATAATCTCTGGAAGTCATCCTCTTAAATTATTTCAAAACATATAAAATTTAGTAATAATTTTATTTATTGAGTAGTCATACAAAACAGTTGGTCTACCCTGAATTGAGTGCAGAATAGTTGGTCTAAGTTGTTTTTATTTACTCTATTACCATTTGGTGACATCGCCTTTGTTCTTTATCACGTCATTTATCCTTCGAGGCATAGTTGCCACTAAATTTTCACATTCCTTTTTTGTTATGGATTCCCAAACAGTATTGATGAATGAACTCTTCAAGGTTTCTGGCCGGATATTTTTTGAGTCTTTTCTTCATTTTTCCCCAAAGAGACTCTATTGGAGAGAAATCAGTACTATTAGACGGCTATTCCAGTAAAGGAATGTCATGAGACCTGATCCAAGATATTGTGGACCTTGCTGTGTGGCAAGGAGCTCCGTTCTGTTGGAAAATATATTCTCCTTCAGCGGACTCCAGTTTTTTAATAGAAGGAAGGAGTTTATATAGTATATATTTTGATATTTTGCCGCGTTTATTGTACCATTTACGATGCATAGTTGACCTACGCCTTGACCAGACATACATCACCATAGCATTATTGATGCCGGGAACTTTACAGTTCTTTTCAAGCAGTCTTTATTAAATTGCTCATCCGAAGTGCGAATAACTATTTTCCCATTATCTCCAACACATGCGAAAAATTTCGATTTATCGCTCCATATAACAGATTTCCATTGCCTGGGAGTCCAATCTTTGTTTGACTTGGCCCACTCTAAACGTTTTTTCATTTGCAGAGTTAGCACGACGGTTTTCTTTGATTATTGCTTTTAAATTTCTTCTGTCCCTTAAACTAGCTATGCACGGCCTTCCTGTTTTTTTCTTCAAATCAACGTTGCCTTCTCGTTTGTATAAATGAATTATATTTTGAATCGACGAACGGGTTATTCCTAAGTTTTTAGCGATTTTATAGGAAAAATTTCCATTTTTAAAAGAATTAATAATTACTTCCCGAAGATCGGGTGAAATTGGTTTACCACGTGGCATTATCACAAACTGAATGACTAATCTGGCTATGAGCGACTAAAGAAATGAGTGTAACTGCATCTAGAATAATTCCGTTAAATTTGCAAACACAAACTTAACTAGCATTACATCAAAATTTCCGAGCAGACGAACTATTCTGCACTCAATTCAGGGTAGACCAACTGTTTTGCATGGCTACTCAATAATGCAAAATAAAATTATTACTAAATTTGCAACCTGAATTTTATTTGTTTTGAAATAATTTAAGATGATGACTTCCAGAGATTATAAAACAAGAATAAATTTTATTTAATAAATAGTTATTTAAAAAATATATGCTTAGTTATAAAATAGACTGTTAAAATTTGTCACTAGACCAACTAGTTTGCATTTGGGTAGGATTTAATATATGTACATAAATATAAATAAAATGTAGGACGCCGCAGAGAAATGATTTCAATACAACCCATCATCCTTGAAATTTCATACTAATAAAAAATAAAAATAAACAAAACGGGTATCGAGTTCGTTAAAAGAATTGATTTACTGAATATTTTTTATCGGCTCGCTTTACAATTCCCTTCCTAAATGCGAAAGAGGTTCTTTGACAAATCTCATTTGTCAACCGTTACTTTTCAACATGACGCTGATGTAAAACATTGTCTCAGAGAAAACAAAGGCGGTTTTTCGAAAATGCTATCAAACCAATATTAAACGATCAGATTACCTGGAAGAACGTTTTCGTGATCCCTGTTCTTTCAGTTCATTAAATTTCAATAGAACATTTTCCGTGTAAAAATTCCTGCGACGAAATCTCTACCACCGATAGCAAACACCAGCGCCGTACTAAGCAACTTAAAACCTAATTTATTGGCGGGAGTGTAAGCTCCAGATAAATCCATGTTTGGATTTGGTTTAGAATTTCAGTACGAACATTTATTTACACCGACAAAATTTATGTTTACTTGACGAGTGAATTATACCCAGCAGGCGTACATAACAATAGTATCCTCTAAGATCTTTCCCGGTACACGGCTGCACCTAATATATTGATTTTCGCAAGAGTTGGAGCTTCTAGTGGGGCTGCTTACATAGCAATGTATACGAACGTGGCAATATTTTATATTGAACATGACTCGGTATTATCTCTTTACAGCTCTAGAGGACCTTAAAATTTGAAACACGTCATATCCTTTATCAATGTTATTAGTTCCATTGCCGGAGTACCGGGAATTGGGCGAAAATATTGGGTCAACGAAGTTTGGTCTTTTTTATGGATTCGAATAATTTATCACATCTCTTTTCTCTATGCAAATTACACTAGAATTGGTATCCTTAAAGTTCTGGAAATATAAGTTGAGCGAAATAAGTTCTTTTGTAGCCTCAAGCTTTCAGTGCGACATATCAAATCTAGTTATAGGCATAGGTAAATATGAGTTAAACGGAAACTAGGTGGAAAACTAATTTATTTTATTGGAATCGGCATTTTGATAAACTTTATTATAATAATTTACGGACAACAATTCTGGCGGTCCTGCGATTATCCTTTGAAGCACAATGTCATTAATGCAAGATTTTTGAAAATAACTTTCAACATCTGCGTCTAATCATTTCATCTCTGTTATGAGATAGCTACAATCTCGCATCTACATAAGTGTGCGTTTTAGACTAGCATGGTTCATCTTTATGCCTTCCTGAATCGACCAAAAATTCTTTTTTTTATTTCCCCGCATGTGGAAATGTTTGTATTTCAATTTTTTCAATGAGTATCATACCATATGGTTAAAAAGGAGTTTTCGTTCTTGTTCAAGTTTCGTATTATCTTGATCTTGGTTTTGTTTTTTCAAGTCGAGTCTTGGACTTGATCTTGGTCTCTAAAATCAAGTACTGGTCTTGGTCTTTATTTTTACATAATGCAGTTATAGAGCATGGGTTTTCTATAAATGCACAAAATTTGTAAATATAATAAAAGCAAGGATTAATGAATAAATAAAGTTCGCTCGCCAATGGGGAATCTGAAATTGTTCTTTTTAATGCACAATTTATTTTTTAATTAAAACATTTTCAAAATGGATTTCAATTTGATTTTGAATTTACGAATTGAATTTTGCACTGCTTCCATATTACCCCACCATCAATTAGACAATTTAACGATCATATTAAGTAGTATACACTAGTGGAATTGATTGTGGACACTTTTCTTAAAAATTTGCTTTATTTGATTGTTATACGGACAATTTATATTTTGCTGCGCCAAATCGATACCGTAATGTTTTTATTTTAATCTATAATGTTTCGATTTAAAATTTGTCAAAATATTTCGAACCTTTTAGTAAAAAACAAAAATAAAAACCAATAATTAAAAACACCAACCAATTTTTCAGTTGGCAATACAAAATGTCTTGTGATTTCAATAAACTATTTACAGGGTGTATGGGTTTGTAGTATCAATCAATAAGAAAAGGTTTAACAGTTTTTAGAAACAGTTTCATCATTGGTTTAGTTAGGCATTGTGTTTTGAGAATTGAGGACCTTTCTAAAGTGAAGACAAATGATGGAGGCCATCATCCAGGCCTGGCATCACGTTATTTTACCTGATGATCTGCGATGTCTCGTGCACACGATGCCTCGACGAATCGAAGCAGTACTTAAAAACAAAGGGTATCCTACCAAATATTGACTATTTTGTCACTTCTTTACATTTTGAATTGTAATTTTTTTACGTAATAATGTAATGTGTTATTACTGATTTTTTCACTAAAAATTTAATTAATAATAACTTAAAATTATATTGTGTTGATTACAAATACACCTTCTTCAATTAGAATATAAGCGATTATAACGTACAAATAATTAATAAATGCGAAATTTAAGCATAAAACCTAAAAGTGTCTTACATATTATTCCACTAGTGTACATAGGTGGAGTGGAGAAATGAGATTTAAGAGGAGTCTTTGACGACTGATTTAATTGCTTCCTCAAGACCGATGAATGAGTAAGGATTTGGGGTGTCTGATGGTTAGATTTTGGTGGTGGAGCTAGCTGGAGTCGACGGTGTTAACGTTGAATAGAATAGTATGTTTATATACGGGGTCTGTTCAAAAAGTATCACGAATTTTGAATTTCCGCAGGCTACGTATATTCGATTTTCGATTTTTTTGTGGCGTTATATTGGTACTTATGTCCCTCACTTATGCGGGCAAGCTCGGCTATTTTTAATGTTCAGTTATGGTAATTTTTGACAGCTATTTTGTTTGGATGTGTTTTGGCTCGTCTTCGATTTTTGCCTATTCCAAAAAATGGATCAAAAAATCTGCATCAAATTTTTTCTGAAAAACAAAATTAAGTGCACGGACGCATTTCGAATGTTGACTGTGGCATATGGTGAAGCTACCTTGGACCAAAGCAAAGTTTATCGGTAGTACAAAATGTTCTCAGAGGGCCAAAAAGATGTGAACGGCCGGCCGCCCGAGCACGACAACAACGGAGGAGAACTTCGAAGAAGTGAAGATAGTATTAGCCAATCGCCGAATCACCGTTAGAAAAGTTGCTGAGAACCTAAACATATCGATTGCCTCGTGCCATTCGATTCTTACCAATGATTTGGCATGAGACGGGTCGCCGCGAATTTTGTGCCAAAATTGCTCAATTTCGACCAGAAATAGCATGGCATTAACATTGCTAAGGAGCTGTTGGACTCTGTCTGCGACTATCCAGATTTGCTCCAGAGGGTCATAACTGGTGACGAATTATGGGTTTATGATTAAAAACTGAAAAGGCCGACGCTACGCCACGATTGAGGAGATAAAGACGGCATCGAAGGAGGAGCTGGATAAGATCGGAAAAAATGAATTTTTGTGCTTTTGTGATTTGAGGATTGGAAAAAACGTTGACAGAAGTGTATAATATCTGATGCGAATTACTTTGAAGGGGACAAAATAGATATTCATCAATAAATAAATACTTTTTGAAAAAACACAAAATTCGCGACACTTTTTGAATAGACCTTGTAATATTACATAACCGCTTATAGAAGGGTAATGCTATGCTGTAAGTGAGGACAAGACCCGGACAATCGTAGATGTGGTTGTGAAATGTGCGACGATCGGCTGGGGTTGCGGGTTGATAACAGATAACCGATGAGCCCATAAGTGGTTGCTGAGGTGGTTGCGATTTCCACTTTGAAACATACATTTCTAAATATAAAAATGTTTTAACTTGACGGTTTAGGGATGATGAGGAAACTTAGATCCTCGAATAGCCTTTCTCCACACTGTATACAGTGTGTATTTTTGATGCACAGCTTCAAACGCTTGGTGAAATTTTTGGCTTCGCACCGCATCTTTTAACCGATATTTTGTGCCATTCCTGACGCAAGGTTTGCTTTAGCGAATCCATACATTAGTGACTTGTAGCACAGGCTTTGAGCTTCAAAATGGACCGTTGTACGTCCTTGGTCCTAGCAATACTTTAGCAACTAAGAAGGGTTTTTCATCAGCACTACATCACAATAGTGGTATAGCGAAAATTTTCCAAGCCTTATTACTGCTGGAGAATGGCCGCCATACTCTCTGGACCTTAATCCTATGGATTACCGCATGTGGTCCAAGAACCTGTGTTACGTGTCACTAAAATTTTGAGTTGTTAACGCATTCCTTGCGTCAGAAATGGGACAATATATCGATGGAAGATATGCAACGCGAAGTCAAAAGTTTCACGAAGCGTTTAAAGCTCTGCATTAAAAATAAAGGCGGCCATTTTGAATTTAATGTGTGATTTTGATCCTTTGGAATGACGTTTTATTATTTGAGAAATTTATAAAAAAACACAGTACTGTACTCTTTGAAAGACGACGACGAACTAACATTAAAATCGCAAATGTGACTTTGCAGCGGAACGGAATTTTTTAAATTCTTTTTTAAAGTAATTCTTAAAGGTATAAAAAACAAAACCCTTCCAAAATAAAATGATATTTTGGAAATTTCAAAAGTGTGTTTAAACGCCGCCTTATCCTCTCTCGGTCTGGCGCAGTCAGATAAAAAACAACATGTTGTGTTATAATTTAAAATAATGACAGGGTTTTGTTCTCTTCAGCAAATATCCCCACGAGTTGAAATCGTCCATCATCTACAGAGCGTTTTTGTTTTGTCTATTCACGTAGGCAGGATGTTTGCTAAGTAAACAAACAGATCTGTAAGAATTTTATACATACTCATATGTAGTTCACAATAAGATTGGCACAGATCGTTAATAGGTTTGCATTTATCTTGCCTGTTTACCATTATGTTCATGGGGTCTGCATAATCCTTTAAGTAGTTTGCAAAAGGTTTGCAGCAAGTGTACGCAATGAAAATTGAAAAAAAAAAACAATTTTTATGTACCATATTCAATACAAAAAAATCGAACACCATGCCGTGCAACATAGGAAAATCCACCGACTCCGCGTTTGCATAAATGCAGGCTGTACTATACAGATGCATATGTTACTATTATATTATTTATCCAACTTTTGTCGTAAGAGACTTCAGAACTTTAGATTAGGAAGGTGGACAATAGCGTTTGCGGCACATGTCAAAATAAAGCGGAATCGAAACAAAAGTTCGATAGTGTAAATGGGGTCTTAGTAAAACTATTGCAGTCTATTTACATTAATTCTATGGATTACATATAGCTTTTATGTAAATCGATTGAAATAGTCTGGAAAAAGAAAAAGCATAAATTCACCAGGTTTATAAAATTGAAAGGACTACGCTGGTTCCTAGAGATTACCATAGAAAATCCAACAGTTCCGAAAATTAAGCAACCATGTTTGGTGAGTTCCTGAGCAGGTATGGAAATAAATCTAAAACAAAAAATTATCCATTAGAATTAATATGTTATGATTGGCACTTTTTCTATAAAAAGATTCAATGTTATGATTAACAAATAAAATGATATTGAAAAGCTTTGGTATTTTTATTATACTTTATTTTTTGACTTTGCAATATTTGAATGCTTTCTATAAATAATAATTTTTAACATTCTTCTTCATCATCATATATATTTTGTTATGTCTCTAATTTAACACTTTATAATTTCATATCATCTATGCTTCTAAGTGTTTCTGTGCAAATTACACTCTCACTATCATGATTAATGTGCAATTTATGATATAAGTGGGATAAATAAATTATATATCACTTAACCTGAAAAATATATATAAGTCGAAAAAAGTGCATTATACGAAAAAGAAAAAAATTGTCCCAGACAAAACTTAATATCTCCAACGGGGATTCTTGCCTATTTTAAAATCAGCCATCGACTTAATAGGATTCTATGCTTAAAAAAAGTTTTTCTATAAAAATTTTCTTGATTGGTGTTAGATAACACTGTAATTGAATAAAATACGATATTTGGTAATTTTTTCGTTTATTTATGGCGAATGTTATGTGGATACATTTCAACGATGCTGTCAATTTCTAAGCTGGTAGCTTTTCAAAAAATACTTGACCCGTATTTATTTCTTTTTTTCTATTCAATGTGCATTTTGCCAGAAATTCGGCCGAACCGCAATTTTCTCACACTCAGGGTGTATATATATGCAAATATGTATAATACATATAATTTCTTACAATTAATTTATATTTCTAAATATCTTGCTATATTTATACACTTATTCATTATTATATATTATTTATAAGTTCATTTTTCCTACAAATTTCTTTATTATGTTATCTGATTTATATAATTATATTCGCTAAATGTTTAAGACTAAACTTTAGTTTGGCTTCACGATTTTATTAGAACTTGCTTTTTCCTTGCTTTTGAGTAACGTTATAAATCGATTGCTAACACATCTTTTCTATGTGTATTATAGCATTAACAAGCTAAGGAATAAGGTAGTTTAATAAGTAATATTTTAAATGCGAATACTTTCAGAAACGGAATAAATTGTAATATTAGCTTTTTACAGTGTGAATTATAACAAACCCAGACAACATTTAAATGCATTCCGAAAATATCGGAAAAATTTACTAAAGCCGAATATTTAAATGCATAAACCTCTACCCGAAATGTTATAGGCATAATACGAGGACAATTTGATGATAAGTCAGTGACTTTTTGAATTTCTCGCAAAGTAATTTTAAATGCAACTCTTTTCCCTGCCATCTATCAATAGACTAATGTAAAATTTTGAGCAAGCTGCGTTACTTAGTTTGTGTTAGACAGACGTTGAAAACAGACAACCTCAGTAAGTTTAATGCAAATGGAATTTTGTGTGCTTATTAAGCATTATGTGTAGTCACCATGACAAAAATGCATGAATTGTGCTATGAACGGCTGGAGCCAGTATATATTCTTCAGATTTAGCCCTCTGCGACTATTTCCTGTTTCCAAACCTGAAGAAATGGCTGGGCGGTAAGATATTTGGGTACCAATGAAACAAACGTCTATTTTGAGGGTCTCGAGAAAGCCTATTCTTTGGAAGGAATAAAAGAATTGGAAAAACGCTGGTTAAAAGGAGACTATGTAGCGAAATAAAATATTTTGTATTCAAAAAGTGACTGACTTATCAAACTTCCCTCGTATATACATTTTGCCATTGGCTGGCACATTACCAGCACATTGCCAACACTTATTACTAATTTTCGATTTGTTGATTGATTTATTCGTGCTGGTAATGATTTTTATATTAAATCGAAGCTTTTAATATTCAAAGGCTATATGTATGCAATAGCATTTAATTGTTTACTTTTTTATAATTTAAAATTTAAGTTAATATCGCAATACAATTTTCATATGACCGGTCACCACGTCACTTCTAAATGTCATATTGGCCAATTAACATACTAATGGATATTTAGTTAAAGATAATTTCAGCATACATATTCCCTAAAATCTGTTTATTCACTAATTTTGATCATTTAACCATTACCGTTAATACCATGAAGAAGCTGTTCAATTATTATTCATTTCCTTATGAATTAACTTAATTAGTTACCACTTTATGTTAAATATATGTTTTTTTACTTTGTTATATGTTGACTCGTGTCATATTTACCTGTTTGTTTAAATTTTTTATCCTTTATCACATTTAATTGATTTTATGTTGCTTAATAAATTACTTGTGTTGCTTCTCTTTTTGTTTAGCTATTTTATGCACATATAATATTATGTAGACTTGAGAATTATTGGGATTAGCGAATTAATAAATAGCCTCACGAATAACAAATAATGAATAAATAAATCATCCGGATAAAATATTTATTTGTTATTCATTATTCGCCCTACAAATCATCCGGAATTGGACTTTATTCGCGTTATTCGTCATTCGCTTTATTCGTTATTCGCATTATTCGTTATTTGCATTATTCGTTTATTCGTGTTATTCGCCATTTATTCATGCGTACAAAACATTTTTTCCTATATAGAAATTTATTTTAAGGGAACTGCACCAATTTCGATTAGATAGAAAAGAAATTAAAAAAATTGCTTTATTAATATTCGACCACTGATTTTATGATTACTTATGGACTACTTGTACTGATCGGCACCACCTTTCTAATAGTATGCTTAATTCCGCACGTAAAATTCTATTTTTCTAAAAATCATCATGTTTTTCTTTTTTGGGATCTATAACTTTTCCATATAAACTTGTCAGTTTAATAGCCTTTTATTAAAAAGCGAAAAACTGTTCTTTGCCCCTTGAAATAAATCAATCATTTCATATTAATAAGAGAAATGATTGGTTGGAGATTTGTTACGGAAAAGTAATAGTGATTTTGAAAAGAATACGAAAATAGAGTTCAGAATATGTAACTAATGTTAATTATATGACTTCATACATATTGCTTGTGCACAAATTATATTATATACATTTACTGGCTCAGTAATTTTTCTTGTTTGTTTATTAAATTTAAAATAAATCGTTTTTCAAATATGTTTTCTGATAAATTATTGTGTACTTTTTGGTACATTTACCATGGTTGAAAAGAAAAAGAATCTTTCAATCGGAGCTGAAGATGGTAGTGGAGTATTATATCTTATAAAGATGATTTTTCTCGAAGGGAATGTTTTTAACATGGAAAGATTACAGCGACTTTCATTGAAGAATTTCAATATTTCCATTTTTGCTTTGGCTTGAATATGAATAGATGTAGAAGATTTCGGTAAAGTTCGAGGATTATTCAATATTAAGGTGACTTTTAAAATTACACATGTCACCAACATCTGTTGATATTATCACACTTTGCATATTTAGTTTGTTTTTAACAGATATAAAAATTAGACGTGTTTTGGTGTGCTTGACAAAAAAAAATGGATTAAAGAATCTTTATAAAATTTTGTATGAAAAATAAAATTAAGTCCTCTAATGTAATTGAAATGTTGATTGTGACATTTGGGAGTCTACTCTCAGCAAAAAAAAAATGTTTATAACTGGTATAAGCTCTTCACAGAAGGCTGAGAAAATGTTAATGATGATGTACGCTCTGGACGCTCAGCACGTCAAAAATTTTTTAAAACGTTGAAGCAGTGGACCAAATTGTTTTGGAGAATGGTCAAAATACAATTTAAAAGCGCTAGCACAAGTGCGTTATATCTGAGGGGGATTACTTTGAAGCGGACAAAATATACATTGATGAATAAATAAATATTTTTTGAAAAAAATAGTAAGTCACCTTATTTATTGAACAAATCTCGTACGTTGATCAGAAGTTGTTATCGATCCTTTTTCCTTCTGGTGTGGTACATCCCAATAATTTCTCAATGCGTAGTTTAATACTGTTAATATTAGCTTGCAGAAATGCGGCACAATACTTCCAATCTCGATTTTCCATTAAACACGTAATATGTATCCTTTTCACTTTGGAAAATGTCCAAGGCTTCAGTGAAGGGAGCAGTCTTCAATATATAGAAATTCATTTTGGGTGAGAGTGTAATGAATTTTTAACACTTTGAACAAATCTGCGAGTTTTTTTAGATACCCAGAAGTTGTTTTAGGGAATCATGCAAAGAATTCCAACGAGTTTCGCCAGGCCTCATAAAGGAAATTCTTAGAATTGTTTGCGTTAGTTTACGTTTTTGGTCTTCTTGCAAGATTCTACAACTTTGAACATTTTTCAATTTCTTGGAAATTAATGGAAGACAATGATACTGTGTTTTTGATGTTTCGTATCACATCTGTGGTGCCACATAAGCTCAATTCAATGTATGGGCATTGCATCTTAAGTGGTGTGGTAAAAATCTTTCTGCAGAATCTACATCGAGTCCTTTTAATGTAATAGATGGCGTAAGAGGAACTTTAAAATAAAATTCTTGGTGATTTCATTCTTATCATTTATATATATATTCATCAGTCTGCTCCAAATTAAATTCACTGTTTTCTGTATCGCTAATACATTCATATTTAATGCCCAAACACTTACAGGCCTTGATAAAATTGCTTCAGTTATCCATTACTGTTGCTACCATTTTTTTCGCATCTAAATTAAAATCAATACGAACTCTGTTCAAAATCTCGGCCACTTTATCGTAGGTGAGTGCTCCTTTAAATCTAATGCATGGCAGCGCTGCAGATTTTCGGCATAATGTAGTAGAATCATCCAGTGAGCTGAACCCCCAAGAAACTCCTGTTTTTCGACGACCAAATATCAGCCGTTGTACAAATAAATATTGCATTTTCGGTTATTATTTTTTTTACGTTAGATACATTTTAATTATAGGGATCAGATGTTTTTCTGCTAAGAGTTCGTCGACTTAAACTGGATACTTCAGTTACATGCAGACATGAAAACATTTTTTTTTTTAAATAAGGATTTTTTACGTAATTAATTTGGATTAAAGAACTGATAAAGAATTTTCTTATGATTAATTGAAACTTAGTTTCGGAAAATTGCTGATAAGTCTTTTTACCTTTTCCATGTTATACAAAAGGTAATGAAGATGTTTTGTCTACAATTTTTGAAAAATCACATTTACTTGCTGCTATATGTCTGCAAAATTAAATGAATATAATATAAAAATGGCTTAATAAACCCTTTTATGGACATTGTACCTCTTGTACTCATCTATTATAACATCGGAGTGTTTCCTTTTTAGGTGAGATTTATAGTTCGATGAAGAATGGAAACTTCCTGTTCTCTCCTTTTTTGTAAGATATTTCATATACTGAGCAACACATATATCATTTTTCACACAACACTTTTCCGGAATTATTTTGAAAAATTCATCATCAAGAATTGTTAAATTACTTAAATTCCGGACAAAATTTGAAGCACTTTAGGTTTCGGATACGTTCCGCGAACGTGAAGTTTCACCATCGTCATTAAGAACTGACGGCTCTTTAATTAAATAATCGAAATTAGTAGTCATTATTTCATATTACTCGTAAAATCAAATCACAATATTGCACTGTAATAAGCATAAATTGTACTGACATACTACGAATGACGAATGCCGCTCTTGTAAATATCGAGTTATATTAAAAGCAAATAAATAAAAATTGTTAGTTAACGCCGTTTAGCATGATGTTTTAGTTAGCAACTGCTAACGACATGAAGCGATGAAATATTTTTTGCTGTGAAAACAAATGGTTCGTGCCGGGCCGCTATTTTGGTAATGCATTAGTATCAGAATATTGCTTTGAGTGAAAAATATTTTGCTGTTTGTGTCGTTACGTCTGCAACAACTTTTTTTCCTATCTAAAATTTGTCTATATCTGCTGCTGATTTTTCGTTTAATGAAAGGTTATTAAACTGACTAGAAAAGTTTATATGGAAAACTTAGGGATACCAAAAAAAACATTTAAAACTAGTGGTCTAACATTAATAAAGTATTAGGTCGGAAATAAATTCAAAGAAATGTGAATTTTAACAAATATTTTGAATTTCTTTTCTATCTAATCGAAATTGGTGATGTTCTCTTACAATACAGTTCTATATAGAAAAACATGTTTTATACGCATGAATAAATGACGAATAACACAAATAAGCAAATAATAATAATAAATAATGCGAATAACGGATAAACAGATTGTAAATAATTCATTTATAATAATTTTATATGAAAAACGTTTTATTGGTCATCAGTGAATAAACTCATCAAATGTATCCATTATTCGTGAATTTATTCGAATGAATATTTGCTCAACTTTGATATTATGTAATTAAATACACTTAAATTATATTCTCGTAGTTTTATAGAATCATTTTAATTGTAATCACCTTAGCTCATTCATATCAATCGTACAATCAACAGCTTGCCAGCGAAAACATAATTTCGCAATAAGGAATTTGTTTAACTTACATTTGCTCGCGATGTGAATGAACTCAGGTGATAAACAGGCAAAGACCAATTTTATTTTTGCCTACTAAGTTACTAGCGGTGTCATTAGTCAATTACTTTAAATGTATAAATAAGTTAATTTGTACTTAATAATACCAGTGACAATAACCACATCAGTGCTGTCTGTTATTAAAATTTTTATTTTTTATCATAGAGTGTGTGCGTCTAAATCAGTTCACAAACATTGGTCCTTCGAGTGAAAGTTTTTAAGTGTAATTTTTAAATTTAAAAACAGTCTTATTCAGTTTTTTTTTAACTAAGTGACACCTAAGTGGAAGTATTGGGTAACCAAACCAGATATCAGCTATAAAAATGAATATGAAGCAATTGAAAGGGGAAAACATCGGAAGTACATAATAAAATCTCGACTAACAGCCAATAAGAGACGAATCGTTTTTATACAATCTCTTGAACGCTTTATAACAAGAATTTGAGAATAATTTCCAACTCAGGGTTCAGCGCATACTGTATACAAAAAATACAATTGTTTAACAATTATTGAGCAAAGATTATGGAAGAAGAACAATATTAAGAAATTATTTAAATAAATAAAAAGAAGTAATTTATCAACGATCACCACCTTCCTCAAAAGAGAGTGCATTCTTTTCGAGCGAAGACAACAAGAAGAATGTTAAATTTTTTCCGTATAGCCATTCAATTTTTTGCTAGAAATTATCTAAATAGTCATCATTTAAAGATTCATTTAAGGAACTAAGATGACTCAATCCAAAAACAGAAAAATTGTTCTATTTAAAAACAAATCTAAGGGAAGAAGCTAGTGTACTGATGTTTCATCTACCAATTACAAATTAAACTATTATTATTAATTATGACATGGCGTTGGAAACCATTGAAAAAACTAAAACTAAGGATATAATTCATGGCCTTAAACATTTTTACGATGCAGCAACGGAATGATTCTAAGCAATTATAAATATTAGTATTCAAATTTCTAATTCATCATTTATCTACTGAGGTAGAAATTAGATATGAAATTCAAAAATTATTCGAACAATTAAAAAACCCAGAGAATTACAAATCATAAAAGAATATTTTGAGCTCCTTGAAGAGGAGTTTTACAGGCTCGAAATTATGGAACTTACAAAAACTAAGCTAACAAAAAAATCAAGTGGCAAGAATGAGAAATATTGGAAAATATATCATAACAATAGATCTTTACAAAGGTGCACATAAAATATACGTTTGCGAAAAATTATCAAAAATTCCAGTAAAGCAACGAATACAAGCTATTAGAAAAGTAAAGTTATGACAAATGGACAAATTCGTTCTTATCGTGCTAAAATTGGAAACGATGCAAAATATGCAGCAAGAAACACCATACCCTCTTGCATATGAACCTTAATGCGCAGCAAACGTTAACGGATCGCTTACAAAAGGAAGGAGCAGAAAAAACAACGATCATCCCTTTAATTTCATTATTTTCAATACACATCTAGCGAGGGAGGATGTCTGGTACACGGTTTTACTCGCGATACCCATAATACAAATTTAAGGAAGGGATTGTTGATCAAAGACCACAGTTTACTTTTACCGTCGAAAGGGTGGTGCAAAAATTGAAAATTCCTAAACAAAAAATAGATGTTATTGTTTTGAGGGTGGGAGGAACCAACAATATTCAATGATGTGTGACACTAAATATGTAATCAAGATTTGTATTAACGCTTAAACTAATGCAGTTAGTGCTATGAAAACTAACGACTAGATCTACTACCTACTAGAACCTTGTGGTCCTGGGGAGGCTTTTCGGTAGAACTTGGGGTCTCGAATCGAAAATGATCGTCTGGTTATACAATACTATTTTAAAACCAATCTTTATCTACGCCGCTCTAATATGGCAGTCTAAAATTTAGCAGCAGTCAGCTTTTCTCCATCACTGGAGCTGCTATGCGGACCAGTCCTATACTTGCCATGGAGCAGGTCCCCTGCATTTTTTCATTTTGAAAACAGCCGCTATGAGTGCTCTGAAAACGGAGGGTACGTCAAATGTGCCCATATTACTGAAAGAGGTTATATGACCATTCTATCACATTCCAAACATAAGGGTCTGCCGCTTTTCTACAATACTTGTCAAGGAGTGCTTCGACTTTCATCAGCGTTCCAGCTTCCTCAAACAGTGTTATACTTGTGTACTCTGGTTTTGAGGGACAGGAGGTCGTCGCTGAATTTTCCAGAGAAAGATCTTCATCTAGGTACTATTGCTCCGAGGTACCGACAAATCAAAGTGCTTCTTAAACCAAATATACGAGTATACTCCAATATCACTACCCTGAGCAAAAGCGATGTCAAGCTGCTGGTGGGCTACTTATCTGCCCATTACAGGCTATATCTCGAGGACGAGGAAACCACAGTGCACATTTTGGTTGACTGCCTGCTTCTAGTAAGGACTAGATGAGGAACTTTCAGCAAGAGATTCCTCAGACCGGCTGGAATCTGAAGCACTTTTGTTTGTTTTGTTTTGTTGTTTGTTACCTTCTAGCTTTCTTTAAGCTAGCGAACGAATGAAGTAAAATTAGTGGGGTCTGATCACAGAAGATTGTTTTTGGTCGAAGTGCCCATAACCACCCAATATTTATGCTGAAGTCCAACCGAAGTCATTTTGAAATTGAATTGCTAAGTAATGAACGTCACATTTCACAATTTTGTCGATAACGAAGCAGGAACGTGGGAAGCAGATTGATAAAATTGCATAGCACGTGGGTATTCATACTCAAGGAAGAAACACAACATCCATTATCACTTGCTGGAAACGGAGTCATTCAATTATAAGGAACTTGTATGATTAACTCCCTCACATACTTCACTTCTTCTTAGCCTTACATACTGAGGAGAGATACGTGGTAAAATTAAGCAATCTTTTATATCGGATCAGGAAATAATATCAATTCATCCAAATATAAGTTTCTTATATGAATTTTGGAAGAATACTGAAGTTACTTAATCTTCATCCCTATCATCTGTCCTTGCATCAGGAACTAACTGGTGAAGACTTTCATAATCCACTAACGTTTCTTCAGTAAGTAGCTTAGAGAATAGTGTACTATTTTTTGATGAATCAACATTAATGAACCACGGTTATGTAACCGCTGAATTCGTGAAATAAACCATCAGCGCCATTAATCGTTAATATTTAGTGTAGAATAATTGGTGATAAACTTATCAGAACATATTTTTTTCACGGTAATTTGAATGGTATCAAATTCTGAAATATTCTTGAAGACGGACTATCGCGAATATCTTGAGGACTTAATCTTAGTTTAAGCTCTTCATCTTAAAAATCCGGCTGAACATGTGGCTTCAACATTATAGTGTTCCAGCACATTATTCATTAGTAGCACGCGAGGTATTAGATCAAGATTGTAATAATCGATGGGTGGGTAAAGGAGGACCGATCAAATGGTCAGCCAGATCGCTAGATTTTATTGACTAGATATTTTCTTGTGGGGTTATCTAAAAAATGTTGGTCATAAAAAAACACCTACAATGATCGAAACGTGATTAAATAGTTCTTGCGATGCAATTTTACAATATATGTTTTTGAGATTTGTACGGGCATTTGAAGTATGAATTCACAAGTGCACAACACTTCGAGGTCATCTTTTTGAGCGTTTAATTTATATAAATGGTGAAACACGAGGGGACTCACCAAAATTATTACCCCGATGGTGAGAAGCATTGGGACTCTCTAAAGACAAATACCTCGATGGAAACAGAAAACGACTACGTCCTTGTTGTTGTTTCTGGATATGGCGGGAAAATAGTTTCTTGAAAAAATTCAAAGTCATCTGTTCCGAATGAATAAAATGAAATAATAATGAAAAAAAAAACTGTTTCAATTAAAACTGCACACAAAATCTAATGTAATGAAAAATGGGATTTCCCATATACTTCTACGCTAAAGTGAGGGAGGGGGTCAACTTTTCTCACGTTTTTTAAAAATATTCAAAAATCAGTTTTTTTTTTAAATTCCAAGTGCATTATTCTAAAGTTGTAAATATCGTGTTTTGTGCGATTACAACGTTATTTATCGTGAATGAAAAAAACAATATTTCAGACAAAAGATGTATTTTTTAGCGTAGAATCCGAATCCACAAATAAAAAATGTGGGTATTTCAAAGTTGCTCATGACCCATCCACAGAGAGTGCGGGCTGGGCTGATTTTAAGGCAGGTAGAAGTCCCCTTTGGACATATTTATGTTTTGTCTGAGAAAATATTTTTGTATGATGCGTTACTCAGTATACTGGGTGTAAAATAAGTTTTGGGACGGTAGAATATTTCGGGAAATATGCATCGAAAAGAAAAACCGTAGCAAATTTTTTTTTTAAAAGTTATCCAACTATTATTACCGCGAAAATCATTTAGTAGAAAATAGTTAAATAACTTTAACAAAAGAAAAACATGATTGTACTCCTTTAGGAAAGCGATCAGCATACGAATTGACAGCATCATGGAAAGTTTCCTACATTCGTCATAAATGAAAATTATTTCAATATTTTCTTGCACAGTTACAAAATTCATAATGCACGATTAAAAGAAAATAGCATTGGCGTCTTCAGAAATTGATTTAGTTCCTTTTCAAAAATTTAAATGGGGAAACCCATTTAAGATTTGAAAGTTATCATCCACCTCATCTACACAATGGATGTAGTCCATAGTTTCGCGACGGTCGAATATTTTGGGAAATACACATAAAAACGAAAAACCGAAAAACCGTGTCAAACATTTTTTAAAAGCTAAAAACTATTAACATCGCAAAAATCATACAGTAGAAACAGTTTAACAGAAGAAGATCGTAATATTTCAAGAAAGCAATCAGCATCGTCGGAATTTCTCGTCTAATATAAAAATTATTTCAATTTTTTCTTGTACACTTACAAAATCCATAATGCAAGATTAAAAGAAAATACTGGCATAACCATTTTTTATAAACCATAAACCATTTTTTATAAATTAATTAAGTTCCTTTTCTAATTAAAATGTGGTTTTCCATTTAAAATTTGAAAGTTACGGAGAAGTGATACACTTTTATAACGTTTTTATATGTGTTTTTACAAATATTGAAAATGTAGTTTTTTATTTTATAATTCAAAGTGTATTTCTCGATAATTTCAAAAATTGCAAACACAAATTTGGTGTAATTGAAAAGCTTTTCAAAACATGTTTGATGCGTATTTCTACTTTTTCTTTCCGATGTGCATTTTATAAGATATTCGACCGTTCCGCAGCTTTCTTACAGCCAATATATATATATGTATGTATATGCATCAATAATTTCCTACAATTAACTTATATTTCTAAATATCCTGTTATAATTACACACTTATTCTTTCATTTTATTATTTATAGATTAATATTTTTTTACAAATTTATTATATTATATGACTTACATAATTATATTCACTAAATGTTTAAGCTAAGCTTTTAGTTTTTGTCAGAATTTGCTTTTTTATTGATTTCGGTAACGTGCGTATCTGCCGCATCTTAACATTGTTTTCTATGTCTTACTAGTTCTTAATACTTTGATTTTTTGTGCCTTTTGATCATTTACTTTTGTTTTGTCGTTGCAAGTGTGGCTGATTTTTAATAATATACATTTTGTGTTTAAACGAAAATCTTAATTTGCATCAGTAATTAATAAATAATTTGAGAAGGCATGAGAAAATTGAAAATGTTATTCATTTTAACTGCTCACTATTCACAAGGCTCAAAGCTAAGGGATAAGGTAATGTAATAAGTAATACTTTCATAAACGGAATAAATTGTAATATTCAACTTTTTACAGTGTGTATTATAGCAAAACTAGGCAACATTTAAATATCTCCTTAAATGTCGTAACAATTTACTAAAGCCGAATATTAGTATTTAAATTCACAAACCTCTACCTGCAACGATATATATATATAACTGTATAATGTACATATTTTACCTTTGGCAATATGCCACAACACTTATTACTAATTTTCGATTTAATTTATCTTTTGGTTTTGATTAGTTCATGCTGGTAATGACCTTTATATCAAATCGAAGCTTTTAAAGTTTTAGTGCTATAAGTATACACTACCATTTACTTATTTAGTTTTTCATAATTTAAAATTTAGATCAGTATCACAATATAATTTTCATATAATCGGTCATCTCTTTAAGCTTTAAATATCATATTAACCAATTAACTTACTTATGGATTTTTAGTTAAATACAATTTCAGCATACATATTCCCTAAAATTTGCTCATTCAATAGATTTGATCGTTTAACTTTTTCGATCAATCAGTACCATCAAGAATCTATTCAGTTACATTTCCTTACGAATAATATTCATTTTTTGGTCAATATTTGCTTACATGAATACCAAATTATTGGTAATATTGTATGTTTTTAAATCGTTTGCATAACAAAAACTCAAAATAATCAATTGCTTTTGTAACTTGTTATGCTTCACTATACTTTATAATCCTTATGTTCAATAATTTATCTAAAATATTTCATTATCTTGTGCTACAAATTATTCCTTTCATTGAGCAAATACTAATTTTAGTTGACCCGCGTCATACTACATTTACCTGCTATCTATCTTTTGTCACATTTAATTAATTTCTTTTTTCCGTTTTGCTATTTTATGATTACAAATTTCCACTAGTGACTATTCTTATTCTTTAATCATTTTGCAAAATAATTCATTATTGTTAATATTAATATCATGATGGTTCTAATTACACAACTTTATTTCTACCGTTTTATTTTTTATTTACAATTAAATAATATAATATCGAAAAAATTCCACCAAAGTATGAAACAGAGTTTTTTATTCTTGCTTTCGAACTTGTGCTTCGAATGAAATTTTACATTTTTGTTAACTGAACAGTTCATTTTTTCTTTATATATATCCTTTTTTTTATGAGCACTTTCAAAACAATATTTTCGAAGCAATTCCTAACTTTTTCAATTAATGTTTAAAGACCTAGTCGTTCTGGTGAATATAAAAATTTAAGATTTGATTGGTTTACCATGAATAGGTTGGTGCATCCTTTTTATCATCAGGTGCACATACAATAGAAATTAAAAGGAAATGATGTATTATGAAAATATTTTGTCATTCTTCACAATTAATGATTTCCGCTGATAGTCGATAAATAGTATTATTTAAGTGTGTATTGATATAAAAACTGAAATTAGTTTGTTCGATTTTTAAAGCAAAAGCATATGAAAGCTGAGGATTTCTGTAATATTTGGAAAAAGATATGTCCATGTTTTTCAACAATTAAAATCTTATCTGGTGAAATGTTGAAAACTGTTGTTTGTCAATTATAATTAATTAATGACAATTTTACATTTTGCAATTTGAATTGTTTTACCCAAATTGTGTCCTAGTACTTTTCTAGTATATAATAAATAATAATAAAAAATATCTTTTAATTTTCCCGAGTTCAAGGTTGTCAGATATAATGATAAGTACCAGAATAAGTTTAATATGTGGGAAAAGAGTTTAAATTGATTTTTCTCTAATTTATTAATGAATGAATTCATCAGTGTAATTTATTTTATTATGCACTCAGTATACAAATTTAAAATTAACAAAATGTCAAAATTAAAAGTGGTCATTTACACAAAGCTTACTCATGCATAGTTTAATTAAAATCTGATGAATTTCTCTAATGCACATTACACTATGCACATTTCATTAGTCCCTGAAAATAAAAATTGAACACAAAAAGGAGTTTTAGAGCAAACGTAAGGCTCCCTAAAAAATTTCCTTTTAATTGGGAAATGTTCCATATTCCTATCTTTTTCTCAGGACTGAAGATTACGCAGGGAAAGTACCATCCAAATATTCAAATGCGAATAAAAGCTGTATGTTGTGTTACGAAGCAGACGAAGCAGGCACATGATCGAAGCGCGAGATCAATTTATCAGTGATATGCAGCCAAGATTCAGAAATTGCAAATTCGGATAACATATCGTCAATACCTTACTATGTGTATTAACGAATCCAGCAGATACTGGTGAACCTGGAACTTACGCCTTGCTCCTGAAAGTAGATGGCAAGGCAACACAAGGATAAGTGTATAAGAAGTCGCATCCCCAGTGAAATTTAAGAGGTGTGAAGAAAATTCATCAAGGTTTATTGAAATGAAACTTGAGCTGGTTTTTTTGAAAGTTGTATAAGTCCATTTGTTCATATATTGAGATATTTAAGGGTTTGCGTTTGAATCAATTTAAAAAAATTAGCCAACTTTAATCAATTCGAGTAATGTTTTTTACACTATACACCTTTAAATTTTATTATTAAATAATAATTACTAAAATTATTTGAAAAAATAAACGATTTTTTTAGCTCCACATGGACTTATATCACTTTCAAAAATAACATATTACAAGAAATAAAAACAGAAGCAAATTTAAGTCCATATTTTTATAAACATAAGCTTTACTGAAGTGGATTTTTATGTCAAAAAGTAATAGTTAAAATGAAGACATTTAAATAACCAAGTTTATTAAG
The DNA here is from genome assembly GCA_963969385.1 of Philonicus albiceps. NCBI lineage: Eukaryota > Metazoa > Arthropoda > Insecta > Diptera > Asilidae > Philonicus > Philonicus albiceps. The sequence goes on along the minus strand of OZ017776.1, from coordinate 22,259,678 downwards.
AGTTTATTTCAGTTATATTAAAAATATAAAAATGAAAATTACTTCGTTAAAATCTTTAAATAAAAAAAAAAGATATTTTAAACTTAGTTTTCTTTTAAAGTTAGCATATTGAAGTATTTATGGTGAATAGGTGGTATATAAGGTAATAAACTTATCATATCGTTATATTTCTCTCTTGTTATGCTCCTTGAAGTTTTATAAAGTGGTAACATATTAGTTTTGCTGAGGTTGTTTGGTCTTCCTTTTTTTCTAAATAAAAAAATTGTTTCAAATGGAACATTTTCTTTTATACTAATTTTATAAAAAATTTTGTGAGGTTCATTATTTTTGAACCTCATCCAACATATTTTAAGCCAGTTTACAATTTCTCCGTTCGTATTTTTTTTTCTGTTTGATATTGCTTCTTCTAGAGATTTGGTTGAGACAAAGTCTTCTCTTTACATTTCATACACTGCACTGAAGTAGCAATAATCAATAATAATTCCAATAAAAAAGTTGTTTTAATTATAATTATTAGGAATGGACATATTCCACTTTCAAAAGAAATATTTGTGCGATAACATTGTACAGCAAAACTGTTTTTGTTTATTTTATGTCAAAATAGAACTCTATTGAAATTGTGATTGTACCTATGGAGAGATGGTGTCTATAGCTCATTAAAATTACCATTAACTTAAAAAGTGGACTTATACCACTTTCAAAAAAACCAGCTCACTTATTATTTAAGTGGTTCGAATCTAATTGAAAGAAACTTGAAAACGATTTTTTAGATAACGATTTCGAATAAAATTCTTACAAATTGATTTTAGTTATCTTTGTATACAAAATGTTTTATCAAATAATTTTAATCAGTAACGAAAGAAATTAATTAAAATTAAAAGAAGTTTATGAAAGTTTTTTTTCGATTCAGTTCGAACGAATTGTCGAGTTGATTTCAGTTAGGTTCAGTTAGGTTTTTCAAGGGTTGATGTTTCTTTAGGTCAAGCAGACTGAAAATTGGATTCGGATTATCAATAACGTTCAGTAACGGATTAAGTGATAAGCGGAATAAGCGGCCGCGTAATAATAGCAATATTTCTCTTGAATGATTTCATGAGGTGCAATGTTTTTTTCGAAATAAAAGACAAGCCGACTAGTTTAATACTGGGTTGCATGCTATAAAAAATGATAATTTGTTTTCGAAGTTTTCGTTCGGATATAAACGAACTTACTTTGCAATACTTGTTTACCCTGAAAGGGTATCATCCAAATAAATTACGTTAAGGGTATCATGGGTGAAATTTCACTCTAGTATATGCTTATATATTTTTTAAGTATAATATTTACCATTAAATGCAATTAAATATATTATTAGCATTAATTAAATGTAATAAATGTATGTAGAAACAATCATCGCTAAAAATCATCAGATTTTTCTAAAATTTGAGAAAACAATTTGCCTGGGGTGTAATTTCGCCCATGATACTCTTTAAGGTTTATTAAACATAATGATTGGCAATAGTTGTTAATGCATGTGCCAATAATTTATTTTACTCGAAATATAAAAGAAAACGTATTATTTTAAATATAATTCCATCTACCTGAATATAGAAACTTCTATTTTTTTAAATTGAAAACGATGTTCTAAATTCTCACCTAATTAATTGAAAACTCATTACAATAGCACGAGTAGGAATTGCGAATTATTTGTTTTCTATGGTGATTTTCTAAAAATACGAACATGAAACTGTGTCTACTAATTATGCTGTTTCACAATGAAATTGCATGGATAAAAAACTATACGAGTATTTTTGTGTGCATTTGTGTTATTGCAATTTTATCATTATGGGGTCTTAAGTCGGCGTCACTTTATTTAAAGCTTAAGAGCTGTGACGATCCGAGATAGTTGGGGGCACATACGACCAGTGGAAAAAAAAAACATTCGCATAGAAATAAATATATCAACGGATGCGCAAAATGAAGAAAATTATAATCTGCATTTCATATATTTTTTAAAATCTTATTTGGAATCAAAATGCAACGAGGTTTGGATTTGGTGTAGTAGTTGCAAAAATTGGGCTTATGTGCGGGGGGGTCGGGGAAGTGTATAATATAACTAATATTTAAAGAACGATTTTAATGGTCCTTCAAATCTTAGTGTTATTATTATTATTGTTATAAAACTTTTGTTCATTACTTATTTAAATTTAAAACCTATTTATGGTTATCTAAAATATTTATAAACCCATTTTGGGTCGATTTATCGATTAAATGTTTATATATTTTTTACATTCAAATGTATTAAGTGGTCTTCTCTCCCCTAGGTTTTAAGGTGCAAAACTTCACAAAACTAAAATAATTTTCTTCATAGTATAAAAAATGAAGAGACATCAAAGTGAGATAAAAAACTAGAAAACTAAGAAAAGCTTGGAAATAGCTGAAAATTCATTGCATACTGAGACTGAGATGGGATTTTTTTTTATTCAATGAGTTGTTCTTTAAATGCAAATTTAAAATTGTTCAGTCACAAAGTTTATAGGTATTTAATTATTTATTTGCAAAAAGAAAAACAGCAATTTTTATTTGTTACATCTCGAAAAATAACGAAGTTTTACAATATTTTTCTATGTTAGAAAATTGTTCACTAACTACTTTTTCTGAATGAATAATTAATTAAAATAAAAAATTATACATAAAAATATATTTACAAAATTAAAAAAAAATAAATGTTGAAGCAGACAATGTTATTGTTTTTTTAAAAAATTACTCCCTAAATGAACAGTTGTTTTATATAAGAAATGCATGTTTCCAAATTAAAGTATAAATATTTTTTCGAAATAGGTAATCAGTTTTCGGAAAATATTTTCTTGCCGCAACATTGCTCTCCAAGTGCTTTTCGGAATATAAAAATGATCAAATTTGAATAATTAATACCGACTCCAACAATTTTTCTACTTTATATTTCGACAAAATAATTCTTTTTGTATTTCCTACAAATGGGTTTTCAGAATTAATAATTATTCAATGAGAAATGTTAGTTTATCAAAGAATTTCTATTGAATTGCTCCAGTAAAAAAAATATGTTTTTAGTCAGTTACTAAAAACACCTCATGAACGGAATGTTAGTTTCTTTTATTTTCAGTTTTACTAACAAAGTAATTCTTAATTGTTCATTCAGAATCAACAATTACTCCAATTAAAAGTGAATATTCAATTAAATATTTGCAGATAAAAATAAAGAGAAAATTGTAAACAGAGCAAAAGTAATATTTAAGGTTTAATAATTAGATTACTAATTAATTTCACGAAGATTGATTGAAATCGATTTAAAAATATAGAACCTTTTTTGACAACGAAGGGAATCCTCATTATTTTGGCATATTATGTGACCAAAGAATTGATCTCATAAATTTATAGATTACATTATTTGCTATCAATAGATATTAGGAGTTATAAGATAAATTTGATATTGATTAAGAATTTCGAAGTTATGTTTTATTAAATATCTATTGTATAAGTTGTTTTTTTTTTACTTTAATATTTTGCAATTTTTCCACATCCATGAGACTTTTCAATCACAAGTATACGTAAATGAAGGGAATTGCTAAATTAAAGATTGTCTGAAAATACATTTATTTTTGAAAAGTGTGTGTCATAAAATTCATCTCAATTTCACAAGTACTATAGTAAAATTGCGTTCAAAATATTTCTACTTTCCTGATCTAAGTGCAGTTAATTTAAATGTATATCAACAAAACAAGCATCATTCAGTAAAAAAAAAGAAATTGTTTTTATTTTGCAGGTATAGAATCAACCTCTCCCTTTTTCAAAAATCACCAAGTTTTAAATATGAACCAGATATAGTCATGTAATTTATTCATTTGTTCAATTCGCTTAATGCAAGCTACAATACAGAGCTTAAATAAAAATGGTTTAACAATGCACATAAATTAAATTATAATAAGTTTAAATAAAAAGGATAAACAAAAACAGATAAGCTGGACTGGGATTGATTAATGCAAGGGTAAATTAGGCACACGACAGATAGATAAAAAGGGGGAATTCTTGTTGATATGAAGGTCGAATGCGGTAGAGTTGTTGGCCTCCCGTTGCAACCTAGTGAAGGGTTTGAAGTGACTGTAGTTAGTTCGATGGCTTACGAGGTGAAAGCTAGGGAAATATTTAACATTGCGAGAGTTTTGTGTTAAGACATATACTCTGCAGGATCTCGGGAAAGTCAAACGACCCAGTTAGGACTTTATGGATAAAGATGACATTATTAATTTTAGATGAGTTTTGTAAGGAGGCAGGTTCAGGTGTCTGTTCAATGAAGGACGCGTAAGGCGAAGCGAATGAATCTGTGCTAAACGAATTCACTTCTGCTAATGACTGTAAATTGAAAGGGTGACCAGACCTGACAGACATGCTTAAGCAGAAGGCAAATAAGATGTGGAGTTATTTAGTTACATAAGGGTTGGAGTATTGTTTAATAAAGCCTAGAGTAGAGTTGGCATTGGTTAATGATGTGTTGAAAGTGGGAGTGGGAATGGAAGTTAAGCTTATTGCTGCAGATAACGTCAAGATTGTGAAGCGAATTGACGAGGGAATGGGTTCACCAGAAATCGTCTAAGATCTAGTAGAGGTGGGGAAACGTTTATGGGAGTAAGTTGTAGATTGACAGTTAACAATGTTGAGATCAAGAAAGTTTATATGCACGAGGTAGAGATATTGTTTAGGTCGTTTTGAAGAAATGAGGAATGTAGATGTACTGCTGACTTGCTTGAAGATTTTCAAGTTGTCGGCATAAATCGGAGTGATTAATTATATTCAAAAGATCGTTGATAATATGAAAACTAAAGGACCAAGATGACTACCGTGGGGGACGCCAGAATAGGATAAAAAATCAAGGAGTTGAAACGAACTCTATAAAGGCGAGTATAAAGGTAGGAATTAATCCATGGTATAACTTAATTTAATTTAATTTGATGACAAATTTTATAAAAAGCTTTGTTTTGCTTTCGGTGGTAATAACATCAAGCTAGACACTGCTTTCCATTGCTAAAAGGGTGTGTGGCACGAAGATTGTTAAGTTGGCAAGCGTTCCATCGTCGGTGTTTAATGCATATTTGATGTTGTCAAAATTGAAATCTCCAAGATAGTGGGCTTTATAGGTAACACATTATTTCCTTATAAAGAGTTTCATGCAAAATTAGGCTCAAGTAGTTTTTAAAGGAAATACTCAAAAAGTGCATTCTTTTTGTTTTCATGAATATAACATCTCAAAAAATGTAGCACTAACGTTTAAAAAAACATTTCAGTGAATTTGTGAAGTTAAAGTCCACTACATCGTTCGCTACCACGGCAGGCCCGTACGAAATTGATCACTGGCATACCGAATTGCTCTAACGACCATTGTTGAGCTGCTACCTATATTATGCTGGCACAATTTCAAAAACGTTTTTCTCTAAAATTATTTTCGAAGTTTGCTAGAATTTAAATTCAAAAATAATTTATCTGATACATTTGTAACACATTTTTATAACAGTACAAGTTGAATAGCCCGATTTCACCCGATGTATATTGTTTAATTCTCACTGCTCAAGTCTAACATTTCAACAAATTTAGGACAGTTTCTAAAATCTATGGATGCGATATAGACACTCGTTTCGCTAGTTGTTTGCCTCTTCTTTACATGTGTTATTGCTAAGTGTTAAATATACATATGAATGCGGATATTGAGGTTTTTTGTCTGTATTTCTTATGGTATCGTTGTGACGACATTAAAAGTGAAATCCTTATGTTAATTATATTAGTGGCAGAAATAAACGTTTGATTAAACATTTTGCCATACACTAAGATACTCAATATTAAGTTATTATATATTAAATCAACAATCTTATTCCAATATATTTCCTATGTAAATTAGTTTGAATCGTGGAAAATATGATTTATCTTATTGGTAACTACCAATTTTTGAAATATTGGTAGAAACTTCGTAAAGATTTCGCGAATACCCTTAGTATGTGATTCCACAAAAACTCGAATTTCAGAAATTGTTGCCATCTTGAATTAATTATGCCGCGCATTTACCTTTGCACTAATTTACATTATAATTCTATCAATTTCCGAAAAATCCGTTCGCCATATTGGGTCCCTTATATTAATTTGGATATTAAATTCAAAATTAGTGGGCTCAAAATATCCCTTAAGCAGTACTAATTTGTAATTGAATTCATCGAATTTCGAAAATGTTGGTAGCCATATTGGTCTTGAATTTTATAATCTTGAAATTAGACTTATCACGACTATCAGTATCTTCAAAATCTCCCGTACCATTTTTCATAATAATACCTAGAAATTTACGATAATTGGCCACTATCTTGGGTCCACCATTTCGAAGTCCGCGAATAAAAACTGGACTATTGTTAAGTTGGAGTATACAGTACATATTTTAAGTAAAAAAATTAAATTATTGCACCAAGGGGTTAGGCATCATTGGGCCATATATCATATTGCCTAATATGTGATTAGAAATGGTATTTTGTGTAATTACCTAATTTTATTACTTCTACGTAGAGAGGTTTCAAAAGTAGAGAAAGTTTTCTTATGTAAAACATTTCGAAAAATGTAGCTTGATACTTCTTCTCTTTCCTTTTTTCCAAGATAAAAGTTTTTTAATAAAAGCATTTTTATTTTGAATTGATTTTAACACTAGATTTTCTGAAATTTTGTATCTTTAAGAATACGCGTCAATTTTGGCGCACGTATAAAAATACACAATTTATTAACCAAAATTATTTAAAGAGTGTCGAAATTTGAGGTTAGGAAGTAATTTTTAAAAAATAAATAGTCTTTGAATGAAAAAACTTGTTTATTAAAATAAATGAGAAGTATATCAGAAGATACAGAATATCATCCAAGTTATCTCCTTCGGCAAGTTAGCAGACGTCCACTCTTTTATCGACATTCTGAAGCACGCCATTAAATTTCATGTTCAGCTTTGACGTCGTAAAGTTTTCATCATTTTGGTAATAAATGTTCACTAGTAAAACACGTTGTTCAATTCAATTATATAGCGTTTCATCACTAAAATTGCCCACATAAAGAATGACAGTTCGATTTTTGACATTTCATCGAATGATAGCTAATTTACTTCTTAACCTCAAATTTTGACCACCTTTATATGTTAATGGAAATATTGTTATAGATATGTATTGATATCCAAAATGTCTATATTAAAAAAGTATGGTATTTTATAAGTCCTTTGGTGAGTAGTCGTAGAAGAAAAATGTAAACGTTATCTGCATCTGTTCTTACGAAGCTCAAAATGCGTCAAAATGACGCGTTTCGTAAATCTAGTGTTAAAAATATTGTAGGAGTATTGAATAGACTGATATAAGATGAATTGACACTGCACTTTTTTTGATTTGACTACGCTGTAAAATGCCCCGCTGCGAGCAAAGCTTGAATAGCCCAATAAAACTTTGCACTCTTGTGCTTCGAAGCGGAACAATTTAAAATTTGCCTTAATCTTCGAGGGTTCTGCAATAGAGACAATGTAAATTATTTCCAGTTCATAACATAAATACAAACGCAAAAAGTAATAACTTCACTTTTCTTTTTATGCGCAGGCATATCAGTTATTTTAATATGTGTAATTATATTCCATTGAAATTGTTTGAATTGCTGGTAATATGAAGAAAAAAAGCTTCGAGTGTAAAGGGTTAAATATATTTTATATGTAGATTCTGTATTATGTTTGTGAAAGATATGTTAGGCTCCTATTGTAAATAATTTATTATCAGTAGTCGTTAGGAACTCATACTACGATTCACAATTCCGAAAGTAAATAAAAAAAGAGTAATTCAACATGAAAATCATTGAACACTTTTACAGAAAAGTGCTTTAACTTTGATGGAGTAGATGTGTAATAGGCGCCAAATGTCGGGCATAACAAACGAAAAACATAATTGGGCATAAGTATAAAACTGCAATCAAAAAAATACAGCACCTACCTTCCCGACCTATGTTAAATACCGTCAAAAACAATTCCCACATCTCATAATTAATTTTCACCAAATGTTCTGTACTAGGCCACTAGATCGATCTACAACACATCGGGGCGGTCATGAGTTATCCGTTCAAGCGCAACGAAATAATAAGCGCACTGGACAAAGGCGGCGCGCGCACAAGGGCAGATCATATTGCGTTTACCCCAGAAAGAAATGATGGCCGGATAACATTCGACTTTCACCATGGGGTTATTGTACCAATTTGGGGTAACGGATAAGCTAGTAGATATGGAAAGGAATTAGTCTGAAGAAAAATCTTTTCGTGAACGGAGAGAGAACATAAAAAGAGAACTTAAGACTAGAAATTAGACTAATAAAACTAAGAACTAACTAAGAAACTAGAAACTAGAAAACTAGATATTGTCAAAAAAGGTGAAATTTTTTCTTTATTATTATTGACTAAGTTAATTTTTATTAAATTAAACATTTAAACACATCTAAACATAAGAGATTATATGCTAATGGAAGAAAATATATTAGTAACAGATATTTGCTTTTGAATTATGCCAATGGTTGCAGCCAATACTCCTTCGAAAACTTTATGTAATAAAACATGGAGAAATTTCCTCGCGAAAAATATGAAAAGACATACTCCGGACGAAAGCACATTAAGGAAAAATTATTTAGATGTCTGTTACAATGCCCATATTAAAGAAATCCATAAAGATATTGGCGATAATTTTGCTGGACCATACGTATTGAATTATAGGAAAGTTATGTGATAATGGCCGTCAGCCGTCAGGTGCACAGGGGGATCACACATGGGCACAGGGGGAACAACATGTGTCCATGTGCCGGATCTGTGTACACTGATGGCAGTGCGACTATACCCTCCCCGTGGGGGCGGCTGGAAACAGGCACTCGGTACGGTCATGTCTCTGCCGGGTGTGCTGGCTAATTGTAGTCGGGCGGAGAGATGGTAACTCTCTTATGAAAAAAACCGTGGTGGATACCGGTCGTACGTTAACCCAGCTCGGCCATGCTGACCGTGATTGGCAAGTGCGTGCCAGGACCACCAACCCCCTAACCCAGGGTGTCATGTGATCCGTGCCCATTGGGTGGTTTGCAGCCAGGGGGTAATACCGGCTGTATTCGAACGGAGCCTTCCTGATACTTGTCCGCCTCAGGTCGTAACCATGGACTTACCATGCAAGGGGCGCTGCATGGTGGACACTTTTTCCCCAATAACTACCCTTGACCACAAGTAGTGCCTCGTCACGAAAGTGGTCGTAAGAACCAGTTGATGTGAGTTCCAGCAAACCTGCCTCGGATAATTCTGAGGCGCAGAATCCTGCTCCTTCGCCGACCCACAAAGGGAAGCGAGTATTGTTACCTTGTTAATGAGATTAGTTGTTCTTATCTTTTAGTTTGTAAGGTTTATCAAGAGCAAGGAAACAATTGTACAATTACTCGTTTTGTAAACAATGGTTTATTGTCTATATTATAAAATGAGGAGAATGTTTTGTTATTAGTAATGGATATAGCGTTAAATTTACTCGTACATACTGAAGGCGGAGGGTATCTGTCTAAATGAATCATTAGAATTATTAAAAGAAGTTCAAACATTAATTCAAAGTGTTCCGAAAGAATTAGAACGAGACTTAGATCTTAATTTTACGATTATTCTGAATAATCTGAAATTTTGAAACAGTAGTGAAAATATAAGGCATTTTAAGCTAAATAATATCAACACTTAAATAACCAAATATATCATTTTAACATACCTATGTATAATTAAATTTAAGTACATATATGATAGACATCTTGCGAAGTGGAAATGCTTTTTTGGCATATAAGCTGAGATTTTCAGAAAAACGTCAAAAGTATTATATTTCATAGAAAACTTAGAAACAACTTTAGTTATTTGTTGTAATTTAAACTTTTAAAATGCTAAACCAAAAAAGAATAAAAATTGTTGTTTAAGATAAAATTAGTTAGCAGAAAATGAAAAGCAATAGCTGTTGTACTTCAAACCTACGAATCCCAATCGTTTTGTTTTTTGTCTTTATCCAGCGATTCTCGTATTCAACTATCTCGTTCACACTTTTACTTCTATATAAAGGTTTGAAATTTCCATTTGTGATGACAAAGTACTCGAAATAGTTTGATTTTCATTGCTTAACAAAATTAATTTTTTATTTTTCCTCCAAAGAGTTAGTAAATCATTAGAACTTTGTTTTTTGTAGATTACAAATTCGTAAATTAAAGTGCTTCATTATTTCACTTAACTGGGGTTTGGACATTTTTGAAAAATCATTAAAAAGTAAATTCTCGTTATGGGAGTTTGTAACGAGGCTTAAATGAAAGCCTATTTAGGAATTATTTATATTATTATATTATTTTGTGCATTTTTATATAATAACTTAAGATTTTAGCTATCATTTAAGAAACATTATAAGCTCCTGGATCAATCCATTATCCCTTTGCGGAAGTCTTAAGAACATATCTCTAGTGAACTAAAGCTAGATGAAACGTAGATCGTATATCTGAATGGTTAAAATGCGTGAGCTACTGCCCATAGACATGTGTCCAGAACGTTAAAAGTGCTTGGCCTGCTGTTTGCAAAGTGGTAATTATTTTTTCAAAAATGGCCAAAAAACGGTATTCCAAAAATCATATCCTATAGAAATAATTTGCTAATTGTTTGGAAAAAAAGTTGAGAGACCGTCAACATGCATTCCGAGTTTTCCTATATTGTAAATTACATCGAAATCCTTAGAACCGTTTTGAAGAATGCGATTACAGACATGCATAAAAAATATATAGCGTATGAGAGTATAATATCTTAATTATGCTTAATTAAATATTTAAAATGCATACCCTTTGCAAATGTAGAATATATGTTGTATATAGACCGCATATTCATTTACTTATTTGTTGCATAAAAATTAAACGTGTAAAATCTTAAAAGTAATTTTGATTGCTGCTATAAAGGTAGTGGGATATAGTAGAATAACTAGCGAAAAAAGCAGATGTTTCTCCAGAACCATTTTCGTTATTTGATGACATTAACAGTAATATGAGTATTGATAATTCAACGCGCTTCTGTACCATGATGTGGCATTTGTTGCGCTCTTATTTGAAAAATATTTCCAGTATCCACATCTCAGAACACTACTTCCACTTTCAATTTTGTAAAACCAATTTAGAAAAGTTAAAATCTCTCCTTAACGATTCAAATATCTTCTCATCGCTTAAATATCCCCAATTATCTATTAAGAACTCTGTCGACTTGTTTTATGAAATTCTATGCGGTTGTCTCTTCAAATGTGTTCCTTTCGAGCCTATTAAAACTCGCTTTTTATCACCACCATGATACGCTCAGGTTCCTCCGTAACAAGAATAATATACTATGGTATCGCTCCTTACCTCTCGATCAGACCCAGATTACTTATCTTGCTGCTAGGGTTATAGTTCCGTTTCTATGTAATCCGTAGCGATATCTAAACGAGCTTTGAACTTCTCTTCTTGTAGAAACTTGTTACGACCTCTTGTGTTCCGTTGTTGACCTGACCTCCTCGTCAGAGATCTATCGGAACCTATCGGGCATATACATTGAGAAAATCGAGTTTTTCTTTAAAAATCTCATGGAAGAAAAATCGTGAGATTCTAAGTAAACTTTCAAGGAGATCATCCAATGTTAAACTTTTTCACGGATCAAATTTTCAATTTTTTGCAACATTTCGTCCGTGTCGAATGACGGTCGACCCTCTTTCTTTTTCGTCTTCAATATCGTTTCTTCTTGCTTAAAATCTCGAAGCTATCGACTTACCACTGACTCAGGCATTACATCCCCTCCATACATAGAAATAAGTTGGTGAATTTCTTCTGATTCGAAACCGTGAGCATGGAGAAACTGAATAACATCGCGCACAACTCTTGGGAACGGAGGTGGTATGGAACAGAACTGAAGGATGCCATATCGAGAATCTCTCCTGACCTTATTATTGGAGTGACTGAGCTCGTTTACTTCTCATTATTTTCAAAAGACCCTCCTTTTTCACGCAACGCTACCCAATTTTACATTACTCACCCTCTTCAACAACAGAACAAAACGAAACTCATTTTCTGGACACCCCTCGTACCTCTTTTCTCTTTTCTAAACGGTGCGAATCTCTCTACAAGGAATACCTTAACCGTATGCAATCTAAACTTATGGGATATCTGACCATCACCAAATCTACAATTTTATTAATACAAAAAAGAAATTCCACAGACTCTGAAATTTTGTGATTCTTAATCTTCCGATTTTACTACCATCGCTAATCTTTTCGGTGATTTCTTCATTCAATTCTCCAGCGATTATGTCTCCGGTCGCTAATTACTTCTGCTACATGCGTAGGCATTCTCAAGCTTATCTCGGAAATTGCACTCTTGGATGACTTTAACTCTGTTCTCAATTCCCGCCATTTTCCTTAAAAAAATGCTCTACCCACCTAACTTAACCTATTTAGTATATAAAAAAGCTGTAAAAGTAACATCTCAAATTCCCGTCCCATTGCCAACCTTTTTTTTATCGCCGAAATCAGATTTTCATCAGTTTTTTTTTGTTATTCGATAATAATTGAACCATTTTGATCCTGCAATTTGCAACCACTTTATATCTCCCTGGTCCGCCGATCTTTATACTGTCCACAAATGATGTTGAGATGGTAATCAAATAATCTGAAATCCTTATTTATACCGGTGATGTGAAGATTTTTAAACGTACTTCCAGCTACTCTAATTTTTTATTTCTTCAATTTATAGCTTACCCAAATGGGGTAACACATTTGGACCTGAATACAAATCAATCACATATTTACATAAACGTCTTCACACTACCTTTGGACCTCTTTCTATCAGCTCCTTGTGTGATCTGTGAAAGCGAACTCAAATTCCGTTCTCATATCTATCATATCATAAGCAAAGCCAACTTAGCTCTAAGCTTTGTAAAACGCTCTACTTCACTTCTCTATTTTTGTTTTTTTTGGAACTCTACTCGAGTATGCCTGTCAGGTCTGGTCACCTTTCCAGCAAACACTTATTAACCCTTTGACCCATACATTTCTGTAATGTGTCATTTTGCACTGAAATTCGTATATGAGGGTTTTTTTGGTCGCTGAATACGAATCTGAAATCAGATTTTCAAAATTCAAAATGGCGGCCAAGATGGCGGACCAAAATCTAAAAAAATGAACTGTTTTCTATGAAACTTGGTATATAAGGGTTTTTTGACTCGCAAATCACGAATTTGACATTAGATTTTCAAAATTCAAGATGGCGGATCCAATATGGCGGATTAAAATAAAAAAAAAACTGTTTTCTATGAAACTTCGTATATATAGTTTCCTTTTTTATAATTCTCTGTATAAACTCCGATCTTTGGAATTTCAAAAATCTAGATTCAAATTCATAATCTACGAGGCAGAAAACCTACATATATACACCAAGTTTCATAGATAATAATTAATTTTTTTGGATTTTGGTCCGCCATATTGGATCCGCAATTTCGAATTTTAAAAATCCGATGTCAATTTCATGATCTACAAGTCAAAAAACCATTTTATATATTAAGTTCAATAAAAAACAGTACATTTTGTTGGATTTTGGTCCGCCATCTTGGCCGCCATTTTGAATTTTGAAAATATGATGTCAGATTTGTATTCAGCGATTCAAAAAAAATCCTTATATGACTTTTTGCCATAGAGTGATGAAAATAAAATCATTTCGAAAAAAGTCTAACTTTTGATCCGCCATATTGCATCCGCCATTTTTTATTTTGGAAATCTGACTTCATATTCGTGTTCACCGACCCCAAAAACCCTAGAGTATCAAATTTTATCGAAAATATTTCATTTTTCAATGAAAAAAACGAGTTTGAGTAAGGTGGGACGTTTTACGTCCCACCATGGGTCAAAGGGTTAAGGGGGTTGAAACTTGTGCAACTTTGATTCCTCCACTTCGCGTTACGTGGCTATCCTTGAGTTGATAACTTTAAACTTCCTCCTTATGTGGACCGTTTGAAATTAATCAACTTCCCTTCGTTGTCAACTTGTCAGGACGTTTCTGATACAGTCTTCGTCCAACAAAATCTTACCGACTCTATTGATTATCCCGAATTTCTATACCTACGGCACCAACTACTGGTACTTCGAACCCTTTACGAGAATTATCTTCAAAGCTAACGATTCCGCATCCTTAACCTTAATCTAACACTTAACCTTCTTTCTCTTCCCTTGTTCTTGCTGTTATTCTTTGCTTTAGTTTTAATTTTACCTTTAACTTACATTTGCTACTCAAAGCTTGTCAATTTCTATTTTTATTTTTGATTGTATTAAGTGAAACAAATAAATAAATAAATAAAAACGTAGCTAGAAGTTTTGTCAAGATTTTGTTAATTTGTTATTAAATTGTTTTTTTATAATTGCGTGGACCAAGACCTAGCGCACATTATTTTCAAGAATACAACAGTGTTGTAAAGTGTTAGTTTTCACACACTTTAGTCTAGACGTCTCATCTGGTGCAACCAATCTTCAGAAGAAATGGGCTTCATTAAGTTTAACCCGTAATAAAAATGAATTTTTGGAAATAAATCTATTATTACTCATTATGTTTATGTCATTATATAAAAAAAAGTTATGTTAATTGCTATCCTAAAAAAATATGAAAAACTAATATTACATTTTTGCGGATGTACGCGTAGTTAACTGATTTAATTTGAGGAAAGTGCTGGTACACGTACTCACTTATATTTCTATGGGGAAGTCGACAGTCTTGAGACAAGCTTGCATAGGAGCTCCCTCACATGGACGGTAGATTGATGTAAGACGTTTTGTCATAAGCGTTCGCTATGTGATATATGTACTATATATTTTCATTTCGCGAACTGAGGTCGTAGTCTATCTCAAGATTGTCTTGTTTACTATACATTGTGCGCAAGGCCTAACATATATCAATATTGAAAGTTATGAATAATGTTAGGTTGAATCACAGCATCAGCGTGGCAGTATTATTTGCCTATTATTGAATCTCTTCGAAAACGCTATCACAGTTTAACAATCAGCGAATCACTTCGAAACCGTAAACATGACACCTCGCACTAAATTTTATTGTTAACCTTTAGTTATTCATTTTAGATTCAGGATAGCTTATCTAAGGTTAGCGGCAATTAAATCCATCATCCATTTGTTAACATATCATCAACTATATTTCAGAGTACATTCGTTATTCACAAATAGTTTTAAGTACTATAAAAGAAGATTTTCACTTTAATTTAATATTTCCTCTTATGCAGATTTTATTTCACCGGTGTGGTATTTTCTCTTATACAGATGTTATTTAGATTTGGTGATCGTCGTACGAAAAATAAGGAGTATTTTTAATGAAGCCGTAATTATTTTACGGTTCACGTTCCCATAGTGAGTGAATTGCGAGTAACTATAAATTATAAGCCATTTCTAGGACATTCAACATATGGTAATTCTAAAATTAACAATGGTAGCTCTAAAATTAACAAAAAATAAGAAATTTATTTGCTCCAGTAACTTTTTACTGCTTAGCTTATTATGTGAAAGTGGTTGGAGTGGTTCAATAACAATTTACAATTATTTTTTTCGAGCGCCAAATTTACTCGGAATCCAAAATCAATAGCCAATTAAATGGCTATATAAGTTTGTTAAATTAAGGACTCTATTTCCTTTCACAATGTATAGAGTTTTTATATAAATTCATATTGTTAAGTTTCTAAAATCTATGCCAAATGAAAAGTGTTTCTCTACTGAAGTGTTTGAAACGATTAACTAGAAATTAATATATTTCGATTATTTTGTTTTTTAATGGAAATTATACTTACTAAACTACATTTAGAGGCAATCTTAGTAATTGAAGCTGGTTAGTAGACAATAGGCCTAGAATAATCAATAATTTGTGATACTTTTTTATTAATTTTTAACGAATTGGTGCCAAGAATATTTTATTAACAAGACAACTATAAGTGGCATTTATCAAAAAGTCACAATTGACCTTTTATAGTCCGTGAAGCAGCGCCACAAAAATGTTTCATTTTTATATTGTAGAATATAATATATACCTATTTCAAAATTCGAACGGGTAACAGTCAATCATTTACATGTTGTTCATTGTGTAAGTCTTAATATTATTACTGTTTCACAACCGACAATTTGTTCAATATTATCTCCATAAAAACGACGACGTTTCTAATGTAATAGTTCACTTTTTTGTTGATTCTCTAAAACGAGAGATAGAGTGTTAAGTTACTCTATATAGATTTTTTTTTCAAGAATAGCCCACGATATAATATTAGTTCACTATACTGTAGGAAACGGTTCGTTATATTCTTAAAAATATTATATCGCAAATTGGTATGGTACAAAATTAATGGTTAATAATGTACTCACCTAGACCGACAAGATCTAACACTGGAATCGTTCAAACGTTTTGATGTATTTGGTTCTATACCATGCATGACTCCAGCAGCACTATTACGGTAAAAATAAAAGAGTTTACCATGATTTAACATATGGTCTTAAGTCGACGAACTTGCATTCGAATCCGCTGTTGACTTGGCACTAATGTATTAACTATTGCTCTAGTATATTTTCAATGTAAATATATATATGTATATATATATATATATATATCTATTAATTTTTGCATTTTTACACATATGATTTATGCTTAATTTATTTGCTAAAGTGCCCATCTTTAATATGTATATATATTTCATCTGTTATGTACTGGGTACATGTACTAATTCCTTTACTTGTATAAAATATCTAGCTAAATGGATTGTTTCCGAAAGTTACTCGTTGTTCCCGGAGGGCATCCGCATGCAGGGGTGACCATCAAGGGAGCTACACCAGTAAGCTGGGCGATAGCCATTCATCTTCAGTCAACTGTAAATGAGATAAAAAACACATTGAAATCATTTAATGAATTTTATTTTATTGGCGCATGACTCTTATATTATTTAATAAGAGTTTAGTGAGTTCCCTCGCTCGCTCTTGGATCGTATTAACGGCAATGGAACATAAGAGATCTAAGGGGTGCCAGACGAGACTCAGGCATAGAATTACTAGAACAGCTATATTACTTTAAGCTAAAATCTTTTTTATCATTTGGACTTGGTCCACATTCCACATTATTTATGATAGATAATGGGATTGGCAATTAAATCGTTTAAGTAACATTTTTATTTATAAAGTATAAGTTTTTTGTTTTAAATTAATTAAGACTACACTAAATTTTCGCATATTCGTTCATTTTGAGCTGAAGGAAACGTTTTTTAAAAATTTCATCGACATTATTGAAAGGAGCTGGGTTTCAATCTGTTTCGTAATTTTTACTACATATTAAAACATTAAACATACGTAAACAGGATATGTAAAGCACAAGGCCGTATCAGGTATACGCATAGTCAACACCAGATACGTAAGTCGAAAAAGAAAGAAAGTTATGCTTCTTTTCCACAGTGTTTGAAAAGTTGCTCTATTGGCAGTTATTTTGGATATTTTGACATTTAAGAAGTGTGATGTATGACATTTATAAAAATGGCTTCGTACACGATACAACAACGCGTTCAAATTATTGAATTATTTTATGAAAATTAGCATTCTGTGAAAAGTATTTTTAGAAAATTACGTGAATTTTATGGTTTACATAATCGTCCATCTGAAAGCACTATTGGTCGAATTATTCAAAAATTTCAAGAGATCGGTTCGGTGGAAGATGCAAAACGTAAAAAACACAGTCATAACGGTCGTTCACAAGAAAATATTGATTTGGTTCGAGAAAGTGTTGCTGAAGATCCTGAAATGCCCATTAGACGACATTCACAATAAGTTGGACTTAATGGATCAACAACATGGCGTATTTTATACAAGGATTTAGCTCTGAAGGCATATAAGGTTCAAATGATACAGGAACTAAAGCCATTAGAACATATAAAAAGTCGATCATTTGTCAATTTCATCAATGAAGTCCCAGCTTATTTTTCTCAAAAAATCATGATTTCTGATGAGGCACATTTTGACCTTTTTGTGGCTATGTTAATAAACAAAATTGCCGTATCTGGGATAAGGAAAATCCACGAATTATTCATGAGAAACCTATGCATCCTAAAGGAGTTACTGTTTGGTGTGCAATATGCTCAGGTGGTGTAATTGGACCTTACTTTTTCGAATATGCTGCTGGTGAAGTTGTAACTGTCAATGGTGATCGATATCGTCGGATGATAACCGAATTTTTGTGGTCTGATTAATGAATATTGATCTAGATGACATTTAGTTTCAACAGGATGGGGCTACACTTCACTGTGCAACAGAGAAACAATTGATTTATTGAGAGAAAAATTTCCTGGAGTGTAATCTCAAGAAACGGTGATATTAACTGGCCACCTATATCATATGATTTGACACCGTTAGTCTATTTGCTTTGGTTGGTCAGGTTTATAAAATCAATCCACAAACGATTCCTGCTTTGAAAAATGAAATTATTCGTGTTATTGGTGAGATAGAGCCTCAATTATATTAAAATGTCATTGAATATTTTAACAAAAGAGTGAATGGCTTGTGGAGCTGCAAGAGGAGGCCATTTTGAGATATTATTTTGCGCATATAAATGTCATAATTGATACTTGAATTATCAATAAAAAGTTTTTGAAAATGAATGCAAATTATGTGTTTTATTTATTCTTTAAAAAAAACCGCGAAATTTGAAACACCCTTTATTAATCAGCGGGCAGTATCGAGACGGGGCTGGGCCGAGATTGCGAAGGGAAGTGACACAAAAAGAACTCATTAAAATTGTAGATTAACTATGTAAACCTCATTTCTAGAACTGAACCATTTGCCGCTTCGCTGAGATTTTGTCAATGTTATTCTAAAAACTTTTCGTTGTGAAATTATTTAAGCTTTTATGCTGTGTTTAGGGGAATTTGATTTAAATATGCAGCATACATACATTTAAAAAAAGGTATAATTTTTAAATTTTCTGTATTCGATTTAAGCTTTGTATATCTGAATTTTTCTTAAGTGAGAGTTGTCAAAAACGCCCAACATTTGATACGTAAATTTGGTAGTTCATTTTTACCTAAATGTCAGTGGTTTAAGTGAAGCACAATTTGAAAAACATAAAAATGTTTCTGATTGTATACAAGGGCTTGTATAATTAAATCAATTTACTCTATAAAGTTGCACTACAATATGAGTCAACTCAATGTGATACTAAGGGGTCTTTCATTAAGCACTTTCTATTTTTAAATTTAAATAAAACAAAGTGGATGTGAGATATCATCGAAATTTTTTTTTTTGGTTCAAAGGCTTATCGATGCCATTAAGTACGGAATATTACATCGTTCAAATGTCTGCCGCGGCTTCACTGGGGGGCGCGAATCCGCATGTCCACTTTTCCATGACTCTGGCGCATAAATCAGGTTGAAAGTGACCTATGGCATGGTTATGTTGGCTTTGAGGGCCGCTCTGGTTTCTGGCTTATTCACATAGACCTACGACTTAAGAAAACCGCAGAAGAAAAAGTGTTAGACTTTCAAATCGGCGTCAAATCGCACGAACTCGGTGGCCAGTTCACATCACCTCCACGTGAGATTACCATACCCTCAAATGAGTTGTGTGGCACGAAGCGCCGTCCTGTTGAAATCCCATGTTGTTGGTGTCCATATCATCCAATTCAGGCCAAAATAAATTGGTAATCATTGACCTATAGTGTTCGCCGTTGACGGTGATGCCCTGGCCAACGTCAAGAAATATGGACCGAAGACGTCGCCAGCCTAAAATCCACACCAAACAGTGACTTTTTCCGCATACATTGGACGCTCTTGGATCTCATGTGGATTGGTATTGGCGTAAATTCGGCAATTTTGTTTGTTGACATACCCGTTCATTCAGAAATGGGCTTCATCGATGAAGGTGATTTTTCAATGAAAATTACGGTCACTTTCCAATTGCTCCAGAGCCCATTCAGCGAATACACGTCGTTGTCTATGGTAGTTTACCTTCAGCTCCTGGGTCAGTTGAATTTTGTACGGGTGGAAGCCCAAGTCACGACGCGAAGGGCCGAGTTCTTGTTAGTGACGCGAAATCAACTGCCTCGAATTCTCCTGCACACTCTCACAGACAGTGGCGATGCCTTCAGCAGATCTTGCGTTTCGTTGACGTACGGGTGTTGGTTGATTGTTTACTGAACCAGTGAACTCAAATTTTACTACCACACTGTGAATAGTCCTCTCGGCAGGACGATTATGGCGACCGTAAAATGGGCAATGCGCGCGGAAACAATTTTATCATTTGCACGTGTGCTATATCCGTCCATGGTAATTTGGCAAAACAGACTGAATAAATGACAACCAATTTGACAGATATGGCTTCAACAATATGGCCGCCATCAACTGGCAAAGTTCGGAAGTCCCTATTGGAAGATCTTTTATGTATACTTCTCATGAAATCTTGAAATTATTTGCGGTTTCCTACGTACACTCACATACCATATAACACTGAATTGCCGATTGATGGATGAAAAGTGAGGCGATTTTAAGCTATGACCCTAATCTTTTTTGAAAAAACATACACGATAAAAAAATAAATCACTTCCAATTTATGCTCAATTTAAAGAAGTAAATACTAAACAAGTTATCACGATGTAACTCCTCGTATATTATTCTACAGAATTTGCGAAAGTTATCGTTGACATTGACGAATTAATGTACCGAATGATGTAATATTGAAATATATCAAAATAAATATGTTGTTTAACATACATTTTTCTTGGAGGTTTAAAAGTATTTCGTATATGTCAGTGAATAAATATTTACAATTGATATTTCAATTTCAAGTTTTGCCTTGATGCAGCTTTTTTCATTTTTACATGAGTAAAGCCCTATTTCAGTCTCTTAATTATTCTAAACTTTTGCACTCTTGTAAGTGGGCCTTTTTATCGTGCATTGTACTATTTGCATTACTGCATCTGTATATCTGTGTATTTGATGTATATATTTGGGCTAACTGTTTGAAGAACAAAGAAATAAATAAAATCAATCCGTTAGAAAGTTTCAATTAAACCTGGGGCTATTGAGCTCTATGGCAGGCATAAATGGGATAAATAAAAGAAGCCAAAGATAATGAGTGGAAAGGATACGCTTCTTCAGATAGACAAAGTTCGGGCCTTGAAATGTGAAAGTGGTTTTATTTGCTATATGCCAGGTTTGCATCAAATTATTAAAACTTCGCAAATTGTGAACAAGGAGCTAATATTTTACTGACATTTGCGGTTTACTCACCTGCGGACTCATTTGAAATTGTTGCATTGGATATGTGACAACTCCGGTTGCACCTTGTGGTAGGGAGCTGCTAACTCCTTGTGCTATTTGTTGTGCGGCTGTTGGTATTTGTGCTTGAGTTGGGACACTTTGCCAGGCCCCAGGTATCTGCATGCCCATTCTGTAAAAGCACAGAATTGATAAAACGAAAAAAAAAATAGAAGTATGGCCGGTTTAGCGACCGGATCCAGAAAAATGCTAAATTGTTACTTACCCCATATATCCTTGCTGATATCCAGCAAATTGACCATATGCATAACCTTGCATACCTTGTAGGAATTGCCCTTGCAGAGGAGCTGACGGGGCCGGTGCTGTAGGATATGTCGGTGCTGGAGGATACCAGTAGCCGGCTACTTGTTGTCCATATGCTGTTCCAAATGGGAAACCTGTCTGACTTAATGCTTGACTGACAATTGTTGGGGTATTATTCGGGTCGCCACTTTCTTTTCCCCAGGAGCACTTCACCGGCTGTGCATTAATTTCAGAATTGTGAATGGCAACAATTGCATGAGTGGCCGCCTCCTTCGTCGAGAATCTATAAATTTTATACACTATTACTCAAATAAATCTATTCAATGATAGCCGCATTTACTACGTGTACGTGTGCATATGTCTCTACTGCCCGGGCGGCTGCTGGATGAAGAGGTTGCACGGAAAGAGTGCCTCCATATCCAAGACAGAATTATTCTTATTTACCAACAGTGCACAGAACGTGCCATGCATGCTTCTATACCGGACAGAAGCTGCAGACACAACAATGCACCCGTTATAAATTCGTAGAGCTCTACTTACCTAACAAAGGCGTATCCTTTATCCTTGAATACCCTTATCTCCTGGATGGTGCCGAAAGGTGAAAATGTTTTTTGCAAAATTTCCTCGGTTAATGTACCAGACAGTGCTCCGTTAATTCCACCACAATACACCGTACAATTCGTCGGGCTGCTTTGGTTATATACCTCGTCAAATGTCAGGGGTTTTGAATTCACTAGAAGTAAAACGAAATGAATTGGTCTTTGAGGAGCGTTCCTGTAAGACTAAACGAGCTAGTGGCAACGAGCGTAAAGAGTTTTTAGCATTCATTCGCCCGCTCTAGCACATAAAGCGCATTGTACAGACTGTGGACCCGGTACCGAATTTAGAAAGGTTCTTAATTGAATTTGTGGGATTACTATACATACGGCTAGATTCTTAAGCATTTTAATATGCAACTCTAGCGAATCCAGCAAATGTGAAGCCTCGGTGAAAATGTTTCCATGAAGCAATTGTCAGAAACAAACGGCGTCGAGTGCAAGAATTAGACGTAATTTTCACTCCAGGTATTTAC
Organism: Philonicus albiceps; assembly: GCA_963969385.1. NCBI lineage: Eukaryota > Metazoa > Arthropoda > Insecta > Diptera > Asilidae > Philonicus > Philonicus albiceps. The sequence continues at coordinate 22,236,970 of OZ017776.1, read as the reverse complement.
GTTAGTATTATCAACGTTACCTCTTGGGAACAACAAACTCTTTATTATCAGTACGTTTATTATTAAAGTTCGCCGGAAGCGTTTCCCAAAGAGCTTTGTTTGTCGTAAATTTTAGAAGGTTTGCATATAATTAAATTACATGACAAATGAATGTAGTCCAAAATCATTCTAAAACATGCTTACGCTTGCCTAATTAAAGTTTTTAAATTAAAAAAAGAAAAACAACAATCTTCACTGCAATCTTCACCTACTAACCTGTTGAGATTTTGATTACTTGGGGCAAATATACGTAAAACTGCATTTTTCCATGTTCCAGACTCAAATAATTAATTTGGGTTTTTAGTCTTCCGTACATTCCACACGCTTGACGCAGAACAGGCAAAGTTAATTTTTTCGAAAATGAAATATGGGAAGTCCGAAAATTGCATTCTTTTGTAACAGTTTAAATACGATATAACAAGATAATGTCACTGGAACAATAAAAAAATTAAAAGAATATTCCCTGCTCCGGGAAAGAAAAAATTATGTCATATTAATGTATGGAAGAACAATCCAAATCAATCTAACTTAGGCAACAAAATCACCAATTCAGAATTTTTTGTACTGTACTGCACTCAAATACTATTAGTTGTTTCTTGAAGGGAAAACAGCATAGTGATATAGAAAGTTCTAGTGGCGAGGAAGAGTACTAATCATATAGCGCAACCAAAAAAAGATTTTTCAGCGGCAGCCAGAAGGAAGAGGTAGATATTTCGATGTGGTTTTCAAAAAACGAAAAAAGATGTCCCCGCAGAAGGAGAACGGACTTTTTATATCAGGGGTATACAATCAAAGTTGGTAAAGCCCACAGTGCCAAAATGTTCAGTAAACGATAAAAACGATTATTTTAATAATTACAGGTAACTATTCTAATGTTAAACATTATTTATATGCAGAATGTAATGCATTATGGAAATACAAGTGTTCATCACGCTCAGTTCAATACTTTTGAGTAAAACCTTAAGTATAAGATGGACTTTCCCAGTTTTGTTACCAAGTTTTGGATTTTAGTAAGTTTGTAACTGAATGTTTAGGACTTTCCTATATTTGTTACCAACTTTCTGGACAGGATTGAATTCAGGTGTCAGTGAAATGGAGGCAATGGAACCTTCCTATTGGTCGAAAAGGACTTTACGCAAATTGAAACTCAACTCACTTGGACTTTGCTAGGTTTGTTTGGAAAGTCAATTTTCAATTTGAAATAACAATCGAGATTACTAGAATTTGTATAAAATTATTCTACGGGGTAAATATAGATACGGAAAAAAATGTGTTGCAATTTAAATCTCATTTTTAAAATTGTATGGACTTTACCAACTTTGATTGTATACCCCTGATATATATTATTCACGTCCGTGAATGTGTTAATGAGGTCAGCTGATCTGGGAAATGCAAAGGCAGGCAAATTATTGGGTAAAAATTCTAATACTCATATACGAATATATGTACATTTGAAAATTGGGACTAGGGAACTGAGAATGTTTTTCTTCGTGAATTTGACTAGGTTTTCTTAACCGTTTGAACTAAAACCTAGATCGTTCAGGTTTCTGTCGAGAGTTGTATTTTTAATCGAGGTTATTGTGTCTGAAAATTACAATTTTTTTTAATCCATTTTCATGCACGACCAAGAAGTTCACAGATAGAAAGCATGTTAGTCAAGTTCCATTAAAATTAATTAAGACATATACGTTATACAGAAAGGCTATTCGACTAACGAAGAGACGTCGAAATTGCACAACAAAATGAAATTAATTTGTGTAGTCACTACACCCAACTCCTGGTGTAGAATGATCAGCCCAGAAACTAGCGGCAAGCATAGAGAAAGAAATTCGATAGCTGTCAATATTTAAAGGAGAACTGAGAACGTTACCTTTTTTGCCGAATCTGTAATAGTAGCTCTAATAGAATATGGAGAAGAACGAACTAAAGACTTCAAGTTAAACAAAGAAACAAACTTCAAACCATCAAAGAACCAGATGACAATAACAAGAGCAACCAATTTAATAAGTGTGGGTAACATAAAGACTTATATTAGATAATAAAATAAGAAATATAGTAGAACATATAACAGAATTCTCAGCTTTTAATGATAATGGAGCAATAATGATAGAAACTTTAGTTCAGAGAATTAAGGTCAGATTCGCTAGCCTATGCTGTAATGTCAAAACTCAAGTTAAGAAGAATAAAGGCAGACAGTGAATGATTTAATTGCAATTTTAATGAAAATAAAATTTCATCTTCTATATACCGAATTCTGAATAATATACCAACAGTTAATAATACTATAGAAGTGAACTAGAATTAGCACTACAGAAATGAACAAACTTAACAAAGCCGTCGCAACTCTATGCCCAGTCGAATTTAATTACTCTGAGAATGAGAAATAAAATGGATCGTAATTAAATTACATAAACCATATGATCTTTTAGTAGCTATCTAAGAAGAGATTAATGTTTTAGAAGTAGTGTAAGTGAAGTAAAGATATTTTATTATATCATTTAAATGAAAAGGAACACAGTAGGATTAAAACCGAGCACAAACTCTTATTCAAAGGAGCTGCTATTCGGACAAATACAACATACCTAGGTTCAGTTCTCATATTATACAAGGTCTGTTCAAAAAGTATCGCGAATTTTGAATTTCCACGGGCTACGTATATTCGATTTTCAATTTTTTGTGGCGTTATGTTGGTACTCATGTCCTTTACTTATATTGATGTTGTTGAATGTTCAGTTAAATTTTAATAGCTATTTTTCTTGGACGTGTTTTGGCTCGTCTTCGATTTTTGCCTCTTATTTATTTATATTTTACCTATATTTATTTATATTTTAACTATTTTTTTTTCAGATTTATGAACAATGTTTGTTTTGTGAAATGTTAGTGCGCACTTGGTAAAAATATGCCGGTTAATTATGCCACGTGAAAATATTAAATTTTTAATTTTTACCAAATGTCAAAATTAATAGTTGAACATTTCGGAAACTATAGTTGACCGACAAGAAATTCTTTGAGATCCTTCTGTTTTAGACCGAACGAAAAGCTCCCGCCGCAAAATTTTATTTGAATTGGCCCATTTTCCCTATTTCCAATTTGTTCCCGCCTAAATAATAGCGTTGTAGTGTTATAGTTTTGTAAATATGTCGAATTTCGTGCCTGAAAAAGAGTATTTGCGGCATGCATTGCTTTTGTTATTTCATCAAAAGAAAAAGACCGTTGAAAGTTATCGTTTGCTGGTAGAAATTTATGGAGAGCATGCTTCAAGCATAAAAGCATGTGAGACGTAGTTTCGAAAATTTATAAGTGGTGATTTTGATTTGAAAGACAATAAACGTTCGGGTAGATCGAAAATATTTGTGGATGCGGAACTGCAGGAATTATTGGACGAAGACCCAATCCAAATTAAAAAATAATTGGCAGAAACGTTCAATGTGGTACAAGAAACGATTAGCGACTGCTTACGAGCAATAGGAAAAATCCAAAAACTGGAAAGATGGGTGCCACAGGAACTGAATGGCAGGCAAATGGAAAATCGAAAAAACATTTATGAAGTGCTGCTTCAACAGTACGAAAAAGAAGTGTTTGTCATCAATGGAACACGCGATGGCTGAACAGTACTTTGCAAAATTCGAAGAAGTTGAAAATTGGCTTTTTGGGGTGGCATTTATAAATTGCAAAAATGATGGACAAAGTGTGTAGAATCGAATGGCCAATACTTTGGAACTTTTTCCATTTTTGTAAAAATTATGTGTTTGCTTATTTAAAAAACCGGTTACAGATTTGTTCGAATAGTATTCTTAACTATCACTCAAATCATACACATAACAGTAAAATAAAAACTGCCCAAATGTTTACCAAAACAATTTTAAAAATAAATTATCGCTCGTTTTTCAAACAAATACTTAAACTATTTGCAATATCCTAATTAAGAATAATATTCCAGCACACATAATTTGTTCAATCGTCGGGGTTTTGGGTGGCATAGCTGGTTGAGTGATTTGGCCGAGTGGTTTGACTGTGTGCCATTCCCAGGTTGTGGGTTCGATTCCCATATGTTCCCATTAGTTCCCGATTGCACGAAATATAAGAAAGCAATTTGAGAATTAAATTCTAAATTGTAAACTAAATAAATAAAAAGATCAACTGGGAAAAAACACTTTAATAACATAAGCATCCATAGTAATTACAATGTCACCCCAATATTGGAAGATAGTAGACCTATTTACATATCAATTTCTTATTTACCACCACTATCACTTAAAAGATAATAAAATCAACGACAATTTAAAACTAGTTTTCAAACTGATTAACAAATGAAACTATAAATACACAAAAATTAACGACATATAGATAGATCACTAAGAAAAAAATGACGTAGTAAGGTTGATTGTGAAAATTGCGACACGGCATACCTCTGACACATTTCAAAGAAATTAAAGACATCACGTCACGGTCACGAAAAAAAGGGTTACACAAATTAATAACAAATAAAATCAGCGTTAGAATCACATACTTTGACCACAGCACACATACGAGTATTATTTTTTGGCCATGTTAAAATAATTGGTATAGAAAACAAGAGAAGGAACCGCGAAATGAAGTAGGCATGCCACATATACTCGTAAATTAAAAAAGATCATCTTATTACTTTAAAAACAGACTCAGAGTTAATTAAATAATAAAGATTACAAAACTATTCTAAATAAACTAAAGTCGTAACATAACACAATCAATTTGAAAACTAGAAATACATTTGCATCGCCAAAAGAAAACCAGTTATTTTAAATTTTATTAAATTTTTTGGCATTTCAATTGTATTTAGTTTTGCAAAACTATGTGTTTTTGTGACTTACTTAAGCCCTTTTTAAATAATAATACCCGTCAAGAAAATGTTTGTCCGATCAAAACTAGACACTAGTTGTAATGGAAAGTAGTTCGCCCATTGTAAAAATTAAAAAACATGTTGTCTTTTCTAAGATAATGAACCACAAGTTATTATATTCAGTTTTAAGCTTATTATACTATATATACTTTTTAATGGTTATTAAAACAACAATAATAATTCATAATTTACAACAAAATTCGTTAAAAACCAAAAATACGAACAAAGCAAAATAGTTCGCCCGTGTTTTAAATTAAGTCGTCACAAATACAAAGTTCCATATATTTTGTTTATGAGAGCAGAATTCTTCCATCGTCATTACTCAGTAGGACTAGTAGTTCTAGCTAGTTGAAGATCAATTCATAAAATGAATATTATTTAGATATAACCACGGCTTGTTGCTTTAGAAGTGTGGAACTTTGTGCTTTCAGGTGGTTCCAACAAAGGAATCGATAAAAGTCCTTTCTGCAGGATATTTTGATGCTTCACCAAAGTTTGCCAAGTTCCACTCAAACCTGGACTCGTCACTTCGAATTATGTGCTGCAATTGCCTTATTATCCAATTTTCGTGGCTTTACACGAAATTCAGCTGTTTCTTCTTTTTTCTTGCAGTTAACTCATTTGCATCATCGCTCTACCGCGCCATGTACCTACAATACGTAAATCATCCGAAAGGTTCAACTGAACGTCCGTCCATAACATCATGCTTCCACAAGACTTTTACTGCCCGTTCTAATTAGATATACTGCTAAAGGGTTATTAAATTTATTTATTGCTAATTTATTATACAGACTACTTCAAGGTTGCTTATAAACTTATTTCGCTCTTGATGATAAATAACTGTTATTGTTTGCGGATGATTCCATTAAATGATGCAAACGGGTTAAGAAAAGTTTTTCCTTTATCTGATAAAGTTTATTCATAACTTTATCTTTTAATTAGGCATGTAATATCATACTTTGTAGAAACTTTATGCGTTGTTTTTAAATGCTTAGAAGTATCGATAGAAGGTTGCTACAAATCGGTTGATTATACGTTGTATTAATTTTCTTTGCCATCGATTCCCGTTTGTGCTTTACATTTTTTTACACAAAAATCTAAGAATAGGATGTCGCACTAATTTTTTCTTTTATTTTATATTGTCTGTTGTTCTAAATGCGTTTATTATATTTCGAATCACAATATGATTAAACTTATGTCTATACCCGTATGTTTGAGATGCAGATAATTCCTTTTTGGGAACATTAACAAAAAATCACGAACTATTTTATTTAATCATCACATTTAATAAACCACATTTAGTAAAATGACTAAAACTAAACAATAGTTGTAAGTTAAAATTTGCGTCATGAGAAAAGTTATACTAATAAAATAAGTAAAGTAGGTATTTTGCTTCGTTTTTGAGGTGGACAAACTTTTTTACTTCATTTGTGTATTTAGTTTTTAACAAATTTTATGGTAATTGTAGAATTTTCGTTGTTTTTGTATTAATCATTAACAAGCACATAAAATAAGCTTAAAATTTAGTATATATTTTGTTGTTAATTATTCCAGAAAAACTTTGAAAGTACTCATTAAAAAGCGGATTGGCATTGTAATTTGCATTACAGTAGTATGGTGAGAAGTACATCTTTTTAAAAAAAAAAAAAATTCGTATCTTTTAAGCCATATTCATTTGTTTCAAGTCTAGCATAAAATATCTATGTACATTCGAAATTTAATACAGTACACATAAGTAGTCAACTTTTGTAACCTTTAAATTTGTTGTTTTGCTTTTGATACTACAAACTGGATACACAATCTTTTTGTATAAATGGGACAGCCGAGTAAGAATCAAACATTATGATCAGATATCTGGCCTTAAAAAACTCTATACACCCTAGGACAAAAAATATTAAATACAACTCTTTAGTCGACCCACGAAAAGTAATATTACCACTTGTGCATATTAAATTAGAGCTCATCAAAAACTTCATAAAAGCTATGTGCCGAGATGAACTGGGTTTTAAATTTTTAAGACACTTTTATATTTCCTTGAGTGATGAGAAGATTAAAAAAAGAGTATTTATATGTCTAGATATAAAAAAGTTAATTAAAGACCAAGTAACAACTTAACTTTAAATTAAGTAGAAAATAAAGCTTGACTAGCATTTATCAAGGTGAGGAAACTTTTTTATAAAACCATTGATTCGCTCAATACGCCAAATAATTACAAGAAAATATTACAAGCTTATTAAAGAATACAGTATACCATAGTGTGTCCCTTAACACGTTATCCATCCCGTGTACCGAAAATAGTACATAAATTAGAGCTTTCTCTTACCGAATGCATTTTTACATGTAAGTCTCTCACAAAGCTTTGTTGAATATTCTGGCAGGGAATATCTTAAGATACATTTTCTACATTTCCATTAGTTTTTTTTTGTGTTTTGCAAAAAAATATGGGGCCGTGAGTGATGAACACCGAGAGCAGTTTCATCAACATATTACTACAATTGAGAAATGTTATCAAGGAAAGGGGAAGCCTACGATTCAATCTAGTTTCTTATTATGAAATTCCGATCTCTGACTTCAAGCGATAATTAAACAAAAATAAAAGAGTGTATATAATTTGTTTATGTGTAAATTTGGCCAATATATTTAGAAATAAATTTCTCGTAATATTGTGTCGTGACTGATGTAACATATTTTAATTACCTTTCTTTATTGTGTCTAGCATGAGGATTACGAATCACATATTCTTTTTCGCGAGAAAAAAAAATGAAATTTTTTTTTATTGACTAATGTAATTTATGCAATGTACATACATTCAGCTTTTGTTGCCGGTGGTTTCCTAGTTGCCCAATTCGTTCGTATCGATCGTGATCCCAGCCATTGTCCATTCATCGCTGTGATTGCACTTTCAGCTTCCTGCAAATAAAAAGATAAAATGTCCTAAAATTCAATTCAAGCTATATTTTTAGAGAATTGATGGGTTGAAATTGAACCAGTTTTTTGTCGCATCCAGATTGATGCAATATTCACATATAATGGGAATTTGCAACACGTTTCATGTGATGTAGCGTGGAGGCGTTGCAATTCTGCATAAAAGGTGAGGGAACGTTTGGACGAAATGCTAATTAAAGTAGTGGCTGATTGACAGAGGAGGCAGAGAGCTTGATTCTGGACTTTAGGCGTGTCTTGCATAATTACGATCTTTGATCTTGAGTTTTACGATATTTGTCGCTGCTTAAAGTGCAAGCGAGATCGCTACATTAAGCCGTTGTTTGGATTGTGGATAAAAGCGATATCTAAAATGGATAAAGAGTTAAATACCTGGTTTTACGTAGGTATCTTGAAGGTTGTGAACTTTGATCTTAACTTTTGAACTAAATGACGTGAGAAAAGATCAAACAAGATTTTCATCATAAAACTGAAGACCAAAGCTTACAATTCCTCAAGCCAGCCACACAGATAGGTGATATCAAAGCCCAAGCACCACACCAAAATTCAATAAAATTTCGCACTACAAAACTGGATCCACCTACATATACAACATGATCTTGTATGCGGGTTTTTACATGTGTTGTATGGCTTCGAGAATTGCGAGCTTTGATCTTAAATTTTCCCCTAGACGGCAATATTAATGGTCGTTTTGAAATCGATAAAAACTTTACCAGAGCATATTTAAAGGAATTAACACTGGAACTAAGTAAAGCCGTAATAGAAAAAACTGTACAAAAATTCGATTCCAACAGAATTTAGATTGGATTCCAACAGAATTAAATTGGAAAAGCAATTTATTCGCTCAATCAACATTCACGTATAAATCTCATGAAGCAGAAAGGCAGGCCAAGAACCATTTCAAAAAGAGTTGATAAGTGGATTAAGATTGTATCAAATGGAAACTCATAACAACCAGCTCCTAATAGTTTCATGAATGAATATGAAACAATAAAGCAATGTTGTCAAAATCATGTCAAAATAACACGATTTTTGGAATTCAGTACTTTGGACTGTTGAATCTATGTTTCAGTCGAAATACTCTCATTTATACTGCAACAGGATAATGCCGTTTAGGCAAAGAGATTTTAAAATTTTAAAAAGAACAACGTTTTGAAATGGCCTCTATATACTGTGATGTACGTATGCCATTCCATGCTTGAGAGAAGCCTTGTCGATATGGAAGTCGAATGCGGCAGAGGCTTTACGTAATATTCTCGTGAAGAGTTCGAAGTGACCGTAGCTATACGGTGAATGCATTCGGTGCAGTTGCGCTTTGTGGGAATCGTGCGAGTTTCAACTCGCTTGAATGCAGCTTCTTAAAAGTCTGAACACAATGAATGCCGTCGTTAGAAACAACGTCGATTTTGGGCGAAACTCAAAGTCTGCGGTATGCGTTCAAAATCTCTGCATGACAAGTGCGGAAAGAAACACTTGATGGGATCCTTCCCATTTCCATTTTATAATGCAAGGCAATAAGTATTACACCATTGGAGATATCTAAAACTTAGAATTATATAGTTAAGATCAGTAATAAAAGTACCCTGCGAGATATCTACTGGTTCTTCGCAAAATTCAGTTCAAACAAAGTAGTTTTAAAGTATAATTTTCTCAAAATTTTATTTGAAAATTTACTTTTTTCTGTTTTGCAATTTTTGACCTCTTCTAGTATACAAATTCCGCAAAATTCTAAAACTCTCGTAGTGGAAAATAGATGTTTATGTAGGAGTCTAACTCCTAATATTCATGTATTCATTGTAAACATGCGTCAGACTCGTCATTGTATCCAATACTAGCTCTATTACTGGTATTGGTAAAATATGTATTACCATTACAAAGTAAAGGTGTAGGTACTGCACCATTACTGTACTTCAGAAAAATTACTCAACATTACTCAGTATTATCTGGTATTATTTAGAACTAACATCTCCTAACAGTATTGACATTACTTAATATTACGAAAAGCATGATGACTTGGTAATAACTCAGTATTACTTAACAATACTCTACCAGAAGCAATACTTTATCATCATATAATAGGTAAATCAGAATGCTCAGAACAACTCATACATAACATGATAATAATAATAAACGAGTACTTTTACTTCGGGCAGACTTGTATAATTGTAGTGGTTATTGCAATTATAATTACCTTTGCGAATAATTGAATTTTTGTTTTATAATTACTATTAACATTACTGTATTATTAGTAATTAATTACAAATTATTAACATTAAACATTGTCATTTATTTAGAAAAATTCTTAAATAATTCAAAATATTATATCCTACTTTCATTAAATACTGTATAGATGTTAATGTATTTAATTTTCTTTTAAAAGTACATTATATTTATATACATGACTTGCATTTTTTTCGAAAAGTAGGTTAAGTTGTGTAAACCTCATTGTTTTATTTCAAAACGCTTAAAGCGTTTTATTGTGACGTCCCCCATTTGGTTGACATTCTCACAGTTTTTAAAAATTTAAAGTATTTTGAAATGAGACAATATTAATAAAATGCGTGACGTTAGAATAAAATACTCTAAGCGTTTTGAAATACTAAGATTTACAGTGTATGTATGCATTGGAGAATATTACAAATATTTTTTTTATTAAATCTGGTAGGAAGCAGTGCTTATCAGACGAAGCGTTTAAGAAGTTTATCGTTAGGAAAGCCAATTTCCATAAATATTTAATTTGATGAAATTTTTCAATGCACAATTATAATTTCTTTATAACAATTTCAATTGCAATGTGCAATAGTAATGAAAGCTTCAGTGTTAATTAATTGCAAAGAACAAATTATACTAGAATTATTATCATTACAATTGCCATTGAAGTATTGGTAATGGTAATTTAAAAGAAATTTCATTACTGACAATAATAATGGTAGCAGTAATCAGTGTTAATCTAATGCATTATTTTACAAGTCTGCTTGTTGGAAATGTTAAGAAAATCATTTTTTTATAGTTGTACATTGTGTTTTTTAATTCACGCCTTGAAAATTTAATATGCAAGGTGTTTTTTAGTGGGCATGCCAATTTTTAATGGTATGCACATTACTCTTTTATTTTTATCTCTTGGTCAACTCAACGTAGCGACATCCAATTCACGGCAAAAATCGACTATACCAGTTTTCTTTCCAAAGATGTCAACAATGTTAACCTATGGGTGGTGGCCACTGCAGGTATGCTTACTTCCGACAGCGAAAAATATGTTTTTCATTTTCCTAAATATAGCTTATCCTCACATTTTTTCCTAAATTGAATACATCAATATGCCTTTTTATTATTTTTATTAAATTGTTCGTCTTATATTCTTATTTCCTCCAACAAGGTACGAGAGGCCCAGTTTAAATAGGGATAGAAAGATCTGTTCTTTAGGAAACCTTAATTAATCTTACTTTTTATTGCCCTGTAATTGAAGAGTTGTAAAACGAACAAAATATCTCCAAAAATTATCGGAAATGTTTATTAAGCATACACAGGTAAATTTTTTGAATTATTGCTTTCTAAAAGTCATAAAAAGGTTAATAAAATTTATTTTATTGCCCTAATTAGCTTGTCTTAGCCAGGCATACTTGAGACTATCGCAACGTTCTTTACTAATACCTTACAAAATTTGTATAAAAGAGGGTTAGTCAGAAATAATATCGATCATAGTTGAAAAACCAAGTGATAACTAATTCTAAACTGAAATATTTAAAAACTGGCGAATTCATTTTTTGAAAAATATCCCTATATAATTTATATTTACGGTATAGTCGTCGAAAACGAAAGATAGATTATCCGGGAATACCCTATCCAGCATATTCTTCAGATTTAACCTTCTTCGACTATTGCCTATTTTCAAACCTATAGAAATGGCGGGCGGTAAGAGATTTGGGTCGAATGAAGAGGACAACGAAAAAAACGCCTATTTTGAGGGCCTCAAGAAATCCTATTATTTGGAAGGAATAAAAAAACTGAAAAAACGCTGAACAAAAGGACACTATGTTGAGAAATAAAAGCTTATTCACCTAAAAAATATCTTTAATTTAAAAAGTCACTGACTTATCAAACTGCCTTTTTATTTAAATAAACAAAAAATCTACATTTTATTTGCTATATTTTATCCCTATATATACAACCGCTTCTGCGTACATGCCGCTGGGACGCTAAGCTGTCAACGTAAGGCACTGATTGGCTTCTGCCGGCACATACTGCCACCCGTTCGTTCTGCAATGGTATTGACGGACTAAAGTAAGTACATAAAATGTACAGTTTAAGTTTCAAGTTTTATCAAAAGTCTTTGTTTTTTAAGTTAATGAAAATAACTTTAACGAAATCTGCCAATTATATACACTCCGCGACAAAATGATGACCCACCCATAAATTTTACCTGTTTCATGCAAAAAAGCAGGTACAGACATACATTTTAATGCCTGTTGTAAATACAATCTTTGAAAAATGCTAGTATACATAATTATTTTTTCTTTGAAATTAATTTTGAAGAATTATCTGGTGTTTTCTAAAAAAATGGTGCGTCAAAATGATGACCCAGGTAACAAATAATACTTTTAAAATAAAATGAGTACTCGGGTAACATGATATAAATAGAACAGTCGTTGTGAAATGAATTATCAGTGTGGTTTTGAAAGCCAGTACGCCATCATTAGTAATAATGGGCAGTGAAAAGCAATTAAACAAGACTGAAAGAAAAATAATTTTAAATTTAGAAAAAGAAAAGCAAAGTATTTCTCATATGACGAGAATTTTGAAGAAAAGTCGTCCAGTGATTACAAATTTTCTGAAAGATCCCGAAAATTACGGTTCCAAGAAAAGTCTTGGTCGTCCTCGTGTTGTAATCTCTAGAGAGGAGTGAGCAATTCTAAGAGAGGCTTCAAACAGCTAGAGAAATTGCAACTAGAGCTAGTTTGTTAACAAGCGTAAGGAATGTCCAGCGAATTTTGGCAAAAAAAATGAGAACATCCAACGCAGAAAACTCAAAGTAAAGCCGCTTTTAACGGCAAAACATAAGGAGGAACATTTAAAGTTTGCTCGTGAACATCTCAGGTGGAAGAAAAATGGAAGAAGGTAATTTTTACCAACGAAAAGAGGTTTAATTTGGGTGGATCAGATGGGTAGTCCACGATTTACAGAAAACGGAGATGTTTCGGAAGGCACAACAAATGGGAGGAGGAAGAATAATGATTTGGGCAGGAATAGGCTACAAAGAAAAGACGAACTTACGATTCGTTTCTGGAAAAGTTAACAGGAAATTTTATATATAGCTATCGACAAAGAAATAAGGAGACAAGAAAACTTGATTGCAGGACAAAATTTGATTTTTCAACAGGATAATGCTGCAGCTCATACTGCCAGAAGAGTGAAAGACTATCTTCAAGAAAATGATATAAAGCTTTTGTAATGGCCATCAAGGTCTCTAGATATTATCGAAAATGTTTGGGGTCATCTTGCAAGAACTGTTTATCAAGGAAACAGGCAATTCTTAACCATAAATGAATTGAAAAACGCTGCTCAGAAGGCTTGGAATTTACTTCTTAGAAAATATTTAAAATTGTTGTTTAAATTTCTCTTCCAAAACGGCAAATGGAAGAGGTAATAGATGCAAGAGGGAGTTTCACTCATTATTAAAAAGTAAAAACAGTCTTTTTAAAAAAAGAACTGTACTTTTTATTTACCGTTCTCCGAAAATAACTGGGTTTACAGGTATGTAGTCGAGTTTGTGTTATTTTAGGTAGGTACATAAGTTTATTTTCTTGACTCTTATTTTGTACATAAATACACTTTTTAAGTTCTTATAACTTTATTTATTGAGAATTGATCAACTGTATGCAGATAGTGCCTTCTGATTAACAGCGAATGCCCGAAATTTCCTAAATAATTTCACTTCACACGTTACACTCTAGTCTGAAGAGAAAATATTTAATTTTGAAACAAGTGATAGATTAACAAGTTCGCCATTTAGATATTTAACATCACAGCGAAAAATGAGTTGAAAAAAGGAAAAAGCAACAATATTTCCCAACTTGCTAGAGGTTTAAAATAATTGCTCCCATAGCGATTGCTAAAGATTTTAAGATGTTAAAGAAAAATTCAAGTTTGACTCCCTTTCTTAAGATACTTAAGAATTTCCACAATACACCCAATATCGTGCTCGAATTCATTTTTGTATAAATTCCGCTCGAGAGCTTGCCTGATTTGACAGATGGAAAGGCAAAGAAAATGTATAAAACCAAACCTAGAAAATAAAAACAAAAAAACAAAAAAAAATGTCGACAATAGTAGCTTTCATTGTCGTCAAATTTTTCAGCTAGAAAATTCTTTTGACGGTCAACCAAAACCCAGTGAACCATAAAATATTCGAACGTCCCCCAGGAGTAGACAGTGGCAAGAACTTCCTTGAAATTCCTCTCGGCTTTCGCCTACCGTAACGACCACAATTTGGCACCATAATGTGCGTCTAATTTTCATAACAAAAAGTATATTTCTTGGCGACTAAAAATTCCCCATATCCTCAAAGGTAGTTCGTGCGCATCAAACGTGATTCATGAAATGATTGTGTCTTTATCCTATACCCTAGCAAATAATGCCGCTGTTCTTAACAAGTCCAGAGAAGAATGTATCAAAGCCGTCATCCCCAAGAATTTAACTCATCTAACAACTACGGAACCACACATCCTCGGGTTCGTGTCAATGTGAGCAAATAAATTTGTCATGTTTGTCTGGTTGTGGCTCCAACGAATATGGTCGTGATTCCCAGTGTGCCGAAAGGAAACATTTCAAGGCCTGCATACAAAAATGAGAGCTGAAGAATTCCGCTGAAGGAGAAAATGAAATCCTTCCTCCCCATGACGGTTTCCCGGGTTTACTTCAGCTGCCCTGATTTGCTTTCTGATATATTTATTTTCTCTGTTTATTCGATTTATGGGTAACCCTTAGTTCGGGTGGGTGTGTAAGTCTGTATATCTTAAAGCAAGCGATTTGCCACTTGAATAATTTCGTCTATTGCTGTGCTATGTTCTTTTCCACTTGGCTGGGAAGGTCTTTTTTTTTTGCATTGACTTGAAATCGCTTTTCTCTAGAGAGCGAATTGTCCTTCGGCGCTTTACAGTCCTCTTGCTCCATCCGCAGGCCACACCCGCTCCAGAATCAGTGCAAGTAACTTTATTAATATTTCTACTCATAACGAAGCTGAAATCAGCGGTTCAATTTGAGAACGCTATAAAATTTCAAGAAAAGTACCCTGAATTGATTACATTATACCACTACCTTTCGAAAGGGATCAAAAAAATAATAGAACGAGATACTCTTAATGATCTTTGCATGATAGTGCTAGCCTGAACTAGGAGAACATTATCTTGCACGGAAAAAACAGGTCAGGCTGCCGATTAGACAGACAGAACGCAAAATAAATGCACATTCTCTCGTAATAATGAATTCCGGAAAGGTCATAAAAAAGTTTCTCTTTAAATCGGAGATTGCTGCCCATCGTAAGAAAAGGGTTCTTTAGTTTTCTTCAATTCTTCTTTGATACCTGAGAGAAGATCAGTTTTTAAAATTGTTTTATTTTTTGCCGCAAGTTGCTGAACTGGGTCTCGAGTATTGTTGGTTTCAGCAGGACGGAGATTTTGAAACATTAATTTCCGGGACATGTGATCTCCCGTTTTAGCGATTTGAATTGGCCAGCAAAATAGCCAGATCTGACGGTGCCAGAATTTGTTCTTCGGGACTTTTTGAAATCTAGCGTTCACTATAACAAGAAATTTCCAATTTGGAACTATGTAGGTATTTTGCGAACAACAATTCAAAATGCCGTAAAACGAGCACATGTGCATCAACTCAGGAGATGGCAATTTGACCGATATTATTTTTCAACTTAATGTCAATTATTTTACACCTTCAAAAAAATTTTCTGTGAAAACAGAGCCCAATTTCATTAATGTCTAACAAAATCACAGCCAATTCGCTATTCGCAGCTATCGTTTGTGAAAAGGTTTAGAGTAGTTCCTAGAAAGTTCTATGAGAAGTCCCTAGAATCGCAGTTAAGTTCGATTTTTGTAGCTTTGGGGAATATTGCTATAAAGTGTCTGGTTGCAATCTCTTTGATAAATTCACCTTTGATTTTTACTGTCGTAGTTTTGCAGGGGGTAGATATATTTTGTCGGATTTGCAGAAGTCCAAGGACGCAGCCTTCTTGGTTGTTTTTATGTAGTTGTCTCGGTGTCACAATAGAAGTCTACTCCGATTTTCTTGCATTCTCCGTTGTCGAAGTAGTAGGTCTCATTTCCCAATGTCAGGAGTAGTTTCGGGAGAATAATGATTTTGTTGTATTTGGGATGGGATAGAGATGGTGAGATGAGTAGGTCTCGGGATTTGTCAGGAGAAAGCGAATAATAAATACTATTTTATAATTTGAATAGTAGCCTTCTACACTTAAAACTTCGTAATTGTTATGAATATATGTAAATAAAATATTAAATATTTGAACATATTTTTTAATGTGAACACTACGGCTAATCCTTCCCGATGAAGTTGAAAATAGTTTTGTTCAGCAGGTGAAAGGGCAATACTGACAAACCTCACTGGCCGTTCTTCACCATTAACTAAATGTAACATAATGCCCGCAACCAATTAAATTTCACATTTGCCTGCAATCATTTATATAATTCGTTTAAGTGACCATACAAATTAGGCACAAATCTACTGTAGTAATTAAATCACCCCAAAGCCTGTAATTGGTGTTTATTGTATGCGGTGTATTTTCGATTGATTTATTTTTTTACGCAATAGGATTGATAGAATTGTATGAAAGAATATATTCCAGCTGTGTGGCATGTGTCACCATCTAGTTGGAACCATAAATTTCTAATGTCAAGCTCATCCAATTCTGGCAAAAATAGTCTTCCAATATGACACGATAGCGAACTCCATTGACCGTAATATGGCGATAAAACAATATATAACTCCAGCATGAAATCCACATTACATGGTCATTTTTTGTGGTTGTAATGTAGTCTCTTCAAGCACATGTGGGTTTGTTACTGCCCAGCAACGCATATTTTGTTTATTGACAAAGCCATTAAACCAAAAATGAGCTTTATCGCTCAAGATGATTTTACGATGAAATCCAGGATTATCTTCAAACTTTAGCAGAATCTAATCGGAGAAGTTTCGGTGCTTCAAAGGATCAAGAGGCTTCAGTTCCTGAATTAATTAGATCTTGTAATCCACGATGTTTACGCAAAATTCGCTACGAAGCGTTGACAGTATCGTATCAGGAAAGTGAAGATATTTCTCTCTCTGTAACCACATACTGCAGCCATAAGCCGAGAATTCGATAGTTTTTCTGAAACAATGTAGGTGTAAGGCTTATTCCGGTTTTCGTGAGACCCTTCCCTTTTTGATCAAAACATAAATCAACTCTGGACTCGTCACTCCGAATTATGGATTGGAATTAACTTATTGTCCAAAATCTAGCCACTTCTCTTTTCGTATTGCAGTTAAAAAAGGGTTTTTTTAGCTTGAAGAAGTTTATTCATAATATTGTCGTTTACTTGGGGCTGCGCTATCGTACTTTATAAAAGTTATATGCTTTTCTTTATATGTTTATCAATAGAAATTTCTTACTAATCGATTGATTACACGTTGTGGTAATTTCTGTTGATTTACTGCCGATTGACGTTGGCGTTTCCCAATTTTGTTGTGTGTTCTTGCTTGCTTGCCTTAATTAATATTTTTTTATTATTTTACTTTATTTTTCTTCATCATTTGAAATAATTCTTTTGCAGGCAATAAATAAATAACAACTAAACTTATCTTCAGATAACTATCTCTGTTTTTTTTAGAGTATTATAGAGATGAATTTATTATAAAATGTCACTAAAGAGTGCATTCTTCTTTGAGGGAAAAACGTAATACATAAATTTACCAGGAATTTGTAATGCTATGGGAGAAATTTATATTTAAGAAGGCGTTAAATTACTGGCGACCTCATTTTGACTATTCAGAAATTAACCTTTGGCTACATAGAATATTTTCACATTTTGCAATGCAAATGCGATTGAAGTATTTTGGTGGATAGAGTATGGAATGAACTAAATTATGTATATTTATACCTTCAGGACTGCATGCGTTACAAATCAAGTAAATATTTATTGAACATAAGTAAAAACAAAGTCCAAGCAGTGGTACGTAACAGGCTAATTAGCTTGGGTATGATTAGCATTATTAGTTTTCCAATCTGGTCCATGTTTAGAAGTGACAATTTGAAATATCATTAAAAAAATGAAAATTGTATAAATAATAGAGAAAGGCAAAATCATAAGTTCTGAGTATAAATACCAATTTTTTTTAGAATTGATATTAAACCGAAATAATAGTTAATATTAACACTCACCGCTTTTCTTACAAATGACACAAAACCATATCCCTTTGATTTTAATGTTTGCGGATCCCTTACAACTCTGCAGTCTCTGTAATGATAAAAAGGCATTTCATTATAAAACGGCCGTTGTTGTAATCAACTGGGAATTAAATGTACCAACCAATCTGCAAAAATAATTCTCTTTGATATTAAGTATAGAGAGTTTCTCCTTCTGCCCAAAATTCCCAAACAGGGAAACCCACAGTCGCCTCCTCGGCGCGTATCAGTTGATTACTGCATAAAAGGAGAACAGTAGATATCCATGAATTTTGAGCTACTTGTCGTTTTAAACTCCAATGAAAAACGACAGACAAAAATAACCTTTTATGCAGATGCACATGGCATGAATATATTTATAAGTCAAATATACCGGCAGGAGTCGAGAGGCTCGGGCATTTTGAAGCGTGCTTGCAAGCAAAATAGACGCCCTATATCTCGTTTGGAGAAAATACACGAATAAATGCATAGGGCCAAATATATGTATATGCCTACGTATATATGAAGTTACGTTCTACGGTTGGCAGAAAAGTCAACCTATTTTGTGATTTATCTGCACACATTTACCATTTACCTCAGACGAAGCGAATGCAAATCAAGTATTTTAGTCACACTTTTATCTTGTTAAAGTGATTCCATAGATCTTAAAAGTAAACGGTGAAATATACATTCGAGTGCGCCATCATGTCATTCATTGTGATTGAGGAACACCGACCAGATTCTTTCATTGCTCGTAGTCTCGGGCATCTACTATACGGTTTTCTCCCTGCGCTTTTATATGGTAACTTTTTCTCCTCAGCTCGTCTCTGTAATTGAACTCTCTTTCTTGAATATTTGATTGGAGAAAATTATAGGAGTTTATCCGAAATTTGCATGTCGCTTTCTCAATGTGCCTTTCTCGTTAATCATATTTATTGAGCATGTTGACTGAAGTTATAGTTGGCAGAGCTCGACAGTGTCGATATCTTTAATTTTGCAAAGGACCGGGCGAACCAGTTACGCAACACTTGTATCTTAGAATTAGATTTATTTCGGAAAATTCCGCCAATATATTTTACTAGTCTTAATATTCCTCCTAAATGATGTAGAAATTACCCCATACATTTAACAGCAAAAGTAGAAAAATAACTTAAAATTCAACTTATTAGTCGATTTTAGAAAAATTTATTTATCGTAAAAATGTAGAAGAGTTGTGGTGTCCGGATCTGGAAAAATATGAGTTCAACTTAAGGTTATATCAAAACTAAAAAATAAAATTGAAATGTAACTTAATTCAAAAATAAAACTAAAATTTAAATTGAATTTGAAATAAGAAAAAAAAAATTTCCGTTTTAGATTAAAATTTATATTTGAAATTAGTGTTGGAATAAAAATAAAAATTATAAATGATTTAAGAATTAAGGAAACAAATAAATTAAATGCATTTTGTTGCGAACTCTTGCTCTACACGCCGTACTAACAAGATTTGACGCTTTCCAACTTCTACTTGTTTTAATCGATAATAGATCGATGTCGCTGCTTCCCATTGGGGTGCTAATAACGAGTATTCTACTGGGGATTATCATATTACCCTTCAAATTATCGTCAATAAAATACTGTCCGATATCTTTCTAGGCAATTATTCCATATCAAATATTAACCGACAAAGGGCGCTGATGGTTTACTTCACCGTGGTTCACAATTCTAACAAAGGAAGAAAGGGTTGAAAGTGATACTCTTTATTGCAAAACCCGTAGAGAACTTTGGCATACTTTATATTTGCCTTCAGAAATAAGATGCCCGGTACATTTTCGATCTGGTCCATCAACATTCACGTGGAAAAATTTATTGTAGAGGTCAAGAGTCGAAAAAATTCTACCCTGGTATAGATTCTTCAAAATTTTCTTTATTAGTGGCAAAATGTATCGGTCTTTAATAATGCGATGATGTAGGTTTAAGCTGTGTGCAGTCTACACGTAGACAAAGGCATAATGGCAATAGTCAAAACCTGCGGTAAATTTGGTGAGGCCTTCCTGGGGAAGCCTGATGGAATCAGTAATTCTTATGAGTGAAGAACGAAGTTATGTCTCAGTTCATGTCAGGAAAGGCAGCTGGAATTAATCGAATTGAATTTTCGCTTCGAACAGCCTTCTCCTGGATTTTATTTAACATCATAATTTTTTAATACAAAGTTCTTGGTATAAGTAAAATCGTAAACCAACCGTGCCAAACTTTACGTTAACGGAGGCTGTGGGTTCGAATCCCACGATAACCATGGTATTCTACTCTACGAACACAATGGGTCAATGAGTGCAATGGACAATATCTGACCGTTCGAGGCTACACGTCTCGCCCACTCCAATAATAATAATAAATAAAATATTGTTGCAAGAAAAACAGCGTGAAACCTCACCTTTATGCCGGACAATTTATCTATCTATCAATAAACTAATGCATTTCGCTTGGTGTTTCGTTTTATCGCATAAAGGTATTCTAGTAAAGTTTCATTACTATTCTTTTTTCGATTCGCGAGGGGAACGGTGCACACTTACGCTCGAAGGGGCCACTTCGAGTTCATTTGTAAGTACAATACATTTTGAAATGTTTATCATGAATTAATTTTTCTCGAAGCCTCGATAGGTAGCTACCTTAGCGGCCCAGCGTAATAGCCTACGTCCAAAAAGGTTTTGTCTGCATGACGTTCCACTCGCATTCCATCGTGATATGTAGCTATTCTTCTATATCTTTAAATACGAAATTATTTGCCATTTATTTTCCTCTATGGACTTCTTTACTTTCCTTTTGTATCTGTATTAATCCATCTTGACTTTCAACAGGGGTTTCCGTAAAAAGAGGAGCAACAAATTTATTCGATTCCGAGCTTTCGTCTCTAGAAGTACACTACAACATCGGAAGGTAATCTTTGGATTAAATCAGTTTTTTGTTCATAGTTCCTACCTAAATCGTGCATACGCAAAATTTTTGAAGTTTAGAAATCGTATAATAATCTAAATCATCCATAAGTGCCCGACCTTCTTCATGAAACTCGGAGTTAAATAAAAATCTTACATTTTCCTCTTTCAATTTTTTAAATTATCTACTTTGTAAATCACAATTCGAGTTAAAAATATTTCGCTCGATAGTTGTACTGTTCACCGTAGCTGTTATTGAGTGCATGATGCAAATTTATGCAGCTTAGCAACTACTTTTTTTGCTTATCCGCACAAAATTTTCAGTTTTAAGTTTACTTGAGAATCATATTTTCACAATCTAAAAAGTTCATTACATTTCAGAAAAAAATAACGCAGCAAATTATTACGAATTCAGAATTTTCTTTAAAACAGTTCCGCTTCATATAACTTTCGGTAATTAAATTATCTTTTTACCGATTAATATTTAGAAAATGCCGCAATAATAATACTACTATGGTATAAAATAGCTCGCCCATTCCTTTTTTAATTAGTACTAGACAATAAAAGTATTTTCTGCGATGATGAAGATCAAAATATTATACTTATTATATGTTATTATTATAGTTATAGTTATAGTTATATGATTCATAAAAAAGCAACATTAATTCATCATTTACAACAAAATTCGTTAAAAACCAATAACACAAACAAAAAAGTAGCAAAATAGTTTGTCTATTATGATTATTTTTTATTAGTACTACGATTATTTATATTCATTTTACAAAATGTTGTTTATTAAAACAAAGGTTTTGGTTAAAGTAAGTTTAAATAAAACGTGTTAGGAAAACTTTAAGTGAAGACACCAGAAAAGTTATTGTTAATGATTATAAATAGAGGGAATTTGAATCCTATAAATGCGAAAGTTTGCATACCTCGGTGTATGCTTTGAGATATAATAAAAGTTTTTGGAACAAGATATCATTTATTTATTTATTTATTTATTCAGCCTACTGATTTCATTACAGTCTTACCGATTAGAAAATATTAAATTATATCAAAAATTTTTTAATAATTCATTTGACAAAAAAATATTTCAGTTTTGAAAATTTGTCCATCAACATATATCAAAAGTCAACATAATAATTGAAAGAATTAAACTTGCTATTACTTTTAGGTATCACGTTATTTAAACCGTAATTAGTTTGGGAAGAAACGTGTAGGAATTTTTTCGATCAGAGAGGTCTTTCAATAGCGTATATATGAATTAATCTTCATAATTCAGGACATATAATAACACCACATAAGATCTCTTTAAGAAGTAAAACATCACGACGTAAACTAAGTTTAGGTATGTAGTAAACCTCTGGATTCATAAGAAAAAATATTGCCTTTAAAAAATTTTAACTTAGAACAGAAGAAACGGGTACACGATCTTTGCACAGGATTCAATCCTATTCGAGTGAGCCATGTATTTCGGAGACAAAAAAAAAGTATTCACGCCGTATTCAAGAATGGGTCTTATTAAAGAGACATATGTATAAAATTTTTATATCAATAATATCAGAAAATTCATTAGAATTTCTTTTTATGAATTCTAGAGTTTTAAAGGCTTTAAAACAAATATATTCAATATGTTTTACATACGAAAGCTGATTTCCAGAACTCTAACCAATAGAGAATCGTTTACACTGTAAGCATACTTTATTTAAAGAGTGAGAGAAAGTAATGACTCGGCATTTTGAAATATTTAAATGTAGGTCATTCGTAAGATCGTGTTGTAGCCGAGTGCAGGAATATAAAATACTTACATCCAGAAAGAATTTCAACTTATCAGCACACTTTAAACATTGTGAATAACAAAAGCAATTGATGACATCATTGATTAAAAGAAGAAATAATACCGGGTCGCATTGATTACCTTGAGGTACGCCCGATTTAACAGCGAAATGTGTGGAGGTGACATTATCAACTGACACATATTGTTCTCTATTTAACAAATAGGAGTTTATCTACATTAAAAAAGTTGAATGAATACCATATTTCTGTAGTTTCCTAATTAGATCGGAAATGTTTATCTTGCCAAAGGCTTTAGAAAAGTGTGTATAAGTAGCATCCAACTGATATCCGTTTTCCATAGTAGTTATGGAAGAAGTGGTGAACAAAGACAAATTGGTGATAGTTGATCTACCTTTCATAAATCCATGTTAGTGAGAACAAATAATTTCCTTGTATAAAAAAAATAATTTAGTCGCAAGTATGTAGTCTAATAACTTAGGAATTAACTTCATTAAGGATACAGTTCTGTAATTTGTAATTAAATACTTTGAACCAGTTTTAAAAATAGGTTTAACGACCGATAATTTCTAAATATCGAGGAAGTAAGCTCTCCTTAATGAAGTGTTAAAAATCATAGTTAGAGGTAAAACAAAGCTGTTACAGATACCATCTGAGTCTACCGAATAACTCATCTCAAAATGATTAATACTGTATTTCATATCTACTTCCATTAATATTAATACCAATATTAAGCAATTCATGAGGAGCCGTTTCCTTGGGGACATTGTGACCACCATTTACTGTTCATTACGTAACCATACTGAAAATTGTGCGAAAATCTTCCAGACTGGAGGATCTTTTATTATTATATTCCATACATTTGGAAGACATGAAGAGGAACGTTCATCATTAGTATAACTCCAGAATGAACTGCTATTATTTTTAATATTATGCTCAACCGAGCAAGTATATCGTTTATATAGGAACCGGTGTAAGCATTCGTACTCCCTTTGAGGGAGTGAGTTAAATTTTTCAATGGAACATGTCCTTTCATATCAGAATTAAAAATTTTCTACTCTTCTACTTCCAAGGAACAATTATTTCATAACTCATTCCATTTAATATTAGCAAAGTAACTATTTAAGGCACTAATATTTGTCAACTTTAAATTACCAACCTCCGTTCCAATTTTAGGCTAATTTTGAAAAATTATAAATGGGGTAATTAATATCTAAAGATTTGTAATGCGAATCGCATTTAAGTACAGAAAATATACAGTCATTTACATGAACAAAATAATTTTTAGATATGAAAACAAGATTTAAGAATTTACCACAAACATTACAAGTCGAGTTAACCTGAACTAAATCTAGGATTGACATATTATCAAGGAAAGGGATATTAATCTCCGAAGAAGCACCCGTTGGTAACAAGCTCGTTTCGTCTTCCGTAGAAACCCACGCGATTTTGCTTAAATTGAAGTCACCAAGAACACATATTTCAAAGGTATCCAAAAGTGTAGATGATATGTACAAAAGTGTCCGTTGTAAATTTCTAAGCCAAAAGAAGGTGGGATATACCTCACACTGATGACAATTGAAGATTCGAAATGATAATGATTCAATTTCCAATATTAGAAAGTACAAATAATAAGCTTAAAAATAAAATATTATATTATTTTTCATTTTCCTATAGAGAAAACAATTTGGAATATTAAAAAGGTGAGATCCTATTTTGGATATCTTTCCTAGGTTAAGATAAATTGGGCCCACGCGTATGAAAAACACTTACTTCCGAGCCTGCAAAATATGTGCGAGTTTACATTCACATTTCGATTTATTACACCTTGTTATCTGATACCACTTCTGACATAATGTGTGGACATGTTTAGGTAATTTTTTGAGGTCCAGATTATTCCACCGCATGTTACTTTGTTCTTTTAGTTCAGCTTTATTGAAATTAAAAAGTTTTCAACGAAGGAATAAGTGCACGATTAAATAGTACACGAAATGGTAACATATACTTTTGATTAATCTTCTTTTATAATTTCACTTTGTGAAAAAACAGACGCAAGTTAATAATTTTAATACCTGTATAAAACAACTATAGTATTATTTGATACGACTGCATCACGGCTTCAGCTTAACTGACCAAGCGAACCAGATGGACATTCACCAACCAATCAGTAACCGCTAAAATTTTGAGCTTTGTAAGTAGCAATGCGATTGAGATAGATTAGAGAGATAATGACTATCTGTTCAGGCATCTTCGCCCCCATGCATACGAGTACATACAACCCCAAGAAAAAATATGCAAAATATGATTCAAATTTTTCAACGATAACTCAAAAAGTGGAAACGTTTTTATTAAAGATTCTTACAATACACACATTTCACTGTTATGCCCTTATCATGTTGAACACCATATGCCCAGCGGTGTTCCTTTTTGTATTTATGTCAGACTTTATGTGCTAGCTGTTGGAATCATAACTTGTTGTTCATGTTTTTCATGTCTAAAAATGACTGATTTAGTAAGCTAGTGGTGGACTTTTTAATTTTTGTGTTTTTCTAAATTTCATTACATTATTTTTGTGACCCACCGATGGTAACTTAGTCCTACATTGTAATTGTAAATATAAAGAACAATGTTCTCAAGGATAATAACGTTGTGTGGGCATATGACACTCGACGTGTTACGATAAATTAAATTTTTTGTTTTAAATAGGTGAACAATTTCAAGGTAATTAAACAGATTATAAAATTCTACAGAACAACAAATTTCTATATCTGTGTGAAGATCCGTCAAAAGGCAAAAAAAATCACAAAAGAACTAATAAAACTGATTATTAAAGTAAACATTACTGTACTATTGTTTTATTTTACAGTATTAAACTTGTATATTATAATTTTACTTAAAGTAAATAGGTAATATTGCTAATACCTGGTATATGCCATTATGTCTTTAGTCTGTAATGTATTTTCTTTATTATCGACCAAATATTTTCAATTAAATTCAAATCTGGGCTATTAGATGGCCAGGGAAGAGATTTTATGCCCAAAGTGTCGTTAAAATTGATAATTTATATTACAATTAATCATTAATAAAACTATCATATTGAAAAAACCGTACCTCTTTTAGCTTCATTATAAGATGCAGAATCGTCTTGAAAAACTAGTTGTTCAATATTTTCTCTGACAATGTTATTATTATTAGTAGAACGTCCTCGTTGAAGATTTCTTCATATTTTGCGACGTTAGCTGACCCTTTAAGAATAATAATAGGACTTATACGTATATCTTTCCCCAGTTCTACAACGAACAACCTACCTTCCTTCTGATTAGAATCCAACTGAAAATATAACTATGAACAACAGCTCCGCTTATTGAATTAAAACAGGTGAGCGTACTACTGGAGACTAACTTAATAATATACAAATATTTGTGCTTCGTCACGAAACAAATCATCGATTAATTTTACCTGCTAATTTAGTTTTAATATCAATTTACATTTTTTCATTGATTTTATAAGTTTGACATCAATTTAAATTTTTTGAAAAGGTCTGCATCTGACGAACAAATGCTTTTCTCATGTTTCAAAATTTTCAAGGTTTTTTAGACACTCGACTCAAATTGTTATGCGCATTTTATTGTTTCTTTGTTAGTCTGTTTTATTACGAACGGATTTAGGAGATTTCTTCGGGCGGTCATAAACTTAAGTTTGGGTCTCGGGAAAACCGGGCGTCGGATGTCGGGTTTGGAGCGCAGGAGGACAACAGATATTGGGTCTGGATCGCCTAAGCAAACAACCGAGAGGACAAAAGAACCGGCCTGGGACTGTGAACCAAAGATCATGAATTACTAGATGGGACACTCGTGACGTATTTCCTTATCTTTTTTCGACCTTGGTCCCCTTAATCCACCGACCTTGCAGATTTTGCTAAAAGTGGATAGTAATAAAGGGCTCACGCGTGAGAGCAAGACAAAAATTTAGGGGGAGGTGAAACGAAAATTAAAATCACGTTCCAACACCCAAAGCAGCGCATACGTTTAAATAGGATTGGCTCGCCTTTAAAAATGCACAGTGAAAAAATGTAAGCAGCGCGCATCCATATACATGCTCTGAGTGTGCTACCTGCCTGTTCCCCATTCTCAATTCAGGATTTCCCTATGCTTGAACATTGCCTGGGGACGGCACTAACCCCATCCATGCAGAGGCACACAGGCGAGCCCGACAGATTGGGCCGCCTTTAAAAATGCATGGTAAAAAAACGATGCATTTTATTGCCTACACTGTAAGTGCTGTAGATGAGAATTTTTAGCTGCCTCTTCTTATCTCTTTCGTTCTTATTGGAATTTAGATGAGGCATAGGAAGCAGTAGTTCTTTGCTACTTTCTCTAATGGAAAAATTTACCCCAGGCAGTTTTAGAAATTGCATATGGGTTAGAGTTTTAAGCTTGTATAGAGAGTGTCCCATCTAATGGTAATTCATGATCTTTGCTGTGAACCTCCGTTCCTCGAGACTTTCTCCGCTGTCGAGTCGTCGGCGCAGGTTCGAACTTGCAGAAAAAGGAACGTATTTTCATCTGGACGTCCATTGGCGGATTTTCCCTTGAGGGATAAGTAATGCCCACGGCAGAAAAAGGGGAACAACCAGCTCATGTCGTAACAATATGTGTTAAGACATAAAACAGGGAAGTGGGTCATTTAATTAAAGATCTTTACTAGCTACTTTAATAGCACCTTGGCTAGTTATGTTAACTGTGCTGACATATTTTGGTTAGAAACATTGCGTCGGCTGTAACAATTACCTGCTGTATTAGTGATATGAGTCAGTGTAATTAGGTTTGTTGTTTACTGGCGAACAAACAAGTTTTCGCGCTACTTCATCCAATTCGGCCGTTTTATTTTCATGTTTTACGTATGTTGCGGTTTCGTCGATTTTGTTTTTGCAACTAGTCCAATTTTGGTGAACCATCGCCCTGCTTAATACCACTATTCCTATTCATTACTCGTATTCATTACTCATCACAATTTTTCCGTTTAGCAATCTGAGATTGAAATTTTTCAACTGACACAGTACAAACAATAAATATCACTTGAAACCCTTGACACCCTTTTATTTGCTTGCAGGTAAACAGGTTTAATTGCCTTAAATATGTTATATTGCTTCATAATTTTACATTTATTAGGAGTGGTCGCATTTCTGAGAAAACATGTTAACAGCTTTTCTGGCTAGAGAAATGTAGTATACAAATTATGCTGCATGCTATTATGTTTGCTTACACGAAGAGTAGAATTTGTTTGCCAAGTTCGGTGCCAATATGAGAAGAGTTCAACCGTAGAGAAAAACAGAACAAATAATGCAGACTCACCAGAAACTAAGCAAACAGTCCCAGAAGCATCAGTAGCATCGGCAAAACAGTAAAGCAAACAATCACACTGCAGGTAATTATTCCTGTAGGATGGGCACCCGGAGGTATAAAAAGAAATTTTCCTTTAATTAGAAAGTCACATAAAATGCATTCTGTCGCTGAAAATCGATTAAATTTCGATGCCGTTGCAATGCGTCGGCTCATAACAATTGTACGGATTTTCTACACATGAACCCGTCGAAGTATATCTGACGACAATTATATTACATACCACAATAACGAAACTGAATACATTCATTCTTGGTCAGCTCCATCCGTTGTTCATCGGGAATTTTGTTAACACGTCAGTTACATTTCGAAACATTTTCACTGGTTGAGCTGCTGTTAAAAGAATCAATCTATTCTGCTTTACGATGGTGCTGTCTATCTTGGCTTGACTGGGCTATTAAATTGCTACTTATCGGAAATTACACTGAGTTTTGTAATAACATCCTCCGGATCTATTTTCGGGTGTATGGAAAATTAGTTAGATATTCAGACAGCACAAAAATTGCTTTCTCTTCAATTAATTTAAATTCCGTGGCAGTATTAATTGCAGCGAACTAAATATACAAATTTCATCTAATCTGCTTTTCCAAACAGTTTTCATGGCGCACTCGAGATAGATAGACATTGATTATTCTGAAATATAATTGTATTTAGTTTTGCGATCATAAATGCTTAGGACCTTCTAAAAAATTAAAGTCGAAATTGTTATCTGGCTAAAAAAAAATGTTGACGTTTTGTTCATCCAGAAACGCAGAAGGCTTTTACTTTAAGATGTTCATACTCGCCTGCAGCGTGTTTTTCTTATGCCCAGGAGTTACAATACAACAGCCTTTCCAGAGATTTATAAAAGGCTTATAAAAATTGTAAGGATGATAAGCAGGTGACGAAAATTATCTTTGTATTCTGTACAGGGGGAATTTAAAGCATGCTCTTATTTTTCTTTTCCGGACAAAAATGACGGTAACTAAAGAAGTGTTCTCAACAGTACAATGAATTTGGAGATGAATTGAAGGACTTGGAGAAATAATTAAAATTCATGATTTAACTGGTGATGATCTAATGCGCTCCTCTCGCCGCTAAGAGTAGCTTAAGAAGGTATTAAATCTAACAGACATTATGTAATACTGAGGTGTTCTACAGTGCTTTTCCAGACTTTGTCCAATTTTTTTTGAACTACTTGAAACTACTTGTTTTTCGCCACTCTTTAAACATTTTAAGGGATTGGCCCTTAGCATTTATTCTGCGAAAGATTTAAGCAAAAGATGGAAAACGCTTTTGCGACGTAAAATGTTTACACCAAAGGACATTTCCAACAGGAACATTTTAATTGTCGAAAAGTAGGTAAGCTATGGGAGTTTGGCGCCAAATTAGACTATATATTTTTACCTCTCTTGGGGTATAAATTCTTAAACCGGTCTCGAACCTCATTATCTAGGAGAAGGTTCAAGGTCAGTGATATTATGAAAGTTCTTTTGCTATATGTGTTGGTGTCGTCCTGTACCCACTGAAATTTTTCCTCTTTCCTTACCCCCGAGGTTGACATTCTTACCGATTACGCAATGTTGCGGAGTGCGTAAGTGGTTTGGTTTATGTTATGTGGAATCGTATACATCTGCAGCTTATGCTGACAGAGGCCTTATCGCTAAGCGGGCAGCTAGCAAGCAGTGAGTCAATAATATTCAACTTTGGATTGAAATTTTAGGACCACGTTAGGAATAGAGAAAACTCATCGATTTTAATGAAATTTTGTAGGAATGTTCCGTGTGGTCTAAAACGGAAGGATTTTAATTAATTATCTGGTGATCATGGTCATAATCTCCATTATATTACACTTTTAATTTTGGCAAAATTTCAAAACACATAGAAAAATGGACCTGGGTGTCGGTTGAGGTTTCGTCTCTTTTACTTATTTGAAAAAACAAAAAATTGCAATCTATATGTGTGTGTAGTTATCGCCCGAATCAAACCAAACCAAACCAAAAATTGTTTTTGACAAAATAGCGCGTTCTTGAAATTCGAATATCGAAAACAGATTATTTTCCATTAATGTTATTTCATATAAGCTGAGATTTCATTGCAATTTTTAATTAAAATTTAAGATCGTGATGTTAGGAGAGTTTATTTGGTAATATGCCAATAAATACTTTTAACATTCTTGCGCGGTTTAACACTAATTTAGATATTAAGAGGTTATGCAAACTATCCCAAAATCCAACGGATAGGATTATATGAATTCAGTTCGACATTTTCGAAATTACAATGAATTGTAAACGAATGAATTGATTTAGAAGTATTTTAGTTGGTAATTTCCCGAATTGAAATTCTACCAAATACTAGACTTTGTTTTTCTAAAATAACAACTTGTTAAGTGTCCTCGATTTCTAATGCAGTAAAAAATATTCTAAATTCTAACAATAATTTCAAATTCCACAAAAATATGACTAAATATACCAATTTTTAAAGGTGATACTAAAATCCTAAACGTGTTAAATATTCTAAGTTCAAGACTTAATAAATGTTTCTAAGCACAGTAAATAATTCTAAGAGTAAAGCTGGTAAAAATTCAGAGTATAAGATGCGGTAAATCTTAACGCCTTTTTTTGAAAAAAAGCCTCGACAGTCGGCCTAGTGGTGATAATGGTAATTACCAACTTGTGTTGGTTGTCCTTACCCATTCGTTATTCCATATGAACTCTCAAGTTCATGCTTTGTTTTGAAATGCGCGACGCGATAGTTTGTCTATGTTCAAGAACTGAACGTTCTGCGTTCTCTTGATTTATGATGTTATATCGACATAAAGGGAGAAAACTGGGAAATGTTGAGTCCTTTTATAATAATTAACTAGCTGTGAGTTTGTTCATTATATATTAAATTTATTATTAGTATTTATTGGATCCTTCTTAACAGATAAGTTTGTTACGCCGCAGCATCACAGACACTCTGCATCCTGGTGCTAGGAAGATAGCATACCTCTTCCGTTTGCGTGCACAAATTTGACCGAAGGAGATGGTTCGCATTTGCCCAAAGGTGGTGGTGAAAGGCATATCTTCCACTATCCTCAGTTCGTATACCTTGTCTGTTAAATCATTTGCTGCATTGTTGCGGCAAGCCGACTACTGCTATGACTGCGACACCATCGATATATGCTGGAACCCTATGGTTGTAGCTGGAAGGGAGTGTCCTTATGGTCCTCCTGGAGACTTGGAAAGAAATATCAACCTTTAATTGCTGCTGTGGAGAAGCGTCCAGTTCTATTATGTCTGTCAGCTTTGATGTTTTCGGTGGAGTCTCCGGGAACCGCCGTAGGGATTTGGAAATAGTGCCGCTTATTTCGATGGTAACAGAACCTTTTCATAATTGAACGATTCTGCGTAAAGTGCAGTTCGTGGTGGCGACCGCATACCTCAATCCAGAACTCTTTGACTGATACCCGCTCATCGGCCCACATAATATTAACACTAAAATGCGCTAAATAATTACCATATATCAGAGACGAGAAAATTTCAAATAAATTAATAGAGAAATATTTGTTTTAAAGAAACAAACCTAACAGGAACATTTCAATGAATTTTTGCATTTTATGTAAAAAACAAAGATTATTCAAAGTACTAACGAAATAAATATACCATACAAAGCTTGAATTAAGTTATCATTCTAATAATTAATAAGACCTCTCTTATCATTTTTTTATTCATATCGCTTAATGCAAACTGGAAAACAATTAATAGAATAAATAATAATAAATAGAGATTAGTAGGAGACAGGGATACATTGTATAGGGTTAGTGAAGGCGATAAGAATGATGACAAAATAAGCTCAGGAGGGAAAATGGGGGACTTTCCTGAAAGATGATTTAGAAAGATGGCAGTCAAAGGAAGGAGTGGAGTTTATGAATACCCGTAGCATTCGGCTAAGAGATTTGGGAAGGCCGTAGTTGGCGCGGTGGTAAGCGGGGCGGAAGAGAGGAGTGAATTTTTTTGGCACCAGGTACTAAAATTATCTATGTCGTCTTGTAACAGTCAGGTATAAGAGGCAGACGATATTAGCTTAGAGATTTTCATATCATTAGTATAGATAGAAAGATCAGCGTGATTAATAATACACTCAACATCATTAATGGCCAAAATGAAAAGCAATGATCCTAAGTGACTATTGTGAGGGACTACCGAAAAAATTGGATGACGGAGAACGGAAAAATACCTTATACTGTAGTTGAGCAAGGCTGAAAAGGCTAATTTGCTTGAAAAGAATTAACTTACATTAACGATATTTTGGCGAATGCTTTATCAGTAGCGATATCGTCGATCTCATCAAAATTTTTTAAGATACACAGTGTTCTGGAGACGAAGTTAGTTAGGTTAGTAATGGTTGATCTACCTTTAAGGAAACCATGCTGAGATGGAGAAAATAAGGATTTACAATGAAAGAACATGTAATTAGAGAAGATGCTCTCAAAGAGCTTGGGTATAGAGATTAGTTCGGCGGTAGTTAGAGATATCACTCCCTTTATATGAGTGGGGAGGATGAATGAGTTTTTCCATCTGGCAGGGAAGATACCTTGGCCGATAGAAAATTGATAAATAAAGGTAAGGGAGCAAACATGAGTGGAGCTTACTTTTTTAGGATAATGTCGGGTACTCCGTTAGGGCCTGGATTGTGATTATAAGTAAGTGTATTGTTGGAAGTGGTAACAGCTAAAGGATCGATGTTGATGGAGACAAGAGTGGTCTGAAGGCGAGAGATCATACTATTCATCATATTTATCAGGTAGGGTGGCATAGGCAGAAGGAATCGACGGCAAGGGTTGGGTAGCTTTGTTGGTTACCTAGTTTAGGTTTTGAGCCCCTGTCCTCTAGTCAAATTTGCTTAGTAAACACATTAATGCAGAACATTAATCCTTTAACAAAGTTAAAGTTTAAACGACAAAGTTTAGTTTATAAATTGTCTACAATAATAGTAGGTAAACAGTTTTTTTCAGTTATTGAAGTAATATTTAACAACAATTTTAGTGTATGTAATAGGGTATAGTAGCATTATCCTGCTGAAAGCTTCAATTTTCTCCGCATAAATTTTCTCTAAAATCGATGTGAATATTGTCTAGATTTTCAACATACATTTCCGAAGTCATTTGTTGTGAACAAAACAAATTTCAGGCTTTCTAATATAATTACTGAGCAAACTTAAAAGTTCTTGCCGTGACAAGTTGCCGGCTTCTCTCCAATATTTACTAGATTAAATTTTTAAGAACTGATGAACTCTTCTCGTAGTTACAAGAAGATACATATAACTGGAATTTTTTCTAAGATGGACTAATACTCGATCTGATCGACCGTAATTCTACGGATCTTTCGGCAAGCTATATTTTATCGTTTTATCTCGATCTAGTATTTTGGCTATTAGACGTATTGCTATACTACATTCTCTATAAGTTAGCACTCTAATTCGCTCTTCAGTTGAGAGATTTGTATCCTTCGGCATTCCTTTTAAATTTACTAATAATTAGTCCTTTATGATTAAAAATATTACCAATATTGCCATTGCATTACATTTGGAAACAGAAATGCTATTATGGTTTAAAAGAGAAAGTTGCATTCAGTAAAAATAATTGGATAAAATAATACTTTATCCTATATAATAATTTCGAATACTATAGTTTAGAATGTCAGGAATAACCAAATAAAACGTTCACTGTTGTGTTGGCTCAGAACTGAAAATCAAAGAAAAAGTTAAAAAAAAGTACGTACCAGTTGTTATATACTTTTTAAAGCAAGTCAACTACGGACAACGGTAAATGTAACTTCTATTAGGAGTCTCAAGCTGAATGCAAAGATAATTGGCAATATGATTCAAGGTATTATAGCTTGCCATTCGGAAGCTCCTCAATCTACCTGTGGAGATTATGGCTACACCTTTATGATGGACAATACATTGTTTTATTAGCCTGGATGAAGGAAGGAAACAAAATGAAGGATATAAAACGAACTTTTTTGCCGTTCCGCCTCTTTCTCATAAAGGATTTGGTGGGTAGGTAGGTGCTAGCATGTGTAAAGGTGCAATTTTCTTCTTGAGCTTAACTTGATATCAGGTACCAAAATAAGACAATGAATTAAACCGTGACCAAATATTTCCAAAGATTTACCGAGGCATTGCAGTATTTACTGTCGTTTAGTAGTTTAGTTAACTTTCACCGATGTTACGTCATTACAGCACTTTCCTGTTCGATTATTTTAAAATAATTTAATAGAAAGAACAAATTTAATTTGTATTTTATACAAACCTGACCTATTTTAATAGCTTTTTGGCTTAATACTCGTCTAACTTTTAACTGGCTTTTAGATGTAGATTTCGTATGAAATACCATTAGGTAGATGTAATACGAAATATTGCCTATTAAAGTCTACCTAATAAAACGAGTTCGGAAAATGAATGACGCCAGAATTAATATTAGAGTTCATAGACTTTAAAAATACCCCTCATCCAATAAGTAACCGAAAATAGCGTAACTGAAAAAAAGATTGCTCTGTAAATTAACATTTCAAACAGATCTGTTAATTACATTTTATATGATATTTTCGGTATGAGATGCGTTGTTGTTCGACCTGTACCAAAACACATCGTTTTGTTGTAAAAAGAGAAAAGGGTCTTAAAATAAATGATTTTTGAGACATAAACGACACTGCATTCATGAAACGTATCATTACTGTATGACGATGAAATTAGTCAAAAAACGTCCCAGTACCGCTTTGAAGCAATATCGAAAGCCGCGCAAAAGTGACTCAAAAATCAAAGTTTGTTGTGTTTTTTTATTTTGATTATTGCGGCATTGTGCACAACCCCAGAGGGTCAGACGTGATGCGACGTTTGTGTGAGTATATCCGCAAGAAGAGAATTTATAGAAGGACAACGATTGGTTTCTCCACCACGATAATGCACCATCATACACCGCTGTTGTTATTATATTATATTATTTTTTGACCAAACACAGCACAAATTTTATTGCTCAGGCACCGTATTCGACAGGATTGGGTTATGCATATCGCTTTAAAGGAGTTTGCCTTAAAGGCCATAAAATAAATTTTAATTAAAAATTGAAAATATATGTTTTGGTCATAAATTCCGGTATTTACTGAGCAGAAGGTATTGCACCGTTTTAAATTTAAAAAAAACATTTGCAAATGCGTTCCAATAGCTTAAAAATCATCCTATATTAAGGTCGATTGTTTTAATAGGGAAAGACAGTATAATTTTGAATGGTACAGTAAGCGAATCAATCACCCTCTCACCCCCTCACTCCCTCCAAAATCAAACCTTTCCCACCTAAAATTGCAACCGAAAATTTTCTGTATACCTAACAATACGAACTTTCGACTGATAGAAATTACCTTGAGCTTACTGAGGCAGTAGGCGTTTAAAAGTGAACTTCTGCACATTAGATAGACCCCCCTTTATGTACATCAGCATTCTCATCCTTGTTGGTTTACCTTTCTATCCGACTTTATATTTTTTTTCACAAGAAAAACATATTTTCTTCGGTTCTGTAGACAGCTTTGCTTTTAGCGAAATTTTCATCCCTTTTCGAGTTAAAATATAATGGGAAATTTGGGCAGAGTTCAACAATAAATTAATTTAGCTCCTCCAAATGCTTACTTGTATATACTTTGCGCTAATAAAATATTTTGTCAAATTTAAAATATTTATATGAAGCCTTTGTTTGTTTCCACGAACGAAATACTGCCTGCAACATTAGAGAAAAATTACTTGTAGCTTCCCCTAGATAGTGTGGGGCAAAACCTCGACAAGGTAATTTTTTAAAGGATAAAATTGCTTTATAACAAGTTCTCCTTTGCCTAGAATGTGCTACGGTATAATAAATGGAAAGCAATCGCCTAATTCTCCGCATAAATATAAAAAGAGAGTTTTGCGCGGTTGCTTTCGGTGGGTATATTAAAAATTCAAATGAAGGAATGTGCGTAATTAAAGATTTTTAAAAAAGAAAATGGATAGAAGGAATGTTGAAAGAAAATAAATTTTGGTAATTTTACCGCCCATGAACTCGCACAGCACTAATTACATTAAGAGGAAATAACTACTTACCATTTGCTGGCGGATTTCCTTAAAATTTACACACACGAAATTGACTTCGGCACTCATCACTTGTTAAACTTATTGTTTGGACTTCACCTGAAAGAACGGGTTAAGGTTATTCGCGATAGCGAATTCGATATTATTGTCAGATTTGCGATTAATTTGTCAGATAATTTGTTGCGATTAAAACTAATGTTCCGTTCTGTTCG
The DNA here is from genome assembly GCA_963969385.1 of Philonicus albiceps. Lineage (NCBI taxonomy): Eukaryota > Metazoa > Arthropoda > Insecta > Diptera > Asilidae > Philonicus > Philonicus albiceps. The sequence goes on along the minus strand of OZ017776.1, from coordinate 22,200,263 downwards.
GCCACCTCTAATTCTTTTGTAGCACGTTTCGGGGTCTCTCAGAGCAGCCACTTACGTCCGTTGATTTTTATTCTGCTATTAATGATGTCGCGTTTATAATTAATCTTTCTGTCTATGCCGACGATATGAAAATCTTTAATATCCTCCACGTCGGGCTCTCGACTCTTATTAAAAAATGTTGACAGTTTCAGTACCTGATGCCAAAAATATGTTTTCGAACTTAACGTTTCCAAATGCCAATCCATTACTTATTTCCGTAACTCTCTTTATCTCCCAGATATTGTCTGCCGTATAATGAATATATCCCATCTGTCTCCTCTCAGATCATCTGCCTTTGTGACAGTGAACTCAATTTTCGTGATCACATTTGCAGCGTAGTTTCTAAAGCTAACTCCGCACTTGGCTGTGTGAAGCGTTGGTCTAAAGAGTTTTTTAATCGCAATTGTAAAAAGTTAGATAATTTCCAGACGAGATTGGACAAATATTGTAGTCATAAATTTGTGATAGGATGTTTTAAAGAAAAATTATAATAGTACATTGTTATTTAAGAGACACATCACAACGTAACTAGGTACTTGTGATAGGACTTATACATTTGGAAGTTTGGACTTTTGGCACAAAAGTCATCACCCTGTCGGAAGATACTATAATTTTTGCAAATGGCGGCAAATGTCAGTTCTGCTTTGACATTTGTGAAGTAAATATGCGTCAACAAGACAATAATCGCAATACTCCTCAAGAACGCGGAATAATTGTTTTGATTTTTTTGCAGAATAATTCGTCAGTGGTGTTGGCGCAGAGTGAATTTAGGCACAGATTTCCCGACCGGTCGACACCAACTGGGCAAACACTACGGCGCTTAGCCACTCGCCTAGAAAAGTATGGGACAACACGAGATGCTGTCAGGTCTGGTCGGCCACGGAGTAGCTGTTGTACTGCGAATATCTTGGCTATGGCTGAAGATGTCGCAGAGGACCCCGGAGTATCGACCAGACTACGTGCCACGTAATTGGGCATCAATCGACGGTCTTTACGGAGAATTTTTTTGATAGACTTGAAGATTTTCCCTGAGGACCTGAAATTTCGCCTATAATTCACGAAGAGCTATTACATCTGCTCAAAGTTACTACATGGTGTACTGTATAGGTTAGAGGCGTTATTGGGCCTTATTTTTTCGAAAACGTTGCGGGCCAAATGATTACTGTGGACGACGAGCTTTGCAGAGATGCGCTCAACGACTTTCTCCTTCCTCAATTGGATCAATTAGGAGTGGAGAACATGTGGTTCCAACAGGATTGAGCAACGGGCATATTGCATGAGCCACAATCGAAATTTTGCGGGCTGCATTTTCGCGTCATCCTAATCTCTCGTTTTGAGTGATTTGCACTGGCCGGCAAGATCGCCGATTTAAGCATTTCAGACTTCTTTATGATGCCCTCAAAGAAAATATCCGTCAGTAATACGAGAACTTATCACCGCAAATTCTGGCAAGAGTGATGAAAAATGTCATAAATTGGTATGATCATCAATTCTGGCGGCGGCCACTTGGCCGATATCATTTTATTGACTTAGTGGAAAAAACTGTATTAAATCAAATTAATACAATCCAAAATGAGAAACAATGTTTTTTATTCATAAAAAGATTACAGCCCAAGAACATCGTGCGACAACTTTTGTGCCTTATTGTAGAAGCAGGATAATTGTTTATAATTTATGGCCTCTACATAAGTTAGGTAGTTGCAATTAATTTTTTGAAAAAATTTTGTATACCTACTTGTAAAATTCTCTAATATACCAGGTGTACCGGAAAGTCTTTACCGATTTTTTGAATGAAAGAATACATCATTTGGAATAAGTTATTTATTTAAAATATTAGTCATTCGATTCTACACACTTTGTCTATCTTTGTTGCAATTTATGAATGTCAACTTAAAAAAATCTTTTGCTTTTTGAGCCAAGACGTTTATCGAACTATTTTTCGACTTCTTTAAAATTTGCAAAGCCAGCGTGTGTACCATTGATGCGAAAAGGTGATAATCGGATGGGGAGAGGTCTGGAGAATACGGCGATAATACGTTTTATTCAAGCGATTTCAATACGTCAATTACGTCTTTTTTACTTTTGCTGTGTGTGATGGTGCATTGTCTTCAACAAAATCACTTAACGTATCTTCGGGCCCATTCTGGACGTTTTTCCCTCAACGAAGGCATGATTTAAATTTTTTACCTCTTATTTGTAGCGATCAGTATTAACTGTTTCACCAGGTTTCAGAAGTTCATAATACCTCACACCATCTACCAAACACAGAGCATTATCTTCTTTGCGAAGCGATTGGGCCTTAGAGTCGATGGGTCAGATTGGCTAGGCCACGATTTTTGGCGTTTTGGATTTCTGAAATAAATCCATTTTTTTTATCAACTGTTACAATCCGATGCAAAAAGGCCTTGCTTTCGTACCGTTGAAGCAGCATTTCATAAATGGTTTTTCGATTTTCCATTTACCTGTCATTCAGTTCCTGTGCTACCCATCTTTCCAGTTTTTATAAGCGGTCGCTAATCGTTTCTTGTGCCGCATTTAACGTTTCTTCTAATAGTTTTTGAGTTTGCGTTGGGTCATCATCCAATAACTCCTGAAATTCCGCATCCACAAATGTTTTTGGTGTATCCGAAAATTTACTGTTTTTCAAATCAAAATCACCACTTATAAATTTTCAAAAGCACGTCTCACATGCTTTTATGCTTGGAGCATGTTCTTCGTAACTTTCTATTAGCAAACGATGACTTTCAATGGTATTTTTCTTTTGATGAAAAACAATGAATGCCGTAAATGCTCTTCTTCAGGCAAGAAGAAGCTTAACGAGAGTACAATTGTTCTCGCGGTGAAGGAGGAAATCAAGGATTTGGGAGTTACTTTTTCGAGTAATGGGTCTTTCAAATCGCATATTGAAAAAACAAAAAACAAGGCTTTGAGAGTTTTGGGTTTTATTAATAGAAACTCTCAAATTTATAAGTATCCATTAACTTATCTTCTTCTATTCAACACATTAGTTCGACCTATTCAATATGCCTCCCCAATCTGGTCTCCTCACATTTTGGCCTATATGAAGCTACTTGAATCCATACAGTCTAAGTTTATGCGTAAGCTTGCTTTCATGAACTGGACCCCACTGCCATTTGATTGTCATGATTACTCTGCGATAAAAGAGTCAATACGGCATAAAATCATTAGATAGTCGAAGGAAAATCGCGGATCTAATTTTCTTGTACAAAATTTTGCACGGTGCAATTGACTGCCCCTACTTGCTGGGTCAAATTGGGTTTCGCATTCGTTCGAGAGATACGCGTTTTCAACAACTGTTCGCCACACCTTATCTTCGTACTGCTAGCACGGTGCACGGTGCAATTGACTGCCCCTACTTGCTGGGTCAAATTGGGTTTCGCATTCGTTCGAGAGATACGCGTTTTCAACAACTGTTCGCCACACCTTATCTACGTACTAGCTAACAATCAATGTATATCTCGTATGTGTAAACTTAGTAACGAAATTTCTCATCTTGTCGATTTTTTTGATGCTAGTCTCATAACTTTTACTCAATTCATACGTTGTTATTTCTCTGTTTAACTATTGCTATTGTTTTTCATTTAATTATTTATTGTCTTTCCTTACTTTATCTATTACTGGAAGTATGAATTTGTATATAATTTGTTTATAAAAGAACTTATGTGATGTAAATGCGACACAATTATAATGTCAGAGATTCTATATGAAATGTATATAGGGAGTATTCCCGTCTAATGAATGAATAAATAACACTGATCCAAAGGTTATGCTGCGTAAGCGGCAATATCAGCACCCACCACCAGTGCCGGATTTACCTAAGACGGGGCCCCAAGCAACCTCAGGTTTTCGGGGCCCTCATTCTAAAATTAACCCCCCCCCCCCCAATATTTTAAAATAATAAATAACCAGTTAATTTTGCAAAATCAATATATTATACAGTTTACTTATAATTTACGAACTAAATTACAACTTTTTCCTACTTTTCGCAGTCGCAAATTGATAAATGACATCATCAAAGTCAAGTTTTTGAAGCTTGTCTTTTTCGATAAAAAGTAACGAAAGACACGAAATACGAGCGACCGAAGCGCCAACTATACGCGCGAAATACAGTTTTGAACTAATTTAAATTCGTTTGAGGACAATGAATAATCGATATTGTTTACATGGATTTTTTCATTTCGCATTTTTTATTTATTTTTTTTTAATTTCCGAATGTATTTTCAACATTTTTAAATTTTTGGGGCCCCTGTCCAAGCGGGGCCCCAAGCAATTGCTTCCTTTGCTTCCTGGTAAATCCACTACTGCCCACCACAATACCAACAGCAGTTCAGCAACGGCGGCTACCTAGCGTCTTTAGATTAGCTGCTTTTTGTAAAACAAAGTAGAAAAGAAAGAAAAAATGGTAAGTGGAGGAATAAACTAAAATTAAAAAAAAAAAATTAAAGGTATGTCGATTTAAATATTTTTATGCTTTTGTTGTTTTGGTTCCACTTCAACCTCTTTTTTTCAGCCTTCGCTCGGTTTAATTTTTTTAGGAACCTCCCCAAAATATTGGGCTAAGGAGAGATCGATGGGTGGTTGGGACTAGGCCTGATGGGGGTTCTATTCCATCTGCGCTCCTCCTGAGATAATCTCTGGGCAGAAACAGGGACTCCATCCGTGCGAGCCTTTTCCTTTTACCGTGTTGTTTAATCCCGCAACGCGAGAGAATTTTTGTGTTGTCGGGGGTCATTCCGTAAGGTAGTTTGTTGCTTTTAGCAAAATTTCCCCCTTACGCGCTACTGCCAATTCTACTTTTCGCTACCGCAAACCGCTGCTAAGCAGCTAAAGCGGACTCTATTAAGGCTCTGATCGACAACAAATGTTTAAGTTTTGTATTCCAATTAACCGAATTACGGCCAATCGTCTACAAGTATTTCCGCCCAGGAGTTCAACCGAATATTTAATGTTTTCGCTATTTCATCTTTTTCTGTTTTTCGTTCTTTCCGGTTAGCTTAATTTGTTGACCATTTTTTCTTCCAGGACTATAACTAAAATTAGCCTGTGTTCATAAAGACTGAATGATGCTTTTATTTTGTACGCGATAAAATTCTTCAAATGCACTCAAGGATAATAACACAGCAGTTAAATCCCATTCAATGTCTTTTTTTCTAAGTACTTACACCATCCAGTCACTTGCGATAGATTTCAAAAGAATGTAAGTAGTGGAAAGAATTCGAACGGAATAACAACAGGAGCTATTTTTGTTATTTCCTCAACCCCGTACCTTGCATATATTGTACAATCCCTAGAGTAATGAAACTTCTTAGCGAAAGGTACTGGTTCGTCACGTGAATTAAAAAGGAAACGATTTTTATTATTCTGTATAATATATTTCAATTATAGTTCCAAATCCGAAAATACGATTGCGATTCCAGTTAAAGGAAACAGGTGCTTGTTTGCCTGTATATTTAATTGGTCTACTTGTGAGAAGTACACACATCGGGACTAGCGTAATTGTGTAATGCTTTCGAATTGAGGTGACTTTTTCGGAGCTATCTTTAATCAATGTCATCTATAAAGCTTTAACAGTAAGAATTTAAATTGCATTGAAGAATTGGAATCGATTTTATTATCCAAGAATTTTCATCTATGGTCTGAGATTCTTTCTTTTCGATTCAAATTGAACCATCTCCTTCAGTTAATTAATTAGTTAACTTTATTTGAGCAGATATTTATGCATTGCCATACATATACTCGTACACGGTTTTGCATAAAGTACTTACGATATCTCCCCAAATGGCGCAAAAGCATCCTTCAATTGTTGTGTTTCTATTTCGGGACTCAGGTCGCCAACAAATATGTGATAGTGCTCTGCAAAATAAAAAAACAAAAAAAAAACACAAATAGGTATTACGACATATTTTATAGTTCAAAATGTTGATGATATTCTCTAACATAAAATAGGAGAAAGAATGTTGCTTATTCATACAACCAGTTCTAGTTGAAGAGGTCCCCGGTTGCTTTATTAAAAGGAAAGGTATAACATTGAATCTGACTTTAAGATTAAGGATGTTCTTTTAATGTTATTCTGATTTCAGTAGCATTTTGAATAATTAAAGTTTCTCAATGATATTTGCTATTTTAGGAGGATGCATTCAAAAAGGTTTCTTTTTTATAATAATATAATAATCTTAAAAATTTGGCTTTATTGTTGAATATTTCTTAATGGAGCATACCATGTTTTATTAAAAATTATTGCAAAACTTTCTTCTTATTTTTTAAATTGTTTATGATGGTAATTTTATATTTTTCGTATATTGCAAATCTTTAATTCTCTTTTAATGAATGCATTAAATAAAACCACAACTGTTTGGGCGTAACTTAGATCCTAATTTGTCTTTTAAATAAATAAATTATTTATTTGCAATTAAAATGTAATGTGGTAGCATGACAATTCCGGAAAAAAAGAAACCCATAAGTTGGTGTTTAAATATTGTGATGAATAGTACACCTATTGTATTTTTAGTTTATATTTAAAAATATTTCTTCAGACGGACAACTACAAAAAATAAACATTAATCACATGATAAAAAGACTTCAGATGTTAGTAGATTACACATGAGATTGATTGATATTGATAGGACGAAAGTATTTTAAATTTTTAATTTTTCTTTTGCTTTAAAAAATGTGCATAAGTATTTTTCATTGTTGCTTATTAAAGTCAATTTAATGCTGTTAAGACGTAGAGTACTCTAATGCTTCAGTTTTAAAATAAATTTTAATTATAAAACAAACTAACAATTATATACGAGCGTAAGAGTTCGTAAGAAGTACAGAGGAGGGCAGAATAATTAAGAATCCTCGTCAGTCTGACTTTACCACAAATATAGGCCATGAATGTATGCTTCCCAATACCTAAATTTCATCACCGATTGAATTTAACGCGGAAATAAAAATTGCTCACTATAGAAAATGGACGAGAATTTCACTTTTACGTTTAAACCAGAATCGGAATATTAATTTAAATGTTATGGTAATTGATTTTATGGTAATTAGCAATTATGATTGGTAACTGATTTTTATGTAATTGCTTTTAAATGGTATTCGATTAAGCCCAGCGGCATGTATTATAGTATACGAATTGTTCACCTAACTGCCCAGCTACTAACAAAATTAAGCCACTAATCGGGTTTGATCAAATTCGTTCGAAATGGAGATTAATTATGATTACATGAAATTATTAAAATAATTTACGGATATGCAAAGCATATATTTTTTAGTCTTACATTTATTGTTCATCTAATTTTTTTTTTCCTTTATTATTAGTCAAGTGACAAATTTCGGCAAACAAAACTTTACATTCAAAGTTTATTTTCAAATGCAACATTATTGCAATTACAATGCAATTGATATTAATACGAAATTTGTACTAGACTATTAGCAAATATCTAATCTTAAGGTATATATATTTTTTTAAAAAAAATTAAAACTAAAATTATTTTATCTCTTTTCTTTTTTTGGTGCGCCATATGGGCTGCGTATTTAAGAGCGCCAGCTAAAGTAGAGAGTAGAATTTTGTTAAATGTAAGATTTTCACAATTAGCAATTTCGAAGGTAATGACCAAAGATCATGAAATACTAGATGGGACACTCTCTATACAAGCTTAAAGCTCTAACCCATATGCAAGTTCTAAAACTGCCTGGGGAAAATTTTTCCATTAGAGAAAGTAGCAAAGAACTATTGCTTCCTATGCCTTATCCAAAATCCAATAAGAACGAAAGAGATAAGAATATGCATCCAAAAATTCTCATCTACAGCACTTACAGTGTAGGCAATAAAATGCAGCGTTTTTTTATCACGCAATTTTAAAGGCGGGCCAATCTGTTGGGCTCGCTGTGGGCCTCTGCAAGCATGGCATTAGTGCCGTCCCCAGGCAATGTTCCAGCATAGGGAATTCCTGAATTGAGAATGGGGAACAAGCAGGTAGCACACTCAGAGTATGTATACGGATGCGGGCTGCTTACATTTTTTCACTGTGCATTTTTAAAGGCGAGCCAAACGTATTCGAACGTGTGCGCTGCTCTGGGTGGTGAAACGTGATTTTAATTTTCGTTCCGCCTCCCCCTAAATTTTTATCTTTCTCTCACGCGTGAGCCCTTTATTACTATCCACTTTTAGCAAAATCTGCAAAGCCGGTGGGCTAACGGGACCAAGGTCGAAAAAAAATAAGGCACTACGTCACGAGTGTCCCATCTAGTAATTCATGATCTTTGGTAATGACTACCAAAATAAAATATATCTTTGTTGCAGACTATTTACATCTATGTATTTTCTAAGCAATATAATTTATAATTTTTCTAGTAAAATTTAAGTAGATGGGTTCCAGTAAATTATTTTAATTAGCTTTCAGTCGTTTTATATGAAAATACTTGAAAGTCGGTTTAAACTAAGCTTCTAGCACAGTGCTAAAACCTTTAATATTTTAGTAGTTTCTAATTGAAATTCTACGAAATTTACTGTATATTTTGAAATTGACTGGATATTTTCTTGGCAGCAATATTTACTGAAGTGTCCTTTAATTTAATTGAAATTCTAGTAATATCCGTACACTAATGTTGAACTGATGTTCTAGTTGTACCATATACCACTAGAATTTTAGGAGATTACACAATTTTTCTATGTATCTGGAGCTCATTTCGTATTCGTTGTTTATCATTCTATCAGGTTAATCTTTTAAAAGTTAATCACCTTTAGTAAGCGTGAGACCTATGCCCTTGCCCAATCGTATGCAATTTAAAGTAGGTAATATAATGCAATTAACTATATGGAAATTTAAAAGTGTGAGAACACGGGGTTTAAATTCATTGGAAAGGAAAACAAAAAAACATAAAATGCAAGGTTAATGTTACGCTCCAATACATAACAAAGAATTAGAAATGGAATCTGCAACAACGATAGTGAGGTAAGTAGGAGTACTCGTATATTGCAGCCTGAAATAATCAGATGCGTACGTGCTGTAGGCGTAACATAGAGAGCAGGTCACGACAACTGAAAGGACGGTCACTACTGCCTATAAAATATGGCGCTGGACGTAGGATAAACGTTTTTTCTTTACTTTAGTCTTTGATATTCTGGAATTTAGATAGATGAGAGAGAGTTTGGGACTATTATCATATAAAACTTTCCCAACTCCGTTTGAACTTTAATTTAAAATTCGTCCAATTAACATCGACTAAATATATTTGTACTATTAAATCCTAACAATTTGATTAAAATAACATTTAAAATTTGTATGATTGATATAAGATTCATTAAAATTAATATTTGAATAAGGAAAAAGAAGATTAGGTTTTATTTTGAAAAATAAAACCCACACTTACCATAAAAAAATTCATTTCTTTCATTTCGTACTTCCCTATAATATAAGAGATCGAAACGGTAGGTTTCTTATCACTTCATACAATTGAATCAAATATCGTTTTGGAAAAATATTTATGTTTGTATTAGCCTGTTAATACAGTCATTTTTTAAGAAGAGAATTTCCTGTCTAGTCACGTTCAGTGTTTTGACTAATACTGTCTTTGAGCAGGCGTTAAAAATTGTAAAAGCTACGGAAGATCCAGAAGTAAGAACCGCTACTACATACATCTATTACTATACCCAACGTTGCTCTTGAAGAACATAATACAACATCTATCATCAGTCTGTCTATTTTAGTCATGTCGTCAATGAGCCCGCAAGCAATAAAGGATCTGAGTATAGTATGGAGCGCGGCCTACGATAGATCAGTTGTTAACGCGCTGGCCTACCGTCCAAGAGGCTGTGGGTTCGAAATCCACGATAATCATGGTATTCTACTCTACGAACACAATGGGTCAATGAGTGCAATGGACAAAAATGTCTGAGCGCTCGAGGCTACACGTCTCACCCACTCCAATAATAATAATAATAATATGGAGCATGTTCCACAGTTAAAGCCCGTAGTAAACTCGTCCCTATCTTCAATGTATTCTCACAAAATTAAAATTAAAATTAAAATTAAAATTAAAATTAAAATTAAAATTAAAATTAAAATTAAAATTAAAATTAAAATTAAAATTAAAATTAAAATTAAAATTAAAATTAAAATTAAAATTAAAATTAAAATTAAAATTAAAATTAAAATTAAAATTAAAATTAAAATTAAAATTAAAATTAAAATTAAAATTAAAATTAAAATTAAAATTAAAATTAAAATTAAAATTAAAATTAAAATTAAAATTAAAATTAAAATTAAAATTAAAATTAAAATTAAAATTAAAATTAAAATTAAAATTAAAATTAAAATTAAAATTAAAATTAAAATTAAAATTAAAATTAAAATTAAAATTAAAATTAAAATTAAAATTAAAATTAAAATTAAAATTAAAATTAAAATTAAAATTAAAATTAAAATTAAAATTAAAATTAAAATTAAAATTAAAATTAAAATTAAAATTAAAATTAAAATTAAAATTAAAATTAAAATTAAAATTAAAATTAAAATTAAAATTAAAATTAAAATTAAAATTAAAATTAAAATTAAAATTAAAATTAAAATTAAAATTAAAATTAAAATTAAAATTAAAATTAAAATTAAAATTAAAATTAAAATTAAAATTAAAATTAAAATTAAAATTAAAATTAAAATTAAAATTAAAATTAAAATTAAAATTAAAATTAAAATTAAAATTAAAATTAAAATTAAAATTAAAATTAAAATTAAAATTAAAATTAAAATTAAAATTAAAATTAAAATTAAAATTAAAATTAAAATTAAAATTAAAATTAAAATTAAAATTAAAATTAAAATTAAAATTAAAATTAAAATTAAAATTAAAATTAAAATTAAAATTAAAATTAAAATTAAAATTAAAATTAAAATTAAAATTAAAATTAAAATTAAAATTAAAATTAAAATTAAAATTAAAATTAAAATTAAAATTAAAATTAAAATTAAAATTAAAATTAAAATTAAAATTAAAATTAAAATTAAAATTAAAATTAAAATTAAAATTAAAATTAAAATTAAAATTAAAATTAAAATTAAAATTAAAATTAAAATTAAAATTGAAATTAAAATTAAAACGTCATCATTGCATCATGGCAAGAAGCTAATGCTATGCATCTGGTGGGATCAGCTCGGAGTGATTTACTATCAGCTACTCTATTCCAACCAACCAAACTATCACTGGGGAACGAAATCAACAACAATTGATGCAATTAAGCAGAATATTGGAGCTCAAACGCCCCAACGCTTCCAATATCGCAAAAGTCATGACAAAATGATCTTTTAGCACTATAACGCTCGGCCACATATTGCAACAGTCGTGAAGGAAATATTGAGGACGCTTTAAATGGGATGCTCTACCCCACCCGCCGTATTTACCAGATATTGCTCCTTCCGACTACCAATTGTTCTGGTCGATGACTCATGACCTCGCCGAGCAGCATTTCACTTTTTACGAAAAAGCCTAGGGTTAATTCCTAATCATAAAATTTACGCATTTAGGAACATACAGAGTATTGCAGGTACTAGAATATACGGCTGTTGTATAATTGCAATACTAAGAAGAGAGTGTTATTGTCTTTCAAACATAAACTTCACTTAATGCTTACTTTCCTGGAACAAATTAAATTTGAGGCTTCGGTGCGGATTTTGACGAAACGTTGTAAAATCATTAATTTAAGATTTTAAATTATAAATCTGTAAACAAAGGTCCCTGTATAAATTAGCACAGTAAAATTACATTCCTGTAGATTTTCTTGAATCTTTGAGAAAACATTGAAATGTTTCTGCTCAAAAATCTATCTGGACCCAAAGTCCAAGTACTCTCAATCATTGAAGACATGGTAAAAACATTTCACCTTTCCATTAGTGTCTCCGACGTTATTCAGAATCAGAGAAACTCTTATCATAAGAGAAATCATTGCGGTGGTACATAATACGTCCCCTGGTCAAGAGTTTAACAATATTCTGTTCAACCCGCATATGGGAACTAATTCTGAAATCCCCAAAACAAATAATTTATCCTCTTCTATTGGCACTCTTTATTGTCCATCATTTATATCGAAATCCTGCCAGTCAATTTTACAAATTAAAAATACCCAGCATTGAAAAACACTGGTTTGATTTCCAACCACTATATAATACAATATGGCACACTGACGAGGCAATAGTAGCCAAGGTAATCAAGGCTACAGCAATCTAGGGAGCTAATGCTACAATACGGAAGAGTATTCTATCTTGAAGGAAGAAAGTTAAAGAAAGACTTTTCCAGCTCTATGAGGTCATGTAGGTCTTATCCAATTTCATTACTCAAACAGCACAATTCAGTTAACTAAAAGACTGCAAAGGGTTGTTGACACTCTTAGGTACAGTATCAATAAAAAAGCAAGCAGTACAATAACAAACAGTCCAATACTTAGTGCAAGTGAGAAATGGGCCCTCCAGAAGAGAAAGACGAGAGGGATAGGGTCATAGATCAGCAGGATCATGAAAAACCAAATTCTGCTGCTAAACCGCCTGCACCGGCAGACTCAAAAGATAAACCTCCCATATCGGTAGGTATCGAGCGATATTTTTAAATAATATCACGTAAGCGTAAGAGTCCAACTAAGTGATGAAAAAGTATACTCTAGCAACAGTGGTTAAGTTAAGAAAGCACCCGCCTCAGGTACCCCAGGTACTGCAAACAGTGCAAACAAAAGTCGATTCGCTGCGTTAAGCGATTAATCCAACGCAGCATCCAAACCGCTGCCAATTTACATGCGCGTGCAAAATAACACAGTTTTAGTCGTCGATATCAAAAGAGGGCAGTTAAAGGAAATTAAAATTCAAGTCCAATGAGGAGTGAACTTTTGCCAAATTGCGAGCAATATTATATCAGCTAAAAAACGAGGAAGACCTTCGAATCATCATTAAAGGTGAACAATACAAGTATGAGTAATAAGAATTAGCTAGCAAGCGAAATTGCAATATTATCTAAACTATCTATAGTAATGAATAAATAAATGTAAAACAAAGACAAAACTACACGAAGTGAAAATGGAACAAATAACTTTCAATCTAAAAAAGAGGTCCTGCAGGCCAATAATAATCAATAACAAACGAGTGCAACTGGTTAATGAAGTCAAATATCTGGGTAACCACTTTAATAGAAGGTATACATATATATGGACCTACGAAATCTAGCTGTAGGGAGCAGCAAAAAAATTCCAGGATAAAAATAATTCAACAGGCACAATTCAAAATAATCAGAGCAATGACCAGTGTACCGAGATGTGTCAACAATAAAACAGAAAAACTAAAGAAATCGAAGAAGAAACAACCAAATATTGCAAAAAATACCTGACCAGGCTAAAAGAATATCCAAACCAAACAGCTCGAGATATACTCGTAGCTAAAAAATTCGCAAGACTCAAGAGAATGACCCAGTAAGTTGGGAAAACTAAGATGTAAAAACATATAAAACAAATGCACTAACAGTAACCAGCCATTTCAATAATCCTTTTACCATGGGAATAACAAATTCCAAAAAGTGGACAACATATAATAAATTCAGAGGACATCAAAGCGGAGTACATTGAACTCACACTAAAAATCCTGATATTCTTGGTGGGACTCTCGCTGTACTACAAGCACTACAAAAGAGGCACCAAAAAAGGTATTCAAACGAATGCAGCCAACCAGAAGAAACAACAACCAAACCCTCCACCCGGATCACCATTCATCTGGAGAAACATGAATCTTTTTGGAGAGTTTTACTCATTAAAACCACGACCATAACACAACATTTAAGTAACAAGCTGTTTAGAGGAGATCCTTAACAGTGTCTACAATAGATTAAGACTTGAAAATCAGCATGTTAGAGCTACCAGTAGCTGATTCATGTATTCTAAAAATGAATGATGAAGTGTAAGTTATTCATTTGTATTATATTATGCGCAGACTTAGTACACATAAACAATGCGTTGAATAATCTAAACTATGTATGTATAACTAAAAAATGGTGAGAAGTCTTTGACAAAATTAGAGTAAATTTATGAACCAAAACCAAATATATATATCCCAGAACCAATATAAACTAGCGAATTGCAATTTTTAAGTTAATATTATGAGAATTCATTTCCTTTTTTTAAAAGTTATTCTAAGTTTTAAGTCTTTTAAATTATTTAAACTCTTCGTAAGTAAGTAAATCCAGAATTACTAAATAATAAAAAATTCTAAGTTCGAACTTATTACAAATATTCTAAATCCGGAAATATCACAAAATATTCATGATAGGAGAATATATAGTATATACATATATATGCTAATGCGAAACCATTTAATATCAAATTAATTACCAGAGTAAAACTTGTAACTGCGTTGTGGATTGATGGTCCCAAGGGCAGGGGTCTCTATGTTAATAGCTTGTTTTATTCTTCCGGTTATAAATGCTCTTTTGAAGTATTTCCATTCGAATTTGAGCAAGGAATTTAGTTAGAAAATCTGGGACGAACCAGCACAATTATGATGGAATTTAATTGCTTACTTTAATATGAAACTACATATACTGAAATGAATTAAATTTGGTTAATAAATATTTTACAAATATACAATGTCTGCAAATTAATGCACGAACAAAATGCTTGTCTATAAATAATCGGCTAAATTCAACACTGGTTTAGTGATCTACTATATCAAATCAATCAATCAGCTCCCTGAGACAAATCTCAGTGAGTCTAGATGCCGGAGAAGGACTATAAATCTCATTGGAAATGCTTCAAATGCACTAAAGCACCGTGAAACAACGAGCCATAAATAAAGCCACAATTTGGAACATCAAGTGTGGACTAAGTGTGCACCCAGACAAAACGGAGCTAGCATTATTCACTAGGAAGCAGAATATTCCCCCTTTTAGGATCTTACTTCTAAATAGAGTGACCAGTGGATTTGAAAGTTAGATTGTTAAGAGGGGCTGTCTGATTATTAGCTCTAAAATATATACACTTCGCCCGTCACTCTTATTATTAAAGTAACATAAGTCATAACAAAGTAAGGAGATCATTCCGCCTACCTAACTACTGCAGTATATGGCTATGTATCGGAGGCAATGAGCTAGATACTCAGGGCCGCACAGCTCCTGAACAGTATCTTTATCCAGCTAAGCCGCAATCAAATCAGTTACTGGCGTCTATACCATGTCGAAAGTGGTTGCTGACTGTAGGTCCCGACTAAACCTACTATCTGTGGAGATTAAGATCAACCTCATTTGGGTGACGGTGCCTGGGCACATTGAAGTCCTGGTTAATGTTATGGCAGTTAAACTCGCTAGACGCAGGACTAATCTACTGTAGACGGATATCTTGCAACACGTAGGAACATCCCTAGTCTCTCGTAAGTTGGAGATTGATAAATGGTAAGAACAAATTTCTGATAAGACGTGGAAATATGAAAATACGTGCGAGATTACCAGGCAGATCTGTCCAACCTTTGAGTTGAGTAAAGTAGTAGCGGTAATCACTGGACATTAATAAGTATGTCAAAAGGCTCGTCATAATTATTCACTTCCTTAACTATTCAAACTACGTTATTGATATCAAACTTTTATTTATTTCAGAACATAATATAGACGTAATCGGTGATACTCAACATGGTAAAATTAACACGCAATAATTCCTCCAACTCACACAAATTTTACAGCTTTCTAAGCATTGAAGGTGGGATTGGGTGAAAGCATACCATATTCAAGATCACAGTACCTGTACTTGCCGCAGAAAATTTAGAATTGTTCCACGTTATCCCCATTCCAACGTAGACGAAACACATTTTTTCAATTAGCATCGTGACCATTATTATCCGATGACTGAGCTTCATAAGTTAGACTGAATCGGTATTGCGACAAAACCGTCATTTCATGTTTTATCTTGAAGAGCTAGAAGACCTCAGGAAAAGGTTGTTGGAGATTCGTATTAACCTTCCTATAAAACTAAGACTATACAAAAATCATCATTATCAACCCTCTTCTCTTCACTCTTCCGCCTAGCTACCCATCGTACCAACTATGGTCAGTTTAAACCCTTTGAAAGAATGCTACGCAAAGCTCACATTATCACCCCTTTCGATTTCCACATCGATAAAGGTAACCCTCAAACACTCCCTTTGCCATCCAACTCCACCATCTTAAATAGGCCTGCTCCACTTCATGCCTGTATTGCTACCCCTTAGTCTGTGTAGTTTTAGGCTTAGTTTTAGTTACATTTATTATTTTTTATATCGATTATGTTTCTGTTTATTCTTTAAGCTTGCATTAAGCGTCATAAATAAATAAATAAATTAAGATGACAGTATTTCTTCTTCCAGCGACAACAGCTACATGAAGACGACTTTGTCTACTTTGACCAGGCATCAGGTTGAGCAGGACGTATTGAATGAGAGGAGAATGTTATAATTTTTTTGTTGTGCCACTAGACACATACTTAATCCGCGCAAGTCAATCTGAAATTTCACATTGCAGTAACTTGAAACTTTTGTTTGCCGCAATGTAATACACTAAGACGTGCACTTTCTCATGGGGGATTTGGTTGAGCACCAAATTCTCTATATTTACCGGTGAGCATATTCACCTTCAGTTGTAATGCACATAAGAGTATTAAGATTTATAACAGCCTTGGAAAACTAAGCTAACTAAAGCGAACTTGTGTCAATTTAACAAGTTTAGTTGAAACCATCATTTAAATAACATTTGTCAGATATTTCATCCTGTGTACTGAAGCAAGCATTAAGGCACGCTCCTCTCATACCTCCATTTGATGTTCTGGATCAATAAGGGCATTTTCAGCTTTCCAGGTAGCATTTCATATGAAATCTACTTTAAAACTGATGAAAAATTTTATACTCGTACTTACAGTGCATCGGAACGTACAATCCCTGAAAATAACGCAGCAGTGTTTTATTTGTATATGCAATTTAATACGCTTTTATTAAGTTTTTATAATAATCTCAGTAAAAAAAAAACATCTGGTAACACTTTTAACAAAAAAAAATAAGAAACCCTTCCCTAAAAATCATTTAAGGGGAGGTTCTCATCTAGAATCTTGAAATTTTCGATTTTTTTTTTATTTCATATTATTAAAGTTTAATATGTCTAGAATGTTCCTTTAAAATATTTTGTTGATCCGAGCACTAGAACGGATTCTACAGCCCATTGATTGTCGCGGTGTCATGATCGCAGCGGTTCGCTCTTAGCCTGTGCCGCGCGGAGTCGGGTCTCGGGCGCGGCGCTCGGCATAGGTAAAAAACTTATTGTCCGAAGGAAGCAAAATTGAATAGATGAATTTTGAAAAAGTAATCTCAGATTTAGATTCAGCGACCCCAAAAACCTATATATACGCAATCCCAAAACGAAAAATTCGTTTATATTCGAAAAATTGTCGACGAAAAGTTACTTAAACTTCAAACGCGATTATCTCAGAACTTTGTTTTTTAAGATTTTACAAATTTGTGTACAGGATAACTCAAAAACGGTTCAACCAATCAACTTCTAGTTTCGTGCATATTAAAGTAAACAATTTTCTTCATAGAAAGAGTGGAGCACATTTTGAAAATTTTAACATTAACTCCTTTTTGTTAGTCATAAACTATGAAAAAAAACAGCCAAAAACGGCACAAAAATTTCAAAATCGCGCCATTCCGTCAATTTTAAATTTTTTTTGAAAGTCGTTCACTCTTTCTGAGACAAATTTATTCTAGTTTACAATAATGTCTCATTATTTGATTTCAGGCTAATTTGCGACCCCTAGATTGTACACAGCTGGGCAATTTTCGAAAAACATGCCTTCAGAGAAGCTGAATAACGGGCGCCATTTTGTTTTTTTTTTTGCATAAAAAAATTTTTTTGTACAGATAAAGGTACAATAAAAGATACTGCCAAATATCATTTCCCTATGTCTTCTCATTTTCCTTCAAATAAATCACGAACTTTACCTACTTTTTAGCGCGCTAGATGAGAACCTCTCCTTAACTAATTCCAAAGAATAGGTGATTTAAAATAATGGTTCTTGCACATTTATTGCAGGAGCAAAGTGGGTAAGCGTATCGAATCATATTTTCTCAGATGAGTCAAAATGTAATTTATTTGGATAAAAAACACCTTACAACTACTGTAAAACACGGAGGGGCCTTAGTTATGGTACGGGGCTGCAAGGCTGCGAGTGGAGTTGGAAAACTAATTTTTATCGAAGGAGCAGTGGATAAAATGGTTTACCTAGATTTTTTGAAGACTAACTTGCTCGAGCGGAAATGCTTCACAATTTTCTAGATTTCAACAAGATAAAGATCCAAAGCGTACAGCTCATGTTGTTAAAAGTTGGTTACTGTATAATGCTCCTGCTAGACTGGAGACTCCATCGCTGTCCAAGGATTGCAACCCGATTGAAAATTTATGGTGGGAGATCCAAAAAGCTACTCAAACCCATAACATTTTGAATTGGAACCATCTCAAAACTGTTCTTCAACGAGAATGGGCCAATTTAACGCCAAATGTTACAAGAAATTTATTATATTCCATGAAAACACGTCTTACAGCAGTGATTACGTCAACGAAATATTAATACCAAATATTAATCATATTTCAGATAAAATTTAAATGTATGTTCAATTTTTTGTAAAATTTAACATCGACTTATTAGTACGTCTTCAGTTTTATTGTTATTTCCCTTATGTAAAGAATTTAAGAGAGGATATAGTTGTTCGTTTAGTTCGAATTCAAATATTATTAACATATAATTAAAATAAAATTAATTTTGAAACCAAAATTGCGTTACTTTACAGGGTTAAATCTGTTTTCGTTAAATTTTCAACGTTGTACGTTCAATTATTTGATCCACTGTACCATCAAATATGCATTATTCGTCGACTCTAGTGTTGTTCGTATACCTTGAGTAAGAATGTGTAAACGACAAATGTAAATGAAGAGCGAACTTCACGAATTGACTACAACTAAAATTCTGAAAAATGGTCGGAGTTCAAAACTCTGAATTGGCACGCGACCAAAAAATGACTGGTTTTGCGTAGACCTGTAAAAATTCTAATAGTCAAATTATTCGCATAATTCCTATTTGAAATCGAATAGCATCAAATATTCTAATATATATACTCGAATTCTATTAACATACCTACATAGTTTAAAGGTCGAAGGCCAAGCATGCACGTAATTGATATTTCAATAATGACATATAGAATGATTCCTGTTTTTTGTTTTCAAATTGAGTTTATTAGTTCCAAACAGATTACACTTGCCCTTCATATACATATAAGGCATTCAACCTTAAGGCCCTATCTTTTTGGGAGCAGTATAGGATGCTTGTAATAAAAACGCATATGTTTAAAATTAAAATTCGTAAAATTGTTATAAAAAATATTTGTTAAGCAACTTAAAACCAAATGATTATGTTCTATATTTAAACAGAATAAAATTATTTAAAAATTTTCTAAATAAAAAACGTAACTTAACTAGTGATGGTATTACAAGCATATTAGATTTTCTTGGTTAGAGCTTATTAGTAAATCTTTGTGAACATGCATTAATGCAATGCAAGGTAGCAAACTGAGTTTTGGGCTATAATTCTATTTTACATCAATAGATCCATTGGCTGGAATATTAAACTTGAGCATTTGAGAAGCTTTTAAATAGACATAGTTATGATACGTCGGGTAAGATCAGGCTAGTTAGTTGGTCATATTTTATTCAAGAGATTTTGTATTTGGAAATTTATTTAAAGATTATGCTTTGAACCCACCAAGTTTACATCATCTCATAATATTTAATGGTTGTCTTTAATCCTTATTGGGGTTTTTGTTTTATGGTAAATACGGTTTACAGGGCTATGAATAAAGTTATTCGAAATTATTCTTAAAAGTGTGTTCAAAAGCTTTTGTAAACATTTAAAAAAAATGAATTTTCATGTCTAAACATTTTATTTGGGGAATAACAGGGCACAAACATTACAAAATAATAATTGAAGGGAAAATAATACAAGAAATAATAATTTATTAATAATAAAATAATAATACGAAAAAAATAAACTCAACTGTAAAAAATTTAAATTTTAATGACCTGTAAAGAGAAAGAAAAGGAAGTTTCATTGGAATTTTAATAATCGAGGTTTGTTTAATAAATAAGGTGACTTTACAAATTTTCCTAGCCACATACATTAGACTTTAGACTTTTTTTTTTTAATTTGAATCAAAACGTGAAAAGCAGTGTTGTATTATGGTAATAACAAGAACTCATCTGAAAGTCTTCCCAACTACTCATCTAATGCGAATCGCGAAGCATAGAACATAGGAGTTTCATCATTAAAAATTGTTAGATAGTGAACATTTTAATGTGATCACAGATTCGCTTGGAAATAAGAGATAGCAGCTCAAAAACTTTATATACTACCCAAACGTAAAATAGTTCGGCTACCGCGGATTTTTACAGAGAGTTTATATTAAAAAATATTTTATTATTAATAAACTCATTGTAGGATTAACAACGATTAACAATTATGAAAATTCAATATAATTCTCAATTAAACAAAACAAAATTAATACTTTAGTTCTTAGGTTAACAAAGTAGTAGAGGAAACAAAACATAACTCTTAAAGCATAATAGTGCGGCTGGTCAAAAATCGAAGCAAAAATGTTCGGCTGCCATTGGGTAACATCCCCTTTTCGTTAACTTGTGACAGTCTTCTTGAGTTATTGAGTCCCATATTTCCTGAAGTTTTATGCGCAGCTCCTCTAACGATCTCGCTGGATGTTTCCTTAATGACTGCTTCCAAAACGACTGAATGGGTCGGTGCTATTTGCGGACCATTCCATCAAAGAATTGTTGTTTGTCGGCAACCAGGATTTTGTGCACTTGACTATGTGGCAGGAAGTATTATCCTGCTGGAATATGTATTCCTTTTCAGGGGACTGCAGCTTAGATATAGAAGGTAGGAGCTCGTTTTCTAAAATTTACTGATATTACTAGCATTAATTGTACCTTCCAGAAAACACAGTTTATTTACTCCTCGGGCTAATATACAGCCCCCTACCATAAGAGAAGCTGGTAATTTTACGGTGCGTCGTAAGCAATCGCTAAGAAACGCTTCCTCGCGCGTACGTATTACTCGACCGCGTGCATCACTTACACATACCTCAAAGCGCGATTCATCACTCCATATTACGGAATTCCACTCCCTTATGGTCCATCCTCGATATCCTTTAGCCCATTTAAGACGCTTTTTATTTTGATTATCTGTTAGTAGTGGTTTTTTCTTTGCCTATTTGAAACTTAATCATGACATACCCATGAGTCATTTGATCTTAAATTTCTCACCTTGTAGAAATCAAAGCCTAGTTTTTTTAGTGCCTGTTTGCAAGTGTCCACAGAAAGATATTTTTTTAATATGACACTTCCATTGGACAGTTATAGTGGCTGTTGTAGCACTTACCTATATCACTTTTAACATTTTTTTTTTAAATTCGACGCTCTGCGCAAGTTGTTAAAAGAGGGCGATCGGGATTTTTTCTTATCCCTACTGATCCTGTTTTTTCATTTAAACTTACGATATTCTGAACCGTTGAACGCGACAAATTAAATTCTTTACTAATTGTGTAAGTTGATTTAGCCTGTAAATTAGCAGCAATAATCGCTTTCCTTAGATCAACTGATGAAGCCTTTCACGAGATCCCTACTGCAGATTTTTTCATCTACGCAAGTGCAACAATGATCAATTTCTCCCGATAGTATTTTTCGCATCTTCTAACTGTTTACTACCCAAATGCAAATTAGTTGGTCTAGTGACAAATTTTAATAGTCTATTGTATAACTAAGCAAATATTTTTCAAATAACTGTTTATTAAATAAAATTTATTCTTGTTTTATAATCTCTGGAAGGTATCCTTTTAAATTATTTCAAAACAAATAAAATTCAGGTCGCAAATTTAGTAATAATTTTATTTTACATTATTGAGTAGCCATGCAAAACAATTGATCTACCCTGAATTGAGTGCAGAATAGTTGGTCTGCTCTGAAATTTTGATGTAATGCTAGTTAAGTTTGTGTTTGCAAATTTAAAGAAATTATTCTAGATGCAGTTACACTCATTTCTTTAGTCGCTCATAGCCAGATTAGTCATTCAGTTTGTGATAATGCCACGTGGTAAACCAATTTCACCCGATCTTCGGGAAGTAATTATTAATTCTTTTAAAAATGGAAATTTTTCGTATAAAATCTTTAAAAACTTAGGAGTAACCCGTTTGTCGATTCAAAATATAATTCATTTATACAAAAGAGAAGGCAACGTTGATTTGAAGAAGAAAACAGGAAGACTGTGCATAGCTAAGTTAAGGGACAGGAGAAATTTAAAAGCAATAATCAAAGAAAACAGTCGTGCTAATTTTGCTGCTATAACCGTTAAGTGGAGAAAAACTCTTAAAAGAGACATTTCAGTAGATTCGTGTAGGAGAGAAATCAAAAGATTAAGATACAATTTTTATAAAGTAAGTTAAGACGAATCCATGAAAGAAATTGTAGAACTGTACTGCTTGCGTTTTCAAAACAGGCGAAGGAAACACCACATCTTACCGTAAAGTTAAAGAAAAAACGTTTAGAGTGGGCAAAGTCATACAAAGATTGGTCTCCCAGGAAACGGAAATCTGTTATATGGAGCAATAAATCGAAATTGTTCGCGTGTGTTGGAGATAATGGGAAAATAGTTATTCGCACTTCGGATGAGCAATTTAATAAAGACTGCTTGAAAATAACTGTAAAGTTCCCGGCATCAATGATGCTATGGGGATGTATGTCTGGTCGAGGCGTAGGTTAACTATGCCTACTATACTAGGTACAATAAATCAAAATATACTAGAAAAGGAACTCCTTTTCAATATCAAAATATACTAGAAAAGGAACTCCTTCTTTCTATTAAAATACTGGAGTCCGCTGAAGGAGAATATATTTTCCAACAGGACGGAGCTCCCTGCCACACAGCAAGGTCCACAATATCTTGGATCAGGGCTCATGACATTCCTTTACTGGAATGGCCGTCTAATAGTCCTGATCTCTCTCCAATAGTGTCTTTGAAGAAAATTGAAGAATAGACTTAAAAAATATCCGGCCAGAAACCTTGAAGATCTTCGTTCATTAATCACTACTGTTTGGGAATTCATAACACAAGAGGAATGTGAAAATTTAGTGGCAACTATGCCTCGAAGGATAAATAACGTGATAAAAAACAAAGGCGATGTCACCAAATGGTAATAGAGTGAATAAAAACAACTTAGACCAACTATTCTGCACTCAATTCAGGGTAGATCAACTGTTTTGCATAGCTACTCAATAATGCAAAATAAAATTATTACTAAATTTCCAACCTGAATTTTATATGTTTTCAAATAATTTAAGAGAATGACTTCCAGAGATTATAAAACAAGAATAAATTTTATTTAATAAATAGTTATTTGAAAAATATATGCTTAGTTATAAAATAGACTATTAAAATTTGTCACTAGACCAACTATTTTGCATTTGGGTGGTATACTATATTTAAGCGTAAGGTTGAAGCATTCGAGAATGTCTCACAAGGCAGTGGAATTCTCTAATAGGAGATGTTACCCAATGGTAACGCACTATTATGCTTGAAGAGTTATGTTTTGTTTCCTCTACTATTTTCTTAACCTAAGAGTAAAGTATTAATTTTATTTTGTATAATTGAGAATTATATTGAATTTTCATAATTGTTAATCGTTGCTAATCCTACAATGTGTTTATTACTAATAAAATATTTTTTAATATGAACACTCTGTAAAAATCCGCAGTAGCTGAACTATTTTGCGTTTGGGTAGTACCAAACTGTTTGAAAAAACCTTTTTATTGACTAAAGGTCACATCCGTGCTGGAATAAAATTTTTTATATTCTACAATATAACAATTAGAATGCTTCTTTTTACTATTTGATCGCTCGTTAAGGCATTTCTGCACAGGCAAACATAGTTATTCAAAGTTATTGCAAGAAACCTACGACAATAATTATACCGAGTGAGATACCCTTTTTGGGTAGATTTTATGAAAATCGTCCAACTCTACGGTACGTGGAGTACCATAAGCCAGTTCAAAGCGCAAAGCAGTTTCCCAATGAATGAACTATTCATACAAAATTAGCCTGTGTGGAATCGTAAAAGAAAATCGTGTTGTGGAGTTTTAAACTATAGATCAGGCCGCACCTCTGAATGAAATGCTTATAATGACGTTTCACTCTCAATAAAACGACTCCTTCAGAAGCAATCGGAATATGAGCATTTGTGTAGAACTCTGTCACCAATTGAACCGTTTAAACAAAAAAAAAAGGCACTTACAACACGTTCCTCCTTTCCTTTATTACGTTGCATCACTGAAAGGCTAAAAATCGATAATGTGTTATTTGCTTGAAATGTGCGTGTTTTATAAGCCATTTCAGTGCTATCATTAAAGCGCAACGCGAGAGGTGGGAAATGTAATCGCTATGAAAGTTTTTGCTGGCGAGGCGAGACAAAGCTTTACTGATGTTTCAATTTCCGTTGACGACAACATTACAAATCGACTTACTGAGAAATAAAGGACAATCGCCGTTCAGAGCGAGTGTACTGTTGTCGTACATAAATATGTACATGCAAACAAGCTGGAAAGATGCAATCATTTGGAAATCGCGAAGCAAGACCCGACAGAAGGCATGCGAAAAATACGTGATTTGAATCAATTGCCCGGGGGGCCTTCATTTGATGGCTAACGAAACGCTTTTGATACACGCCGAAGAAGCATACATATATTTCGGAATTCCGGAGGGAAGGCGTATTCATGAGCGTGAAGAAGAGGTCGGGAAAAATTTTAGAGGGTATCACTTCTATGCAAACAATAATATGGCGGGCATCTTCTTAGATGTAATTTCTGCCTCAAAACGCAATAAATTACTTCCAATCAGAGAATGTTTAATGCGGAGTAATTAATTTGATATCCACAATAATAGCTAACTTATTACACAAATGTGCTGGGATTCACAGTTCATATTGTTTTATTTGCGAGCAATATACGTGTGCCAAACGCGATCATGATTCAATGTACAAAATCCACCTGTACTCACATGCTAAATATCAGGGGTGCGATGTGGTTTGCCAGTGTGGTGCTTCCTGCCCAGGGCCGGGATCAATATAATGGGATTATGCCATTAATAGCAATTGCCTGGCTGATTATATCATACTTTTTGCAATCTTCAAGGAAATATGTAAATGGAAAAAAGGCTCCGGAAAGGCGCTTTGTTTTATTGGATGTCTGCTCTTTTTCTCGGCTGCTGGATATGTATTAAAGGGGATAGAAATGGTTTAGTTATGAACTTTAGCCGCTTCGTTGAATGCCTCTTAAAGATTACGAAATTCAAGCAGGGTAAAGCAGACTAAGGCATTTGTGTTTTTGCTCTCTGAAAGAAATTTTAGCCCTAGCAACCATAGTTTTTGTATAGACTCACTCCTACATATACATAGGCGATTTTGGAATAATGATAGCTTGCTGTAGGAGAAGTTATAATGTGTAAAACCCACGTTTATAGTTCTTAAAACCATGCTATATAGACATCAGTAGGAATTTATGCAAGAAAATTTGTATATGATTACGCGTGTAAGTGATATACAAATATTGTTATATAAGCTATTTTGTCTAGATTAAATAGCTATTATACCATATATTGATTTAATCGATATATTTTAAGAGAAATTATAGCCTCTCCGAATAGTTGGTTAAAAGTATCCCGAATTAAAGGGATAGCTTCTTAGGATAATCTTGAATAAAAGTCGTTTTTATATACGAGTTTTAATTTAGAAATTGACGCGAGTTTTTATCCTTGTTTACGACCTTTTCCATAAAATTTAATGTAACGTTTTTTTTGAATTTCGGGCAACTTTTCCCTATAGATGTTTACATGCGCCAGAGCACTTTACGGCTGGAAACGTAGATGGTTTTGGCTTATCTTCCCTGTTAACATATGTGCATTAGTGTGCTGTGAATTCCTTGCAGCATACATACCGTTTGTGTTTACGTAATTTTTAGGCTTAGTATGTGGACCATAGAAATATAGTATAAGCTTATATTGAATTGATTGGCTGTAAAAATCTGCACAGCATGCCAAAGTAATAGCTTGTTGAAAAGTGTACAGAATTGCTACATGGTAAAGTAAATTGCTCATTGGATGTGAATTAGAAAAATATGCAAGTTTCTACTATTAAAAACTATTTTTTTAAAAAAGTTTATGAGAATTGTTTCAAATGCCATTATACGCTCTTGGTGATTATTTATATTATATGAATAGTAGCTGCTAATTTGCGAAATGAAGTGTTCTGTGGTTGGTTCCCTGAACAATTCGGAAGTTCCGGGGAAAAAGTTTTTTCGGCAAAGCTAAGTGATGAAAATTCAACATAGTTTTTATGGCATATTTCATCAATTTTTATTACAAAAGTTAAATAATCTTCAGGAAATTGAAAAATTCGTCATATTTTTCACTTTCCTGTTTTTTTTTAAACTTCTCCAAATAGGGCAGCTGCTTGAATTAATAGTCAATTTCCGGAAGGACTTGAATTTCTCATATTCACCCCTTCGCTAGCACTACTATTAATAAATTCAAGTTAAACTCCATTCACATCAGGAGGCAATTGTAGGCACACACTTGCTTGCAGCCATTCCATGTTTAGTTAATATATGTAAATGGTATGTCCTAAAATTTGAGAGAGGTGAAAGAGATCGAGGACACTTGAAGTTCTGAAAAGCAAGTATACAGTTTGTACATACTAAGGGGTCGTCTCACGATATGTTGAATTCTGGGTTTTCCAATAAGGGTGTTCGATCTTTGACTTCTGCTCCGGTAATATTAAAAGTCTATTATCAAAATGTTTGTGATATTTATGGTATTACCAGTGCATTATATCATTTATCATGATTAGACAGACAATTGAACAATGGGTGGAAATTATTTAAATTAATTATAAAAATAATAATCGTTAATTTTGTGATTTTAGGAGTTAGCCATTTCTTAACCATTAACATAGCGTATTTCTCGTAAAGGTTGGGGTTTATATCCAAATAAGATTTAGTCGACTCAAGAACGACTCATGCATTGTGTCGCAGATTCGCTGATTGGACTTTATAGCATCTTAAAATTGAACCTTATCTTCAACTGTGAAGTATGTATAACTTTGGTTGTTAACAAGTAAAGAAAAAAATTTATGGAAATTAAGAAGAAAGTAGCTCACAACAAATAAAACAATTTCCAATGCAACCAGGTACTTCACTCTTTCAATAAGTAGTTACAATAGTTTTTATAAATGGTTCATTGAAATTCAATAGTAGTAATATAGATGCAATCATTCAGAATATGCATTATATCTATTTAATTATATAGGGTGTTTCATATAACGTAAGTGTTTCATAAAACCCTGAATCGAACACAAGACGAGTTACAAAACGAATAGGAGTGCGTTCATTTAAATTTTGGAACGTTTTTCATCGAAAGAGATTATTTCCACATCATATTATTCCAGTACAAGGACTACTGCAAGATTGCAGATTGCAGATTGATAAGAGAGAAGATTAAAGTTTTGTACTTGGCTTCTGGGATGTGTCGAATAGGATGAAGGGAAAAGAGAAAAAGGTGTTTCTAGACCAAATTCTATGGACCGATAAATCGCAATTCACTAAGAACGGTACTAAAAAATTCCACAACCTTCATACATACCTGGTCGAATATTAACCCAAGGGCGGCATCATTTCAACATAAATTCAGTGTTAATATTTGGGATGATATCATTGGGGATCTCTTGTCGAAAGTATCGAATATATAAAAAAAATTAGTAATAAGTACCGCATTGCACGCTAAGTTCTCGACGATCGGCCCTTGGAAGTGCAAACGGTCTTCCAGTTCCAACAGTTAAAATTAAGTATTAGCTAATAAAGTCAAACAATACATTAAAAGTTGTAAATATTAAACGGGTTTTTAGAATTATTGATTCTCCTTCCCTCAGAATATCAACAATGCAAAGGGTAACTTGGACTTCACTCTGGGATTACTGTAGCTTTCTGAAGTAAAACTTCCTTATGACGAAACTTCTAATTACCTCTAAACAACCATTTGGAATTTTAAAATTTCTACAAACTCAATTCATTTCGTTATTATTTTCATGTTTGTTTTTAATTGATATTTAATTAATTTGTTAAGGAAATTATGTTTTAATTTTTAAAAGTAATAGCACAGACTAACTACTTTTTTTTTAGTTTTTCACAACAACTACTACCAAAGCTTCCTACAAATTCGGCTATTACATTCAAACAATCTGTATCTACTTACAAAGACTGCAGTGTTTACATTCTACTCCAAATTTAAAAGCGTTTACTCAAATTAAGAAATTGCTACATATCCAGTAGGATCGGTGATATGCACTGAAGTGCCATATAGACTACTAAGTAAGTAATACCCCTTACCTTGCTGATGACGGAACAGATTACTTTATCATGAGATGACCCTAGGATGGTAAGTAGTTCCAAAGACAATGATAAGTAGGGCCTTATTTACTTAACGAAAAGTAAGCGCTGAAGAAAGCACTTAAACGTCTTGCCAATAGTAAGAGCTTCGCAGCCGTTCTCTGAAACGTATGTTATTATTGGTAAATTGTCACATAGGTTTAGATTTGCCTTTAGAAAATAATTTTAAGTCAGATAAAATAACAAAACCTTAATATACGGACGGTTTGTAAAATTCAATTTAATGAAACAATTTTCTATCTAATCTGAACCAGATAGGAAAATGAAGAAAAACGCAGTTAATATTCAATTTACTGCTAAAGAATAATAAACCTTCCAGATACCATCAACAGTTTGTGAGCAATGAATATCGGGTATCTCGGTAAAAGATCGCTCGGACGAATCGGACGAATGGAATAAAACGAAGACAAAATTAAAAAGTAGATCTTTACAAGTAATTGTTTAGAAATGAAAACGTAACGAGTACAATTAATTCTGTAAGAGGTTACTCAGGAAAAATATTTCATGCGAGAATTCATTACTTCTAAGCAAAGGATTCTCATCTGGCCTTTTAGGTAACAATTATTATCTATAGCAACTTTTTCACATATGCAAAAATCTTTAAGTATTTTTTAAGGTGGTTTTCCTAAATTCGTTACATTCTGGAATACCTTACTGCAGTTCCTGATTTATTTATTTATTTATTCATTAGAATCTTCGTCGTTATTTGGTCGTAATTTCAAATTCAGTTCTGATCAAGTGGTTTTCTGTTCCCATAATTTTTCTGGTTTTTGCTCCCCAAAAATCCAATTCGGTTTGGGTCGTTATCTCTGAGATATTTGCGGACCGCATACTACGAAGGTTGAATTTTGCGAACTGATCTCGTTATGTTTGGCAATTGTTCGTATTTTTGTAGTTTGTAGGAAACTTAACATCACGCATGGAAAGGACAGGTGCTCACTTATTGCTTCTTTTAAAATCGTCACCCTCTTGATGCTATTTTGCCCTCTAATATTTAGCTCTTCGGTTCCTTCTTCAGAAAATTTACATCGCATTAGCGTCGAATTCTCCTTAAAATGCATCAGAGATGTTTTCTTTTACGTACGACAATGTAATCCGGTCAAAAACATTTCGCATTATACTGGTACGTCGTACTCCTGTTTATGGGAATTACGGGCGCTGAGTTCTTTATCCTTAACTTCAAAGTGTTGTGGCGGGATTGTCATCTTGCTTTAGAGGCTCCTGTGGGAGGTGGAGTTTTGTCTGCAATTCGCCGCAATTTGTTTTAGTTTGCTTTGCCGATTGACACACCGCCGGTGTTACAATCTTTCTGGTGATGTACCTTTTTCTGACGAGCATCTACTGCTTAGTGATTTTAATATGCCCTCTGTTGTTTAGTTGCAATCAAAGAACAGTAGCTTATTTCCTTCAGTATTGATAGCTCCGCAATATTTATCAGCTTTTCATGATAGTAACACACCTACATTTAATGCGATTGCAAACGTTACAAATATATAATTGAACTTCGTTTTCTCTTTTGAGTGGACATGGATGGATTTCTGTACCCCGCCATTGCTACCTAAATCCAATCATCACCCAGAACTTGTTGCTTTATACAAGGTGGCGCAAAATTAATCATTCAATTTTGTTTTTGTATAATTTTTATACTAAATAAAAAAAATATTTTGAGTGATGGAAATCTTTGGAGCTTTACAATTTTTTCTGTTAAGTGGAAAAGATGATATCCGCCAGTGTTGATACACATTTGTGCCCGTTTTATTGCATTTTCCATGACTTTCCGCAAGATTCCCGGTGATAACTGTTAAAATGAAATAAATTGCCAAAACGGGGTATTACGCGAGCACGAAACGCTTTCTTCACAATATCCATTGTGGCTCGTGCTGTGTGTGCGGTTGCACCGTCTTGTTGAAACCACATGTTCACCAAGCCCCGCTCCTCCAAATCCGGCAGTAAGAAGTCGTTTATCATGGCCCTGTAGCGTTCGCTAGTAACAGTTTCCGTATTGCCAATGGCGTCCTAAAAAAAATACGGCCCAATTACTCCTCCCGCTCCTTTCGGCAGAACGACCAGTCCGGTGGCGGCCACGCCCTGCAAGGTCTCTTGTGGTTCCAGTCTGTTCGAGTCGAGTAGCTAAGCGGCGGAATGTTTGCCCTGTTGGTGGCACGTAGCGCTAACACCACCGACCGATTATTAGTAAAAAAAAATGGACACAATTATTCCACGCTCTTACGGTGTATAGCGCTCCATTGCTTGCCTGTTTGTATTCTGCAGCTGTAGTAATAGTTCACAAATTTCAAATATGATTGACGTACCACGCCATTTGCAATAATTATAACATCTTCCGGAAGAGTGATTAATTTTGAGCCACCTTGTATATAAACACATTTCGCCTTAAATTTGTTACGCTTACTGCGATTACGGTTCCATATAATTATTGTTACGGCTCGGCTTTAAGAAAGCCGACTATTAACTTCTTAACCATTGGCTCTCGTGGTGTTCTAGGGAGATATTTGAAACGCCGTGAGATATGATAAGGTATCATGCTTAATGTGTTCCTATTAGGTTTAATAACTCAAACGGTCATCAGCTTTGGTTTAATATTTCTGTAAAGTACTTGAAGAACTTGAAAAATAAGTTTTGAAGGAAGTTTTGTTTCGCTACGAGCGATTTTGAGGTATAGTTTCGTCACTAGTAATGCTTCTGTGATCCTTTCTAACCTCTTTGGGGATTTCTTCATAACTGCATGCAACAAATTTCTCTGCAGTATTAGTTCTAAGGACAGTACCTCTGAAATATTTGATAAAACATCAACGAAATTTTAGGTATTTTACCCCAAAAGTATTTCAGAAAAATGGCCTTACTAAATTAATATATTTTATTAGGGTTGCATACCGAAAATTTGGGTAATTTTTTGGTACACAACACTCACCTAACGAAGCTTTCACTGACAATATCTGGTGTGTTGCTTAATATTTCCCCATTTTGTTTCTTGAAAAGATATGATCCCACTAATGTTCCTCTTCTTAGATATTTATTATAGTCTTTGGAAGTCCTTTGATATTGTTCCTATATAGCTATATTTGAATCTCTGTGATGTGTTCTGTTCCAATTTAGGCCTTTCCTAATTCCCTTTTAAGATGGTTTTATGAAAAGCAAATCAACCATAATCTTTTGGAATTTTACAATTACTGCTTTTCACTATCGAATTTGGTAGATATCATACATGGAGTGTATTTTGACAAACAGCTAGGATTAATAACAGAATTCTTGTTCATAAGATGTGTTCTCTCTTGTTTCGTGAATCGAACTTCTTCATATATAATTAAGCGCTTCTAAAGTGTCCGTTTCCGCAGAATGTTGATCCTCTCAGTATTACTGGTATATAACGATCCAATGCCCAGTGCGCTCTACTGCACCGAAACAAAATATGTTTTTTTCAAATTTCAATGTGAATAACTAGAATTTGAACGCTTTCTTTTCAAATTTGAATTTGAACACAACGATTATATAGTAGTTTGTTGCTGCAATAAATAAAATGTTTATGTCATATGTCATGTGATGTTCCAGTGTCATGTGCTATGCTATTCATCATATGTCATGTCATTAGTCATGTTAGTAGTCATATAAGATGTCATGTCATATGAAAATATTCACTTCACCAAATGTACTAATTGCATACTTAGTTACAGTAAATAGCAAAAATATTAATTGCATTTGACTGGCCTTCTGACAAATACTGACAAAATTTGAGCTCAATCGGCCCAGTAGTGTCGGGGTCTATACAAATCGGACAAACAACAATTGCTGGTCGGTGCTATTCCATGCCGTCAAAATTCAAAATTCAAATTTAGTAGTATACTGCTTATATATGTTCATATAGAAGTATATATTATATATGTTCATATGTAATATGCATGTATAACGTACATCGTGGAGCCACGAACGTTTTGGGAGAGTTATACGATGTTATAAATTATATGAATCGTTTATTTTGAAAGTGGTGGAAGTCCAAGAACGACTTTACTTTCAAATAATATGGAAAAATCTTCTTGGTAAAATTTTGGACATGCACCACACTGCACCAGAAAAATGTTTAAAAAGAAAAAAAAATATTTTTCCGATTTCCACGATAATGGCAAGGGGTTAGCCCATGAATATTTTATGCCGAATAATAGAGTTTTTGGATACCTTGCCGGATCTGCTTGATTTAGGGTTCAAATAAAAGGGCTAGCCCTTTAGCCCAGTTAACAGTCAAATTGGAGTTAAATTCGCCGAGTTATCATTTTATATAGAAAAAAAAGTCTTTTTCCCGAAAAAACTTTGCCCTGGTCCTAAATTAAATTTATAATTTCGGAAATTTTGCGTAGATTATGGGAACATGTTGCCCTTTCATAAAACAATAAAATCAGGGTATGTTCCGAAGGAATATTTCGAACCACAGGGTCTAGAAATTGATAGTTTTGATTTTGGAGACGGGAAAGCCCCAATTTCTCAGGAAATGCACTCGTGGCCCTCAAATGGGCATTTCCACGCTAAAAGGGCTACAGTTCTAAACCGCCCTTTAATTCTACTAAGCAACTACACATTCAAAATAAACGGCTCACGTATTTAAAATAAATTTTTTTAAATAAAGATTAGTTTCTATGTCTGTGATCATTTATTTAAACATAAAAAAAAAATAGTTTTTGGTAAGTAGTTCTGTCACATAATATTCTTCTAAAACCATCTCTTTTTTATGATTTCAAACGTATATAACCCCTTTTCCAAACACCTTTTAAATTCAATTCGGAAGCTATAAAGTAGCCTACCGTCAAAATTTGCATCAAAATGTTCTCTTTAAGGATGATCAATCACAAAATATAAAGGAATTTTGTTAATCAAGTTAAAATACATTTATTCATAAGATGCTTTATTATTTAATTATTTAACATAGTAATATAAAGTAGGAAAATAACAAAAATAAAATTTGTGCCGATTTAAAAAAAAAATATACCTTTTGCTCCCATGACGAGGCATAATGTGTATAGATGGGATAGATTGGACTGCTACAAAATGCGTGGATTTCTTGTCGTCATCGTCCTCTCCAGCTCAAGAACAGTGTAGCCACTTGCCATATGATCTACACGAGACAATATAGGCAGTCCTCGTCATCGTCACTTTCAGCGGACTCAATTTCACCGATTTATGTTTTTTTCGACTTTTAATAGCGGACAGCTTCGAGAAAGGATATAGTTTCCAAAATGCGAGATGATGTGATAATAAGCTTTCAAATATAAAAATATACACGCCCTACATCTGTTTTAAAGTCATATGTGAAATTTATTATTGCAGACCATCGGGCTCGGGAATTTACATGTTCATTTTAATGCCACCTTTACTTACCTCGACTTCAAATATGTTTTTAAATGATTTTGCAATTACAGATCTGATGATCAACGTTTCAATTTTTCTGAAAATTACATCAACGCAGCAAAAATAATGTTTTCATTTTTTACAAGCGCAAGCCCACACCCAAAATAGAACCACCGAAAATTGTTTTTTACTAGAAAGAATTTTATTGTAACAATATTTGACGAAGATTTCAAATAAAAATTGACACTTTCTGTAGACTGAATTTCGATTCGTGTGCAGCATCAATTCAATCATACCTCCTTCTGGTTTACTTCCATTTCCTTCAGAAGTGATTCTCCGGTGGCGTGAATTGAGTTTATAGAGATATCTAGCAATATCTCTATCTTAGAATTAATACTTTGAAGTAAAACTTTTTAAATAATTTTTTAAAATGTCTTAAACGATTAACGTCTGAATAAAAAAAAAGCTACAAAGCCAATTCCTATTTTTTAAAAAACGAATGGCATTTTTTATATTTTTAAATAGGCAACTAAGTTAGGAAAACAAAATTATTGTAGTCAGTAATATGTGAACTGCCACATTACCCTCCTCCCAGTTACCGGATTAGAGACGGTAAATATGAGACGAAAAGGATAAAAATTCTGCTCCAAAAGAATATACTACCCATATGCAAAATAGTTGGTCTAGGGACAATTAACAGTCTATTTTATAACTGAGCATATATTTTTCAAATAACTATTTATTAAATAAAATTTATCTTGTTTTATAATCTCTGGTAGTTCAGTTGTTAGCGCGCTGTGTTACCGTCCCAGAGGCTGTGGGTTCGAATCCCACGAATAACCATGGTCTCCTGCGCTACGTGGTAACACAATGGGCTAAAATTGGCCTAAGTGTGCCTTTCTAGGCAGCCACAGCAAAAAAAAAAATAATCTCTGGAAGTCATCTTTTTAAATTATTTCAAAACAAATAAAATTCAGGTCGCAAATATAGTAATAATTTTATTTTGCATTATTGAGTAGCTATGCAAAACAGTTGATCTACCCTGAATTGAGTGCAGAATAGTTGGTCTAAGTTGTTTTTATTCACTCTATTACCATTTGGTGACATCGCTTTTGTTCTTTATCACGTCATTTATCCTTCGAGGCATAGTTGCCACTAAATTTTCACATTCCTCTTATGTTATGGATTCCCAAACAGTAGTGATTAATGAACGAAGATCTTCAAGGTTTCTGCCCGGATATTTTTTAAGTCTTTTCTTCAATTTTTTTCAAAGAGACTCTATTGGAGAGAGATCAGGACTATTAGACGGCCATTCCAGTAAAGGAATGTCATGAGCCCTGATCCAAAATATTGTGGACCTGTGTGGCAGGGAGCTCCGTCCTGTTGGAAAATATATTCTCCTTCAGCCTTCAGACTCCAGTTTTTTAATAGAAGGAAGGAGTTCGCCGGTAGGTGTAGGTATTGGATTGGATTGTGAGTTTCCTTTCTTGAACTGGATATACCCATCAAACCTGTCGATCAAAGCGAAGAAAAGGCACCGAGACTTCGACAAATGCCTTGCTTCCGAATAAATAGACGTGTCCAAAGTGTTGATCACGTCGGGGTCACTAATATAGAGATATCTAGCAATATCTCTATCTTAGAATTAATATTTTGAAGTAAAAGGTTTTAAATAATTTATTAAAATGTCTTAAACGATTAAATTGGTTCTTATACAAAAATTTAAAAAGAACGTCTGAACAAAACAAAGTTACAAAGCCAACTCCTCTTTTTTAAAAGAAAAATGACATTTTTTATATTTTTAAATAAGCAACTAAGTAAGGAAAACAAAATTATTGTGGTCAGTAAAATGTAAACTGCTAGAAGTTGTTGGGAACGTTCACCGTGCTAAAGCTCTCGAGAAGTCTAGGCTTTAAAAAAATTAATTTAATTCATTAAATACCGAAAGAAACGCTGGATTATTTGAATGCAAAACCCATCAGGCTAATAGTGAGTTAAATTGCTTGTGCACCCGAGATGTGCGAGAGTTATGTAGGCGTTGTGGTTCTGCCTCCAGTTTCATTCTCAACCCCGTCGTTCGGCTTTTTGGGAAGAGGTACAGACAAATGTAATTGATGTCTAAAGCGAAGAATTGCACGCATATTCACATTGGGGAATTGCTTGGTTTATTCTGTTCCTGGCATCGAAATGACCGATTGAAACACTTCCGAAGAAAAAGCAGCATTTAATCATTATGAGTGAGCGGCTGGAAGCTATCGCTCGGCCGAAAGTCGTCCAAACATGACTAGACCACACTAATCCACTACTATAAAGATATATATAGGAAATTCCGTTAAGGTCACCAGGGTGCAGAGGGTCCATGAAATTTAACAACCCCAAAATAATCCCGGCCGCTCTTTATGTGCACGAGAAGCCGTTCTCGACCAACAATTCAGCATAGAACACAAAATTTTTATTTGAATTTGCCACTTGTGTTAGAGTTTTTCCACGTTCCGCCACTTTCGTTTGCCTTTTCCTTTTTATCTGACCTCACCGTGCGAACGTGCGCCGCCTATTCCCATTCCACAAGGGTTATAAGCTCGCTTCGTTATTTTTTCAAACTTTTTGCGCTCCACCATGCTTTTTGTTGTCTGACGACTTCTGGGCGCCCTAATCGATGTAAGGCATCTCCTAGAAGTATTTTATGCTATGCGGAGCTTACCAACTCACCACTTCTTATGTATGGTGAATGGTACAAATTGGCAGTGTATGTACCGCGGCTGATGTACATATTGAGATAGAAATTATGAAGCGTTGTAGTTATCCGGCCCACCATACAGTGGCCAGCGTTCATCCAGTTTATAATGAACACGGGCTTGGTTAACTTCCACAGAGGATTTACTTGGAGTCGAGCTACATCTTTCTAGCTTTTATACGCTTTAATACGAAAACTTATTTTTTTGATTTAACTTTTAGTCACAGGGATTAAAGTATTTCAAATTCGATGTTTTTTATTCAAAATGGTTTTACATTGGCGTGCAAAGGAAACGGAATGAAATCTGATAGCACTAGCGAAGGAAACTCAGTGAAGAGCTTGCAGCATTTTTATTTAAATATGTTTTTTCCATTGCAGTGCAGGTTGCTTTTGTAAAATGAAACAACTTTCAAACAAAATATTTCCCATATTTTCTTTGCTCCCTTTTCATTTTTTTTAATTTGAACCTGTATATTTCGAGCGCATATTACTTCCGGCGCTGAAATGAATTGATTGCAGAAGTACTTTTCGTTGGGTCGAGCCAGCGCTCAGGCTAAATAAACCGCTTCTCATCCTGACATCAAACACCCATAAATGGATAAATGTAATAGATCCATCTTCTTGACCCTCTAATGAATGCCGATGAGCTTCATCTAAGCCTTTCTAGCTCTAGCTAATCCCAGCTTTATTAGCTCAGTTGGATTTTTCGGTGTTCAACACCCATCAGAAAGAGACGATCTCTTTATTCAGCTGTATGGCAATTAGGTAGTTATAATTAGAAATTGCGCTTCAAGCACTAATTAGCCAAGTTGTATACGTTTTTTTTTAGTAGACACGCCAGTAAACTACAAACTCGTCAGAGATGGGATGGGCATTAGTATTATTTTCCTAAATAATGCCTACTATATGAAAATAACATTTTGTCATATATCAAATATCAGACATATCCATTACTGAAGTATTTAATAAAAATAAAAATAAATTTTTAATCATTTGATTATTTGCTAATGCGCCAAAAATATATTTTTCCTAATCCAATCAGTAGTAATTTATTAATGTATTATTGCGAATGTTTACCTTATTCTCAATTCGTAGTAAGAAACAAATTTGAAAATACTCAACTAATTCGTTACTTATACCCAAGTATTTCGTAATTTTTAGGCACAATTTGTAAGATACTCAACTAGTGAGTAATTCTCAGTTGTAATATTTTGAATAAAAATGTTAATTACGCAATTGTAATTTCTGGCCCAGAAATTTATGAATTTAAAGAGACTTAGTTAGTTTGTAATTATCTGTTACAATTTTTCATATCATATATCATATACATTGCTTGTGTAATACCCACCGAGATGTTTTTGTGCACTCCGTGTACTCACCGGTCATAAGGATCGGTTTAGCAGGAAGCTAGACTAGATAGACAAGTCCTTATTATGAGCCTTGTGAGCTGAAAAAATGTACTGGAAAAGTGGATCAAGAAAAAAAGCTTTTAGGTTGGCCTGTATAAAATGGATTTAGTAAAACGTATCAATCAATTTTATAAATGGGAAGTTTCTTTGGAAAAATGTGGTATACCAAAACAGAGAAAAATTTATGCAAAAATTTGTAATAACGTTTTAGTGAACAACTAATTCTGAAGCTCCCAAGTCGTTCGAGAAAGTAGGAATTAGAGAAATCAATATACATAAATTGGAAATATACTGAAAAAGTGAATCAAGAAAAAGGCTTTTAGTTTGGTCTGTACGAAATTGGTTTAGTAAAACGTATCAATCAATTTTATAAATGGGAAGTTTTTTTTTGGCAAAATGTGGCATACCGAAACAGAGAAAAAATTATGCAAATTTGTGATAACGTTTAAGTGAACAACTAATTCTGAAGTTCTTCAATCGTTCGAGAAAGGGAATTAAAGAAATCAACATACATAAATTGAATTTCATAACTTCAAAGCATCAATAACAAGGGTCAAATGAAAAGCATCATATTTTATATGTCGAAAAGTAACTAAATTTGTTAGTCGTTTCTACAGTAACAAAATTGGAGGAAATCAGCTCAACATTTGTTTATACATTTAAGCAGCAGCAATGTATATTGCTAAGTATTTACCACAAAATATTTACAATGCCGATGAAAGCGGGTATTTGGACATTAATGCATGCGACTGCGCAATTCGTTTGTGCTACAACTCATAGTTATATAATTTTACCAATTCTGTTCGTAACAGGGAAAATGTTATCATTGATTCTGCTAAAAGAACACGGCGAGCAATTCAGTCCACGAAAGAATCTTCCACAAATATTTGTTTATTTATTCACTTAATATAAGCTACGAACAGT
Organism: Philonicus albiceps; assembly: GCA_963969385.1. Classification (NCBI taxonomy): domain Eukaryota; kingdom Metazoa; phylum Arthropoda; class Insecta; order Diptera; family Asilidae; genus Philonicus; species Philonicus albiceps. Next base: position 22,161,206 of record OZ017776.1, on the reverse strand, counting down.
AGAGAATACTTAAATATATAATTAAGGTAAGTGAAGGCGATTTTTCTCATTGGAGGACAAAAGAAGATCAAGAGAAAAGATGGAGGTGTATAAAAGTTATATTCTTCAGGGAGGATATAACAACTGAATTTAAAATTTAAAAATTTAAAAATATGGTTTTGATGTATATTTAACCTCCACCTTCGACAGAACATAATAAAATTACAAGCACTTGGCCACAATAAATTGTCTTGTTCAAATTATTTTATTATATTCAAATCTGTATGGTAAAGTGGATATTTATAACAACGGCCAGATTAAATATCCAGTTAACTTTATATTCTTGCATCAAGATATTCTACAAAATCAGTAGTGCACGTCATGCCAAAGTCATGCTTATCTTCGTTGTTAATGGTCTTCTAAAGTGTACTGTATCCAGCATTACTTTGAAGAATTAAAGTCAATATTCAACATTAATATTTAAAAACTTGGACAATTGCGAGTTGAACTCGCGTAGAGAGGGTTCCGCACGATCAATATGTTATAGACTTCTTATAAGTCTTCCTGTAATTTATAAGTAAACAACTATTTTCTGTTTTTTCTTTCAAAATAGTAGGCTTAATAGTTTCGAAGAAAAAACTACAGGGAATGGGTTAGCAAATTTTCATCTATTTTCTTAAATAATTTTAAAATTATAAAAAAATCTTCTGCCAATTTGCATTCAAATCGATTCAATAGTTTAGCCATGGAATATTCATTAAAAGACATTAATAATAAATAAAGAATACCAGTTAAATGTTTTAACAGGTCTACAGGTCTTACTTGGATTCTGTGAAGTTTGCCTAATGAAGTGATAAACACGGATACATTGGTTTTTGCTTTTCCTGACTTCATCTTTCCCAGTCCTGATTTTTGAATGCCTGCTGGTTAGATGGGTAGTTTAAAGCGTTGTAGCAGATTTCTGTTATTAATTTTTTAATCAATCGTCAATCAATCACGCCGTCATTTTACGATCCTTGTCAGATAAAATTCGAACCAAGGCAATTGATAATAATATAAGGTTATCCATTTTGTGGTTCTAAAAGTGAACGTAAAAAAAAACACACTACTGATTGAAGATTTCGATCAATTTTTTGTTTCAATATATTGTTTGAACCTTGCCATTATTATGTGTCGAATACAACATTATTCAAATGCCTTCGGGATATCTTACAAGATTTGATCGTTATGAGGTAATTTTCGAATACTTGTTGGCAATCTTAGCGGTTAATTCACATTATATTGCCAAAAACGTGAAATTGCATCTCCGGAAAATTGCTCGCGCAATAAAGCCAAAACGGGAGATGCTATGTGGTTTGTGACTGTGTACTGTTGAAACCGCATAATTTCTACATCCATATCTTCAATTTCACGCTAAAAACAAATTGTAGAAAGTTTTAATTTTTTTAACACGTTCAATTGTTGTTAAACGAACCACATTGGAAAATGGCAAACCTTTAACTAAACATATAGTCGATAACACTGTCCTTCTCCGTTAAAAGTTTCTTTTCTGTTGCAAGGTGCAGTAAGACATGAACTTGTACTTGTAGTTTAAGCCCCTAGATTTATTTTCTGAAACTTCGAGATTCCGTGGGTATACATTCCACAATTAGAACGACTTGGACAATCTGAAGATATAGATCTTAAACCAAACAATTTGATGTACAGTGAGGCTAATGAGTTTAGTGCATTGATGAATTGAATGTGTGCCATGGTGGCATAAAAAGTGTGCATGTGCTTTAAAGTTTTCGATAAGATAGTAATGTAAAGCTTTGATAAAATTTAAAATATATGTACAGTGAGGGAGTAACGTAAAGTAACATAATGTACCAATTTAACCTTTACGTTTTAGCTTTAGAGGAGGTCGCGGCTTTAAAAAGGTTTAGAAACAATGCACCAAACCATATGAAAACAATGAACGATTCCGCCTGTTCGAATTCATGGAAAAACATTTTGCCATCTCATCCCATATGTTTCAATCGTCTGTCTCAAAGTCAGGTCAGAAATTGCCCAAGTGAACAAACCTATCGCTGCTGCTGCAAAATCTTAATGCAACTTCAAGTACTATAGTAACAAGTTTCTTTTCTCGCTCTCGAAAATAAGATGGTGCGCCTATCCACTGTGAAACTAAAGGATTTTTTTCCAGACGGAGTTCCAGTTATGTTTAGAGCCTTAGTTGATCCAGGGTCACAAACAACCTTCATAACGAAAATGGCTACTCATCTTCTTTGTGTTAAACTACATCGTTCGTCTATTGAAATGGTCGGTTGTGGGTATACTAGGTATAACAGCTAAGGTACATTCCTTCGATAATTGACGCTGAGATCTATGCAAAAGTCTTAGAGTACTGAATAGTATAGAAGGTATCCCCCACCGCACAAAAGATAACTTTTGGTTGGTTATTTTGCGGAGAAGTCCACTCCTACGAACAGTCGAATAACCCTTTCCCAAATAATTCCTTTGTTTTTGTTCTTATATCACGGATTGTGATTGTGAAATCGAAGACTTTTCCGCTCCTTGTAAATTAATCGCCCAGGGATACACTAACCGAAATATTTTTTTTGAAACACTATCCCGTAATACATTGTTCGTTTGCCCTTTGTACTAGGTCCAGTGAGGGTTGGTCATTCTATACAAGTCGCATTGAATAGCCTAAAGAATTGCGGTGCACAAACTTTGATTATATTGTGGCATAACATTAACTCTTTCGATGCTGAAAAAAACTATATGAATTGTTAATAGAAGAAAGCTAGGTAGACTAGAGCACAGGTCACCAAAGCTTTATCGCCTTCTCGCATTAATCCCTTTCGTCCATTCAAAAATACTAATATTGACTATGCAGCTTCATTTCATCTTCAGGCCCGGAAAAGAGATGCAAAACCTAGGTATAAGGGATATATGGTTATATTTGTGTGTTTCAGAACAAAGTCAATCCACATAAATGTAGTAAGTGACCTTACTACTAGGGAGTTTATGGCTTGCCTAAAGCGTTTTTGTTTTCGCTGAGGATTCCGACTATGGGACAACATATGTAAGTGCCCTAAATCAGTTCAATCGTGACATGAAACCTGAATTTTTCATAGCCATCCGATACGATGCAAAATTAGCCAACAAATAGGGTATCCAGTTGCATTTCATTCTTTCGGCTTCATCCAATTCCAATTTTAGGAAAGGTAGCTTTGACCTATGAGCAAATATTCTCAGTGAAACTTAACATTATGCTTCAGTTTTATAAGATAATAATAATAATTGATAACGATTACAAAAGCTTCGTTTGTAGTAAGGGAGTGGTTGTTAGATAACTGCCCAAAAGTAATAAAAAACACCTGCACAATCACCCGATTTGAATGTTATTGAGAATTTGGGACCAGTTCCATAGACAATTGCAAAATCATCAAATCAGTAATTATGAACAGGTCAAAAAAGTTCTAAAGGAAGAGTAGAATAAGTGGCTTAACCTTAATAGATTGGTTAACACAAAACGCATGTAAAAACAAGCTCAAATTAAAATTTCACAAGCAAGTGGCATGTCCAATAGAAAATCTATTCTATGTATTTAAGGTATTTTCTTGAGATCAGTATACCAAACTTTAGACAGAAAAGAGCCTGAAATGGAAAACAGTCAAACATCAATCGGATATCAGTCTGAATTTATTATTTAATTATTTAAAACTAATGCATATCAAAAGGAAAACAAACCGATTTTTTTAAAGTATTGAACGAAGCAAGAAACTGCAGAGACGGCAATCAGATAGAAACCAGTAGAAAATTTTTTTCAAAAATGTTATTTAGTAAAAAATTTGATAAGTGACGGCCAACCGTACAGTTTGGTGAAAACTATACAAATATCCTCCATGGTTTTAGATGATATCAAGAGGAAAGTACTAATTACCCTACGGGTTAAGCTGGCTATATGACACATACCTAGAAGACCTAGACTATGCTGATGATATCGCCCTACTAGCCAATACTTAAGAAGACATGCAAGTCAAGCTAGACAAGGAAAATAAATACCATGAGACTAAACACCATCAACAATAGACGCCTAACTGTAAACAACGAACCATTAGAAGATATCAACACGTTCAAATATCTAGGGTGGTCAGATGAGGACATAGCCAACAGAATAAAAGAAGCTGGAAAGGCCTTCGGAAGATCATCCCACTTGTCGAGAGGATATTCAACTCCTGCATCAAGTCAGTGATACTATATGACAGCGAAACCTGGTTAACAAAGAAAACTACACTGGACAAGTTGCAAGTGTTCATGAACAAGTGCCTAAGGATAACATGCAGAATATTCTGGTCCAGCAGAATCACCAACACAAGACTATGGGTGATCACAAACCAAGAACCCGTAGCGACACAAATCAGAAGAAGAAAATGGAAATGGATTGGGCACACACTTAGAAAACCAGAACTTGTAATAGCAAGACAGGCACTTGAATGGAATACCAGTGGTATACGCAGGAGAGGACGATCGAAAATAACATGGAAACGCACGATAAACATAGAAATAAGATCAATCAACAAAGTATTGACAGAGATCAAAGAAGCAGCCCAAAACAGGGAAGAATGGAGAGGCATAGTTAACGCTCTATGCTCCCTAAGGGAGTGTAGTAGGAAAAAAAAACATATAAATATTTAGAGTTTATGGGTTTATTGCTAGTAAATTTTTCGGTATGATTTCCGTCACTTTCCCGCATAAGTTTTGAACATAAATTTACTGATTCAACCTACTTTCCAATCATTGTCCAACTATCTTTAGTACCATTAATTTTTTTTTTACCCGGAATTTTTATATACAATTAATTTTATCAATTAGACCTGCGAGATAATCTCGAATCGGTTATCGGCGCGCATATTCATAATAAGGCAATTTATTTTAACTTTATTTCAGAGTAATCCCTTTTCAACTCGTTGTTGCATTTGCGGTCGTCCGTTTCTCATTATCACTCCACATTCAGATTTTAAAAGGCTGCTCTGATGGTGTGGTTGTTTTGATTCGTGTCATAGCCAGAGCTGCGCTGGGCAATTTTATTGCTTCGACATGCCCGTTGCGCCAAACGCGTGCTGCAAATTAAAATTATTCAAATTGAGTTTAAACAACCTACTAATTAATAGTATAAGCTGTTTTATTAATATTTGTAATTCAAAAAAAAGCTTTTATCTGATATGCATAATTAATTCGTGCGCATTCTGCATTTTCTGATTCCATTTAACGAGGCCGCGGACGGCGCGAATGCGCAAGGAGTACACAAAGCCACTACCGAATGAATAATTCATTAGTTCTCTTAATTAAGTACTTTTGCGGCTAATTGAAATAATTTGAACCGAAGAAATTATAAGCGTTACGAATGTTATTTTTCTTTCTAATTTTCTTTGTTATTCCGGTTTTTTGTTTGTAAAATTCACTGTTTTTACCATACACGGCTCTGTATTTGGGCCGATTCATATAATTACCTCAGCATGAACGTGCTAAATTATGTAGCTGCTAAATTTTATATAGCGAAGCAGGCTTCTTTTTAGACTTCATATATTCGTGGAATTTAGAATAAAATACGAGTAATATAGAACTCATAACACCGTCAATCAAATTAACATGAAACGATTTTTTGGTTTTCTATACGGTGTATAATCACTGTTCATATACAGTATACAGCAATAATAATAAATTATAATAAATTATGAGGTTACCGAAAAGGTTTAATTGAGAAAAGACAACTTTTGCATGCAGTGTTTCCGTACATAACCCTGCGTGCGTCGAAAGGACCTCAAGCTAATAAATGTTCCGCTTATGAAAAAATATAGCTTATAGAATCAACTTATTAGAGTGAACTGTTACATGTATGAAATAGATTAACAGATAGAAATACTTCTAATGCTCTCCTCATCTTTTTCTAAAATTACTGTGGCTAAAGATATATTTTCTTTCACTACAGAAATGTGTTGATTTGCACGCTGTAAAATGGGATAAAAACAACAAAGTGAATTTTACTACCAGATTTTAAATTGAAAACTACCTTTACACTTACTACTGCATCATCGATTTAGGTAAAAATTAAAAAACTATTTGTAAGGAAGTTCTTAAACAAATATTGTATGCGCAACGTAATAAAAAAAGCAAATTTCTTTCGTTTACATAAATAAATTACGTCCATCAAGGAATTTGAATAAAAAAGAATTTAAAGAAAATATTTTAAAAATTAAATCAAATCAAATCAATTCTCAAATTGCTTTCTTATATTTCATACACTTCGAAACCAACCCGATATGGCTATGAAAGTGTGAAATAAGATAGTAATTTTAATATATGCTTATTAATTGGAAGGGAATGTATACTCAATAGAGTACATCGTGTATTTTTAAATATTTGAATCCTTTTTTCCTATGGACTCCATCGTTATTGTATGAAATTATTAATTCATTCCAAAATATGAGATAAAACGGTTATTAGATAGTAGCGCAATGTGTTTTATTGCATTAAGTTAAAATAAAGAAATTGATATTTTATGTATATTAAGGGTCGAGTTTTCAGCCGCAGGCACTTAGCACTAAAGATCATGAATTACTAGATGTCACACTCGTGACGTATTCCCTTATCTTTTTTCGACCTTGGTCCCCTTAGCCCGCCGACCTTGCAGATTTTGCTAAAAGTGGATAGTAATAAAGGGCTCACGCGTGAGAGAAAGACAAAAATTTAGGGGGAGGCGTTTCGTTCCGCGTTTCACCACCCAGAGCAGCGCACACGTTCGAATACGTTTGGCTCGCCTTAAAAATGTACAGTGAAAAAATGTAAGCAACCCGCATCCATATACACTCAGTGACAAAATTAAGTGCACGGTAATTGTTTTCGGGATTTTTTATCCGTATTTTTTCAAGGAATAGCTTTATTATTTTAAACAACATAGCAATTAAAAGTATATAATAAGATTTATTCAAAACTATAAAATATAAAAGTTTAAGACATAACTGTAAAGAGGATTTTCTTAAAACAAAAAAATACATAAATTTTACTTGTGACAAAATTAAGTGCACTTTAGATTATTACCTCAAAATATTTTCTGTAAGACTACTTTAGTACTTGGTGGCACCTCCCTTATTATTGATGACGGCCTGTAGTCTCCGTGGCATACTTTCAACAAGAGCCGTTGTAGTTTCTTGGCTTATTTTATTCCATGTGTCCTTCAGCGTCATGAAACAAGTACTCTTACTTGTTCGTTGTTGTTTTGGTAGCTTGGAGTCCAATATAGCCCACAAATTCTCGATTGGGTTAAGGTCCGGGCTTTGTGCTGGCCAGTCGAGGACGTTTATTTGTTGTTCTTCGAAAAACTGTGTTGCTACCCGAGATGTATGCTTGGGGTCTCGGTCTTGTTGAAAGATGTAATTTGCTCCAAGGTTGAGTTTGTCAATTGATTTTGGAAGAAATTCACGCAGAATATTTACATAAGATACTCCAGTCATCGTTGATTCAATAAGTGCCAATTCACCAACTCCTTGGGCCGAGAAAGAACCCCATACCATAACATTTCCACCGCCATGTTTTACGGTTTGAAGCAGATTCTTCTCTCTGAGAGCTTCGGATGGTTTTCGCCATACACGTTTACGTTTTTTGGAGCCCATTAGCTCGAATTTACTTTCGTCTGTCCATAAGACCTTTTTCCAAAAATCCAATGGCTCGTTTAAATACTTTTTAGCAAAGGATAGTCTCAATTTTTTATTTTTGGCACTAATGAATGGCTTTTTCCTTTGGTATTTGTTCACTAAACCAAACTCACGCAAGCGGCGGTTGACAGTTCGAGTTGAAATATCCAATTTAAGACTTTCGCATACACTTCGACAGGAAACATCACTTTTATTCTGCACTTCTCTGAGGATAAGTCTGTCTTCCCTTCCTGTGGTTTTCCTTTTTCGTCCTCTTCCTTGCAAATTTTCCACTGTATGTGTCTCTTGAAATTTTATAAAAATTTTTCGAGCACCGGATTTTGATATCGCGTACTTCTCCGCAAGTTGTCCATAAGAAAGTCCTTTATTTCTGTCTTCTACTATCCTTTTTCTTAAATCAGAAGAAAATTCCTTTCCACGTGGCATATTTCTCAAAAAGCGAATATCTAAAATTATTCTAATCACAAAATTGTTCTTTTGAATTATAAATAATATAATTACTAGTTGAAAACAAAACGCAATGGACTTCAATGCACCTTAACTGATCGGCAGCACAACTAAAAATGAACCGTGCACTTAATTATGTCGCGCCAGTTTTAATTACTGTTCTGTTAAACTTCGCCTAGATGGGGAAAACCCAATCATTTAGGGATGCGTTTCTTGTATTTTGACCTGCAAACATCACACTTTTCTATGAGAAAGGGTTACACGAAGAATCGTCAGTTAACCTTTGTGTGGCTGCGGAATATCTCCAATATAGCAAGTCGTGCACTTAATTTTGTCACTGAGTGTACATGCTCTGAGTGTGCTACCTGCCTGTTCCTCATTCTCAATTCAGGATTTCCCTATGCTGGAACATTGCCTGGGGACGGCACTAACACCATGCATGCAGAGGCACACAGCGAGCGCAACAGATTGGCCCGCCTTTAAAAATGCGTGATAAAAGAAACGCTGCATTTTATTGCCTACACTGTAAGTGCTGTAGATGAGAATTTTTAGCTGCCTCTTCTTATCTCTTTCGTTCTTATTGGAATTTAGATGAGGCATAGGAAGCAGTAGTTCTTTGCTACTTTCTCTAATGGAAAAATTTTCCCCAGACAGTTTTAGAAGTTGCATATGGGTTAGAGCTTTAAGCTTATATAGAGAGTGTCACATCTAGTAATTCATGATCTTTGCTTAGCTCCTCTTAAGATTAAGAAAAAACAAGTACCATCTAAAAGGTTATGAAATGTTTATAATTCATAAATTAGTCCTATTAATTAGTCAGATGTAGTATTTTTGTAATATTTACAAGGCCACCGAAAAGTTTTACCATTTTTAACCCTTCACTTGTTAGTATCCCCAACCCTTCACTTCAAGTTATATTTGCAACAAATTTCAAGAGAAAAATAATATTTCAATTTCTATTCCCATAGATGAATAATTTTTTTTTTAATATAAGGAATAAATAAAAAACAATATGCTTTGAAGTATTAAAGCATTAAAATCGAAAATAATCTAAGCAAACATACCATATATGTAACTCCAGAACTTATAATTCGGTTTTCGTTTTACTCTAAGTTTTGCAAATCTTCTTTTGTTTCTATTGGAAGCATAGATATGATCTGTTTTCGTGTCGAGCTTTTCTGTATGACCTTCCATAACAAAACATTATTTTCGACATGAATTTTATCAGTTTTTCATTATGCTTTTTTAGTGCCTAGATTTCTCTTTTAACAGCAGTATCAGCACAATGCAAATCGTTGTTTAAAAGAGGAGGTTCTGTATATTAAATTTTTTATAATTTTTGTTTTAGTGCTTAGAAATTATAATTTTATACCATCGAAATGAATTTCTGGCTCGTTGCATTTAAACGCCGTAAGGTTCCTCTATTTATAAATTCAACATTTCCCTTTATTGTTATCCTACAAAATCCCAAAAATTATTCTGTAAAAATGAAAAATTTAAATCTAATGGCTTTCCCACCTTATGTATAACAGTAAAGAATTGGAATGAATATAAACTTTAAAGTGTCATCAGGTACGTACATAAATATATATAAAATAATTTTAATTAGAAACCGCCGTCTCAGTGGAGTATTCCTACTGGCGTTTCAATGGGTTCATAGAAATAGTTTTAAATATTTTGTACACATTTGCCAATTATAAATTTACTACCGTCTTCGAAAAGTTTAACAATTTTAATCGGAATGGATGGGTGAATAAAGTAGATTATCAGGATATACTTAAATAGCTCCACTAGGATTAAAATTGTAACTTCAAATGCAACTGATGTTGTCATTTTTCAGAATCAAATTTTGTGTATAATATTTTTTGTGTAGCTGTCCTGAAATTATTAATGGTTTTTTCACTTTTTATTTAACTTTTTTCAAAAAATTTTCGAACTCATATGTTGTAAATGAATTAATGAATCCGGTTTCTTTTACGGGGTGTAGTAATACTGTGTGCAATTATGAATGTTATAAGTTATGCTACTTTGGCCATATATAGTAAGAAAATACATATTTCACAAATTCCTTTATTATCTCACCCTCAATGTCAATTTTAGCAACATAAGTTTTCTTGCAACATAATATGCGCTATGCGCAATGTAAAAGAAGGAAGTGCTAACAAAGATCACTATGAACAATATTTTTTAAAACAACTATTCCCGTATACTACCTATAATCCGAATTTCCAAAATTCGGAAAAATTAAATCTTAAAACTTCGTCAAGAAATTTGGGTTTTCTGGCAAATTCTCTTGGTACGAAAGCTGATAAGCCAAAATGATTGGGTTAAAAAATCTGACTTAGACAAACAAAAAACTGTATGGCAGAAGTGGGGGATGGGCAATCTCAATCGCTTTGGAGTTACAGGGTGATTCGTAAAAGCCAATTGCCTATACATATATACGTAAAGACAACCCTAATTCCGACAAAGAGCTCCAATATTTTAATCAGAGCAACACAGGGAACCCTATGAATTGAACTATTATCCTTAACCTGAATTGAACACTTATCACAATATCATCCGGTCGAGTGTCAGCCTTCAGCGGGAGAATTTCGGCACATAGCCCCAATAAAGCTTTAACTTTTATAATGCAAACGGTCAAAGTCTATATTATTTCAAGGGTTAAACTCTGATGAAACTTCACACTTCAATAACATAACGAAAAACCATAGATAATGCAAATTTTAGGGTATGTATTTGCCTCGACAGAAAAATCGGCTACTTTTTAATACACATAGGGCAATACTTACTTATATAAATACCATATATCATCGCCTTTTGGACGTCTCCTTAAATTTCTAATAGACACTGGTGTGTCGTTGTCATTTAATAACCCCGAATTCATAAAACCAATCAAATGAAGAAAATAACTTCAATGGCAGTAAATATACAATAGTACTAAACCAATACAAATAAGTCACCTTCCGAAGCTAGATCCCAAAAGACTTAATTGATGCACCGATGACTCAAAAAGAGAGCGTAACCCTGGAGCTGGAGTCTATGAACCCAATACTAAGGTCTTAATCGCAATAGATAACTGATCCAGCGTGTTCCAGACCGAAATCCATGCTATCGTCAACTAAAGAACCGAGCTAATCGGAGCACACAACTTGTACAAACGTTTTTTGGGTCACCTAGGGCAACAAGATTAAACCTGATGTTAGATCTTTTTCAGAGGTACATATATATGGTAAACCACATGAATACAGGACCGTAATGCTCTTTGTTTTTTTTTTCTTTGGTATTATAAAGAAAAAACCTCTAAATCAATGATAATTATTAAATGGCCTAAACTATTTTTGCCCAGTTGGGCAAAAGTCAACTGTATGTTTACTTTAGTAGTTCTTTGTCATGCGACTTTTTTTTAGGAGCATAATCTGCGACGAACAGTGATCAACACCACGGAAATATCAGGTTGGAGAACTTGAGCCCTATTCTTGAACACATTTGGATCGAATTGGAAGAAGCCTATAAAAGACCTTTTCGGATAAAAATTCCTTAATAAATTTCCTTAAATTCTTAGAAATTCATTTCAGTTCCTCTTGAATTTAATTAGTTATTCCGCAAAATACTGTTGCATTCTGCTATTAAATTTTTTGAATAACTTTGAACGAAAAAATAAATTGAAGTTAACTGAAATGGATTTGTTGCAATTTTAAGAATGTTATTAAGAAATTTTAGTTCAAAACGAGCTTTGGTAAGTTATATTTGATTCGATTCGAACGAATTCAAGAATAAGGCGTATATTCTAATTTAGCGACTGTACATGTCAACTGGCTAATCCCGCAAATTAGAATCCAAATATCGTACGTCGTCACGGAAATATTCAACAACGGCAACCATGGTGCTCAACGTGGGACAACTACTACCAAAGCTCAAGAATAAAGAAAATATTTCGGGATAGAAAACGCAAAACATATAGTTTGTAGCCCCATTTATGAGGTTTCTTGGGGTTATATCTTTGCAGCATATTTCGTGCTTTTGTAAACCACATTTGCTTATCTACATAAAGTCGCATTTCTAATGCAACTTTGTAATTTGCTTCGCTCCAGGTATCAACAACTGGACGAATTTTAAAGTTCCTCTCAGCGTCAGAATGCTAGGAAGACATTTAGTGTTGTCATTGAAATGTAGATATTATCTAATCTTTTCAAATGTATTAAAAGCCATGGGTTGTTAATTTAGAGGTGTACCAAGGACGGAACTCCAATGGTTGGTAGCTCTGGGCAGCTGAATCAGTGACATAATATATACCATACTTATAAATTGTTGGCTTTCTGTCTCAGATATACGAAAAGTGTTGTTAGGATCTTTCTGTACCAAATAGAGGTTTGTCCCTTTAGAAAATTTCTTTATAAGTTCTGGTGGAAATAAGTAAAGAATTGTAAAAGAGATCCAAGATCCAAGATGTCGGAACTCAATGACTTTTTGCCAGTAGAAGCCAACTCTAAATTCTTCTTTTTCCATCGTAATGTTAGCTTTTTAGACTTTTGTCGTTTTGTGAGGACCTAAGATATGTGGAAAGTCTGAACTAGTCGAGTCAGTTCTACTTCAACCTTAGAATTAGAACTAGGGTCGCTATTATCTAAGTTGTCTAATAATACCTTCATATCAAATTCGAACCCCAAAAACTCTTCAATCAACTCTCCGAAATCCGGGTCAAAATCAGAGACCATTGATCATTAACAAAGTCGACACTATATTCACTTGCAGAATCGTCTTGTAGTGTACAGGCGATCTTGTCCTCATGAAGCTGTCATCGGTAAGCCATCCTAAAACAAAATAATAACTATTGTAAATATACGTAGTGTACGTATAAAATACTTTCCTTTTTCGCATAATACAGCCTGCAAGATACAAACACTAAATATCACCTTATACAAAAATAACGAAAAAATATCAAAAAACTATAGTAATATAGTAACTTTGAATACTTACCTTATAGATTCTCACAAAAGCCAGCACCAACAAACGTGAAAAGTATTATTTATTAATTTTTATCTTATATCACACGCCGATTTTTTTACTCCACTAAAGCCATTTCAAATGACAAAACAAGTAACGACGTCTAATTTATCTTGCTTGATGGAAAGAACTAATTGTAGACATACAATGCGTGAAAAGGCAAAATAATAAATACTTAAAGAATTTAGGAGGGTGGAACGATATGTTGCCTGTAGCCAACCATATCATACTATACAGAAGGATATTATATACACCATTTTTATTCTAGAGCTTCATTGTCTCTCATATTCGGTGTGTATAATACTGTGGTTTAGTGTGTACCACTAAACTGCTAAAAAAATGAAGCATAAAAGTGGGATTTTTACTGTTGAATGTCTTACCCTAATTCTAAAACAAAAACAACAACAAAATCCTTTTTTGTGGGATCTTGAAGAACAACATATTTGAAAATTATTATGTATACTTTTTTATTATTAATAAAACAATAATATGTAAAGACTACATACAACTCTCAAATGCAGCAGGGCACAACTCAGCAGCACGCCCGATGGTGTCCAAGTAACGAGTACCCCGCGATAATGCCCATTCCCGAATCTTGCCTATCCTTTTATACCTCTAATCCTTTGACGCCTAAACTATGCGCATGCTAGGACATGTTCAATTAAGAAGGTGCTTGTTTCCTATTTTGCTCATTGCACATGTGCGAAGGACTTTATGGCCATGCACAGGGAACCTATGCTTCCCTTCTTAGAATTGCACAAAATGTGAATCGTACTTGTCAAAAGGGGTTCAGTTATTGTTTTTCCCTTTCAGCACTTAATTACGAATAAAACTGTTTGTGCCGATCCGTCTGAGTTATTTATTACCACAGACATTCGACGCTATTTCCAGATTATTATACTGCTGCTCGTCCTTACAAACACCCGTGCTGCTGAGAAGATATGCTACAATCTTTAATTTACTTATTTAAGACCAAGCAGGATTTCCCTGGTTTTTCCGTGGCCCTTACAAATAGTAATTTATTATCAACAGTCGTTAAAAACCAAATACACAAAACTAAACAAAATAGTTCGCCCACCTCAAAAACGAGGCGAAACAGTTTGCCTGTATTGGAAATTGAGTCGTCACCATTTCGAAGTGTAACAATTATTTTGTATTACTGTGTCAATTCGATCTGGTATATTACTTATAGTTTTCCGGCTCTATTGAATCTCAAATACATTGTATTTTCTTCCCTCTACATTATAGGTTTTTAACGCATCCTTTTTTTATTATTTTTCCCCATAAGAACTTAATAAGATTGGTTAATTTGCGCTAGTTGAAGGTCAGTATGAATATTATTTGGAGCTAACGACGTTATTTTAGCATTATGGCAAGTGCAGCTGAGAACTTGGCAATTTGGGTGAAGGATTTATTCCTGCTTTTGTAAGACCTTTTTGCCTCTTTGTTTCAAGTACAACTCAAACCTAGACTCGTCACTGCGAACTATGGACAGCAATTGCCTTATTGTTCCACTTTTTTTCTTCCTTTTCACGAAATCCAGACGCTTCTTCTTTTGTCTTTCAGTTAAGAAAGGCTTTTGCTTATTATTTTATATTTATATTTATTATATTTATTCATGACAAAAGTTCTACTAATAAAATAATTACAGTAGACGAACTATACCTACTAGGCGAAATATTTTGCTTGTGTTTTTGGCTTTTAACAAGTTTTATGGTAAATGATAAATTATTGTTGTTTTTTAATGTATTAATTAATATTAATTTGATTTTATTTTAATAATAGTTTAAATTTCCCAACTGTTAAAAAATAGTTTAAATTTCCCAATTGTTTCAAATTGGATGGTCTTCACAAAGTCAACTTTGTAATTAGTTCCTCTTTACAAAAATGCTAAAGATCGTTCTCAAAAAATTTATCTATCAACCATTCTGCATTTTCGGAGAATAATTGCATGTTAGAATAATGTAGGTGCTTATGAAATTTTTTTTTCAAAAACAGAGGAAGGATACCAACACAGAATTTTCCCAGTGTCTCGGAATTATTTTATTCTCAGCATTGAACGGAATTCTGCGAAATGTTACAAACATATTGTAATAAATTCCTTCCATCGCGAGTTCACCCAATTGCATTCCTCGTTTGGGAATGCATGCCAAAAAGGAAGCATGCCGAAAAGAAAAAAAAAAATACGAAGCATTTCGTCCTTCGTTGTGCATTTACCACCGCAAAACACTTCACTAATTCCTGCTAAGCAATTTTTAGATGGATATAATTTGAGCTTTAAAGAGGCACGCTACAAGGGTAAGCACAAAGCTGCAGGAGTGGGATTAAGGTTTTTCTTTAAAAATCTCTTTGGACTAGAACCAAAATTAGAAATTTCCGTGATAGCCTTTTGCTAGTGAAGCAAATAAGGAAAATTCGCCTTATTCTCTGTCGTTTTCCGACGGGGCTCAAACGAGTGAAACGAACGAGTACACTTAGAGTTGATCTAAATGTAATGTAGTTATGTACATAAGTGAAGTCACAAACGTTGTAGAGAAGCCCTACCGTGACTACAACTGTGCCCCAATACATCCAGTCTTAATTTGTTTGCATAGAGGGAAATTTTTGCTCTGCTTTAGTTGGTTAAATAAATTCGTACCTTAAATTAATGCTATTATTTTTTATCCCACAACCGACAGAACTCCAATTACTCGATTTCTCACACATTTTTATTTTTTGGTATATAACGGGGGCCCGTTTTTTTACATCAGTTAAAGTTAATACAACTTACATTTTCCAAACTTCCAAAAACAGTTGTTAAAGGTTACGAGGTTTGTATTGGCATGAGTGCCTCCATTCTTTCATATATAAAATGTCCTCATATTTGCGTACCATATTAACGAATTGTTATCTTTGACATTGCTCATGAGGATTTTTACTCTTTTTCAAAGATGAACAAAGATGAACTTTCCCACACAATCTATAAAAATTATAAACAGTAGTTTTGGAATTCTATAGAACTCTTGAACAGTAGTGAAGCGAGATTTAAATATGGCTTAGTCTAATAGTGTGAAACCACGCTACTCAGGGATCTTGTAATATACCATGACCTCCTGATCAACGTTAGTTAGGATCCGGTCTCATGAAGAAGATGGAAACCCTTCTCCAAGAAACCAGAAAATCCATTGTAAGTCCTTTGAGAGATATAATAGGATTTTTGGTTGACTGTGCATTAGAAAGCTTTTCGCTTTATAGTAGCATGACATAATTATAAATTAGTAGCATTTCCACGTAGCATTGCTCAATGGTGTATGAACGCCATAATTAAAATTTCCACACGATTTCATGGGTAAATATTATAGTATTTGGCTGTTATTTCCAATAACTTAATATTGAGCATTTAAATGACATAGCATAGCATAGCGTTTTCAGCTTTAATGTCCTTTTATATTGAAGAAATTTATTAGCAAATACGAACAAAATCCCTTATACATATATTTAGAACTTAATAATAAAAATGCATAACTATATAAATAAGAGGTAAAACCCTTTCAGATGTGTTCCAGATTAACCACAGAAGTTTTGGAATATATCATATCCACCGATTTTAATAACACTGCTAAAGTGGGTCAAAAATCACACTTAAGCATTTGAGAAGTCATAAGTATTTAAAACACACCGGGTGAGGCCAGGCTACTCATCTAATATTAATCGCCAGATAGAATCAATGTAGTAGAAAGCAAAATCATACTATCCGGGTACAACTTCGACCTTTAATAAAAAGTTACAATTTTTGTTTTGGAAGAACTCTTTCTAATAGCAGGACAAATATTAGAAATAAACACATAATGAATTTCATAATATTTCGTCTTTTCATTTTTGTACCTGTTCCAATATAATCAATTTCTCTTATTACCATCATATGTCGTACAAATTGATGCTTCTTTAAAACTTATTTGCAAATGAAGCAAGATAAATTGACTGTATTGAGCCATCGGTCAATTTAGCCTCCTGTTGAAGGAGTGAATTGAATTTGAGCTCTTCTTGCTATAAACATTGACGACAAACGAAAGAAGTGTAATCAAGTGTCGATTGCAGTCGAATGCAGTTTTGTGCACTAGGGAATAGTTTTGACGTCTTCAAGTTTTCTAAATATTTTACTTATTCAGGACTTCTTTTGCTCGTTCCGGTATCGCGAGTCAAGTGGGTGTATTTCCTTCTGAAATTGATTATATGTGCTTCTACGAGTACTCGTATGGTTTTCTGGCTTCTGTTTGTTTTTGTGCCTTTTTCAACCAATTTTTGCTCAAGCAGTTTTATTCGAAAAGATGAGAAAATTCTTGCTATCAGAACACATCTACGTGCATGAATAATTTTGCATTTGGAAAATTTGGGGCAAGTAGAAATGAAAACACAATTAGAAATACAAGAAGAAAATATAAGACATTTAGCGTTCACTCCGATTCGATAGTTACGTATATGCACGTAGTATCTTTTTAAGAGGGCGTTACACCATATCTGTGTAGATAGAGCGGATACATTTGCAGATTGCATAAAATCCCTAGAGATCCCTTACTTTGTCTTCTTAATAGCGCTGTTAATGGATTACGTAGGTTTAATTGTAGCCGAATTGAAGATTAGCAAAACAGCGATAAATAAATTCAAGCGAATAAATCTTTAACCGCACCGAATGCAGGATGGGTAGCATACAAAACTACTCATCTAATGACCATGGGAAGGCTCAAGTCCCGATGGCTACCGAAACGATTAGGAGATGATTTGCAATTTTTCCTGGAATTTTTTGTTAATCGATTAATGATGGCAGAATTTTGGTGCCCTGCGAACTACGGGAAAGAGTCTCCCGCAAAATTTTCATTTTAACCAAACTTTTTATCATGTTTCCGCCTTATTGAAAATTCTTTTCATTACAAGAACATAAAAAACAAAATTATGATGATAAATTGATTTAGCATCAGGATGCAGGCATTTTACTCAAGTGACGCAATAAAATAGGGTCTGTCGAGTGGGAGTGAAAAGGTTGTAAGCATTACTAATCGCCTTGCAAAGTTTAAAAGTGCCTATCTAATGTTCCGTAATGAAGACATCTTTTAAGATT
This sequence comes from Philonicus albiceps, assembly GCA_963969385.1. Classification (NCBI taxonomy): domain Eukaryota; kingdom Metazoa; phylum Arthropoda; class Insecta; order Diptera; family Asilidae; genus Philonicus; species Philonicus albiceps. The sequence continues at coordinate 22,142,975 of OZ017776.1, read as the reverse complement.
TTTCGAATCAATCTATATTTTTTTGGGAAAATGTCTTTTGTCATTGTCATTAAATTTAAATTTATTGCTCCGCAAATTCCCTACTTTATATGTGCAGCATAATGGCTCCTACTGAATTGTTACAAGCCAAAAATCTATCAAAAATTCATGTTCTCTTTAAGGATTTACATAATTACATAATTTTTAGGGGTATCCACAAATAATAATAATAATAATAAGACATCAATAAATCTCTCTCTGTACTCAGGGCACCTTAAGGTGTTTAGCATCATCAGCAAACCATGGATGCAATGTCGATACGTCCTCCACGCGAGTCGGGCCTTGACTCACCCCACTCTAAGGTCTTCGCGTCCCCAGCCAGCACCAGCTCCGCATCCATGCCGCGAACCGCGTCCCGCAGGACATTTAACTTGACCTGAAAGCCGACTATAGGCTCGTTTGGAGTGCATAAGCAACTTACTTAGGTAACATCATTGTTCCTCATCCAAAAGAAGTCGGCGCCTGCGCCATAGTCTACGATGTTAAACCGCCACAGATCTAGGACCCAGATTGTCGCCGTCTCAAGGGAATCTCGACACCATATTGACTTGTCCCCATCTCGACTGTTCGCTGACTAAAACGAAATCAGCATTTTTCTGGGGACGTTTACAACGAAAGATGAAGAGTTTTAAGACGGTAAGCATTTATTCTCGCTTAATTCGACCTAGGACCATGGAAGACTCCCCGGAACCAGTGACGTACCATCGAGCGTCGGCCCTCTCCGCCACCTCCGGGAAAAGCACACAACGGGTCGGTGACACACCCTTCGCATTGTGGGCCTCACCAGAAACAGAGCCTATTATGTATCGGGCCTTTGCAAGCTAGGTTATAGTGCCATAGTACAGTCAATCTGTAAGTGAGTCTCCGAAAAATGACCTACCGAAATTTGACCTGATGAATCGTTAGGGGGGCATAAAATAAAGTTAATGTCAAATTCCCGAAGTCCCCCCCCCCTGTTTTCGAGTTGCATCTTTTCGCCTACAGCTCGAAAACGGTAAGTTTTATGAAAAAATAGTTTAAATAAAAGTTGTAGCTGATTTTATGACGAACAACTTTCTCATTTACAACATTGCAAAAAAACTATTTTTTTTTAACGAAAATAGCAAACAAACACTTTTTTGATGCTTCCAGCGCCACCTACTTTTTGTATTTCAAGTCGGATGACGTTACTTCAATGACATAAAATGTAGTTAATAATGTCCTCTACATTTTTTGTTAAATAAATTTTTCACCAAAACCCATAGATTCCGAGAAAAACGCATTTCTAACTTTTTTGGATTTTCTCGAAAACATGGGGGGGGGGACTTCGGGAATTTGACATTAACTTTATTTTATGCCCCCCTAACGATTCATCAGGTCAAATTTCGGTAGGTCATTTTTCGGAGACATCCTATTTTTTCATTACAGATTGACTGTACTACCAGATACACTGTTGTAAGCACGTCCGCAAAGATCTTCCCCGTCGCGGGTTTGCGGAGGAACGCTTCCGTCTTGGCTTTCGTCGTAGAAGCCTGAGGGCGACGTGGAACCGGCGTGGAACCTTTCTGTGTCTCTTCTTCTTTCCTTTTTTCTTCTTCCTTTCTTATTTTTCTTCTTCTTTTGCTATTCTTCTCCTTGCCACCAGCCTTTTCCCCTTTACCCTTCCAGACCAATTCGGTCTATATCGGAGCTGGCTGTTCTTTCTTTGGAGCTTACCCCTCCGTCTTCCTTGCGACTTGGCTCACCTTTGCCCCGCCATCTGCAGGAATTGCCGACCCGACTGAGGTCGCTGGTACGGTCTGAGTACCGACAACTCTCGTCGCCAACCTCTCCAGGGGCAACCTTCGGTGGGTACCTGCACACAGTCTTCTGGACGCAACCAGGCCATCCAGCGTCTCCTCTAAGGCCGGCAAGCCGTCTTTAACCACTTTGGAAAAGTTTCAAAGCAGCCAATATCCCCCGGATAATATCTCTCATCTTATCCATTATCTATACTGACTGAAAAATTACTAGCATGTTTCTATTCTATTCTTAAGCTTTTCTAGCAGAACATTAGAGCAATAACTAAGAAATTTCTTAATATTCGTCTATACTTTCATTATTAAATTTTACTATACTTAGTTGATCTTAATTACTTACTTTGTACCCGATTGTGCGAGAATCGAAGCATCTCCAAAGTTTGGATGAATTTTAATCACCTCACTGATCTATCCTCACCCATCTATTCATTTAAGCCGTGTAATGGTTATAGGCTAGGTTTTATAAAACCAAACTGATGGCCATAAATTATAATATGGCGGTAGAGACGAAAAAAAATGTGTACTTTAATTTAAAAAAATCATCAAAAGAAATAAATTAACTGCGTAAAGAGCTAACTAAAAGTATAGTTAGAGCAAGATATAGGAATATAGCATAATGTATATGGAAATGTACTTTGTATAAAATAAAATAGTCATTATTATTATCCGTCTTCAACCTGCCAATTAAAAGATGATATATGCAGCAGGGCTGCAGCAAGTAAAACATGAATCTGATGCCTCTGACTTTAGTTATTTATCATATTTGATTGAATGAGTTTTTTACAGATTACACGGCTTAATCTGTCACCTTAAACTAAAGCAGGGTAAATAAATTTTTTTTACGTTTTTATGCTGAGCAATTTATCATGCAACATCAGAATGATTCGGTTGCCATATTTGGTTGTGATTTTCCTGATTCTATGTATTTTATAATTTGTGTGCTTGAATTCCTTGATGGATGGATTAAATTCATAATTGTAGAAGACATCTGATGCTCCGATATTTGCAGGTTGGCCTGACGAACGCTGATGATATGGGTATCTTTTGTCGTGTGCTGTTGTTGTTGAATCATTTTCAATATTTTTTTTATTTCTCTTATTTAAACTGATTATTTCAAGAAACTATAGTGGATCTTCCCCATCCTCTTTTTACAGTAGTTATTTGCTTTTTGTCCAAGTTTCTCTTTCAGTTCTTTCTATTTCGTAAGAGGTATACTAAAAACTACAAAATCGCGAAGCTCAGCATTTAAACAACTAGTAGTACAACTAATACAATCGTGCACATCAAAGTTTTTAGAATCATCAAATTTATTTCTATTAGTATTTCAGTATAAGATTCTCAGGTAGAAAATTTTTCAAATACCATAGAAAGCTTGCTACGTTTTGAATTTGCCCTTTGCTCGCTAGATGCCTCGCCTGAGATAAGAGCTCCGTCGGCTATACGCACATTTTGCAACATTGTGTAATCACAAACGAATTTTGACTTCGGGGAAGGCTCATCAAAGATGACTTTGATCCTACACTCCTAGAACTATCGGCAGATGGCATCCCAGAAGGGAATTGGTAAAACTTTCATCGGGGAAAACGATACACACGCAAAATTTTCATAACGTCACTAATCATGAAACTGCTCCTAGACCTAGACATCAGGCTTTGGAACCATTGTGAAAATATAGACCCCTCTGTTTTCCCATAATAAAGTGGGCCCGAACGGGCATAGCTTATTTACTTAACAGTGGCAAAATTAAAATTTATATAATATATACATATATACATATATCTACACTGCCCAAAAGTAGTCAAAAAAAGCTGCTTTGTGAAAGAATAATTACTGCATAAAAAAATTAATATTTAATGTTATTAGCAAAAAGGCGAAGGAGGTAAATACAACTATTAATAATGCAACTGCTAATACAATTATTAATAATGCATTTCTTCCCACCAGACATTATTTTCATGGTGTTAAAATCATAAATCTCAGCCAAAAACTCGACTTCACATGTCCACATTATTTTTCAGTGACTTGTTTAGAAGGCGCTAAGTAACAGGGTAATATTGTTTCCAGGAGAAAGTATAAGCTGCTTTAAATGGTGGCTGTCTGCTAGATCGTACTTATACATAAAGTACAACAAAGAATTACAAAATTTATTCTATCAAATTTATAAATATTGTTTTAATTCATGTTATTTTTATTTGTTAACATTTATAAATATTTTAAGTTCTCACCAAGAAATTTAAAAAAACACTTTGTATAATTTTACCCAAGTTTTTTAGTGCATTGAAGCTTAGTTGACCGTTTTCGCTTAAATGTTTTTTCTTCTTTAATAACTATTGTTTTGAAATACTCAAAATTAAAAAACTTGGAATTTTCAAAGCATATCGTTATTTTTTTATACTTAGTGCTATATTATGTAACAAAAATTAGTTTCCAATTTGAAAATGCGTTTGAATATTATGTATTTTTAGGAATTCAAATTGTCACGCTATAATATGCGAAAATAACGCATCAATATTTCAAGGCTGACAATATGAACTTAACCCCACCTGAAGTGCACCAACTGCCCATAAAGTGCAACGCCGAATATCTCGACCTACGATAAGTATGGTCAAGCACTAGAAAACAAATGTGTCACACAAACTGTAAAACACTTACAGGTAAACAAATCTACCGCACTCAATCTTTGGCCTACATAAAAATATGTGAGGCCCTAAAGGTGTGCGTTCAGCACTCAGCGCAGGGAAAATTCATACGGCGCAAATCAATCGGGTCAAGAAATAAAGACTTGCAACCCGATACTTTCTTTCATTTAGTAGTGCCGAAATTGGAGGAGCGGGGCTTGGTGAACATGTGGTTTCAACAAGACGGTGCAATCGCACACACAGCACGAGTCACAATTGATATTGTGAAAGAAGCGTTTCCTGGTCGCGTTTTGGCGATTTGGCATGGCCAGCCAGATCGCCCGATTTAACCGCTCCAGACTTCTTTCTTTGGAGCTACTTGAAGTCGCGGTTTATGCCAACAAGCATCAGACAATCGCAGCCCTTAAAGAGAATATTCGACAGGAATGCGAACAGTTATTACCGGAAATCTTGCGGAAAGTCATGGAAAATGCAATAAAACGGGCACAAATGTGTGTACAAACACTGGCGGCAGCCACTTGACGGATATCATCTTTTCCACTTAACAGAAAAAATTGTAAAGGTCCAAAGATAAAGATGTTTATCACTCAAAATATTGTTTTTATTTAGTAAAAAAGTTATACAAAAACAAAATTGAATGATTAATTTTGCGCCACCTTGTATAAATAGGCTAAGAAATTTAAATAAATCCATCAGTTTAAAACTAAGTCTTTGACTAGCGTGTGCTGTGCTCCTTTTCTTTTAGACTTATTCTAGCTCGGAGTCAAAGTTACTAGTTGCAACATTAGAGTTATAATGTGGCTGCTATCGGGGTCCTTTCAGAATTGATCACTCGGACCATTTCGGAACTCCCATTTCTCCTGGATGGATAATCACTACAACACTAATCATTGAAAGAAGTTACAAGAATTTTAGCCACGTTTGCTTTGAATCACACACTTTTTTTCTATAATTTATGCAGTTATTAATATCAGTTTAGTTCTTGGTGTTACAAAAGTAGGCTTCTAGTGCAAAGTTTCTTAATCATTTCACTATTATTAACCGTTCGAATGATCGAGTTACACACAATAATTTTTATTTAAAAAGATTAATCTAAAACAAAAGTTTATTTCCAGTATTTGGTCAAATTTAAAATTGAATTTTAAATAATGAAATAATTAATCAAGTTTTTTTTTAGTTACTTTAACGATTAAAATTGGAGTTTTTAAGCAATTAACACTCTAAAACCATAATTGAAATGAAAATGCTGTTTTTAAAATTACCCAAATTTTCAAAAATTTACATTCGACTATTGGAATTCTAATTCGGGTGCAGTCAGGGGGCTGCAATAGGGATGTTTAAGTGGGGAAGAATATTAAGGTTTTCTTCTACTCGTATATATTTCCACGTAGCCCACATAGTAGAATAGAAACTTTAGAGAATAAAATAAAAATACCCTTTTATAAAACAAGACGCGCACGATTGCGTTGTGAATTTATTTGTCTTGTCGCACTATTTGCATATTTTTTCCTCTTTTTTATATTACAGATTTTTAGATTTATGCAATACCGAAAATCAGGAAAAACTCGAAATCCTCATATAAGCTCATTTAATATATCAGCAAAATAATCCCTGTACATTTTTATTTAAATTATTATCCTGACTAAATCGCTGTACATTTGTTATATATATAAGGAATAAAAAAGAGCGATAAACGAAGAACCCTAATGGAAATATATTCTTTAACCCGCTAACAATTATATCATTTCTTTTATTTACATATTTATCCTCGCCCACTTCCATTGTTCGGAGGACAAAAGCGACCACACCGAACTCTCCATTGTTTTTAAATTGCCTTTAAATTCAGAACAATCCTTGACTTTCTCAGCCTCTTTCAGGAGGGTGGCTCGAGCCAAGCGGCCCACGAGATTGTGCTATGTTCTCGTTCACCTTAAGATGTCATTATTTAATGTTCCCTAAAATAATTAATACGGCGCTGCTGTTCCTTTTTCTTAACCGAAAGAGTAAAAGGAGAATGAACAGTATCAAAGGGTTGGAAGCCATCAAACTTTCGGATTATAATTTCGATCTCAGTCCGTTCGTGAGTTATATGTTCCAGAAAGGATTGGGTTTAGAACTTCAAGTTGATTATTTCATTTTGAGGTTATTTGCGAATTTCTCGAAACTCGGCCATGAAATAAAAACTTTAAAAGGCTTTTGTAAATTAAGTATTAAATAATATTATACTGTGAAAGGAGTCGAGTCGAGAGAAGAGATTTGCGCAATTCTTTGCAGGCCACTTTCGGCAAAGTGAGTATAAAATTATTAAAAGGGTGAAACCCTTTCGTCTAATTTTTAAAAAAGAGAGAAAACAATAAGTATACGGCCCTTTTAGTATAATTAACCGTTAATGTAAATTAGTAAATTAGTGGTTCATTAATAATTACGGATGGTATGTCTGGTGAACTTACGCTTGTATCAAAAGAGCGCGAACTTCTGCGTTCCAAACTTTAGCTCAATTAATCCTAATGGCTTTTATAATTGGGCCATTATAAGAGAATTCATCAGCAGACATCTGTTAAAATGTACAGAAATTATCTTATAAAGTAGTTTGACTGCTGGAGTTTTAGCGAAATAATAAACGGTGAAATGTGAATAATGATCCGAAAAACTCTACGAACTGTTGTATGTTAAGAGTTGACGTTTCCGCATATGTATTTTCTATACTGTAAAAATGGATTTAATTTTCCTATAACAACTGCTGCAACTTTTAAAACGAAGTAACTTATTAGATAATTTATACTTCGCAATTAAAAAGACACGTTCTCTTAATACAAAATGTACTATTTTGGATGCATCTACTAGGAAAAAGTTTATATTTGATGCATTTAATTACGCAAAAACCCTTTCCAGTTGTGATAATCCTCAATTTAAAATAAAAGTAAATTTTTAACAGAATAATTGAACAGGTTTTACCAAAGATCATGAATTACTAGATGGGACACTCGTGACGTAGTCCCTTATCTTTTTTCGACCTTGGTCCCCTTAGTCCACCGACCTTGCAGATTTTGTTAAAAGTGGATAAAAAAAAAATTAAGGCCAACAATTATATATTGATTAAAAAAAATAAAAATTGACTCCAAAAGTTAACAAGAGGCGGGAATCGCCACTGTAGCAGTAGCATTTTTAGGCATCTTGGTATTAGGAAGAGATTTCAAATTAGGATTGAAGTACTTGGAAGAGGTAGTTAAGAAATTCAGAGAATTTCATTTAACTATAAATCCTAAGAATTTTTTTAAGGAGATAATAACCTTGGATTTGAGGTAGACAAGGACAAGGTTTAATTGAATATCTGACTAAAAAGCCTATATTAAGTACGAAATTCCCGGGCCTGACTGGATTTTTCTGACAATTCGTCGGAGATTAGGCTTAATTTAATTTTATTACACTATTTATTAGGAATGATATAACATGTGCCTTGGAAGAGCAACACCAAAAAGCCTTCAATCAAATTAGGGAAAAATTAATCCATCCTCCAGTATTGGCTGTCTATGATCCCAATCTCAAGACATAGATGCGTAAAAATGCATCTAAATACGGAATTAGGGGAATTCTTTCCCGCGCAATAGAGTAAACCAAATCTGACATAATATGACATGTATTTTCGATTATTTTAAAATAGGTTAACAGGGCGGGCCTTGTCACTGAGGATGCGCGATGTGATGTGACGGATAAATTTCACGTCTTTGAATTTTGTATAGGCGCACGCGACAAGGAAGATAAAGGCAATCACGCATCGGGTGCTAGAACATTTACTTAGAACCTGGCCCGGCAATACAATTTACGTTTTAGTCGAGAGGGTTAATTAGGATTTCTTGCAGAAATAAGGAAAAAGGGTAGAGTAGGTAAATTTAGCTTTGTTAGGGAAAGATTACGGAAGGATGACAATAGGAAATGGCCGCAAACGTATTGAGTTTTTGTTAAGTGAGCAGAGTACAAATTTAGTAAAATAATTCAACTAAAATAAGAACAAAGTGAATAGTTAATTATAGTAGAAAATGAAATTGTGCCCGAATGTGTATGTACTCGTATATCTCGGATTTGTTTCCAATCATCAATGATGCGTCCCCAATGGTCCCCAATTTGTTCCCTTCTTCGTTTGTGAATGTTGTGTTGTGTGAAATGCTCATCGTTTTATTTATTTTTATATAGTATGGCTAAATAAGAGCCAGAGACGAAGAAGCTCTCAGACTCAGACCATCCCCGCCTAGGTGGACAAGCGTGGCATTAGAAATTATATTAATTTATAATAATAATAATAAACTGCACTAGGGGAACAAATTTAGATCACTCATTCTTATGATTGTCAAAAACTAATCCAGTTTCTAATCTATGGACTAGATCGCAAAACATTTTTCAATATTTTTAATAATAGCGTGTAATTTAAATGGAGGCATAATAGAGTTTAAATGAATTCATTCATAACTAAACGCTTCTGCACTAGGAATTGAGTACTCGTAATGTCCGAAAATTCACAAAAAACCCAGCAGTAGTGGAAGCGGAAATAGGCACCACAATTAAAATAGATTTTAAGTGTTCAGCAGGTCAAGTGGTGAAAACTTGCCGAAATTTATGTATGAAGCCAAAAATTGGAGCGAGTGACCCAATTTCAACAGCTTTGAATTACTCTTGTTAAAAGCAATGAGGATTGCTTTTGAAATTGTATTGCAATCATTGATGAAAGTCAGTTTAAAAAACTTGTTCTAGTTAAGCCACTTCAGTCGATTTGTCAAAACCGAGCATTAAATTTATGATTATTTACACCAAAACATATTTTATTAAGAAGCGGATGTTTTATATACACACATATAAATCTATATAAGTCCAGCAGCCACTCGCATTTCGAGAATTTGCTACCTTTGCTTCTGTGGAGTGTAATTTTTGAGCCATGTCCAGATTTTTGTGCACAAGTGGAAGCATATTGGAAAACTGAATTAAATCCGTCCTAAACAGAATCTTTAATTATACATAATTAAAAATAGAGAAGCTTCAACGAGTGCACATGTTAATGCAAATAAAAGTAGCTTAAATTTCGCGAGTTCAATATTGACTACGAGCAAATGTGTATGCCTGCATTAACCTTTGCCTTTCTAAATTTATTTACATTTTAAAGTTACTTTGATTTAATGTGAAATAAGTACCAGGTGTAGGAAACACCTTATTCGGTCAGTAATTACTTTTCTTTGTTCAGATCAAATCACGCATGGTTTAATCCTGGATAATATTACATTTTATTCACTGATCGGTTGCTAATGCTAACATAAAACCTTCAATTATGAATAATAACGCATGAATTGCAAATGTGCATTTTTCTATTAGATTCGGTTTTTTTAGTGTGATTATGATGTTTTGTTACGATGTTATTGATTCAATTTCGATTTAATTGGATTTGCATTAGTCACAAAAAAATAATGACCATTGCAATTTAAAGTCATGCACATGAGCAAAGTATGGGAGTTTCCAGAAGAAAATGTTGCGCAAACTAAGAGAAGAAAGTATTATACAGTGGTAGACATTCGTATGCGCGCATCTTAAAATGTATAATAAATTGTGCTCCCCACCGCGGATTTTTTCAAAGAAAACTTTTTTCTCCTTATTTTTGGAATTGCTATGAATGAGTAATACCTGACAGCAAAAATGATAAAACTAACGGTACTATTTTGAAAGAAAAAGCGAAAAATGTGAATGGAGCTCATTATGAGCTGCGACATTCGTATGAGCGCATCGAGGAATAATTGAGCTTTGAATGCAACATTTAAAGTTTTTGTGGAAATTTTGTTTTAAATAACATTAAAGAATTTTCGTTAAAGGTTTGTGCACAATATATTTAGCAATAGTATTAGTGTGAGTGTTGTTTTTGCAGCAATGCCTTCTGGGAAGCGTTTAAATGAGGCGGAGCAGCTTGCAATCAATTTGTTGAAAGAAGAAGACTACTCCAATAGGCAAATTGCTAGTAAAATTGGTCGGTCTGAATGTGCAATCAGGAATTTCTTGAAAAAAGGCAATGGCTATGGCATTAAGGCTCCAACAAAGGGCAATACAAAATTATCCTTGCGTGAAAAAGGCAAAATTCGACACGAGGCAACAACAAATCGGCTATCTGCAAGACAAATTAAGGACAAATTAGAGCTTAAAGTAACACCTCGTCATATTGCGCGTGTTTTAGGCACTTCGCCAAATATAAAATGGAAGAAACTCCAAGGAAAACCACGATTAACTGCCGTTCACCGAGAGAAGAGACTACAATTTGCCAAAAAGTACATGTCTTGGACATCTGAATGGGAAAAAGTAATTTTTTCTGATGAAAAAAAATTCAATTTAGATGGCCCAGATTGCTACAGTTGCTACTGGCATAATTTGAAAAAACACGACGTTGTCAGATCCAAGCGTAATTTCGGTGGTGGTAGCGTTATGGTTTGGGGTGCATTCACTTGCAAAGAAAAACTTCCAATCTGCTTCATAACTACTCGAATGAACTCCCAGATTTACACAGATCTCTTGGAAGACGTTTTGATCAGTCATCTGGATAGTTGCGACGAGGAAGATGTAGTTTTCCAGCAGGATAATGCCTCCATCCAAGCTTCGAGGTACACCAAGGATTGGCTTTCGGGCAAAAATATCCGCATACTTGACTGGCCCGCTTGTAGTCCTGACTGTAATCCCATTGAGAACCTTTGGGGGATTCTAGCTGGCAAGGTGTATGCAAATGGACGTCAGTTTAATAGCGTAAATGACTTAAAAGCAGCCATCCGCACGTGCTGGTCTGAAATTGGTCCGGATTGTCTAAAAAATCTAATAAATTCAATGCCCAGTAGAATTTTTAGTGTTATTCAAAGTAAAGGAGGCCACACTAAGTATTAAATCTAAAAAAGTGCCAAAAATATGAACTAATTAATTTATTTTACTTAAAAATGACAAGTGCGTTCATACGAATGTCTAACCATAAATTAGAATTTTGTTCTTTAAAATACAAAAAAAAAAAAAAGTTTGCCAAAAATGAATTGAAATCATTTGATACCAAAGAAAACAATGTATTTCTTTTAAAAATATTGATTTTGTTTTTTTTTTCAAGAAATATCTCAAAAAAATGTAGTGCGATCATACGAATGTCTACCACTGTACACTAGCCAACAGCAACTAACTCGCTAAAGATTTGACAAATCATTTATGTAGATTACAAATTCGTAAATGAAAATGATCGTCATATCACGTTTTCGAGAAAAATAGAATTAAAAAATGTAGGAGACCTTATTTTACCCATTTTTGAAAAATCATTAAAGATTAACAGATTGATGTAGGAGCTTATAATGTTGCTCAAACGATAGTTGTAATTGTAGATTATTATATTGTATAAAAATACGCACAAAATAAAAACATTTCGATATAATCCGTAAGTTTTACATTTTCCACACGGAGCAAGTCTCCTGCATTGTTAGAAATTGGAAGGTTTCCAATGACTTCTTCTCTTCGACCGACCACCAGTACATTAAGTCTGACCAAGATTTGAGATGGCTTCAGGAACGAAAGGAGAACTAATTGGGACACATATAATAAGGTCCTGTACGACACACTACCTACATTATATCGGTCAAACTTTAGAGAGCTTTTGATCTGCTAACTCCATGGCAAATGCGCGTCTTTGAACCTTGACGGCATTTTGGCGGTCGCGTTTAGGCCGGGACGGCCCTCCTCTATTTGTGGCCAAAGAAAGAGAGAGGCTTAAACTTTAGGGCTGAAGAGTACAGTGGTTCGTATGTGACCTTGACGTTTCACCTCTGTTCACTGATATGATCAGAGTTTTTATCCAGCCAGGCCGCAATCAAATCACTCACTAACGTCAATACCACCTCGGGGTCCCGGCTAGCTGAGTGGGTGGGTGGACATCATTTGAGCACTATGATGTCCAGGGAAATGTTATAACGAATGAGCTAGATACGGGACCACTCCAGGGGAATTAGACATCTTACAACCCGTAGGGGCATCTTAAGCCTCTAGCAAGTTAGAGATAAAGAATTGGTATAAAAAGATCGCCGACATCAAGTAGAAATGCGAAACTATAAGTAAGACCACCAGGCAGATTTGGCCAACCTTTGACAGCAACAGGTCAACAGAGCTTATTTCACTAGTGAGAAAGGCATTAGTGAAGTAATAGGGTAATCACCGGAGATTGCCTAATAGGCAAGCAAGCCTAAAGGTTCGGTGTACCATCTAAAGACTTCTGCAGAAGTTGTCACAATGAGGAGGAATAAGAATAAGAGATTGTTAAACACCTCCTCTGTCATCTCACCCCTTACACTTCGAAGGATCCGTTACTTGGGCACTGCTTTCTTTGATGAACTGTTCGACTTGAGCTCAATAATCATCCGAGAATTGGGCTTGTTCATCAGAGACACAAAATGATACTCCGGTTACCCTCCAGGTCGCTTTGTATGGTAAGACAATGGGCCTAAGCTTTTGCCTAAGTGCGCCTTGTAGAGGCAACAAACTCATCTAACTTACTTTTTTCCACAAATTAAAGGGCGAATAAAATACTCGCACATGGCAAACATGAAACTCATCAAAATGTGTAAGAAATTCTATAGAGATAAGTTGTATTCGATATATGTACCTAGATTAGATCTTAGGCTTTCATTAAAGCCACTTGCTAAATTTCTGTTTTGAAGTCTTATTTTTTAATGAGTTTTTAAATACCCAAAATACTCTTTTCTGTCTACTTCTATTTTTTCGAAAACATGATGTGATGGAGCATTTTCATATATGAATTCGTAATCTATTGCAATGAATTGTTAAATCTTTGGAGACAAAAAAAATTAATATACCCACCAGTGCTAACTAAATAAATTTTGGGCAATATTATGGTATTAATTGTATTAAGGCTAACACATAATTAGCTAAAAGAAAGATCCATAGATGATTCTGCAAATGATATTCGCAACTGTGAGAGTTTTAAAGTAAGATGCGAAAAGTATGTTTTTTGACTTAAACTACCCCTGCAAATTAGAATCTCTAATTACGTTGCAACTAGTTGAATAAAGAAAAGAACAAAATTTGAAAATAAAACAAACCTTTAATCTTTATGGAAATACTAGATAATAATATAATAATATTATTATAATATATATAATATTTATAATATTTAATTTTTAATAGTACAGCGGAGATTAATCTCAATTCCATTTTTTGTGATTCTGAGCTAAAATTTGATAATATGATAAGAACTTTTCAACATAAACCAGATTGCATAATATGTACTGAAGGTTGGGTGATTGATCATCAAGTTTATAAATATAAAAGGTTATACTCATTTTAAAAATAACAGCAGAAAAAGCAGGCCGTTTTTTGAACAAAACTCGTGTTAATGTTAATGCTAATATCTAAAAAAAAAAAATACTCAAAATGTCTTCCGTCACTTTCGATGCATGCCATTAATCGCCTTCTGCCTTCTAACTCCCGGCTTAATATGTATTGTAGCCAACCTCTCCCGTATTTTGATCACTGCTGTTCCAATTCCTCTCAGGTGTGTTAACAAGACTTGATTAAACTTCATCCCTCATCACTTCCCATAAGAAAAAGTCCAATAAAGTAAGGACTGGAGGTCTAGCAAATCAAGAAATCGGTCCACCTCGCCTAAACCAACGTTCCGGAAATTATTCATTTAATTTTACCTTCATAATGTTAGGTTGGTATAATACTGATGTTATATTGTTCAAAGAGTTGTCTTCAAGTAGTCCTGGCAGTGTATTTTCCAAAATCCCTACATTAATTTGCCTATTAAGCATTTGCGGCTAAATTAATGGTTCCATTAAATGATTGGCGATAATACTAGCCCAAACATTGGTACTAACTTTATGGTGAAATGATGTCGCTTTTGTTTGTGAGTTAGTATCTGATTAGGTATAGATGTTGTTTCATCCGATTAATTCATTCGTCCACCAAATTAGGTGTAGGCATGCTCTATTCTCTATGTCGTATTCTAGAAGCCAAGTCGAAAACTCCAAACTTTTCTCGTTTTCAGAAGTCAGACTGGGATATAATGATGTGGATGTAATCTTTCTTGATGAAAAATCTCTCAAACTGTACGAGTATATAAAAATATTCCTAATCGCCTTGCGATTCGTCTCGTGTTCGTTTCAGGGGTTTGCCTGTCGATGCTGATCAATCTTTTTGAAGTTGCACTTCTGGTTTTTCTTAACCTCTGAAAAGTCCGCGAAAATACTCTTCCTTGTGGTACTCGTGGATTTGGGAATCTCCCTTGGTATTCCCGGACAATCTCTTTTTCGTTTCTGTCAACTACACCATAAATGCAAATTACATCGGCGTATTCCTCAACAGTGAATGCGGCCATTTATTAATTTTTTCAGCTTAGAACACCCGTAGTTATCGCTTGGTTTTTCAACTATGTTCGATGTCCTTGCTAATTGACTGTAGATCTTGGTTGAGTTGCTGGGTTTTCTAATGATCCGGTATTGCGTTCATACAGCTTTTCCGTCTTCCCTCGGTCTTTTGCGTAACAACACTTATGAGAATCACGTAGAAAATTTCAAACAACTCCATGACTCCGGCTGAACTAACTTTCTCAAAATATAAACTAATTATTTTCCATCTTTCAAATTCACTTAATATTTTTCTTTTCGGCATTATTAAAAATATGATTTTATAAACAATTCAACTTGTTAAATAATTTCACCATCAGTTAAAATTGTGCTACTGCTTTGATGGATTTATGAATATACAACATTACGATTTTGAAGTTCTTTAAGAATTTAAAAATCTTTACCGTTAATGCACTTAATGCTATGATGTAAATATTTTGCTTATTAATGAGAATCTTTTGCAGAAGAAAGTTTTTGAAAATATCATTTAGAAATACGAAAACCTCAAAATTTGTACGTAGCCTAATGACTGTAACATTGGCTCCAGCAGGATTTCTGGAGAAATAAGGGGCTATGTTGCCGCCAGCATATAAATTACACCAAACAGTTACTTTATCTAGGTGCAATGGTATTTTCAATGGTTATTCTGGATCAAATTCAGTTCAAAACGTAGCATTTTCAGGAAAAAATTAGCCCTATTACTAAACAAAATTTTGATAAAAAACTCGATATTGCAACTTTTGCAGGGCCCAATTAGCGGGTGTACGATGCGTACCACGATCACGAAGCGTTAATTCCTGCACCAGCCAGATCTTGTATGGTTGTAGCCGCGGATCCTTACGCAACATTTTCAAGTGGACGGGAAAAGGTGTTGCACGAATTGAAAACGGATTTTCGAAGTAAATTTTAATAATTTGAAAGCGTTTTTGAGGCGTAAGTCTTTCCAAGATTAAATCACAAACTCTGATGAATAAAAATGACTTGCACAGCTGGCACCTGCTTTAATGGCTTATCCCTTTCGAAAGTCCTATAATTCCAAAAAAAAAACACTCTATAATTTTGCAAGTGTATATGTACTACCCAAATGCAAAATAGTTGGTCTAGTGACAAATTTTAACAGTCTATTTTATAACTAGGCAAATATTTTTCAAATAACTATTTATCAAATAAAATTTATTCTTGTTTTATAATCTCTGGAAGTCATCCTCTTAAATTATTTCAAAACATATAAAATTCAGGTCTCAAATTTAGTAATAATTTTATTTTGCATTATTGAGTAGCCATGCAAAATAGTTGGTCTACCCTGAATTGAGTACAGAATAGTTGGTCTAAGTTGTTTTTATTCATTCTATTACCATTTGGTGACATTATCTTTGTTCTTTATCACGTCATGTATCCTTCGAGGCATAGTTGCCACTAAATTTTCACATTCCTCTTGTGTTATGGATTCCCATACAGTAGTGATTAATGAATGAAGTTCTTCAAGGTTTCTGGCCGGATATTTTTTAAGTCTTTTCTTCAATTTTCTTCAAAGAGACTCTATTGGAGAGAGATCAGGACTATTAGACGGCCATTCCAGTAAAGGAATGTCATGAGCCCTGATCCAAGATATTGTGGACCTTGCTGTGTGGCAAGGAGCTCCGTTCTGTTGCAAAATATATTCTCCTTCAGCGGACTCCTGTTTTTTAATAGAAGGAAGGAGTTCCTTTTCTAGTTTATTTTGATATTTTGCCGCGTTTATTGTACCATTTACGATGCATAGTTGACCTACTCTTTGACCAGGCATACATCACCATAGCATTATTGATGCCGGGAACTTTACAGTTCTTTTCAAGCAGTCTTTATTAAATTGCTCATACGAAGTGCGAATAACTATTTTCCCATTATCTCGAACACACGCGAAAAATTTCGATTCATCTCTCCATATAACAGATTTCCATTGCCTGGGAGTTCTATCTTTGTGTGACTTGGCCAACTCTAAACGTTTTTTCTTTTGCTTTACGGTAAAATGTGGTTTTTCCTCTGCCTGTTTGAAAACGCAAGCACTACAGTTCTACAACTTCTTTCATGGATTCGTCTTAACTGACTTTATAAAAATTGTATCCTAATATTTTGATTTCTCTCCTGCACGCATCTACTGAAATGTCTGTTTTAAGAGTTTTTCTCCACTTGGCATTATCACAAACTAAATGACTAACTATTCTGCATTCAATTCAGGGTAGACCAACTGTTTTGCATGGCTACTCAATAATGCAATATAAAATTATTACTAAATTTGCGACCTGAAATTTATGTGTTTTCAAATAATTTAAGAGGATGACTTCCAGAGATTATAAAACAAGAATAAATTTTATTTAATAAATAGTTATTTTAAAAATATATGCTTAGTTATAAAATAGACCGTTAAAATTTGTCACTAGACCAACTATTTTGCATTTGGGTAGTATACTGATCGATCGAATGTGAAAATGTTGTTCCCTCCCGATAAGTTGTGAATATACGAGTCTTTAATAATAATTTAATAATAAACCTCGTAGCAAGCAGTAGTGGCCTTTTACATTCATATACGGCAAAAGAAAAAAGAGCAATATTTAAAAAAATTGGGAAACACCATCTTAATGTGTATGGCTGACAATTACAACTAATGTCTTATCTCGCGTTCCGATGCACAAATGATGCATGTTCATTGCTTTCAGTTTTCATTTTTACTGTTTCATACTCAAATCGACAAGGAAAAAATATTATGGATTCATCTCTATATCTGTTCGCTTATTTATCACATACATTTAAATGTTACTTGCCTGCATGTTACACATATTTAACTATCTACTTATATTCGTTACGATATTATATTAAATTGGAAAGTCAATATGATAACAGCAATACAAAATTCTTTTATTCTCAATATATGTAGGTAGGTAATTCAGTTGAACAATGTGAACACAGCACTAAAATTATACATATGTATAAGGTGAATCTATCAAAAAATGTGTCGTTGTTGATTTCACAATTATTACTCAAAAACAATTATAATTTTTTAAGCCACATTAACCGAAACCATTAAAGACGTGCATATATTTTTCAACCACGTGAATTATTTAATATATAATTATATATAAGTATAATCTATACTTATGGTATTACCCTTTTTTGGATCCTGAAAACCTTTCCAACATGTTTACCTATGTTTTTCCCTCTCTACCTCACTCAAACATATTATGTGAGATTGTTAATATTATTTATTCGTCCAATTCTCGGAGTTCGTTGTACTATAAACGTAATCAGAACCTGTCGAAACGCCGAACTGTTAACCGATTTTGAGTCAGTATATATTAGTTCCGGTGCTTTGTGTTTTAGTGCAATTTTGGGGATTCTCGGACTATATGGAGTAAATTCAGATAAGTTTACGTTTAATTTATCATATATGATATGTGAATTTTTTCACTATTTGATTTTTGCGGAATTTCCAACATTCTGGAGCATAGGACTTTTGCTCGAATTACGTTGAAGGTCGTCGTTACTCCTTAGGGATTTGCTTGTCCACTCCATATTTCTTATAATATTTCCCTTGTTTACTTTTTAGGAAGCATGACCAAGCCAAAAACTTGTCTCCTCCCAGTTTGTGTAAATGTTTCTTAGTATTCTGCTAAGAAGTGCGTAATTCGGTACTTCCTGAGCATATTTTTAAGCTCCAACGTGAGATATAAATTTTTAATTAATACTTGTGGTGTACTTTTTAAAAAGGCGGAGCCGAACGTTTATCATTGCTGGCTGATCACTTTTATTCTTTTAACTTTTATAAGATAATTAGATGATATGTAATATTCTGAAATGATAAATAATGTATAAAAGTTACCTAATATTTTTCCTATAGTTTTTATAAATTCATTCTATTAACCTTTGACATTATTTAATTTGTTCACACATAACATCAATATAATTCGAATGGATTTTTTTAATTGAATTATTTTCGGACTTTGAACGCATGAACTAATTTAAGTTAAAGGTTACTAAAATGAATTTATGAAAATGTTAAGAACTTTATTAATGAATTTTTATCTAAAAAGGCTTTTGTAAACTCTTTTCGATTCGATTAAATCGTTTTCAATAATAGAGTACATAATTATATTATATACGTTCTGTGCCAAGTACCTACAGTGATAAATGAAAGTTATTTCTCACTGAATTTTTACAAATGCCTAACTAGAAACTGTGGCTTATCAGACATCTTGTTGTCACAATTGTTATTAATATTAAACGAAAATTTTTAAACAAAATCGAACGTATTAGAAAGTTCCAGTGCATAAGGTTGGCGCTGTTATTGTAAATTTAAGAAATGCTTATTAAAACTTATTACTGGTGAGCAAAATTTTCTTTATTCATTTAATTAGTTTGATGATTATTTATCTTATAATTAATAATCCCCTATAATGTTGATTTATTTATTCACATTTTCCTTACAAAAATTTAATTTTGTTTTTGGTGAATAGTTTTGATATTATATTCGTATTTAACCAATTTTGTGTGTGCAAATTGTTCCAAACAATATGGAATTACTTGTCACAACCCCAAACACCTGTACTTTTTTATTTTTGCATATATACATATATTATGGGAAAGAGGATCTATCTAAAAAAATGAGCTTTTCTTTTTATTTAAATCAATAAAAGTAAAGCCAATGAAGAAAAAGAGGAAGATAAAATTATTTTCTGGTATAGAAACGTCGTCAGCCAGCTTGTACATATATTACGAGCGCAATTAACAGTGCTGGTACTTCGTTTTAAATGAGGCACAAAGGATCCATGAGTTTAGAGATGAGAAAAATGTTCTGACTTTGTTTCTACAGAATAGAGTCCTATAACTTCTGCCCCAGCCAAGTAGTATGCATACCAACGCATCATTATCAACAAAATGTAAGGATCGAAAGAAGTTCGCACCTATAGAACTGATCCAATCTTAACCGATATTAAGAAGATCTACAATTTTAGTATTCAAGAAACATATCATCAGCTGTATCAGAAAGCACTTTCATTGCGGAACTACAAAGTAAGAGATTAATTTTTAGCTGAATATACGAGTACCAGACAAATTAAATAAAATATATGAAGATGATGTCGAAAAGCCAACAGAATTTAGTCTCAAACCTAATGAAGCAATAATTTTACGAACCATAGAACAATATCGATTTAAACCTTACCTTAAAGGTTTGAGTCGCACGTAAAACCATGATCTCCTGCCCTATGTGGAAATACAATGGTCCAGAAATGGCCTAAGCGTACCTTTTTAAGGAACCATTTCAATCTAACGTAACCTAGATCTAAGAGAAGTTAACCCGCACACCTGTGTCTGCTCCTCCGTTTTTCGAATATATTCCTCTTTCATTATTTTTTAATGCGTCCTCGTTCCTGGCTAAAACAACTTTTCCGATTCTAAAGAGTAAACGGGAAGCATGAGCAAAGCTAGCGACATCGCAAGTGGCAAATTGAAAAGAGAATGAGATGGAAATCAACCTTAAACTAACAAACAACTCTGCAAGAATTTCCTTCCAGCATTCTTCCGATGAATGATTTATTGCGTGCACTGCAGCTGTTTCTGCAATCGCCGAGCTCTTCGGGTACAACACATAAAATTCCGCTCTCTAACTTGTCTTGGAGATATGACGAGATGCACATGTCTTTGAGTATTCAAACTAGTTAAATTTATGCTCTATGCATCCGAAGTAATCATACCTTTTGTGCATTTCCAGCGATATAAACTTCATTACAAATTTTGAATAAAAGATGAACAATGATTTCTCTTCTACATTTTTTTTACTGGAAGCATGCTTATGATTTGCACGAGTCTTGTGCCGGAAGCACAGCCAAAGGCTGCATGCTGCCGCTAAAGTTGTTGGTTTTACCGGAGGCTTTTAAAAGTAAACATTATTTTTGCTTGCCGGCCTTGCCTCAATTGATTTGCAGTCGGAGAGTTGCCTCAGATTTATTCATTACCTTTTCTGCAGTTGAACAATAGAAAAAAATCGCTGTCAAGGAAGCGGAAAATGGTAAAAATGATAAAGAAAATCAAATTTTACGAGGAAAGCAGCTTCCTGTAGCGTAAAATATCAACTTATCTTAAGAATGCTAATATGACTTCATAAAAAGATACGTATTTTTAGTAGGAAGTTAGTTAATATATTATTTTAAATATCATTCTAACTTTAATCGGCTTAGGAAGAAGGTTCATTAATAGCAAAAACATAAACTAGCCCCGCAATTCGGACTACATCTTATCTCGCGATCGCTTTGAAATTATTTCCAGGCCTTACTTTTAAGATTCTTTGAATCAAAGAGGTCGTCAATAATAGGAAATTTTGTCGCTTAAGAAGGCCTTTATGAGGTAATAAAAGCCGTCCACAAAAGATCAGATTAACCACGGAAAATTCAAATCACCCAGAACTATAATCCCAACAATAGGTTAAGATTGGCAAGGGCAGACACGACATCAATTGCTTTAATAGCATGTCTATAGTCAATATAGCAGCAAAGAAAGAAAAAGGAACAACGTTTGGAGGTGATTTTAGCGAAGGCAGACTCTACCAAATATGCAACAGGGAATTGATTTTAGTAGTGGTTATGAACCGTGTAAAGAACGCTGCGGCCGGTAGGACCGGAATTATTTGAGCAACAATCAGCGCGAAAGATAATTAAGTGGAACAAAATTTATGGTTATTATTAATGTTAGGAGGTAAGTTTGTTTCAGTTAGTACAAAAACGCCGTAAGAGATATGGGACTCTATGAAGATATGACGGGCGCAATCCTCTAACATTTTGGTAATACGGCGAGCTGCAATTTAACGAGAGGAGGGTTTTTACAGGTACAGGAAAAAGGCTCAAGGCGAGGGATTAGGCGGTTGGTTAATAGCCAAAGTAGTTGCGGTCTTTTTGTAAATGGGAGGTACTTTTAAAACCAACAAAGGAAGCAAAAGAGATTAAATCATTAGTTACCTTGTTGGGAGAGATGTTGTGTACCAAAAATCCATTACAGATTTTGGATATATAGGCCTAATAAAATATATACCAGGTGTAAGGACTTTCCCTTACTGGTTTTTCTATTAAATGTCGCTAGTCGTATGTATGGAATAAAATGATTTAGCATATATGTCATTTTATTCAAAAGTCATTATGCTTCAAAAACATCAAAAGTTTCATTCCACCTAAACAATAACGTTATAGTGTTATATTTACAATATGTCGCTTTTTGTGCCTGAAAAAGAGTATTTGCAGTATGCATTGCTTTTCTTATTTCATCAAATCATCGTATGCTGGTAGAAACTTACGGAGAGCATGTCCCAAATATAAAAACATGTGAGACGTGGTTTCGAAAATTTAAAAGTAGTGATTGAAAGACACTAAACGTTAGGATTGATCAAAAACACTTGTGGATGCAGAATTTCAGGAGTTATTGATGAAGACTCAACATAAAACGCAATTAGCAGAAACGTCAAATGTGGCATAAGAAACGATTATCGACCACTTACGAGCAATGGGAAAGATCCAGGCAAATGGAAAATTGAAAAACCATTTTTGAAATGCCGCTTCAATAGTTCGACAGCAAGTCGTTCTTGCATCGGATTGTGACGGGTAATGAAAAATTAATTTTTTCGAAATTCCAAACATAAAAAATCGTGGTTATCGACTGGCCAAACTGGCCTTTCGACTCCAAGGACCAATCGGTTGGGAAGGAAAACAATGCTCTGTGTTTGGTTAGAACAGGGTGATGTGGCACACTGAAATTTGGTGAAACAGTTAATACTGAACGCTGCAAACAACAAATAAATTTAAACCATGCGTTGATGAAAAAATGTCCAGAATGGGCGCGAAGACATGGTAAAATGATTTTGCGGCATGGCAATGCACCATCCCAATTAGCAAAACCGGTGAAAGACGCATTTAAATCGCTTGGATGGGACGTATTATCACACTCACCGTACTCTGCAGATTTGACCCTATCTGATTATCACCTTTTAGAATGAATGGGACACGCGCTGGCTGAGCAACACTTTGCAAATTTCGATGAAGTTAAAAGACGGCTCGATGAAGTATTTGGCTCACAGGACAAACGGTTTTTTTGGGATGGCATTTATAAATTGCACGAAAGATGGACAGAGTGTGCAGAATCGAACTGAGAATACTTTGAATAAATATTTTTTTAATTTTTTTAAAAATTATGTGTTTTTTCAGTAAAAAAACTGGTAAAGACTTTCCGTTACACGTCGTATTTTATTTATTTGTCATTTACACAGGTGTCCCTCGAGTTACACGAATAATTGGTTCAGTATAAATCGAAACCGTGTAAGTGGAAATTCAGATCTAGTAAAATCTCAGTAATTTAAAAATTTATCCATTATCCCATTTTTCCATCTTTATGACATGCAATTTGAGACGTTTGGAATTTATTACCTACTGGAAACAATATATTGTATTCTATTCTAATTTTTCCTGCGCAAAAAAATTACGTTGGCATATAGCACACCTGACACGGCGAATTAATCTAATTAATATGTAAAATGAATCTAAGGGTTAGTGCCCTGCATACTTTTACTTTTCAAGAGCAGAAAGCAAATGGATTCTGCAGATAGCTTAATTATATTAACAAATATATGATAAATAATTATTATTTTGTCCTTTTTATGAAAATTAGTAAAAAATCGTGTAACTTATTCCCTCAATTTCCATGTAACTAAAAAATCGTACAACTCAAGTACCGAGTATATCGAGGAATGCTTGTGTATGTACTCCTTCGAGAGGCTTTATGTACCTATGAAATAGATTAGGTTTCTAAGGTTAACCTCGTTGCGAGTGTTGTGCTTTCCAACTCTGATCCACTGGTCTCCATCCGGCTTAATAACCGCAATCTTATCTGAGGGACTAATTTCGACGGGGCACACTATAAGTCAGCTGATGTCCACATAGGTAGCTATATCAGCTGAGGTAGACACCCATGCTCATGGTAATCGCCGGGAAGTTACACAGCGCCTTTTGTTCGTCTCCTTATTTTACTTACCTTGAAACATGATAAGTCCGAATATTGTTCAGTTTCCAAATAATAGCCAAAGTAGATTTGACAATCTACAAATAGAGGATTGACAAAGAGACTCCCCTATAAGACCACGAATACATGAACAGGCAATACTCTCGCAGAACCGTTCGGTCAAGAGGAATTTTACTTTTAATTTAAAAATAACATTGGTTTATGGTAGTGGTAGCTCTTTCTTAACTTTTCCTGTATGACTCCCTTCGAGAAGTAATGCTGTATAAGCATATATAAGATGAAAATTCGTTAAGGAGTATCTAAGACATACTAATCAAATTATCGAATCTTCCGCTCAGCGTTTGAAAGAATTTAAATTCTGACTAAATTTATAGTATACTCGTACATTAATGGATGCAATTTGCTGATATATTTTTTAGGAATGGAAATTGTTTAAAAAGTGGGGAAATTTATAAATAAATAAAAGACATATTGGTAACTGAATGGTGAAAATTCATTATACTACAATACCAATAAACTGAACAGTTGAATTTATGGGAGTAGTATTTGTTAAATGGAGATATAGAGGGTGTTCAATATAATGCATGCACTCATGGGAGCGCGACACCAAAGCTTAGCACTACCTGTGATCCGGCTCACGATAATTAAATTAAAATAAAATTAACGCCGAAATGTGTTTTGTTGAATTAGAAGCCTACTCGAATTAATAATAATATAGCACAAAAAGTGCTCAAAATGTCCTCCCTCAATTGCGATGCATGCTAATAATTTCATTCTAACTCCCTGTATATAGCCTCTCCCATCTTTTGAGAACACATTGAGTAGCTTTTATGATATATTAGCATTAATTTGAACAGGATTTTAATTAAACAAAACGCATTTTGGCGTTAATTTTAGTTTAGTTTCATTAAAATGACAAATACTTTAACGTTGTAGAAAAGCTTTTCTATGAATAAATTTACATACTTTTTCTCTACTTGGACATGTCCCTTTATGGGAGGATTATAAGATGGTCAATTTGATAAACGTAAAAAATAAGTGTATTAATTACATGGGGACAATTTGGGTAAACTTGAAGTTTAGGAAAATGAAAAACATTTTCCACTTTCGGAGGTGAGTTTACCTGCAGTGGTAGGTGGTACGTCAACAATTGTTGACATTTTTAGAAAAAAAAACATTGAGATATAAATTTTTAACATGAGTTCGATGTCGTTCCATTGAGTAGATCTAAAGATAAAACAACATGCCATGCCGTGACAAATTCGAAAGTATTAAATGTAACCCCTTTAACCCCAAAATAGTTTTGGTGGACCCTTTCCGCCTGCCATACAATTTTTTGTTTCTTTCAGCTCTAAAGAGCTGAAAAATTCCACTTATTTTGACCTATGATATTTGATATACTCTGAATAATGAAATAGAATAACTTATAATTTGGATCTGAAAAATCGAACTAATTCTGAATTAACGGGCTACTGACCGATCGGATATGTATGAATTAGCTTCAAAATACTAAACCATTCTGAACGGAATTACCAATGGTACATCGGAAATATGCTAAAGTCGATTCACACATTACCAATCCGTCAAAGGATTGTTTTTTTCAGAATCACTCACTATTTTAAACCTCTCTTGCGACTATCCGGCTCATTCAGCATGTGTCTAACGTAAAAGTTGCTTGCATTCAGCATGTGTCTAACGTAAAAGTTGATATACTACTAGAAACTTAAGCATAGGTTTGAAAAGAGCTGGTAAAATGCATATTGAGCCATTCTGAAATAATTTTAGTAAGTACTCCATTACAGTTTAATAATTTTGCGAAGATTTAACTATTTAATTTCGCTACCGGAAATGTACGTTTCCGGAAACTGAAAGGATAGGTCTAAATCGGCCATAATTCAAAATGCTACATATTCCTGTACTCGGTTACCTCAGCGGTCTGTATTTCCTCTTCGTACGCATCTTTAGGCCTCTGGCAGTTGTTCTCCATTCTTAATATTCTTAATAAACGTATGCAAAATTTTTTTATGTTGATTGAATAGCACAAGTAATTTTGAATTTTGTTTGAATTAGTCCTAAAAATATGTGAAAAAATGAGATGCACTACAATACAATCAATTCCTCGTCTGCCACTTGCAAAGGAATTATTTTAAAATATCTTGCATTTATATTCTGTCCAAATATAGAAGCAAATAATTCTGCTGCCAAAAGAGGAGAATGGAGGTGTGTACTTATGGGAAAAAGTCTTGATTAGTTCGTTTCCTATACAGAATTACCTTGTCGGTAGTTTTCTACCGGGAGATCTTACTAGTGCTCAGGAAACATAGTTGTTGCTTCTCTATATGTTTGGATAAAGTGCTAACCGTGGCTGCAGAATTTAAAGTGTATCAAATGGCGACATTAAATTTGCTCAGCCTACCGAAGGGAAGGGAATCATAATTACATAAGGGTTTTATTTCGCCACCTTCCGCAGGAGGTTTCAAGTGTTTGTATTCACAGGCAGTACATCGCATGCTCTAATTAGCATTCATCACTAACAAAGTGGGAAAAAGTATCGAGTGGAATTTTTCCAAACTTTCAACGGCTGCCAGGACTCCGTTTGGCCTCGTGACTAGGCCTATTCAACATTAAATTACCATTAAATCTACATGCTTTGTACTCACATTTGATGTAAGATATGGTGATGCATTGCAATATTCACGCTGCGTATTTATTGATTTTGATTCACATAAAGGGGCGCCTCTGTGCGAAAATTGCTTTTACCTACATATTTTCACCCGTTTACTTCTGTAGTTTGTTGAAGTTTCTCTAGCATTGATAATTTGCTCTCTTTTCTTCATGCTTTAAGCACTTAAATAATATGCGCTGCTTGTCTTGCCATTGAAACTGATCTGAAGCAGGTTTCAAATTTATTTTTTTACATGCAGAAAATACGAAGTTCCATTCTCATAATGAAATTCGAATATTTTAGAACAAATTAAGCTGAAAACATTGGAAGAAAGAATGAAAATATTATAACTTTTGATAAATAAAATTCAGACGAAAGTGCTCTTCTATCTGCGTAATTTCATCATTAAATTCTGCTACTGAATAAAAGCATTTTGTGGTCCTCTTCGCATTAAATAAACTTGATTCGAGTATAACACCGAGAAGCACATATTTAGAGAATTGAGCATTAGCGATAACCGGTAACCCACCCTAAAATATTCAAAAAATCGACCCTCTCTAAATTTTTTAAAAAATAATTAACATCATATCGATATTTTTAGACCCTGATTTATAATTTGAGTGTTACATTTGACTATGTTGTTGAGTACTATTAATAGGTAGCATAATTGGTTGAGATGTAAGACCATTATTTAAAAAATTGGTCTGCAGTTTTTCTTTGGGTTCTATTAGCATTAGTAATCATAACATAGGAGTAAATTTTGAAAACATTTACAATTTACATTTTACAAAAATATTCATCAACTTTTTTAAGGAGATTTCCGAGTCACGAGTAACTACTGTCCAGTTGGAAAAACGTCTCTGATCTAGCCCTGCTTTTATCGCCTAAATGGTAGGGATAAGGTTCGCGAGCTTCTTCGTGCTAAAGTGATTTTCCGTAGCTGTTTGCCTTATTTGAGTCAAGTGCAATTCGTAAAGAAAAGAGATGGATCCAATCGTTTATGCTATGCGTAGATTTTAGAGAGCTTACTAGTAATCTATTGTATGGTTTAAACCTGACAAAATTGAGTTGGTTCTTTTACTAGGAAATATAGGATTCTCCCTCCCCCATCACCACTCTATTTATTAGAGGAGGGAACTTTGGTTGGGAGGAAGAAAATTAATCATTAAATCCTCTTAAAATTCAAAAGATTCATTAGTAACTATAAGAGTAATTTCATCGTAGATTTATCATCCTTACAACCGTTCATGGTTCAACCTCAACCGCTTAAATTTCACCATTTTATTTGCTGCAAATCGGCATTCACCAATTATTCTGTAGCAGATCCATCATCTTTGAATTAACATCAAGTCATCCAATTGCAATATCAACAGCTTCAATGGCTATATTAACACATGCGAGCAATGCAATTTCAGCTAACAGCCGTTCTTCATGTAATTCAATAAGCTCTGGATCAGCAATATCCACCCGTATTTCTTCAACAACAAAAGTTCAACAGTAAGTTATTCAACAGCAACCATATCAAGGTCTTCAGCATCAATTTTCATTCAAACATTCAACAAGGGACTTGTCTGTGCTTTAACTGATTTTTAATTATCTCTTTCTCAGCTTACTTATTCGTCATTAACAAGGTTAACTGGAAGGGGGGTACCAATTTATCCGGGCAACTACCAGTTGCCATGATAAATTTATTTATTTAAAACTACTTTGTCCTTTTTTGGTTGCATATCAAATTACTCTTGATTTTAGTTTTTAAAAAGTTGTAAATTTTATTAAAGTCCGTCAATTATTTCTTTTCAGGCGGTTATATCTATAACTTATTAAATAAAATATGGACTTCTCTCCCAAACTATTATTTATATATGTGAGCTAAAATAACATCACTTACTTGACCACTTTCACCGAGGGTAAGTTTTTTACTCGCCTTCAAGAATTAGAAAGCAGCCGATATTGAATTGATCAATATTATATTTTTGAATGATTTCCCAACAGCTCTTCTATTTTGAATCGATCAAAAGTTACCCATAGAAAATTCAAGAAAATAATCGTTTTTTTCTCATGCCTTCCAATGCCCAATGCTGTTAGGTGATAATACCTATTAAACTTTGTAATACGTATACCAATTTGTTTGTTTAGATTACCGACGAGATCGATTCCGTCTTCAACAATTTAGGAGCCAATGATGAAGTCATAGTCCTTGATGATTTAAATCTCCTTCCCTTTAAATGAATTCGATTTGAAGATGAGTTCTACTATGTGCCTTCGAACGTTCTCTCTGACAAAGAGACATTTTCATCTCTCCGACTCTGGTTTCTGTCAGGTTAGTCGCCAAAAACCTGGAAAGACAAGTAGATCTGATCTTTCCGTACTGATTCCGTTAGCTCGGTAACAACCATGAGTAATAATCTTTTTTCTATTCTTGACCAATACCACCCACCACCTCACTCTTTCTCTTGAAGCTCCACTTCCCGCACTAACCCTGAAAATTCTTTCTACTTTAATTTCCGAGGGGGTGATTTTGGCAAATTAAATCTAATTGGCCAATCAATCTATTCCATATCAACCTCGGAGAGACCATGCCTCATCTACCCGTTGTATAATAAAGAACTCCGATCCCTACAGCCTAGCCTAGCCGTATACAATCTGTTCTCATTTCTGATCCTTTTACAAATTTATCAACATCAAAAGAAAATCCAGTGGTAATTCCTTCACACTCAAACTTACTGATACCTCTTTATCTGATCCTCAAATATTAGCTAATTTAGTCGCTATCTACTTCAGCCAGCCTTTCAGTGAGCAGTCATCGGAGCCCGATGTTAATTATTTCCTTTTTATGCGTTTTTGCCCTCAGACCTTCCTTGGTTCCATCATTATTAACTTCTCAATGGTTTCTACCTCCATCAATTCACTTGCTCAAAATCGTAGCCCAGGTCTTGTCAAAATTCCAACTGTCGTCCTAAAACACTGTGTAGAACATTTGGTTAGACCCCTTATCTCGACTTTCAATCAATCGATCAAGGAATCTTCCCAACTAAGTGGAAAGACTCGCTCATTATCCTTATACATAAAAATGGCGGCAAGAGTGACATAATCCACTACCGACTTATAGCCAAACTGTCTTGTGTACACACAATTTGAAAATGTTTTATTTATTTCTGTAAGCGCCCTTTATCCTCTCCTAGAATTTATCTGCTATTTCTTGAACATATCCTATTGCTCTCCCCTCTTCATGGCTAAGAGGTGTTTTTTGTGGTAGTATGGTTTCCAAAACTCAAGCTTTGGTCTAACGACTTCCTTAATTCCTAGGTTCTTAAATCTCTCTATGTCTAGCTTGTCAGACCACTCCTCGAATATGTTCAGTTTGGATTCCCTCTCAATCCACCTACATCACACAGGCTTGAAGCAATTCAGCGTAGGTTCCTTTGTTTTGCTTTACGCGATCTTTCTTGGACTGATCGTCTGAATATTCCCTCTTATGATAATCGCAATCCATCAGTTCCTATACGATTACATTGATTGTCTTACATTGACTGGAGCAAATTTTTCTTTAAACCAATCCCCGCACCTTCAGATCGGTCCTCCTCTTTTGCACTACATACCACCGTGCCAACTATGAATGAAAATATTAAGCGAATGCTTTCGGAAAGCTAATTTCCTTCCCTTATTTTTGTTTATTATTATTGTTATTATTTCGGCGTCCATTAAGCTTAAGTAAATAAATTTAATTTTTCATTGTGTTTGCTTTAGAGCGGATTCCACCTTATAATTATTGTATTCGTAGTATTTCTTAAGGGATTTTTTTCTAATAGTACTACACTATTTTTCTACGATTTTTTAACATCTATTTTAATTATATATAATTTTCCATATTTTTTAAACAAACCCCATTCCTCACAAATCCACGATTAAAATACCCCTAACAAATGCTTCACCCTTTAAATTAAACCAATATAATTCTTAGCATTCAATGAGATAACTAAGAAGCTGGATATATACCATTATTTGACTCACTGTATGGTCAAGCTCAAGGTTCTTCTTCTGCTGTATTGCAGTTAATTTGTATTGTATCTTTACGTATTTCGGCAACATTTTGTAGGAAAGGGCGGAGACGTTAAAATCCCAAAAGTGAAAAATATGGAAAAAAAAATGTTACAGGTCGCAATTACTTTGCGACACTTTACACTTTAAAATTTAAAAAAAATATCACACGACTGGCATGTTGCCTCCGGGGAAAACACTAACAACAAATTGTTCACTTATTTGCACTGCTCATACAAAAACGCATTAAATTTAAACTAGAATATATTCACTTACCTTTCTGTCATCTTTTCGACCGATATTTGGCTAGAATGTACGCTGAAGGAATATTTTAAACGTAAGATGTTTTTCTAAAAACAGGTTACATTTGCGTAACCGCCATATCTGAGTCGTATGATCGAGCCTTTAAGTTTCTTGAGAGAGGTCGGAAGTTTCGGTTACCGAAGTACTAAATTTCTGCTATGGAGGACTCTTACACTATCCAGACAATTCTACTCTGGAACGCTCTGCCAAATAACGTTCAGGCAGCGGGCTCCTCTGGTGTATTCTGAAGACGACTTATGAAACTGGTTGAATTCTAAAGTTTAGTGATAAGCGACTATAAGAACTGATACTCAGTCTTTATTACTCTATTATGATTATGATTTTTGCTTTTGCTTCGTCCCTTTTTAATTTTTATATTTTTTTATCTTTCTATTAATTTATACTTATATTATGTATAATTTGTGATTAGAGGAACTGTCATAAGATTGTAATCTTATAGTATCCTAAAAACAGCAATAAATAAAGGGATTTTTTTTATTTCTGCTTTTTAAATTTGCATGGCATGGATCAGGGCCTCGGGGGCCCTTTAAAAGTCATTGTACACCTGGTATACTAGGGATGCTGCTACCAGTGCTGAGAGTATGGTAAGGATGGTCTTCATTTTCTCAGACTCTACAGCGCCGGGGTTGATGACTATAGAGTTGATAACCTCTTCGGTGTTGTCGACTTTCTTTGATTGGTAATGATGTGTGTGCTTTCCGCTTCGCTGGAACTCAGTAAACTAAGGGTTTATTAGCACATATGTATTGAATTTATTTGATTCATGTCCAAGTAATTGAGCTGTAACGAGCAGTCTTAAATATTTTTCTTGTCGTCAGATTCGGGTAACACAGTGGTCAACTTAGTCTAAGTGTGCCTTTCTGGGCAGCCACAATAACCTAAACCTACGTACTTTTTGTTTAGTTTTATGATTTCTAGTGAAACGGTGCTGAGGTTCATATCTCTCAGCAGAATTTCATTTCTGACATAGCGGGGTGCCCCGATCATTGACCTTATTATTTTTGACTGCAAATATTCGATTTTTTGAAAGTTAGATTTTTTTGTGGGTCCCCAGAACTGAAATCTGTAGATCCAAATGGGTTTGATAATTGACTTGTAGACACCTATCTTAGTGCTGATGTCTAGTTTAGAGTGTTTATTCAATAACCAATGCATGTTTCTGAAGACTAGTCTAATTTGAACTCGTTTTTTATTTACATGGTATTTCCAGGTAAGTTTATTGTCGAGGTGGAGACCCAGATACCAGACTACGTCGACGGATTTAACCTTTTTATCGTTGATCATTACTGGGTTAAATTTGCGTTTCCTAAGGGTGATGGTGATCTGTTTTATTTTCATTGAGCTTTATGCTTCACTGCCTGGTCCTGCTCATTATTTTGTTGACATGATCTTGTATCTCTCTCGTTGCCGTTTGTGGATTTGAGTGGACATATGTACATAATTACCGTCTCGTCGTCAAAGGTTATCGTGAGTATCTCGTTGCTTCTTGGGATATTCACTGTAAATAGGGTATACAGGACAGGTTCAAGGACGCTGCCTTAGGGTACTCCTGCTGTGACTGGGTAGTTTTTGCTGAGGTTTCCATTGTACATAACTTGGAAGGTTTTTTCCTGGAGATAACTAAACAGTATGTTGTAAAAATGTGGTGGAAGTAAACGAGTGATTTTTTTCTTTAGGCCTTGGTGGTTTAGCTTGTCAAACGGTTGGGCCATATCAAGTAATATGCCTACACAATATTCTGAAGGCCTGTTTTAATGCAGTTTACGATCTTGTGCACCTGCTCGATTGTGCTGTGGAAATTTCTAAAGCCGAATTCGTGATCCGGTATAAGATGGTGATTGTTGATGATCTCCTGTTGTTCAAGCAGTAATAATTCTTGAAACAGTTTGGAAAGTATACGTAGTAGGCTAATTGGCCTTAAGAGTCCACTTTGTGGATATCTTTAACATGCTTGTGGATGACAAAGATTTTCGCTCTATTGTTTGGGAAAGTTCCCAACTCTTAGCATCGGGGTTACTAGCTGTGCGCTCGAGATAATGGAATCGGGGCAGAAGTTGTAAGTTGAGGTTCCAGTGTAAAAACTGTTGGCGAGTGGTTTGATGATAATTTATCTGAAGTGGTAGCCCTAATTTGGCGTACACTGATATTTTTTGTGACCACGAAATCAATGATGTCTGGTTTTCTACGTCTGTC
Organism: Philonicus albiceps; assembly: GCA_963969385.1. NCBI lineage: Eukaryota > Metazoa > Arthropoda > Insecta > Diptera > Asilidae > Philonicus > Philonicus albiceps. The sequence goes on along the minus strand of OZ017776.1, from coordinate 22,109,854 downwards.
AGATGGCCAATAGGTGGGTGATCCCCCTGAGAGGCAGCCCAGGTTGTTTCTATATATCGCCTTTTAGAGTTGCTTCCTTGTACTAATGGTAATCTTTTAAAAGCCCCATAAGCTTCTTTATCTGTTTTATTTAAACCCTCGCTTAATGAGAATGTTAAAAAATTACTTCGTGAATTTCAAAGCATCACCGTAGACTCTGGTTTCTCAAAATCGGTTAATCATTCGATAACTCATCAAATCAAGACTATCGGCTAAGATATATTCTCTTAAGTTCGGCGTTTATCTCCTGAAAAATTATTAATTGCAAAAAGGAAATTTGAATTTTTGTTCAGCCAATATATTTGTAGACCCTCTAATAACTCTTGGTCTTCATCCATTGCATATGGTGCTTAAAGCTAACGGGGACTGGAGATCATGTGGTGTCGTTTATATTCAGTAACTGTCCCCAATCGTTATCCAATCCTGTTAATTCACGATTTCGCTTGTCATTTGCAAAATTGTAAAATATTTTCTACTTTGGATTTGACTAAGGCTTATCACCAAATTCCTGTGGAATCCGAAGACATTCCGAAAACAAACTCATTTTGGTATTTTCGAATTTACTCGAATGGCATTTGGTCTTCGTAACGCTGCTAAAACATATCAGAGATTTACCCACTTGCTCCTTCAATATTTACAATAGCCAATTTACTACAGACATTCAGCATATTACTGGAATATATAACGTAGTAACTTCACGTATCGAAGAGATCCATTTACCAGCCTCGATAAATTTTGAAGATATAGCTATCGCTCAAGAAACTGATAACCAGCTTCAATATTTTTTGGAAAATTCTTCTTAGAAATTTTCAAAATTACCCGTTCTTCGGAGTGACAAACAAAGTTTTTAAGAAGATTCAAAGTTTCGTCTTCGGCCTTATATTCCGGAATCATCCCGTCTTCAAATTTTGAATTCCATCCATAATTTATCTCATTCTAGCATTCGCAGAACTAACAGGATGATTACATCTAAATATTTTTGGTCGTCCATCAACAAAGATGTTAACAATTGGAATCGAAGTTGTTTAGCCTGTCAGAAAATTAAAATTTCTCGTCACTTTAAAAATCCTTTTGGCTCATTTCCAATTTTATCATCTCGTTTCGAAACAATTGATATGGACATTGTTGGCCCTCTTCCTCTATCTTATAATTTCAGATATGACACTCACTATCATCAATGGTTCTTCTCGATGGACTGAGGCAATACCAACAGCAGATATTTCAGCTGAGACTTGCGCAAAGCCTCTTTTTAAAGAATGGATTTCTCGTTTAGGTGTTCCTAAAATTTACGTTACCGGTCAAGGCAGACAATTCGAATTTAACCTTTTCAAAGAACTTTCCAAATTTTTAGTTTTCAAGTACAACCGTACTACTCTTTATCATTCACAAACAAATGGTTTTTTAGAACGTTGGCACAGGACCCTCAAAATTGCTATCAAAACTTACGAGGCAAATTCCTGGTCTGATTCTCTGCCCTTGATTTTACTCGGTATTCGAACGGATTTTCGTGAAAAGTTCTTAGCGAAATTACTTTACTGTCAATCCTTAAGACTCCCCGGAGACTTTCTTTAATTTAAATCTTAAAGTTTATACCCAAAGTATTTTTGTCAATCATTTGCGAGATTTATTTTACAATATTCGTCCCGTTCCAGCTTCGAATCATGCTAAACCTAAATTTTTCAAATTTAAAAATTTAAAAAGTTACTCTCATGTACTCATTCATAACGACTCATCTAAAGGTATACTCAGTAGTTGTTATAACCGTCCATTTCCTGCAGTAACAAAACATCAAAATTTCTTTATAGTTAAAATTAAAGATAAAGATGTTAAAGTATCAATTGATCGTTTGAAGTCTTTCTTCACTATCAAAATTTCCGAAATTAATTGTTGGGATAATCCTTCTCATCTAACAAAGCAGCAAAACCACTGTAATTGCATTATAATAAAAAGATTTGCTTTATATAGGAATCTTAGGCATGCCTGTAATGTAGTAGTAGTACCTTTTGGAAAGTATTATTTTTCTAAAAAAGCAAAGTTAGTCTGTGCCGTCATTTAATAAAAGTTAAACGTGATATTTAAAAAGTGTTATTTAATAACTTTGATAAACAAAAAATAAATTTTATTAAAAAAAAAAAGATTTCAGGATTAGAAGTTAAAGAAGTCAAAATACAAGATCTTTCACAACAATCACGAATTTACGTTACATTTCATCTCATGTATGCAAGTACTACATTTGCAAACTCATCAAGCATTATTTACGTGGAACCATTGGTGATTCTAAACTAACCTTGAAGAGTTGACGACATTTCTAAGCCAAAGAGAAGCTCTTCTGAATTCCAGGCCATTGATTCAAATATTCATCAATGTCACCAGCCTAGGCGCTCTAACTCCAAGACACTTACTAATAGGTCAACTTGTGATCGCCCTCGCTGCGGAACTAACAGAGAGCACTTCTGTTTTAATAACTTCTTGTTGGAGCCTTCTTGAAAAACTCTATTAAACTTTTTGGAAACAATGGCATGCCAAGTGACTACGTTACAACAACGACCCAAATGGACTTCGATATCAGGCAACATCAATGGTGGCGATTTGGTGCTAATCAAGGAAGTCAATCTACCCCCAACATTAACTAATCACCTAATCCCCATTACGGATTGAACACCAATCAACTATTACGGCTCTGATTCTATCGAAATAACCTCAAGGTTTCCAACAATCACGTTCAGGTGCAATGGTTCGACCTTCGTCAAGGATTATGAACTGGTTTATTCTGAGTTTCGTATTCCAAGCAAGATCCACGTTTTGTTAGGAGCAGACTAAATTTTAACGGACGGATATCACATAGCTTCAACAGATTTTCACATCATTCAAATTATGATTTTCGGCCATATCCTAGTAAGAAATGTCTCAATTTCTCTAACTGAAGGACTACATTGCAATAAATTTTTTCTAACAGTGCAATTATTATTGTTACACTGAAACAAAAACAAGTACCACAGAAACCTATTATATATTATCTATTATAGTAAATCTAATGCGTGAATATTTTCACTAGAAAATATTTGAGACAATCTGTTTTATTTAATTTGATTCAATGAGAATTTATTGTGTCAAAGAATTTATTTGAATTGAACTATAGAGCTGTAAAACGCATAGCTGAAACGTACAGATATTTTCAAATTAAAACACATCTAAATTAAAATGATGGTATACAGGGTATTTCACATATCGCTTGCCAAAATAAGTGGGTTGAAAGATCTAATTTAAAGAAACAAAAATTTATCGGCAGAGGAGGAGCATTTCAATCGTTTGGTAGTTACAGAGTGATACATTTTCATCGGATTACATCATTACATTTACATTATTATTACATTATCTTAATTTTCTTTCCAATAATGTCATCAATGTTTAATTTTTAATTTAAACTTAAATTTAAATTTTATTTATTTCGCCTAATATAGGTATGTAAGCTACAAGAATAAAAGAAATCAAGGTTAAATTAAATTAACAATTAAAACTAAGATTAAAATAAAGAATAGGGAGTACAAAACGAATGAGAATGAAAGTTAGGAAAGAGGAAAGAGTAGGTAAAAGAACAAGTAGGTAAAAACAAAAGTATATTCTTAAGAAGGGGGGTCATGCTGGTAAAAAGAGTGTTTGAAGGAAGCTTTATGCAAATTAAAAGGCCAAAAAGTGGAAAGGATCTAGCGTTACGGTATTGATGGAGATGTGTTGTAGGAAATCGGGACAGTCAATAGAGCCGGTAAGAACTTAGTGGACGAAAACTATATCGGCGAAATTACGATGCGATTGAGGTTGGAGATTGATTAATTTCAGACAATCCTCGTAAGGAGGGAGGTTACGATAATCAACTCAAGGAAAGCTACGTAACGCAAAGCGAAGGAATCTATATGCAGGAAGGATTTACACTAGAAGGAGATAAATCGTAGATGAAGCTTCCGAAAAATTTAGAAATACAGGAAAATTGAGCAATGTGATGGTAATTTGAGATGTTGCTTTTACAGCCTTTTTTATAGACAGGGACAATATATGAATCCTTCCAAAATAAAGAAAATACACCTTCAGCGAGAAATCGCGAGAAGAGGATAGATATAGGCTCCTTCGAGTGAAAAGAGCATTTTTTTAGAAGAATGGTGGTGAAGTTACCCGGCGCAAACACACATCTATAGGCCAAAATGGTACAAATAAGTTCCACTTTGTCTTACGGCTAATTACATAAACATGGAAAATAGTCGCTGAAACTCTTTTCCAATAATCATTTTCACTCACGATTACCCTAAGAAGTTCTCCTTTGACTTGACGATACTTTTTACCATTTCATCGAATGAAGTATATGTAATTTCAAATCCAACTCAACAGAAAAACGAAACCCAGACGACTTGCAAAGTATATGGTGGGAGAATACTTTGTTTCAAAGATCCGAAAAATTACTCTACTTTTCATATTGTTTCATATGAATCGCGAATAAGTGACCTGCTAAAAACCTATATGTCGCTCATTAAATACAATAACGTCATAACTCAAAAATTGTCATTTTTCATAAATTGCGTTTCAAAGATTAGACTCTTTATAATTTCAGTAAGAAATAGTTTCAAAATACTGCGTTTATACTATCAATCTATTTTACTATACTAAAAATAATAATTACTAGATATATTTTTACGAACGTTAAGGGTATTTCTGGAGCCATAGATTAACTATCATTTCGACTTACTTCACTTTCGGTAGAAAAATTACTTTCAAAGTGTGACACAACTCAAAATATATATGCTTTTCTTCATAATAATCCATAATATCAGTTTTGTGATATTGTTGAATTTGAAAAATTTTTACAGATCATAAACTAAAATTGATTAAAACTAATTTATAATCATTTAATTTATTTCAGTATTTCTTACAAATTGCTATAAAAATTTTAATTAATTAATTTTAGAGGAAGAAAATTAATAGTATTGCAAAAATAACAAAACATTATAATGATTTTATTTATTTTATTTATTTTCTGGAATCTTTTTCTTTTGGATTATATGTAGTTATTTTTTTTGTGAAGTTTAAAATAAAATAGTACAGAATACGGAGATTCTTCTTCAACTTTTATTGCTTTTATATTGTCCATTTTATTGGTGCCACGCTTATAAGACCAATTACAGAAGCAAGTTGTTTTATATCTGAACTTTTCATGACATAATTCATGGAAATGTATCCCCTGCCTTTTCGCAGCTCGAATAGCAGAAATATATCCTTCAAGAGGACATCCTTTGTAGGCACAAAGAAAGAAATATTATACTTCTCGCCTTGATTTACTCGATAAAATGTCGTGCCTGATTCCTTCATTTCTCCACAAATGACTATATAATAAGCCAGCAATTGACTTACTCTCATCAATAAATTGACTTGAAGTGTATACAATGCCTCTATATACTCGGGATTGAATCTAGGTGAATTCTAATACACCCACGTATAGCCGGAAACAGGCGTTTTCTATTTTGCGCGCTTCCCTCTTTGATCAGGCTCAAGCAAAGTGTCGGCTACTTTAAAACGCTTTTCTTGTACTGCTCTAATCGTACGATCATTAATATCCAGAATATTTTTGAAAAATAATTCTTTATTATTTTTTGGAACGTAAGTAATATCTTCGAATAGTCATCAGAATATAGATTTTCACGTATAGGTAATAAAGTACCAGAAGATGAACTTGTAGAGGATTATGAGTTCCAAGCATGTTTAGTTCCAATGATGCAATCTTAAATAAAATAGAAGACAAAATTCATTACATTAAATTACTATTAAGGGAAAAGCAATCTGCAAACATAATTTGTCTAGAGGCTTTTACCTAAACGAATTATTTTGTCCAGCAGGTATATTTCCGTCCACATCTCGTCCATTCTTTGTCATAGCTAACAAAGCCAACCATTCTCGAGAAACCATCACAATCTGTAGAAAATTTTCATTAGTATTTGAATAAAGTAATATGTCTTATCTTAAATCAGTACAAATAATTTGATATGTTGATTTGTTAGCATTGACCCAACAATAAATAAATCAACGTAGTTTTAAAATTTGAAACATTTGTAACAATAATGACGTAATATGCAACACTACCAAACAAAGTTGTCCTTGTAATTAACATTAATAAGGTTATTAACTTAAAATTCTTTTTAAAATGTGATTTTTAAGAACAAGAACGTCATATTTTGAAATAATACATAACATGACATGGTTGATAAAACAAGTGCATATTGTCATAAGTCTAAATAAAACGTTATTCATGCAATAAAATACTACATATAGAGGGCTTACCTTTTTTAAAAAAAGTTCCGTATCACACAATATTACACTCTTGAAATATAGCATTAGCATCCTCTCTGCATAGTAATACAATCACAACTGAAATACTACAGTATTGCTGTATATCGATAAAAGAGAAGTGCAGCGGTGCAAGAACGCCACTACTTCTCTGTTATCGTGAATTGTGAAAGTTCAGATATGACGTTTTTGCAGTTGAACTACATACGAAGTTTATTCCAGCTGTATAAATAATTCAACAATCATGATTTTTGAGTTATGTCGTTATTGGGTTTTCCAATAGGGTCTTCCGAACTTTGACAGTTGATAACGGCCATATTGTTGAAGTTATATCTGTCAAATTAGCTGTCATGTATTCAATCTGTTTTGCCAAATCACCATGGATGGATTTAGCATTCAACAACACATGCAAATGTGTTGATCTGCCGAAAACATCGCTGCTGTCTGCGAGAGTGTGCAGGAGAATCCGAGACAGTCGATTTTGCGTCGCTCACAAGAACTCAGCCTTTCTCAGACCACAACTTGGCGAATTTTCTGTCGTGACTTGGGCCTGCACCCGTACAAAATTCAACTGACCCAGAAGCTGAAGCTAAACGACCATAGACAACGACGTGTGTTCGCTGAATCAGAGCCCATTCAGCAGTTGGAAACTGATCGTAATTTTCATCGAAAAATTATCTTCAGCGATGAGGCCCATTTCTGGATGAATGGGTGTGTCAACAAACAAAATTGCCGAATTTGGGACGATACTATTCCAGATGGGATCCAAGAGCGTCCAATGCATTCGGAAAAAATCACTGTTTGGTGCGGCGTAAATATGTAATGAGTAAGCTCTTTACCTGCGATTTTGGTTTTAAATGATCCTAGCTATTTTTCATGAATCAAAGTTGTAATATAACCCACGTCGCCTAGCACCGCTTCTCAGCGCCCTCATCAGCAATAACAGCACTTTCACAAGCAGGATTTTTTTCGACAACAGCAGCACGACCTGTAAGAAATAAATTGCAAGCTGAAATATTAAAAAATTATAGCCTAGATGTGTTAGAGTTTATAACTGGTGCCTAGTTTTGATCGGGCAAATATTTCCTTTAGTTAGGCTTACAGTTTAAAGAAATTCATTTTGTTTTTTAGAAACATTTCCTTTTATTATCTAGAAACTTAACGTTTCGGTTCTTGATACAAAACCTTCATCAGGATCTGTGGTAAAATTTATAATCAAGAATTTAGCAACAAGATTTATTAAAGTTTACCTTTTAAAATTCTTGGAAGCTGACAAAATTCGAATAAATCACAAAAAGCACATTTTTACAAAACTAAAATACAATTTGAGCGCAAACATTTTTGAAAAACTTAAAATTCGATAGTTTTCTTTTGACGATACAAATGAGCGTATTTATGCATTTTCATATTGACAGCATTATGTTACGGTTTGGAATTATTTGGAATGTATTGGTAATCTTTACTAATTAGCTTTGTTTGTTTTTAAGTTTTTGGTAAATTATTAATTGCACATTTAACCACAGCTCTTGATGGAGGGTTTACATCAAGACCGGAAACGTTGAGTTTTAAAACAAAAACAATATGTTTCTAAAAAACAAGATCGATGTTCTCTTAACATGGAAAACACCTAACTTAAGAAATATTAAAACAAACTTTTAAAGCAAATGGAAGAAAACAGACGGGTTTTAAAACAAATGTTAGAATAAGAAGAACGATACGTTACTGAAATAGTTAATTTGCAACAAAATACAAAAACAAAAAAAAAATATTATAGTACTTACAATCGAAAAATAATCTTTCTCTCCTCTTCCATTTCCTTTAAAAAACAAATGAATTACGGAAATGAATTTTGTTTTAGAAAATGAATATGTTTTTTGTTTACCATAAGTTTGCTTGCGATTCCAAAAATATTCATTTAATGCTCTTCGAATTGCTTCTCAATGTAAACTTTGTTATTGGTTTCTAAAACTATTCTTTTTAAAAATTAGGTTTTGGCTTTGAAATCTATGTAAAGAACTTGTTTCAAAAGTATAGAAGTCCCTCACACGGCTTAGTGTACGTAAAACAGCATCTAAAAAATTATAATATTTAAGCATTTCTGTTTTAACAAGTTCGTTAGTTGATCAACATTTATATATAGCATTAAATTTGTTTACCTATGATTAACAAAAGTCAGTAGAAGTGAAGAATATCAGTCCTTGAAGTTATAGTAGACGAAATCATCTTCCACTCGTAGTGATGTCACAATATGATAACCATCTTTAAAGAAAAAAACTAGTAAAATGTACAATTCTATAGCAATTTAAAATATCTTGCACGTATACCTCCACAGCATTGAGGAAAACTTAAAACTTCAAAATCATCCTATACATTCCTAAGTCTCCATACATCGTATTTATCGTAAAAGTTCAATATTCTGGGCATAATTTCCAAATTCATGGACAATTTCGCATATTCTAATTCTACCAACTCCAAATAAATTTGCGATGCTTCTATGATCCTGCAGAAGATTTTGGAACATACAAAGCAATACCAATTCTGTTCTCCAATGGTATTGCATTTCTATTTTTTTTCTTTCTGTTTTTTCAAAAATATAGATGTCATCTTATATGAATTTCTGTGGACTGTTGACGAAACTGTTTTCGCAATATGCATTTGCACTTGCGTTTCTAAAACAAAATTATTTAAAGGTAATTTAAAATAAATGTACGTACCATATATAATATTTACATACAAAAAACCAAATTTAACAACACATTGTTAAAGTTTCAAGTGTAACAATTAAGATGTTTCTTCTTTGCAAATTTCTCAGATCATTTCTCATATACTGCTTTCTCTTTAACTCAAAATGCCGCTTCAATGAATATATTGTAAGGGGTAAACTCATATAGTTCCCTCATTTCAAAAACAATTTTTTTTTCTTCATATTCTAACACAACAAGGAGGTATATTTAATTTTTCACTGAAATCACTTTAAAAGAATATTCACAAAAAAATCACTAAAATAACTTGACGATATGAAGACGCTAAGTTGACAAATGAAAATGTAGGATGAATTGTGGTTCATCACTTCATCACATCATTACAATGAAACCTATAACAACGTTCTTCCTCATAATGAGGTATAGTGTTTTAGTAGTATAGATCATAACTGAATGAGCAAACGACACAAATGACATAAAGTTTAAAATTAATTTAATGCAAGGGTAGTAGAAATTATTAAATTTGGTGCATTTAATTTTTTTGGTATTAAAAATTTTTGCTACAATGGTAATTTGATGATTTAATGATGATTTGATTTAAATGAAAATTCGATTAGTTTATCCTATAATATAGTATAAGTAGCTATAAGAAAAAAACTTATTAGAAGTACTAAGTTTTATTAATAAGGGTGGCACTAATAAGGGCGCTATATACGAATGCCGAATCAAGTATCCTTCATGATGGCATCCTAAGCGAACCCATTGGGATGAGCATGGGGGTTAGACAAGGCTGTCCACTTTCCCCAGTACTATTCAACATAGTACTGGATGAAGTAATGAAAGAAATCACAAGAACGCCGCGAGGAATACGATGAACAATCAACACACAGTTAGAAGGACTGGAATACGCGGCTGACATAGCACTCTTAGCACACACATAGCAGGATATGCAAAGAAAAATAGATCAACTAGCGCAACAAGCAAGCATTGTCGGCCTAAAAATCAACACCAACAAGACAAAGGTCTTGAGAATCAATGCGAATAACAACAGCCCAATCACCATCAGCAGCGAAATAATAGAAGAAGTCAATAGCTTCAAATATCTAGGAAGCATCATCAGTACAAATGGTGGTGCGGACGAAGATATCAGCAACAGAGTAAGCGAAGCAAGGAAAGTATTCGGCAGATTAAGAGCAACCTGGTCTTCCAGACAACTGGCGAGAGGGACGAAGATAAGGATATTCAATGCGTGCGCCAAATCCGTCCTCCTATACGGCAGCGAAACATGGTCAGTCAAGAAAAACAACACAACCAAGATCCAGACATTCATCAACAAATGTCTAAGAAGAATATGCGGGATATACTGGCCAAACAGAATAACAAACGAGGAACTATGGAGTACGACAAGACAAGAACCAGTCATCGTACAAATAACTAGAAGAAAGTGGAGGTGGATCTGACATACACTCCGAAAGAATGAAACATCGACCGCACGACAGGCGCTAGAAAGAAATGCGCAAGGTACCAGAAAAAGAGGAAGACCCAAAATAACATTTCTAGAAAAAGAGCTGTAATCGGTCGGGATTTATTATATCGATTTTGTAATAAACAAGGAAAAGATTGTCGTAGTCGAAATAAAATCATCTCCGATTTTGGGTGTGAAGTTGTATGTTAGTCTTAATTTAATTCAACAGGTAAACCAGGTTATCCACGAATTACTGCCTGAACTTAAAAGAGACTTTTTGAATTCTTATAAATTATCACCGAATCCAAGAAAAGTCATTAGATACGTAGAAGAGTTTTAAAAAACAATAGGCTACCGTTCCTATAAAGTACAAAAAGTGTATTGAAAAAAATATATTAGTTTAATGTTGTGCATTTATTTATTACAACAAAAAAAAATATTATAATTGTACAGCAGAAAAAAAGCGTACGCAATTCGCAAAAGGCACGTAAGATGTGGACATAAAGGAAATGGAAGTCTATAATTTGGTTTGACGAGAACCGATTTTAGCATTCGAAAGGAAAAGCGATATTCGCACGTAATCTGAAGCATCTGAAGCATTCGCTCCTGATTGTTTAAAAAGAACAAAATTTCCAGCTTCGGCTATGTCCAATTAAGGCGTTAGCCATCTTCACATTGTTAAATGCTTTCAAGTGCTAGTCGATACTGAAAATTTTGTTGTCGATATTATGTTACTATATGGCACGGGGGATGGATTCATTGTAATTAACTTACTTTCTATTTAAATTTAGTTTCTAACCTTCTACGCCGACGACATGAAAATCTCTAAACGGATATCCTCCACCTCGGACCCTCGCCTGCTTCAAGAAGATCTCGATAATTTTGACATCTGGTGCACAAAAAACTCTCTTGAGCTCAACACCTCCAAATGCCAATCCATCACCTACTCCCGCAGACGCCCCTCTTCCCCTCCTAGAGTTTATCTCTTGTCTGGCGAACCTATCCCCTCCGTTTCCTCTATTCGCGATCTAGGTGTCATCTGCGATAATGAACTTAACTTTCGCGCACACATTAACAGTGTGATTGCCAGAGCCAACTCCGCGTTAGGCTTCGTTAAGCGGTGGTGTATGGAGTTCCTTAACCCGTACGTCGCCAAATCCCTCTTCGTTACCTTCGTTAGGCCTCTCCTGGAATACGCTAGCCAAGTTTGGTCTCCTTACCAATCTACTAGCATCAACAGGATTGAGTCTGTATAACGCAGGTTCCTTCGTTTTGCTCTACGTGAGCTCCCCTGGTCTGACCCTCAAAACCTTCCGCCCTATGTTAACCGCCTTCGGCTTATTAACTTGCAGCCTCTATGGAAGCGGCGGGACCTTGCCGATATCACATTCGTTCATCAACTGCTAATCGGTGAGATTGACTGTCCTTCTCTACTTGAGCGGATCCCTATCTACACCAGTCCCCATAACCTCGGCCCCTCTCTTTCGCCCTCGCTACCATCGCACCAACTACGGTCTTTCTGAGCCCCTCACTAGAATGCTTCGTAGAGCCAACTCCTTCCCTTCCTTCGACTTTCACCTTAGTAAAAAATCTCTCAGGCATCACCTAAATAGTCTCCCCTAATCTGCCTTGTCCTCTATTTTCTTTATTCTCCACCCTACACTAGCCCGTCCCTTCTCCCCCTTCCTTCAATTTTTATTTTTATTTTAGTTTATAGTTTTATTTTAGTGTTAATTTTATTTTATATTGTAGCTTGTATTAAGCGAAATAAATAAAATAAAATAAAAATAAAAAATCACCTAACAGAAATGGTACAATATGTTCACACTGTGAGAAAATATATAAATTTATTAGTGTAAAACCTTTGGTGGTATATTAAAAAAAATTGCTCAAAATGTCCTCCGCCACTTTCGATATACGCCAATAACATCCTTCTAATTCTCTGCTTACTCTGTATTGTAACCAGCCTCTCTCATATTTTCGTCGCTGCAGTTCCAATTATGTGAATTAATTCCTCACTAGTGTTAACAGGGCTTGAATAAACTTCATTTTATGTACACCTCGTCCAATTCAACGTTCAGGAAAATGTTAGCTTCACAATATTACCGGTATGCGCTGGTGCTCCATCATGTTAGTAAAGTATTGACCTTGTGTTATCCAAAAAAAATATTTTTAATTATTTCTGGCAGTGTATTCTCCAAAAGTCTGCATAAATTTGGCTATTAAGCACTTGCGGCAAAATGAATAGTCCTATTAAATAATTGTCGATAATACCAGCCCAAACATCGACACTGTTTTGTACTGAAATAATGTCCATTTCTCCTATGTATGTTAGCGTCCGACCAGGTATGAATGTTGTGGCAGTTTGTGATGCCATCCTTAGTAAATTGCGTTTCATTCTTCCATAGAAATGGGTCTAGAAACGACCTGTTTGTTCTCTACGTTGTATTCCAGAAAGCACGTGCAGAAATCCAATCCCTTACAGGTTTTGTATGAAATAGGTGTTCCTATCAATATTTTACGTTGGTATATATTACCACTTTGAAAAGTTAATACTATGGGAAATTTAATAAAAGTAAGAAATAGAAAGGGGCCTCTGGTAGTTCAGTTGTTAGCGCGCTGTCCTACCGTCCCAGAGGCTGTGGGTTCGAATCCCACGAATAACCATGGTCTCCTACGCTATGTGGTAACACAATGGGCCAAAATTGGCCTAAGTGTGCCTTTCTAGGTAGCCACAGCAAAAAAAAAAAAAGAAATAGAAATATTAGTTACATAAATTTGGGATAAAATGTTTGGAAAAACCGAATTTTGCGAAAATTGAAAACATTTTTTCCAGTTTCGAAAGTCAGTGTACCAGCAGGTAGGTGGTAGATCAACATTGATGACATTTTTTGAAAGGGCATTAGGATAACAGATTTTTGGGTTGAGTTCGATTCGCTGTGTTAATTTTAATTTATGTATCACTCTGTAACTCCTAAACGATCATCACACTAATGTTATACGTTATATGAGACATTCCTACAGAAGATTATATTTTGATTTCAGTTGTTGTTGTATTAATAAAATTTACTTTAAACAAATTCTTCGTGGAGCTTAAAGATAAAAATAAGGTGGGCGAAATAGATACTTTACAGCAGTTGATTTAAAAGATAAGTTGTGGCAGCTAAAGTTAGATCATGAAAGTAGCAAGTGAGTATTCATGCACTACTCTCTTTTTTAATTATAAATTTAACACAATTTTAACACTTCGGATTAGTTTATTTCAAAAAGATTCCTTGTTCATGAAAGCAAACTAAATATTATGTTTAATCCAAATAAACTATAATATCCAGAAAAACATGTTAAAAAGTGCACGCCTCCACTGCAATTCATATTTCTATTCCATTTAAGAGTGCTTCGCTTTATTGGGATGTGCCTAAAGTCTACAAAGAAAATGAATGCGAACGCATATACTTAAAGTTTTTCATTTTCTCCTAAATATCACAGCTAGAACTGAAGATTGGCTAAAAAAAACTCCAAATATTCTAGAAGCAATTATTGGTACTATTAAAAATTCTGTTAAATCTGACAAAAGTACGAGTGCCTTTTAAAATAAACGTAAATAAACAGCAAATTTCTACCACCACTTCCAAGATAAACTAAAGCCTGATGCTGGGTTTTATTAGACAGAGTTAATTTTTCCGTTTGTGTATGAGAGAGGAGACGGTTATTTAAATTTTGTTATATATGCGCTGTCGGTTGAACTTATGCGTGCCTAGAACCTTGGCTTATTTTATGCGGAATAAGCCCAGCGTTGTGAGTGAGCCTTTATACGAATAATTTATTTATTTATTTATTTATTTATTTATTTATTTATTTATTTATTTATTTATTTATTTTGCTTCATACAAGCTATAAAGAACAAAAATGTAGTCAATTAAAAAAAAAAAAAACAAAAGTAACTAAAACTAGGACTAGACTAGTGGGATTGGGTGGTAAAGGAAATAATTGAGGATTAGTGGTGGTATAGATAACTTTGCGTAGCATTCTTATAAAGGGTTTAAAGTGGCCATAGTTGGTACGGTAGAAGCCCACCACAGGCGGAAGAATGAAAAGGATCTCACATTGCGGGGGTTGGTATTGAGAGCGATGCCATGCGGGGCAGTCGATGCAGCCAGTTGGGAGTTGGTGGACAAAAACTAGGTTCGCGACGTCTCGACGCAATGCTAGGGGCTGGAGGTTAATCAATTTTAATCGATCCTCATAAGGAGAAAAATTAAAGTTATTAACGCAAGGAAGGCCGTGCAACGCGAAACGATGGAACCTACGCTGAACAGCTTCAATTCTATTAATAAGTGTTGTTAGAGAATTCCTTAGACCATGGTTTGACAAACTCGCTATTGCAGTTAACGCCCAAAGCACATAATTAATAGATTGAATGGGTTTACCAGAGTAAAAATATCTCCGAAGAGTAGTGGGGAGGCGTTTGCAGGAACAGGTGATTGATTGGTATTTAGAGATGTTAAAGTCCAAAAAGTTTTTCGAGCACCAGGTGGAAAAGTTGAGTAGGTCATCTTGAAGAGATATCTTCATATCATCGGCAAAAATCAATATTGCAGAGTATTGAATTATTAACTCAACATTATTTATGGACAGGATCCAAATTAGCGGATCAAAGTGGTTACCTGAAGGAACGCCATATGAGAAGTAAAGGGGTTAGAAATCCCTGAATAAAAAACAAACCCTGTAATGTCGATTATCAAGGTATGATTTGATATGGGAAATAAAAGAGGGTTGAAAATCGAGGATACTGAATTTGAGAACAATAAACCGATGCGAGATTTTGTCAAAGGCTTTACTAAAGTCGATGACAATAACATCGATCTCTTCGCCGCTGCTGGACCTGCCGTTCAGGCTGCTGTGCCTGCTGCTGAAGCTCCTCGTATTTTTCCTGCAGCTCTTCGAACTGTGCGCGAAGTTCAATTTTACTAATTTTAAACATCGGGGTCTCCAAATTAGGTGTTATATGTAATAAAAAATATTTAATTTGGATATCACAGACTTTATTTTAATAAGGGAGTAGAAATTGGTTCTAAAAGGTAACGAAAAGTCAAGTTAAGTGCCGCCCTCAAGTTCAAAAATTTTTAGAATCAAAATCCTATCAAGGCGATATGTGCTCACAATGCCACCTGGCAGATTATTACCACCACAACTTCTTTTAGCGAAACTGAACACCCAAATTCAATTAATGCCTGAATGTAGACTTTTTGGGTAGAGTCGGAACTCGCTTAAGCTCGTTACGTTATGTTTCGTTTTACACAATAGCTAGCCGCACTATTAACTTTGGTTAATATCCACGAGCTGACACTAACAAAATCATAATCCTCTAAGTTTTAGTTAAATTTCATCCAGGTACATCAAAAATGAAGAAACTAGGGTACTAGCCAGAAATAAACAGTGAAGTTTAAAATTTTATACTAAAATCTAATCTATGTGTAAAATTGACACAAACTCCAAACATGCAAATTCGCCTCTCATTCCTCACAGGTCTTGGAAATTACCCTTAAACAAACTAATAAAGTTGTAAAAGTAAAAAGTAAAAGTGTCCTAATAAAGGAGCATACAATTTATTTAATAATTGTAATGTTCCCCCTAAATCCAAATTTTAAATGCTCCACCTAAATCCGAAAAAAATCTCCAGTCATAAAATTTATATTTAATTATTTATTTGCGAACGAAAAAACATATTGTACGGGATTTTACGAAAAACATTTATATCACAAATTTTCTACTTGCTTCTACTTGCTTTTTCCATGTTCTACATGCCTCATGCTTTCCATCGTCTAAAAACTATAATACCACTTTAATTATAATTAAGTATAATTATAAGGAAAACGGAAGGTAGAACACCAACAACACGGGCGACCCAAAATAAAAATTGAAATAACCAAAGAATGAATTACTTCATTCACCTGAGATCGCTAATGAAATACACGGATCTCTTAAGCAGTTAAAGCCTCTAGCATTTCCGTTGATTTTACCTAAAATGACACAGATAAATTCATTCAGCATACTTACCGGTATAACTGATGGCACTTATCTTTCCGAACACAACATATACATACATCTCACTCACGACAATATTTTTTATAATTTCAAGAGATTATTATTTCACTAACATGAAAATTCGAACTGTTTTTGATGGCAGAACTTTGAAGTTAATTTTGTTATATTAAGAGATAGATTATTATACTAAATACGCAACTAGTTTCCGCATTTCACACATAGACTTCGTCAATATATACTCAAACGAATAATCGGACAAAATACGTTAAAATGTAGCGAAAAAATTGCACAAAATTAGTGATACGCAGTTCAAAATTTTCAACATTTTCTATATTTTTATACAATCATAAAACATTGTAAAAATACAACATAATTGAAAAGAACTCCATAATTCAAAGCAAACCAAAAATCCCAAAACCGAAAAAGAGTTAACAAAATATAGAATTTTTTTAGTTTTAACTAAATGGCAAATCCTTTTGACTCAATTACAACCTTTAATCGATTTGGCATCGATAATTGCACAAAATTGATCTTTTAATTGACTCATGTTATTAAATGTCTTATTGTAAAGCCTTTTAGAAATTCTTCGCACAAATGTTCAATAACATTCAAGTCCGGTGCATGGGTGGGTATTTGCAATAATTTGGGGCAATTGTGCATTAAGCAAAGTTTTGCAACTTCCGATGTATGTATGCTTCGGATCGTTGCCTTGGTAATATGCAAAGTTTTCTAAAATGTCAAATTTCCCTGCACTCCGCTTAACATTTGCCTTCAGGATCTTTAAGTAAGTAAATCTTTCAATTTTACCTTCGATAAAATGCAGACTACCTACCCCCGCACTAAACATCTACCATAATAATCATTTCTTCTTAATACATTTCGTACTCTTTCAACAGAAACATCCTTTCCAATATTGTCTTGTACAACATTTTTTAACTCTTTGCCTCTTTTGAATGGGTTGTACTTTACTTCTGATAGAATACATCGTTCATCGCGATCATTTAATACTTTTCCTTGCTATATTGCCTGCTTTTATTTTCTATTCTATTTTCATCACTATATCTTCTTATAATACTAAGGATATAGAATGACTTCGCCAAACGATATTTCCAACTTCCCGCACAGTTTTCCCTCTCCATAAAGTTTAATGACTAGTTGTCAAATTTTAAAAGTTGTTTGTTTTCCTTTTGGCGCCATTTTTAATTATTTCCTATGTACTTTTAGTAACAAGGTACTACTGAATGCTCGCTCGAACTACTCAAATAGAAGGGACATAATCCAGGAAGAAAGCCTGTTACTTTAACCTGTGTTATCATCCTCTTCTTGTTTGTCCGGTTATTTGTTTAACTAGAAAATCAGACCTTTTATAATTATGGTCAGTTTTTACATACATACATCAATTGGAAATTTTTTGTTTGTTTTAGAAAATTTAAAACATATAGCAAATGAGAAAAAGGATATCATTAATATCGAACAATTATTTTATCATATTTTCATGTGTTCTACAAGAGCCCTAACGTTGTCCGATTATTTGTTTGAGCCACTGTATGTCAGAAGTTGTGTTTTGTTTATAGCGTCGAGAGTTGTTACAATAATCAGTTGCCATACCCAAAAATTTTTTTTCTAAGAATGTTGAGTTTTGTGCCAAATAAAAGCATTTGCAGGAAGCTTGGCATTTTCGTTTTTACTTGAAAAAAATACAGGTGAAGTATGTTATTTGCTCTCATACCGCCTTGGTATGATGAAGACATTCGTTCACTTCATAATAAAAGCAACAAATTAGAGCATTCCTTTCTCTGTTCATGGTTAGCTCTGATTACTTTCCGTATGCCGCCACTTCCCAACGTTGCGAATATCTCTATAACGATTACCTCAATTGCATGCAGTATAAACTTATTTCTCATCCCAAACAATTTTACAATTTCATTAATTTAAAAAGAAAATCGTGTCTCCTAACTCGGGGACACATTTTCATCCAACTCAACTCAATTATTGCATTTACTGATTTTTTTAATTAATCTTTTAATTACCTCAAACACGCTCCTGATCCTAATTTCTTTTCGTCCCCGCAAAACTTTCCTCGTCATAATTGATGCTCTTATCGATAATTTTGATTAGGGGTTTAATGGCTTAATCGATGCTGTTTTAAAGTCATGTGCTGCCCGTTTAATTCAGCCGATTACCTCTCTTCCAAATATCTCTTTCAGATTTTCCCCAATATTTAGAAATATTCATCACCTCAATTCATAGGAAGGGTTGAAAGTCCATCTTATCCTCAATCCAACATGGATTCCTGAAAGGTAGGGTCTACTATTACCAACGTGACAATCTTCGTGTCACGTACCCTGCTAGCAATGGAAAATGGTGCTGAGGTTGATGTTGTTGTCCCTGACTTTAGCAAAGCTGTCGATAAAATGTCTCATAAAATTATCTCTCTAAAATTAATCTAACCCGGTTTTCTAACACGCCCTATTTCATGGATTAATTTATTTCTGCCTACATTATAGTCCCCAGTATAGTGATCGCTTCGTCTCCCTGATTTCTAATCCCTTCATATCTCACTCCAGCGTTTCCCAGGGTAGTCACCTTGGACCTTTACTTTTCATTTTGTCCATCATCGATGCTTTGGATCCAATTAATCACTTCGAAATTTTAATATTTGTTAAGATTATATCAAAATATTCAAGCAAGTCACATATACATCCGAGTACTCATTCCTTCAAAACGACCTGAACAATTTCACTACCTAGTGCGCAAAAAGCTTTCTTGATCTCAACTTTCACTAGCATTCCCCTTAGACGCTTTCATACCCTCCGTAAAATCTTTTCGTGATTTTGGCGCTATTGCACATTGTCCTCATAATCAATAGTGCCAACTCTTCTCTAGGCTTTGTTAAACGGTGGTCTAAAGAATTCTCCAACCCTGAGGCCTCTGCTTGAGTATACTTGTCAGGTCTGGTCACAATTCGAATCTACGCTTATCAACAGAATTGAATCCGCTCAATACAGATCTTGGGCAGACAATCTCAACCTTCCTCCTTACGATAGTCGTCTAAAATTCATTACCTTCAGCCTCTTGCCACGCTTCGTCATGCCGCCAACATCGTCTTCGTCCAACAAGTTCTAACCGGTTTCATTGACTACCCGCAGTTACTGCACATCCCTTAATACAACCCCTCGCATTATCTAACACTTTCCCACCCATCGAAATAATTATGGCCACTTCGAACGCTTAACCAGAATTCTACGGAAGGCTAACAACTTTGCCACATTCGATGGCTATGCCAACAAAGCCTGCTTCAAATATGATCTTTATTTGCCTAGCCCATCCTAAGATTAACCATCCCCGCTTTTGTTTTCTCTTGATGTTACTTTTAGTATTATTAAATTTATATGTTTTCTTAGATTTGTTTAATTTCAGCTCCGTATTGTATCTTTTATTAAACGAATTGAATTTAATAAATAAATAATAAATAAGCTTATTCATGAAGCCATAATAGAGGCATTAGTTAGCCCACTATTAATATTTCCGAAAGAGGCAAACATTGAAAACAAGAAATGGCGTCTAATTGTATTTAGTTAATTAAATAAGAAAATTTCCTCTAACAACAAATTCACTCGGAAGAGCTAATTTTTTTTTTAATTATAGATCTTACGAGTTAATTTTATCAGATAGGACAAAATAAAGACTCAATTGAAGCAATCATTTCAAAAGACGTCCGTTTGGATTAAAAATTTCAACTAATATTTTACAAATAATGCTTTCAATAGCCTTAGCTGAACTAGATCCTGAACTATTCATATATGTGGACGATATCATCATTTTCAGAAGATGATAACCATAATAAAAATTTAATACAATTTTTAATAGATTAAGAAAATGTATTTTGAAACTAAATCCAACAAAACCTAAATTTTTATAAACAGAATTTTTTGTACGTAGCAAACCTAATAATGAAAAATGGAATAAAACCAGACCTTAAAAAATATAACATAGCGTCAAAATATCCGATATCCACGAATGTGGATGACTCAACAAAATAATGTATATTTAATTTTGTTTTAGTAGCAACACCAATAAATTCCCTATCAATAAAGAACACCACTTTTATTTGGACAAATGAATGTCAATAAGCATTTTTGAATTTTAAATCCAAATTAATCGATATTCCAACTATACAGTACTCTAATTTCGACGAAAAATTCTTATAAGCATATTAATTCCGAATAAAAATTTATATCAACATATTAATTCATTTTATGACTATCTTAAGGCAAAATTGGACAAGATCTACCAATTTCCTAAGTCAGCAGAACACAAACAAAACATGAATTTAATGAACCATATATAGAAAAGGGAGGAATTATTGACAATTCGCAAAGGAATAAATTATTTTAGATCTTTATGTGACAGAAAATTTGCGATGATAACAGACTTCAGCCTGTTAGTAAGACTCTTCACGAAGTCAAATTAAAAACAATAAGGTTAAATTTATCTAATTACGACTTTAAAATAATTGGCAAGCAAGACGAGCACGAATGCGATTGTTCTATCTAAGATAAAAGTAGACATAGTTTGTGTTATTATGATTCCAAACATGTTGATTTTGAAACAAAAATAAAATTAAAGTAAAAGTGACGAAATATGGAATAATGAGTAAATATGTCAATCAGTCTGGGAGAAAATATTTGTAAAACAAAATTCTATATCTTCGCTACCTCCTAGGGTATTTTTGGAATTATTTATCGAGTTCTTTGATTAAGAACTAGATAAATAGATGGGTTCGGAGATGTCGTTGCTGCTGGAATAAAACCAGAAATCGATGAAAAGAACGCAGTTATTATTATAACATCGGATTTGCTCAAAAAATTTGTGAAGAATTGAGACTGACAAATTACACCTCGTCTGAAACAGCTGAGGTGACTATATCCCTGAAATAATATTCAAACATTAATGGCCTTTGAAATAAAACTAATTTTGGAATAAAATTAATCATTTAGTATTTTTTTGTTTATTATTTTTAAAACTCTCACCGTTGTAAAAAAAACATCCGATATAATGAATTAGCTTTGATCTTGAAGACATTGATATTTGAAATAAGTATAATGAACACAATGTCACTATCGTTAGCGAAATATAACATCATGTTTCATACCATAACCTCCGACGAATTTAAGAAATTATTGAACAAGCTGCAGCAAATTATGAAGTATAAAAAGGCAGATTTAAGGACAATAACATATAAGGCTCCCACACAAATTATTGATAACGAAATGAAAATGAAATAATTGAAAAATTTCACAATTCACCTCATAGAGGACATTCAAGTATCAAGAGAGCGATAAACAAAATAGAACAAAGATATGTATGGAAAAATCTGATTAAAATGTTTGAGAATTATATACCTACATAAATGAATTGTGTGCAAAGAGCAAAACATACAAAAGAAGTATTAGTAATAATTGGCACTGCAAGAACCAGCTTCGAAGTAATGTTAATAAACACTGTTATACTACTTAAAAGTGTCAAACAAATTTAGATATATACAAACATATAATGTGATTTGACCGAGTACATACAATATATTGAAGGTATACTAAGAAAACATAAAGCCAAGGAATTTTTAAATAATATCTCCACGGGTACATGTCAAATTTCAGAAATGAAACTCATAAAGTCACTAAATACCCTATTAACCTATTAAATTGAAAAAAATCATAGGACAAAGAGTATTAAATTAATATGTGTTATCGTTTATACAAGAGTATGATTGGGATAAATGAATTCCTTATTACACATTTGCAACGTTACAACACAACATCCCATTAAGACATAGGGTAAACTCCATATGAAAAGGTATTCGGAAAACTTACTAGCTTATCAAATGTATTATATTCATAGCTTATAGTGACATTATTAATAAAATTGCATTTAAAATGATAGGAAACAAGAAATTCAAAAAAAGTAGATATAAAAAAAACACTAATATGCATTAAGGAGGCAGACAAAATTCAATAAATCCTCCATAATTTCTATGTTACATCCACTAGTGGACATCTCGGCCAGACTAGGATGTATAATAAGATGAAACAAATATACATGTAGATGGGAAATTATGAAAAGAGGTATAGCAAAATACGTAGGTAAGTGCGAACTATGTGACAAAAATAAACATCAGAAACATAATAAAAAAGCATTACAAATTACAACAGCAACACCTCAAAAAGTCTTTGACACAGTATCAATAGATATAGTTGGATAGTTCATTAAAACGTAAAATGACAACAGATAACAGCAGTAACAAGGCAGTGCGATCTTAGGAAATAAATAATAATAATACCCACCAAAGCCAAAGAAGCAAGCACAACAATATGCAAACACAACAAACAATATGCAAACAGTATGGTCAGTCGATTCATAGTCACATATAGACCCATGAGTAGGAAAAAATCAAATTTTGGAACAGAATATAAAAACAGCATCTTTGACGAAATTTGCACTATACTAAAGATTAAACAACTACATATTTTCTACTGCAGCACACCCCGATACAATAGCTGTGCTAGAACGGGATCATAAGTCTTAACGGGTATTTGAGATGTGGTAAGACGTGAATAAGAACAAAGATGATTGTGGGACAGGTGGATTCCCTATTAGACATTTTGTTATAACACCACTCACTCACTAATCACTCTGCACGGCTATACCCCATTCGAATTGGTATTCGCAAAGAAAGTAAACTTACCTGCCGAAGTAACAGCTTCTAAACCAGATTCTATCTAGAAATATGACAGCAGGGAAATGAAATTCAGATGGCAAGTCACTAAACAAAGCAAAACAATACTTAGAGCAGTCTAAACTATGTTTACAAAATAATAATGATAATTGTAAAAATTAAAGTAGGTAAGTAGTAGTAAGCGTACATAGCGTAAATAGGATAAAATTAGATTGCTTGTATGAGGGTCCATATATAGTAAGATGTATTGATAATATAAATTGCATTATAGATATAGAATAAATGAACTATAAAAATACATAAGAATAGGTTAAGAAAAATCGAAACAAACAAAATCTACTATATAAAAATATTTATATTTATCGCATATAGAATTAATTATATCAATAAATAAAAAAATAACAAATATTACAGTAAAAGTAAAAAATATAAATGTCAAGTAGCTTAGCAAACAAGAAAAATATTTTGCGTTCTTTAATATAACACAATACTGTTTCCTTTAAGAAAGTGAGTGCGATACATTGTATTACTTTTAAGCAAGATCTAACAAATAATAACAAAGAAATAACCACATTAGAAACTCGCCTAGTTAGGGTACAAATCGGCCAACAAGCAATAATTAGATTCGATTACTAATTGTAAATAATATAGGAAATGTATAGAATTATTTTGTAGGTAGTAGTACAAATTTTGGGTATAAATAGAGCAAGAATATCTGAATCAAACCAGAATTGCTTAACAGAAAAATTACTTGTTTACTTAGATATGTTCTCGAGCTGCCTCAAAATCCTATCGGTAGTATCAGCTCCTTTTAAGCTGTTTCCGTTCTAATAAGGGTAAGTCGCTCTTACAAACCGCCCTTAAAATATTAATATAATTCTGCGATCCATGCGGTTTAGACACCTAAGTTAATGAATGGAATTAATTAGCGAGACAGCATCATTAGATTAGGGCTGCACATACTATGAATGTCAGAATGAGCTGGGCAAGTCCTAAACATTTGTGTGCTAGATGTACCAGAACGTCCTTACCGGTTTTTCTAATATATGTCCCAAGCCGTAAGTATATAATGAATAATGATTTGACATATATGTCATTTTATTCTACTGTTATTAAGCTTCCAAAACAATGAAAGTTCCATTCCGCCTAAATAATAGCGTCACAGTGTTATAGCTCTAGGAATATAACGAATTTCGTGCCTGACGAAGAGCATTTGCAGCATGTATTGCTTTTCTTACTTCGTTAAAAGAAAAAGTCCGTTGAAATTCATCGACGAAAACGCAACCCAAACTCAAAAACAATTGGTAGAAAATTTAAATGTGGTACAAGAAACGATTAGCGACCGCTTGTGAGCAATGGGAAAAAACTGGGAAGATGGGTTCCATATAGAAATAGAAAATCGAAAAACCATTTTTGAAATGCTGCTTCAACGGTATGAAAGGTAGTTATTCTTGCATCGGATTGTGACGGGGGATAAAAAATGAATTTATTTAGAAAATCCAAAACGTAAATAAACGTGGTTATCGCCCAAGTTTGCCCATTGACTTCAAGGCCTAATCGCTTGGAAAACAAGACAATACCCTGTGTTTGGTCAGACAAGGTGATATGGTGTATTATGAACTTCTAAGACCTGGTGAAACTGATCGTTACAAATAAGAAATAATAAATTTAAACCATACGTTGATGGAAAAACTTCCATAATAGACCCAAAGGCAATGCACCGTCACAAAACCGGTGAAAGACGCATTGAAATCGCTTGAATGGGGCGTATTATTGCACCCGCCGTACTCCCCGGACCTGGCTCCGTCCGATTATTATTCAATAAGACACGCGCTGGCTGAGCACTACTTTGTAAATTTCGAAAAAGTCGAAAAATGGCTCTATGAATAGTCTGGTTCAAAGGACAAACGGTTTTTTTATGATGGTATTCATAAATTGCAAGAAAGGTGGATAAAGTGTATAGAATCGAGGGGCCAATACTTTGAACAATTAATTTTTTTTTCATTTAAAAAAACCAGTAACGACTTTCCGGTACACCTGGCAAGTAGACAAATTTTGAACTGAAACTTAGTAATAAAATTAATTCTTTCTTTCATCAGAACCACCTAGACATTGAGCTCTTTAGCTCCAACTTAGTTTTTGCAAAGAGTCCATAGCATTTTCCCCTTTCTTGAGTTCTGTCCCTCCATTGGAAAATCAGATCATGGCTTACAAATTAAGAAATAAATCAATATTTGATATACTGGAAATCATGTAAGATAATTGGTAGTCATGAAAAAGTTTTCATTTAACGCTTTTTCCCACATCGAGCTGCGATTACGATGTCCCCTTATGTGTGTTTTTTTCAGTTTAGTACTAACACATAGTTGCATCACTACTATTTACATATGTTAAGTCCTGAGGAAGAGCAAGTTTTCTATGCACGTGGACAGATAAATATATGAGCCGTATATTTTGAAAGTGGCGTAAGTCCATAGTGCCATAAGACCGATGTTTCTATATTCTTTTCAAGTAAAATGGATCTTATGATATTTGGGACTTACGCCACTTTCAAAATAAACGCCTCATATATGTCTTTGAAATATTATTACAGAATTAAAATGTTCAAACCATAGAAAAGTTTGTGTAATTCAAGAAAAAATAAATAAATAAAAATCTCTTATAGTAGAAGTCACAGGAAATCGATTATCTTCCAAGCACTCTAAAATATGGTCCACACAATTTATTAATTGCTTTCAAAAACAATTTACATTAGTTTCCGGTCTCCTTCAATTCATATATTCAAATAGAGGAAACAAAATCAAAAAGAAGGAGCCCCCAGAGTTTTCTTTTCGAAAAATTTATGTGCTCGTATACAAAAAGAAGAAACTACTGAAGGCGTTTTGTGGTTTCTCAAACTTGCAGAGATACACCCATTCGGCAAGGTAACTTGCCCTCTTCTCCATAGTAGCCAGAGGCAAACTACTTAGGGAAAAATTAAAATTCCAACTGTGGCACGTCTCTGTCGAGTAGAATAATTTAGAGACCAGAAGATGTCAAATGGTGCACTTCTTCCAAATCCTAAGCTATGGAGAGAATTCGGGTCAAACTGGCGTCAAATGCGCTGAAATTAAATTTAAATATCCCCAAGTGATGCTGCGTAAGCTAAAAGCTGGCCAGCAAACCTCACCCTCAGTCTTCCGCAAGGATGTTCAAACTAAATGAATACAAAAAGAGCGAGCGGTAGATGGGAGGCAAAATAAAAGAAAAATACGAAGAAAATTAAATGAAATCCTTGCATAGCATTAAAATTTAAATTTTTATTATCGCGCAAGTTTTGTGTCTAACCACGATTTCTTCTATTATTAATTTTCTTCGATCGATTGTGTCTTTTCTACAGAGATCAACGAAAAAAATATATTTCATTTTAGATTTTCCAATTTGTCAACAATTTCCGAATATAATTGTTTTGAATAATAATTATCATCATTTTGGAGTAATTGATTAGGCTAACATTTGTGATTATCCAAATACTAATAATTTCTGCACCGAAATTGCTATTACTTAAAAAATGGGTAATTTTCATAGGCTAAGAATTTAAAATAATAATCGTAATTTTACCTCACAATTTTTTAATTACTCAAATAATCGCTAATTCATTGGCTATAAATTTCAACTATTCGACTATTCGAATCTCTATGTCATATTTCTTACTATATGTATGTATGAAAATCGTTTTTTTTTATGATTTTAGAAAATATTATGGTTTCAAGATAAATGCCGAAAATGTTAGACTTCAAAAGATTGGCGTAAAAGTAGACTTCAGGAAGTCTTTTTTGTTCGTCTCAACACTGGGGTGGTTTAAGAAAAAAGAAAATTCGGGAAAACCGAAAGCAAACGCCGAAAAACCGATTCAAAATCAATTTGCGTTTGTTTAGAAATTTTGCAAGGAAATGCATTTAACACCATTTATATGGCCATTTGGATTACAAATTTTGACCTAACGTTTGATAGCTTTGCCTTGGGGTTGTGCTCAAAAACTCATATTTTAGCGTGAATTTGTGAAATCTAATAAATTTAAAATTGTTTTTTTTTTTATCGTAAAAAAAGTAGTGAATTTTGAGCATAGATTTGGTTAAAGCGAATTTAATTACACATTTTGATTAGACATTCTATCAACTACTATATAGTTGTATAAGTTGTGGTCTTACATTAGATACGCACTAACAAAAAAAATCTTTTTCTAAATTATTCATTTCGTGACTGTTCGTGGAATTTTGTTTCTGTTTTGACGATTATATAAATTTCATTAACAAGAAATGTTTAGAAGTATCTGCGGGTATTGTTTTGAAAAAATTAATAATAAGGGTCGGAGCTGTTAAAAAATAAACTAAACGGATTGATTTTTGATTAATGATTGATTAAATGAAATGAAACAAAAATAATCGAGAATTTTTTAAATATTAAAAATAATAAAACTAACCAGAGAATTCAACCCAGATGAATATTCTTGAGAAGAAATTCATAATCAGGAAACTAAAATGTATACGTTTTATTTATAGAATATAGCAAATGAAGATTGACGATGACAACTGACTGCAAATTGATGTGTAAGACAACCATTCCAGCAAAAAAAGTTCCATATTATCGCGAGACCGGTGCTGCGACAGGCTCGGAATACCGCATTTTGGCTGGGCCGGCGGTCAATGCGCTAATATGGCAGTTGGCGGCATATTTTTTAACTTCGAAGAATTAAATATGCTAAAAGTGTTCATGTCATATGTACATAATACCATGTCGACAAATTCGAATTCCTCAAGAAATCCGTAGAATTTCTTAGCTTTATTGTCTCCAGGGATAGCATTAAAACCAATCCAACCAAAGTAGAGGCAATAAACAATTTTTTCCTGCCAACTACACTCCGCTCTTTTCTAGGATTAGCAGGTTTAATAATTGCCGTTTTAAAAATGATTACGCAATGTTAGCTAACCTCCTTAATGTCACTTTTATATCTCAAGACGTATAATCACTCCTTCATTATAATAAGGATTTTGAGCTAACCACAGATACGTCACAGCACGTAATTGGTGTCGTATTGTCTCAAGAAGCAAAACAGGAGAAAATTATGTAACTAGCGAAAACGAAATGTGGGCGATAATCTGATCTCTGAAGTCTTTACGGAACTATCTTTACAGCTTCCGGAATATTAAAATGGTCACAGATTATCAGCCGTTGACATACGTCCTTAATAAAAAAAATACTAACGTACAAGTGAAATGCTTCTAGAGACGCTTTAGAAGAGTGCAATTGTGAAATAGATTATCAACCTGACAAGGCTAATGTATTAGCGGATGCCCTTTCAATAAACCCAAAGCAAAGTAACATTACCTCAAAACAGCCCATAAATATTTCAAGAACCAAATAATCCTTCGGTGATAATAATCGGTGAACAAACTAACTCTCAGCTTGAAAAGCCGTTCCCTAATTATTAGAAACACGTTTTCATTGAAAACCAATACACAAGACTACATTTGGTCGGAATTTTTAAACTATACGAATGTAATAAATGTAGTTAAGACGAACGAACGAACCATGAGAATCATCACAGAAATACAAGTATATTCACTTTATTTTTAGCAACTATAAGATTCGATTTACTCAAAAGGAACTCGAGAATATCGTAAACGAAACAGAGCAAGACGAAATGATTATAAAGTTCCACTGAAGAGCGCATTGTAATGCTAACGAAAATACACTACACATTATTGGGTTATAAAGGGTGTTTGGAAGCCGGTTGTAAACCTTATGGGGGGTGATAGCTGACACCATCTCTAATTGCTATTTTTAGTCTTTTTTTCAAGTTTCGATTTTTAACAGTTAATTGCCAATAGTGTCCCATTTAAAGTTAGTATGTTATTTTTTTTCTTTTTTGTTGTTTACCAAATGTTCATCTCTTTATTAGACTAAATAAGTTCCAAGCGGCTTCTCCTTCCTTATGATTTGAAAAGATTTCTGAATTTTAAGATCACGCTTTAAAACCATACTTAAAGAATACGCGTGTACAAAGAACAAAGACCGTCCTTTTCTAAGCTTACTAAGAAGTGTCGTAACCTGTTTAGCTGGGTGACAACTGTCGTAGCAAATGGACCAGTTATTATGTTACGAATTTCGTATTGAGAGTACATACAGTTTATTCGCCTTTGAATTAACGTATTGCTGTAAAAATTGCTATTTTTTCTAGTGAAGAATAAGTCGACATTGTCTTCATGATTGGCAGTAGCACTATCCAAATCCCAGATTACCAGATGTAGAGAGTATTTTACAACATATTCCTTCGTCTTTTGGAAACTGGAATTCATGACGCAGATCGTAGTGTAAATCCCGGAAGACTTGACCCAGGTGTTGAGGAAGAAATCATTCAAGCATTTGAAGCGGATTCTTCTACAAGCGTCAGAGCAGTAGCTCGAAACTTTAAGAAGGAAAATATCCTTTTCATGGTACAGGGATGCAAAGTTTCAGTTGTGTCATTTGTGGTTAAATAATGACATTGAAGATTCATTGTTTCTTAAAAGTATCTTGTGGACCTTCGAACCCATATCTTTGCCAACCCTGCCAACGGACCTGCCCCCCGTGGATTTTACGGCTGGAGAAGGGAGAGGAGTTAATCCGCAAAAATTGAATAAGCTTTTAATGTTAGGAACCAGGATATATGTACAAGTGAAAACAACGACTACAGAAGTGAGAAGAAGTGCCCATGCCTGTGTAAGAAAATAATGAAAAAATGTTGTTTTATTTCTACATTTAAAAATTTAAAAAAAAATCTCCCTCAATTTGGTTCTTACACTCTAATTCAGAAAATTGGCGAGATATCAGTTTGAGTGATACCTTAAAAGAATGGCCAGTAACCGAGCATGTTTAAAAAGATTTGAATTACTGAGGCAATGCTATTTATTTTTTGAAATGCCATAAACAATGCAGTTCATTTAAATTTTTAAAGTTTTCTACAACTTCAAAAGTGTTTAGATTTTTTTCTGCTTGGAACTTGTTTTATTAGATTAGATACATACTAGGCAAACCAAAATAAAGCAATTTTAGCATACAAACAT
This sequence comes from Philonicus albiceps, assembly GCA_963969385.1. Lineage (NCBI taxonomy): Eukaryota > Metazoa > Arthropoda > Insecta > Diptera > Asilidae > Philonicus > Philonicus albiceps. Next base: position 22,079,455 of record OZ017776.1, on the reverse strand, counting down.
TAACTGGGGCATTGTGAGGAATTAACTCTCAGAAATTGGGTTAATTTTAAAAACAAAACTAAAAATTACAATTTGAAATAGAAAATACAGTCTGTATCTAAGACATGTATGACTTAAATAAAATGTTCCAATTGGTTTCGGCTATTACCCCTTAAAGGCTAGGCACCCGACTTCCAAACAATCTGCATTTCCCAAATATAAATTTTAAAATAAAAAAAAAATAAAAAAGGTTTAGCCAGTGTTCTACATGTTTTCATCAATTTAACATGTTCCCTGCCATGTGTACCGAAAACGGTACACAAATGAAAGCTCTCTCTCACCCAATGCATTTTTATATGTAAGTCTCTCACGAAAGCTTTGTTAAAAATTCTGGCAGTGAACGTGTTAAGGCGAGTCTTAGTAGTCAAAATGCTTGCAGACAACTACAATCGCCGGAATACGCTATACACTTTGGAGAAGCTCACGTCAATCTGATCGCAACAAGATATATCGAGTTAAGCTTACGTCAATCTGATCGCAACAAGATATATCGAGTTTAGGAGAACACCTAGATTACGAGCTTTCTCAAAATAAGGGATGACTTTGTTGTTAATGATAATCTGGGGAAGGGAAGCAGGGCCGACTTTTGTATAAGAAAACAAAATGCACTGCCATTTGGAAGAGTTGAGATCCAATTTGTTATAGCTTGACCACATACAAATCCGTTGTAAGTCATAATTAAGTCGTGTAGTACAATTTTCCAAGAGTCAAAGAGGGCGGTCCATATACATATACCTGAACGTCATCAGCATACATATGAATATCATGAAGTACTAAAGATAGGTCATTAATGAACATACTGAAGAGTATGTTCCTTTGGGAACGCCAAGACTAAGCTGGACGATGTCAGAGTAGAGATTTTTATCTGCCACAATTCTTTGCCAACGGTGTTGGATGAATTTAGAGATTAGGCTAACCGCATCACACGCAAAATTTAAATCACTGGACAAGTTTTCCAGTAAGAGTTTATGACAGAGGTAGTCGAAAGCCTTGGAAAAATCAAGTAATCCCAATATAACTATGTTACTGCGACAGAGGACCGTACGAATGTGTGTGGCAACTTTGAACAGCGCCGACTCGCAACTATGTTTTGATCGAAAGCCAGACTGAGGAAGAAACAACAATTACTTATCAAAAACGAACTCCTGAATTTGCAGTAAAGTAGACTTTCAAATAATTTTGAAAAGAAGAACAGGGGACTAATAAGTCTATCGTTTAGTCAGATGGGCCAATCAGGGAGGGTTTCTTAGGGATAGGAATAACATTCGAACCCTTCCTGATGTTGGGAAAAAAAAAAGAATGAATGATGCAAGTATTGAAGACATGTTGTAATACGTTAACTAACACCAGGACAATGAGTTTGATAAATCTAGGCGATATGCCTTCGGACCCCACAGCATTGGACGCACATCAAATGTTTCCGACACCGCCATGAGAACCATCCAGGCGTACCTTGAACCCATATTCCCACAAATACAGCTTACCTAAATTTCCTACAGAAAAAGTCAACGTTGATATACTTTACCAACCCGATGTTGAAGACACCCAGGTAGCGCAGATATTATTTTAAATAACGCAGTCCAATTTTAGGACGCTTTCTAAACGAACATAAAATAATAAATCCTTTTCATTTTAAAGTTTTCTGGTTTTATTCATTTCTCCAAGTTCGACATTAACTTATGGCAGAAGCACACATTTTGTTTGGAATTAATTTGGGTATTATTTAATATACGAAAGTGTGCTTATCTCCATGGGGATAATAGAAGGGGTACAAGTTTTGTTTATAATTGATTTTTATATTAAATTAAAATACGAATGCATGCTGTTCTGTACGGAAAATATTAATTAATTAATGGGTAATTGAAAAATGATTAGAAATACTTTTTTGTATTTTGAACCTGAAACTTTGATGAGAATTTGACAAAAATTAGGTGAAATTTACAGGAAATTTGGACATCGGAAAATATAAGTTTTGTAAAATTTAAGTTAAATTTAGTTAGTTTAGTTAAGTTTTTGAGTTGATTTTTTCCGAAAATAGAATTTCCCGCTTAAAATTTTATTCACATTCCTTGATGCGTCCAGAAAATTTCATTAAATTCTGAAAATATACACTAAACTTATCTTTCTCTATATGCTTGCGGAATATCGGAGCATCTTCGAAGATATGGAGTTCGAGTTCTTAAAGACCGTTCTTATGACACAATAGGGGAACATGATTCCCCAAGGATTAAAAACATACACTAGATATCACGAAAATAGCTGAAACTGAAGTTATTTAAAGTATTTAGATGAAAACTGGCTGAGTTTAAATACCTGTCTATTAATAAATTTTCATACACAAAATATTTCGAATAAATCGATTGAAATCGATTTGGTAGTATCCCATCTCTAGTTATTTTGTTTTCTATTATATTTAGAACATTGTATGTATATATATATATATATATATATATAATATTTATAAAAATTATTAATATATATAGATAAGGGCTTTAAGGTTATCCTTTTGCGTCTTATTTATAAAAAAACAAGAATAGAATTTTTATAACTAATAAACTACATATTGAATTCCCTATAATTTGTAAAAGAAAAATAATGTGAACGTCTAGGAAGGATATCGCTCACCGAAACAGACACCTTTCTAGGGGATGTTAAGGTGCAGAGTTATTGTTTGGAAAATAAAATTATTTCTCGGCCCGGCTAAACACCACTTTCTTCGAGACAAAATGTAGACACAGGTTTGAGTTTATCACTTTATCGGTGAATAGTACCATGTGGAAATCTGAAGGATTATGTTACGTGTGGTACGTTAGCCTAAAGAATCGACCTTACCTGGCTTTGTGTTTGAAGAAATCTGTTGCTGCTGTGCTGGGTGCTGACCGTTTTGGTGATGCTGTTGTTGCTGTTGGTGTTGCTGCTGCTGTTGTTGTTGTTGTTGAGCTTGGGTATGGGCTGAATGAATAGCGAGCAGTTTCGCTTCTGGCGGTTTGTGTAAACCTACTGTAATTGGTGGAGCACCTATGGCCATTGTTGGCGCTGGCATCATCAACGTAGACATCGCCAACATAATTTGTTGATGTTTGAACACAATTTTCTCACGATATATCTCACAAACTGCTTTTATTTACTTTAAGAACTCAGAATTCAGAACGATATACACTCATAAAATAAAATAATAAAATAAGCTGATGATAAAATTGCTGTGATTGCTTTTACAGTTGTCCTCTAGGAGGTTAGGCAGACCGGGGATAAGTAACTGTTATGTTAATTATAGAATAAATGAAAATTATATTTTATAAACAAACTGGCACTGTATTTAATTAATTAACAGTTTTAATGCAACACCAGTTGTTTAACACTAAACTTTGGATATATTTTCACGGGTTTTCTACTGCGAATCGGGGGATGCAAGCTATTTAACCGGCGTTAACACTTTTTTTAGTAGTAGGTACACTACCGCTAAATGGACCAGTAAAGACACAAAGCCTATGGGTACCGCTGAATGGTGTTTCGTGATTTTCATTACTTTATAAATGGCAAAGCATCAAAATCTATGATAATATCTTGTTTATTTCAGGCTGCTACAGAGTTTGAATACGAAAACAGGAACTATACAGCTAATAAAAGCACACAACAAGATCCCTAACTAAAACGTACTAAACCGTAAGGCGACATTGTTCTAACTAAAGCTTTCGTTTTTAAGAAAATGAGTTATGTGTTCGGTATCAGCGTAGAACTACGGCAGTGTACTTTTCTCCTTTACATGTGCTTTCCGAAATGCATGCGAACAATTTTCTAGTCCGCAATTTAAACTGGCTTATGCTCGTGTGCGGCTAGAATTTGAGTAGCGGAATGCTTTAGCTACTTCGCCGCTATCGTGAATGTGAAACAAAGATAAAACAGTTACCCCTTTTCCCATTCGACCAATAAAAAGAGTGCGCGCGCAATCCTCGTTTGCTTGTCCGAAATTTAAAGTGAATACCTACGAGTGGCGACGAAAACGATTTGCAACATTTCTCGGCGCTCCGGGCATTCCGGCAACGCGGTGTACCAACCAAGGACGTTGGGGCGCGATGGGGCATAAAACCGGGGCAGAATGTCAAGCTTTTTGAATGAACTCGGAAAGCTTTCGGATAGGTATCTCGTTCCGAAAGATCCTGTAGCAGAATAGCTACATAATCCTGGTTCGTGGAAGCAGGAGCTTGGCTTTGTCAGGGTGCTAAAATTATAATTTGAAGGGGTTAGACTTTCTCCTTCATTTGAAATTTTTATTAACGCAGTGGCTGCCTTTTTGCTCCTGCGTTATTTATTCTTTCTGGAAGCATGCAACAAAGTTCGTCACTGTGTGTGTTTTCGGATCGGGTTCGAAATGTTGACACTGTTCCTGTGTAAAGATATACCGACACCATGACCTATTTTTCTTAGTAAAGTACATACTTCGCTTGGAACTTTTTCTCTTTTCTTCTTACGAATATTCCTGCTGCTAAAGAGCATAACTTATTATTATAAAGTTTGTGTATGGCGCTGCTGGTTTAGCTTTTATAGCTTTTTTTTTAAGTTTCGCTATTAGAGGTGGTGTGCTTATAATTTTTTCAAAGATAACTGATTGCGATACCACGAGGTACTACCAAATCCCCTGTTCTCAGACAAAGCTTTGTTTTTCCTCCTTTTAACACTTTTACTGGTGTCCCTGTGCATTCTTTGCGACGGAGATAGCTATTCAGGATTTTTGTGTACTTTTGGTGTATTTGGAACAAAGTTGGATACTTCTCTTTCACTTTCTCTAGTTCTGGTTACAGTGCTGTAAGTAGTAAGCAGCAAGTCAACAAGAATGGTACTTAAATGTGGGGCCACTCAATGGCTTCGAATTTTATAATTTTCTACTGCAGCATAAACCACATTATAAAATTTAAAAAACCACTGCTACTTATATGGATATTTTATTTGTTTTGTAGGTTTTCTTAAAAGAGTTCTTATTAAAATATTTTATTACCTATATCTTATCTTTGAATCATTCCAAGCACAATTTTATTTGGATAATCGATGTAAACATAAAAAATTAATAATATATTTGGAAAACAATTTTATGTAAATGGCGTAAATCATCTAGGTCTATGTATGTGAAAATGCTTCATAAACCAGTATTAGTTTTAAATGGGTATTAAATTCAAATCGTGCAGGGCGATTGATAGATTCGCTTGGTAAATAGTGGTGATAGAAAAAGTCAGTCGGTAAAGTTTCATGCCTCAAGCTTAGCACGAGTTGTATTTAATTCAGATTCAAGCCACACTCTAGTTTGCACTTTAATCGAAGTCAAATTCAATCTTTTGAACTTCGAATTGGCGCTTCGCTACTCTAACCAATTATGGGCACTTGCAGCCAATGCCTTTTTGAGAAATTCTATGTTTTAATGAATGCGCTTGATACAACTACTGAATTCTGATTGTTGATGCGTCATCTCATACTTCTGGCATGGTTTCGGCCAGGAGTACGATTCGAACCTACGACGTTCGATGGTCTAACTGAGCTACCAGTGTCCACTTTCCACCGATGCTTTTCCGAATAATTTTAAATTTGGATGAGAAAAATTATTAACCGATTTAATATGCATATACAGAGTGATTTTATATTTAAAAAATTAGTTTCAGTGTATTTAAAAGTTTATTTTAAGCCATTAATTCTTGAACATTATTTTAATAATATGTGCACTTTGGCTGTTCCGGATGTGCTGCAATATGTTAGTCCAATTTCTCACATCCTGGTCGAGAAAATCAGGTGCTATCTCTGTTATAACTTCTTCAATGTTGGCCATTGGTTGCTGGTTTGTTAGCGTATACCAATGACTTAAGATATCCCAATACAAAATAACGCAACCGGTGTTAAATCATATGATCTTGGAGGACAATTAACTTGTCCAAATCGTAAATAATTTCTTTAAACTTTACAATCAACAAAGGGATGGGCAGATATGTATGGACAGTAGCATCAAGCTATTGGAACCGGATTTTGTGTAGATCTATGCTTTCTATGTTTTCAAAGATTCCTTGATCATGGCTCGATAAAATTGTCTATTGACTGTAAAATTTGCTCCAGTATCATTTCTGACGCCAGCATGAAAACCACACCAAACAATTACTTTTCAGGATGCAATGTTGTTTCCATTCTTGATTAGAATCATTCCAAAATCTTCAATTTTCCTTGTTCATGAATCCATTCAGCCAAAAATAAACCTTTGAATGTAGGCCCAAATTTTCCGGCCGGACGAAAATCTATTTGTTGCGAACGACGTCTAATTGATAACTTTGAATCTTCACTTATACTTTCACTTACAGCGGCAATTATTCGGTACGAACATTTATTTTATGTGCTTTTAGCTTAGAATCAAACAAAATTTAGCAATTGTGTGGCGGATTCCATTTTAAGATTTTTTCACCGTAAAATTCTTATAATTTTCTATGTGTTTCACGAATTGAACCCTGAGTTTTAAAAGAAATTTTAATAATTTTAAAGCTTTGTTGACGCGTAAATCTTTTCATAATGAAATAGCAAACTATAGAGAATGCAAATGACTACCTGACTTTCACGGCTGATAGCTACTTTGACTGTTTATCCCTATCGGAAGATCTATCAATATCGAAAAAAAGGATAGAAAAGCATTACGATCAATCAATCAAGCTGAAATAATGAAATTACGAATGTATTAGGTCTACTGGAAAGTTCTGTCCGATTTTGAAGAGGAAGAAAATGATACAATTTTTAACATATTTAACTAGATTTATTGTACGATATAATTTCCATCGTTCTTTATGACTTCTTCTCAGCATGATGGCAATTTATAAAATCTATTTTTGAAGAAAATCTTTGGATGCGAAAAACTTCTTCATTTTTGAATTTTTTTGTCATCAAATAATTTTGTAAAGAAATTAATAGGTGAAAATCTTATGGTTAATGTCTGGAGAGTATGATCGATGCGAAAGAATTTTTTATCCTAGCTCTGAGATTTTTTGGCGAGTCGCCAAAGCAGCATGTGGTATAGCATTATCATGATGCAGTATGATTTCCTTCCTATTGAATATTGTCAGCATTTTTTCTTGGAGTACTTTGTGAACTCGTCCATTTGTTGACTGTATTTCTCCGATTTAGCTTTTCCTTGGGTTCCAAAAGCTCATAATGGATTGGACCTTGCATGTCCTACCATATACACAGTATTTTCTTTTTAATGCTTACACTAGATTTTAAGTTATTTTCAAAACAATTTAAATATGTACTAATTCTTGTCTAAGTTATCTCTCTTACGTGTGCCTATCATTACTTCTTAGTGGCTAATCGAAAAACAATGAAATAACAAACATGAATGAAATATGCTTCTTAGTGTTTATAGCAAAGGGAGTCCTTCGATTTTATTATAGGATATCTGTAAAACTATTCATTGGTTCAATTTTAAACTTTCTCAGACATTTTTGAAATTTTTTGTTTTCATATAATGTTAAAAAGAAATGACTTGTTTTTAAAAATTCGTACTAGCCGTAGCCCTTTTAATTCACATTACAGAATTCTATGATAAACCTTTTTTTACGAAAAGGGGAGCTGATTAAACATTTTTATTTTTATTTACCAATTCATAAACTAAGAAATACAGAAATAATTTTCATTTGTTCAGATACAGATAAAACCGGTATATTTGTTGACCAGTATATCTGTTTGACTAGAGATAGTAAAAATAAGTGGCGAATAGTCAAAAGGTTCTTTGAATACTATGAATATTATTAACAAAAGCATAAGGGGCGTCGGGTGGCATAGCTTTTCGGTTTGGCTGTAATGTATGTAAGTATGCCTTTCCGAGGTTTCGGGTTCGATTACCATATGCAAACTTTAATTAACACTTTGGCTGCCACAATTTTCAAGATAGCTTTCGTGAGAAAATATCATGTAAGAATGTATCTGGTAAGAAAGAGCTTTTTTGCGCTGGTCAGGGGTGACCGCAAAAATCATCTAAATACAAGTTGTGATACTCTCTATACAAGTCCAAAGCTCTAACCCATATGCAACTTCTAAAACGGCGTCGGGAAAAGTTTTCCTTTTGTTAAAGCAGCAAAGAACTACCGCTTTCTATGCCTTATCTTAATTCCAATAAGAACGAAAGAGAGAAGAATAGGGAAAAAGTACGCAGCACACACAGAGCATATTGTGCGGATGCGGGCTGTATGTTTACGTTTTTTCACTACGCATTTTTAAAGGCGCGATAAAGTCTTCGAATGTGTGCGCTGCTCTGGGTGGTGAAACTTGATTTAAATTTTCTTCCGCCTTTCTCTAAATTTTTTGTCTTTTTCTCACACGTTAGCCCTTTATTACTATACACAGTTTGTTTGGTAAGAGCTATTTCTAAGAAAGAAAGAGAAAGAGGGTGAAATTTTTTGAAGTGGAGGGAATAAGTATTACCTATATACATACTATATATGCGCGTTATGCTTAAAGTCTCATTTTGCGTTGAACTTTCAACTGTTCAGATAGATTTTCAACATGAGTGCATTATTTTATAAACGTTTTGAAGCTGTGTTTGCCGGCATCCGAAAGGACCTAAATGGACTTATGCCCAGGCAGCGAGAAATATTACAAAGGATGCGTCTTTTATAAAGAAGTGGTGTAAGAAGTTTTCTGAGGAAAAACACGTTGACGACAAGGAGTTGGTGTCTTGTTTTAAAACAGAATGTCGGGGCAAGTAACATAAAAGGGTTTTCTGTCTTACTAGGCTTAAGTTAGGCTTAGTTAGACAAATGTGTCCAAGATTCAAATACTCTCTAACGTAATCATCGTATCGTCTTTGTTAATAGCGGATTTCTTTAATTTCTGAATTCGCCGTGGTAATGCCTTATCCTTAGAATATGCTAATTTATCCTATGATTCCTGCAATATATCGGCCATTATTGTTGACTTCAAATGCTCAGAATGCAGGTAGCGTCTACAAATATAAAACTTCCGTACTGTTCTTCTGACTGGTTATATCCGGTAATAATATTTGAGAAAGAACTGAGTTTAATTGTGACTTCATAATTCTCCTACGCTAAGGAATAAGTTCCCTGAATCCCTTAGTTGACTTTATGTGAAGTCTCGACACCCAAGATTGTTGTTTTAAATTGTTCTTTCTATAATTTGAGTATCTAAACAGCTTCTTCAGTAACTTATTCAGGTTGCTTAATGCAAGCTACAACACAAAGATAAATTAAACTAATCTAGCACAAGCAACTAGCCTTATTATAATAAGTTTAAGTAAACAGAAAAAACGAAAACAAGTAAGGTAGGTGCCGTGGAATTGATTAATGTAAGGGTGGGTTATGTAGATAAAAGAATAATTGAGGGAAATCTTGTCGACATGAAGGTCGAATGTGGCAGAGTTGTTGGACTTCCGTAGCATTATAGTGAGGGTTCGAAGAGGCCGTAGTTAATTTGATGACTTACGAGATAAAAAATGGGGAAAAATCTAACTCTGCCAGGGTTTGTATTAAGAAATATGTAGTGCAGGAATTCAGTACAATCAATGGAAGCAGTTAGAACTTCATGAACAAAAATGATGTTGGCGGTATCAAAACGCTGGGCAAGAGGATGAAGGTTAATTAATTTTAGATGACTGTCCTAAGAGGTAAGGTTGAGGGATACACTCCAAGAAAATCACGTAACACGAAGCCGATAAATCCCCGTTGATCGAAATTAATTCTAGTAATGAGTATAGATAAAGAGGGTGACCGAAGAAGCATACATAAGTAGAGGCCATACTGTGGAGTGACTTACTGACTTACTGACTTACAGTCAAAAAATTCCTTAGATCGCAAGCGTTCAACAAATCCTGGACCTAAATTAGTATTGCTGATGAAGTGGTAAATGTGGTAGTAGAAGTTAGGCTCACTGTCGCAGATAACACCAAGATCAAGGAATTAATCGAGGATATAGGTTTACTTGAAAATGTGTAAGATATAGGGCAGGTTTAGGGGAGCAAGTGATAAACTGAGATTTAAAAACGTTACGATCAAACAATTTTTTTACACAGCAGGTAGAGAAATGGTTTAGGTCGTTTTGAAGAAGTGAGAAGTGGGATGTTCTGATGGTTGAAAATTTTCATGACGTCGGCATAAAATAGATTTCGACGTGATTAATTACATCCATAATATCGTTGATGGACAATATGAAAATTAAATCCAAATAATATAATAATATCGGAAATTAATCGAGGAGTCGAATCGAAGTTTATACTTTGTATAAGTTTATACGATGTATTCGAGGTAAAAATTAATCCAATAAGGCGAGGCGGAAAGTTGATTTAATTTTAGAGAGATTTTTATGAGAGATTTTATCGAAAGCGTTATTAAGAAACTATAATCCACTTTATGTTATTTCACCATACAGGATCTAATAACCCTCTAGGCCTAAATTCCAATATTCATAAAATTCCATTCCACCCATATTTTTCCGACAGGGACATTGTGGGTTTTGATTTGAAATTTTCCAAGTTGGTAGTTGTGGATCTACTTTTGAGGAACCTATGTTGGACTGATGATAAAATGAACTTACAATATAATGAAATGAAATTATTAGACTTTCAAAGAGTTTTGGAATTGCAAAATAATTCATCTATTGTACGATAATTTGAGATATCGGACTTACGACCCTTCTTATGGATTCTCTGTAAGAGCCTTTCCAAATATTGGGAAAAATGCTCTCTGAAAGAAAAAGTTGGAAGATAGAGGTAAGCGATTGAATTAAATGACCCTAACAGAGGTGGGTCCTAAATCATCGGCAAGAGCAGCACTAATCTTAGGGCTACTAGAGAACGACCGGTGTCAACGGCAGCGATGTAGGTTTCAGAGTTGTATTGCAGGAAGGAAAAATTATTAGGATAGGGGTGGAGTAAGAATTAATTGTCTCGCATTTTCTTGCTTTACTATGCATCATGCAATTTATGCATAAATACTTCTGAGCTTTTAATTTTTGAAGTTTGTTCGTTGGTATATTGCATGCCCTTTATTGTAGAACGCAAAGGAACGATTTATTGTGGTATGGAACGCCTTTTTTTGTTAATTTTTCAAATTTATTTTGTTTCGACTTGTTATATCGATATATCGACTTTATATTTGAGCAATGTTGCCACAATAAAACCTGTAAAATATTTAATTGAATATTTAGATAGTATTTCTTTTTCAGTATCAGCTTCATTTTCTTTTAAAATGTTTGGTAATTTGGATTCGTCTTCAAATAACAACTGACGTTATCAAGAATTTCATTTTCTCCTATGGGGCCTCGGGTGGCATAGCTGATTGAGAGAGCTTGGCTGTGATGTACAACGTGTGCCATTCCATATGAAAATTCTGGTTAAAAAGTAAAATATAACACCGTTGCCATATGGGCATAATTCCCGAGTGCACGAAATATAAGAATGCAATTTGAAAATTAAATTCTAAAATTGTTATAGAAAACAAAAAAATAATTTTTCATATATTATTTTCCAAATTCTCTACTGCACCTACCTCAAATTAAAATGAACAGGTACAACTACCAAGAATTGGCCCAAGCTCCTGAACAAATGGATTTTTTTCGTATGTCTTATGATGATCCTTAACTTATTTTTGTATATATAATACCAGTCATTAACATATTCTTCTAACAAATCAATTGATAATTCTAGTATGCCTACAATGGTGTGTGATTAATAAGTAGTAGTTAATTCTTATTTATGTATATATATATATTAATTTAAATATATTTGCATGCGTTTTCATTTCTTGTAAATATTGCCATATTTCATTATATCCTTGTAATGCAACTCGAAGTAGATTTTTTGCAAAAAGTGATTTGTTATTTTAGCAGTCGAATAGTTTAATTTGTCTAACATATCTGCCGTACCTATCGCAGATTTTTCAAGAAGCCCCAGGTTGCATAAAGTTGAAATACCTGCTGCTGTTCTCGAACTAATTATTTAGAGAGCAAAACGGACATTCATCTTTCGAAACCTATTGGGATGTAGATGTTTTGATCTCAAACGAGCATACATTTCAGTACATGTCTTACGATTGATGCTAATATTGTAAAATATGTAATTTTTCTTTTTACATTTTACAAATTACACACATTTTGTTAGTTGCCTAAATGTTGATAAATAAAGCTAAATTTGAATACTCGTAATTAAGGTCATAGAAAGAAACGCACAATGAAAATGTACTCTGCAACTATACCTCTATGTGCAACCTGCCTTTTCCCTATTCTCTGATTCAAAATTTCCCTATGTCTGAACATTGCACGGGGATGACACTAATACAACAACTTTTGAGAGCCAACATTTGCAGCCTTTAAAAATAGATGGTAAAAATGCTGCACATTATTCTCTATACTGTAAGAATATTTTGATCCTATTCTAAAACTAAATATATATAGATGGAATTGTTCTAAGAGCGCTAACTATCAACAGGGAGTCTATTTTCTGGATCCTTTCGAAAGTATTATGGTGGTATGCTTTCTCTAAGGTCGGCCACGCCAGCACGCAATACACCAAAATGGGTCTGATCACGGCCATGAAAGGCCAGTGGGGAATTCGATATATGAGTACATTATAATATTTTGGTCAAATGAAGAGTCAAGAATTTTTATTTAACCATGCCATGTAGTTGTAAAAACACTGATTTGAACTTCAACTAACTGCGTTAGACAGTTACCCCAAAAAAGTAACTAAGCCAAAGAGCTAACCCAATACCCAATAATTCCCTAGCTAAGAACGTAGTCGAAGTAAGAAACAATCCAACATTCCATGTACAAGAAATCCAAGACAATTTGCGAGAAGGATATCTGTTTTATGCAGATGTCGCAAAAGCATGCCCTTTACCAAACAGTACAGCAAAGTGAAATATTGGAGATCTTAATTATACTAACAACCAACATTCAGCACTTAACCAACACCATGCCAACAAAAGTAGGCTATGTTAAACAAACAGTCAGAAATCTTATCAATACTAATTATTGAACCATGAAATCCGCCCGCAAGGATGGAAAGCCTCTGGAAAACCGAAGACCAATGGATTTAGGACCTTACTACATTAGTTAGGTTAAGAGCTGCAATATTGTACCTTACGGATCGTACAATGATTAGATTCTTATGAAATCATTGCAAAGTACCAATAAAAAAATTAATAGATAAATAAAATGTATGAACCGTGATGTAAGAAATATGATTTTAATATGATATGATTTTAATATTGTATTTAATCAATAATTGTTACTTATTTGAAATATTTTTATTGTGCATACTTCTCAGTTTTTATAGTCAGGGTATATTTAAATTCATAGAAATATTTCTTTCAATATAAAGCTTGAATAATTTACTGCAATAAAATTATATCAAGAAGAGTTTTACAAACAATTAAATTAAGATTAACATCATGTCAATTCAAATTTTATATTTGCATTATTGAGGTCAATACTTCAGTTCAGTCCGGAAGTGAACATATCTGGTTAAAGGGATGAGCTTTGAATTTTCATCTGTACCGTTCTTGTGGGTACAATAATTTCCATTATCTATTTCAATCGAACTTTGCATACACATTGATTGAGTAACAATCATAACCGAAAAGCATATGCATATTGCGACACTAGTCCGGTCGTCCTAGTCCAGGGAGGCCAAAGTGTTCTTTCTTTTACAATTGATCAGGTTTTCTTAGTGCTCTGAACCAAATTTTAATACCTTTTAAAATTATAATATACTTCATCAGAAAACTCTCGTGAGTTGTGTTTTTAAGGGCAGTCATAATTCCATAATTTTCCATAATTTTCATCAAAGCATTCTGGCACCATGAAAAAAATCGCAGTTGGAAACCACTACTTTACAAAATTTTAAAGTTAAACATCTCAGGAAATACAGGGGATCCCTTAATATTTTTTGTAGCTATATATTCGTCATTTTTCACCTTAAATAACCGTTTCCACCAAGTTTCGTGAACCATTAAGCTTAATTTAAGCACCACACAAATCGTCACTTTAGTCACTTGAGGTTTTGTTACTTTGTATTTAATTGCTTTTTTACTTGGCATTTTATTGGTTGCTTCAAATTTAAAAATAATAAGGCAATAATAAATAATAAAAGGAATAAGAAATAAAGTAAAAATAAAATAAATAAAAACTAAGTAAACAAAACGAAAACACGAAATACTTGAAACGGAGTGCACTAGGGAAAAATAACTAAATATACCGCAGACAAAAGAGCTCCCATTTGTGATGAAAAGTTTCTCTCAGAATCAGTTTCCGAGTAAATTATTTTAAAAATAATCCGATTGCCTCTAAGTACAAAAATGAATGTCAATTGGTTCTCCCTTGAGCCATACACTTGAAATATAATGCAAATGTAAATCAAAATTTTGAAATTATTGCATCGACATAAGAGCTGCAATAACTAAATGGGGTCAAACGATGTACGATGGGATTCAAGCCGACAGAAGTCGGGTCAAATATTTTGAATAACATTTGGCAAATTTGAGAGATCGGAGCTAAATAACCGATGCCGTTGTCCTGCAACCAGTATGTTAGCATAAATTACCAAATTTAATGTGTGCTAAGCTTGAACTAACATTTACATCACAACGGCTTTTCAGTGGTTTGGAAATGCACATGCAAGTTAGCTTGCCGCGTTCAGTGCTCCAGTTTGATTAGAGCCATGGAGATTTCAGAGTATATGTGTTTGCACAAATGACTTTTCACGGCAAATAGCTACCTTAATCTGATTACAGCAAACGGCGTTACACCATGAACTGCCACATATTTCTGGTGATTTATGCGCTAGGATCTAAGACCTAATTTATGAGTACTCCTCATGCATAATTTGTGCAGATGTACTCTTGAAGATCCCATTCTAGATATAATCACATGAACACTTTTTCTTCAGTCAAAGTGATAATCAACTAAAATAAACTCACTTGTATATCACCAATTTTTTGAGTGAATGTCGTGCGATGATCCCATTGGGGAATAAAAGGGATCTATGATACAGCGCTACATAAATACAAGGGATTCAGCTATATACCTATATTTTACCGGCACCCGTGACTGCTTCTAAGGGAATTTTTGGTAGATTTTTCTTACGTATAAGCTATGGCCGGAAGAGTGTTCTTTAGAGTACGCCTCCTTTTATTCTACCACAGACATGCAAGAGAGGAGAATTTATTAGCCTGCTCCCCGACTATTGAAAGGAAGTTAATTAAAAAATTATTTACAACATTTCTGAGACATATGATGATAAGTGTTTTATTTCTATTAAGAAAACTGATAATCATGTAAGATTGTAGACTATGAAAATATTGGGTCCTGCTACACCTACATGCACAGCAAGTGACATTTTATAGGACTGCAAAGTCTGTTGTAAAAATTCGACATGCACCTCACTCTTTAATTAATTCTGGAACTTGGTGAAATAATATTGAAGCAATGTATTTCTTCCTCTCAATTTTAGAAAATTTTAGTTGTGATACACTTGGTTAGTTTGCTAATTCAAAGTGGCGGTTCAATTTTCTGGTTAAGCCCAAGTAGCGCTAAGGTGCGCCGTTTTGATACCACGAAAATCCCCTTATTTGTTATTGTATGTATTGTTTCTCAAATGGATCAGAGCCAACCCATGATGTTCAGAAAGAAGACAATCTCTCCGATCCTGGCTTTGGACATTATTCCAAAATTCTCAATAACACGCATACTTAATGTTTGGTACCTAGCATTTCCTAATACTCGAAAACTGCAAATAAAATGAGAGAAGGACTCCTTCTCACCAGAGTTCTTACAGCTGCGATAATAATTGTTAAAGGAGATTTCCAGCTTTATAGCATGTTCCCCTATGTGCTAGTGGTCTGTGAACACCGGCCCCACTCTAAAGATATCTCTGCATGTTTTTTGCCGAAGCTTTTGCGTTATTCTTGAATGATATGCAGGCCAGGTTGGTCCTGAAATTTTACATGTCCTAAGATCATGAAATTCCTACATGATCTAAGATTGGCAGGATGTCCAAAAGCCTGCTGTTCACGCGCGCTCCCTCTTCCCTCCTTTCTCTTTAAACCTGACGGCACTAAAGGTTGCTACAAATTTAATATGAAGTTCTGACCTTCTATATTATAATTAAAGAGGAATTAATGTGCTCCTTCACAGGACCCTATTACGCTTCGCTGAATATTTCAAGCTATCAATAGATTGACAGTAATCTTTCCATCTTTGACTTTTGCTACTGTCTTTTTATACATTGCTAGAACTGTGCTAGAGCAATCCCAAAGCTCTAACCCATATGCAATTTCTAAAATTGCCTGGGGTACATTTTCCCATTAGATAAAGCAGCAAAGAACTACTGCTTCCCATGCCTTATCTAAATTCCACTAAGGACGAAAGAGATAAGAACAGACAGCCAAATATTCTGATCTAAAGGACTTACAGTGTAGGCAATAACGTACAGCATTTTTTTACTACGGGCTTTTAAAGGCGGGCCAAAGTTTCAGGCACGCTGTGCTTCTCTGCATGCATGGTGTTAGTGCCATCCCCACCAAAGGTTGCAGCATAGCGATATTTTGAATCGGAGGTGCCGTAACTGCTACTGTATGCATTACATGTGAACCTGACATGTCAATGCCAGAATGCACTATCTGCAGTTAAAATGTTTAAAACATTTATTTTTGTTCGATTAAAAATGGATAGTTTTGTGCTTGGTGTTCGCGGGAAATTTTGTTATACTTTTATAATTTAAGAAATCCGCTGCTGTTTACTTGAAGAAGCGTACGATAAACATGCTTTTTCTGATGGTATGTACAGAAAATGATTTCGAAAAATTAAAGAAGGTATTTCTGATGTTGAAGTCTCTTAATGTATAGGAAGAACGAAAAAGTTTAAAAATGAACTATTACTCGATGAAGACCCATTATAAACTCAAGCACTATTGGTAGCATCATTAAATGTTGAACGATCAACTGTTGAAAAACTATTACAAGCAATGGAATTTCTTCAAAAACAAGGAAATTGGGTTCCATATGAATTAACCGAAAGGTATCAAGAAAAGCAAAGGATAATTTGTGAAATGTTGCTACACAGACGACTAAGGGTTTTTATTTATATCGAATTGTTACAGTAGATGAAAAGTAGATACACTATGAGAATCCTAATCCTAAAAAACCTTTGGTAAAGCTTGGTGAACCTGGTCTATCGCAGCTAAAGCGGGATATTTATTGAGACAAGGTTATACCAGAGATATCTTATTATTACATCTAGATGTAAAACGTTACGGGAATGCTTTAGCCATGAGCTTTCATATTAGGAGTCTCCAATATATTTCTAATCCCACGTAGATAGCGAAATGAAAACAAAGTGAAGAGAATCACTCTTTCAGTGTTTCATAGATCACAAGAGCATTGTCATGTTCTTCTAGTATACGAGTATATACTAAAAATAGATATTTGATCCGTTTAGTAGCTTACTAGTGACTACAATCACTTCACCCGCAGTTATTTGAAGTTTTAGTAATGTTGTCCTTTATGATAAGCAAATGAAAGTAGATGATAATCTACGAATTGAATGCATCTACCGAAGCTATTTTTCGCACACAGCACAGTACGCAGGTAGATTTGTTTCCATTCGATATGATTCAGACATAAAGTAATAGCATGCAATGTTTGATCATCTGCTTGCAATCATTTCAGCTGAAAGAATATTCCATTTTTAAAGGTTAATAAAATTCTATGCACTCAATGGATTCTTGGGTTCTTTGATTCTTCAACTAAATTTAAATGATCCCCGCTTAAGCATAAGCAAAGAGAAATAGAAATAGAATTGAAAGCTACAAAAGTGAAGCTTCTAAGATATTCAAAAGCTTGAAAAATGTGGCGCTGAAATTGTCCATCGTTTTGCACATCTAGATGTAATAATGTCTCTGGTTATGCAATATATGTATATATCTGGTGGGATATGAAAGCTGTTGAATATAATGAGGTGCTGAAACCTTTTGAAAATTATTACAGAAATACAATCTAAATGGGAGAATCGACACGACAAAATAATTCTCTACTACTACTAAAAAGGCCGGAACTAAGAACTAATTACAGCACACGTCGTGTCTTCTTTGAGTAATGTACCCATATGATGAAGTTGCTAAATAAAGTCTTATTTTTACCAAAAAAACTTTCTTTTTCTCATACCCAATAATTTTCTTTAGAGTTTCTTTAATTATAATAGAATTATTTCTTTTTAATAATATTTATTTGATTTTTATTTTATTTTAAGATTTATCGTATTTAAGTTTGTTTTTTTTTGGTCTCAAGAAATTTTTATTTTATTTTATTAAATTTCATTTTATGTTAGTTTGCCTGTGATGCAGACTATTTAGGCTATTTTTCTTTGGTATGTAGACTGTTGGTTTTTATAAAATTCTAGTTGACTATATTTACTTTAACTTATTTTATTGTGTTCAATTTTGTTTTATCCAGTTAGTTTTATATGTGAGATCGGTTGATCGCACTTCTCATCAGAACAAAAATTACTCGAAAAGTCATCAACAACGAGGCTACGGGTATATCAATTGGTTAGAGAGCATCGAAGTGCTGATTTGAAGGATAAAGGATCCTGCCTCCTGGATATAGTCGTACCTTTTTTCGAATAATTCCCACATATACATATATTTAAATTTGTTTTTTCTTTCGGCCTACATATCTTAATTTTATTTTTATTTTACGAATGTTTTTGTTCCACGCACTTTAGTTCATTCGCCGTTCACTTGTAGGCTTTTTCTTTATCTATCCGCGCAGTTGTATTCTGCGCACCCCCTGTTCGAATTTATCTGCACCCTTTACTTATTGTTATTTATCTGCGAACTTTAAATTTCCTTTGTCCTTTGGTTTTCTCGTCTCACTTAAATTACATTTCGTTTTGTTTTTGTTTTTTTTCTTTTTGTCAGCACAATTAAATTTCGTTTTGATTTTTATCTGCCCATGCATTTTTACTTTATCTGCACTTCTTGTTGCACTACCTTGTCCGCAATTCCAAATGCTAGTTAATTCTGCTGCATATTGCTTTAACTTATCTTTGATTGCTTAATTAGTTAAATTAAAGTTAATTTTCCTTTTCCATTGCTTTGGTCCGACGAATTTTGTGAGCCGTTAATAAAAACTAACAATAAAGCATAAAGGACATTTACACATGAAATTGCCGAAATGAATTTTTTGCACAATTCGGTGGACACGTAATGCTTCCCGTAATGTTCAAAACTTTTTCGATCAATGAATATAACAATCCCGCCCGCGGCGGCATTAAGCGAAATAAATAAATAAATATATGGGAATTCCTTTTTGCCTTCCACAGTTTGTGGATTTTATAATATAAGCCCATAATTCTAATTATTTTCATCTTTATCTGACCACTTCCTTTTCTTTGTTGTATAAAACATTGCATTTTTTACAAATTTCAACAACTGCATATGAAACAACTGAGAGGTATAACAGATGGAAATCGTAAAAAATTCCAGTGCTTTCATTTTCATTTACCGAAAATGAAATTTTTACAACCTACTTAGGAAATGAGCTTCTTAAAGAAACTCAAGCCTTCTAAGTAGCTTTTGGAGGACGACACACGGTCACAGAAAGTAAACTGTGGAGAAAAGGATCATTTGACAAATTTTCATGCAAATTCAACAATGTTTTCTTATATTGACTAGCTCTTACATCGCAAAAGATTAACAGGAACCAAATCAAAATGTGAGTAAATAAATAGTTTGGATTAGAAGTACAAAGAACTTCTGGTGATGCATCTACGTGTTATGGGACGATTTTGAATGTGGCAGAATAACGTATTTACTTATTAATCGGGATTTATTTTTACCCTTACATGATATATGAAAGCTTAAAAGGTAGTAAATAATATTTAAGCGCAATAATATTCACATCAATTTTTGGTATTATGACCTATGGCAGGACTACTATGTAATGGTCCAAAAATACGTTTATCTAAGTGTTTGAACTATGTACTTTGGTACAATTAATTTGAAGGAGGTTTAGGGTAGGTTTCCAGACCGTTTATGCATACTAGATAGGTTTACGCATATTATTTTGGCTGCAATAGTCTCGTCAAATGATGATATTTAATTGACTCAGCAGCAGACGGTCTTAAAAGTAGTAGGACACGCATAGTTTGTCAGCAATAAGATGAGTGATACTAATTCACAGGCGGTCAAGACCGGAGTATAGCAAACATCCTCTGACAATGGATTAGGCAAAACGACAGCACGTCTCTGATGTTTGTTTAAGTTATCAGGTTGATGAGCCAGCTAGAGTGCATTGATCTTGATCTAGGTACCTACTTAGCGATAAAGAAGATTTGCTTCACACAGCTGCAATATTCATGGATATATGAGGTCTAAAGTATGACATAGTGGAGCTCTGACGTGAAACAAGTCGATAAAATTGTTTTCAGTTGTTTCTGATAGGGAGGTTAGCCAAAGTTACAGAATGAATGAATATATACGCAGTTATTAATTAGATAAATAAATTAGGCTAGTTCAGATCAGATATCACAACTGATAGTAAATATCACAGAGTATAATAAAGGCAGATATCCCAGTTGGTGTTTGATATCACAAATAATATTAAGAGTTTGTGTAACAGTTGGAATTTGGAAGCAAAAAGAAGAGAAAGCAAAAACACTCTGCTCATGCAATAATGATAGCTATAAAGTAGTTTCACAACAGTAAAAGATAAAGAATGGTTATCTATTTATTAACTTATTTAGCAATTTTGAATGGTTCTCTTAGTCCACCACCTAGACTTTAGCAAGCCTAAAGACTTTATGAAGTCAACATAGTAAGTTTGTCCCTATCCACAACCTCCAATATATCTGTTGTCACAATTAACAGGGCGATTCACAAATATGGGAATTATGAAAACCAGATTGGGACCCAGAGAACAAACTGTTTTTGTTAAAGTACCAATCATCAATCATTTATATATAAATATAACTATTTTTCAAATATTAATCAAATACTAATAGGTATATAATCACCAGGTCTAGAAGGAACAAGATTTGGGCATTGGTATTACAGTAGTTCGCTTCTATAGGTTTGGGAATTGTTATGTTGTTATACAAAAATTAATAACATGCATTATTACCATGCAAAATCATTTTTAGAAACCGGGGAGAAAAATCATCAGATCTTGTGACATTTGACTGAATAGATTGTGCAGCAAGAACAACTTTGCTTTCTACCGGCTAAAACCCCTCTCTCGACCGCAAGGACACAAACCCGGTACAGTTTTCCACATTACATCGGAGTGGGTCCTTTTACTTCCTAGGAGCTATCTCTCCCCGTTCCGGACGAGGCTGCATGGTGCTTGGTGCGGAGCGTGTTCTCCATGTATTCGGCAACCAAGCGTCACTGACCCTCTCCCTGCACCATTTTTCCCACCACCGTCTGCGGCGACCAATTTCCTTCTCGACGACGGTCCTACCATCCGTTCAACGATCGCATGCTCGCATGCACGCAGGGCGTATACTACTCATGCAGTACAGGAGCTCAGCTGTCTCAGCCCACCCCACCTCCTCCTCTCCTACCATCATGGGCAGTATTGTACTGATCCTCCTTTTTGTTAGGACGAAACCATCATGGGCAGTATTGTACTGATCCTCCTTTTCTTTAGGACGACTGATTGGTGTAACCAATGTAACCATGTAACTAGGCATGTCCAGGGGCAGAAGACTGTCGTAAGGTCCCAGGATCAAGCACTGTGCCGCTCCGCAGTGGCCGGTCTCCTACGCCGGCCATCTTCCGTATCGTACTCAAGGGACAGATCACGCATGTAATCCCGAATAACTCTCATGAGGTATTCGGGTACCTTGAACCAAAGATCATGAATCACTAGATGGGACACTCGTGACGTATTTCCTTATCTTTTTTCGACCTTGGTCCCCTTAATCCACCGACCTTGCAGATTTTGCTAAAAGTGGATACTAATAAAGAGCTCACGCGTGAGAGCAAGACAAAAATTTAGGGGGAGGCGAAACGAAAATTAAAATCACGTTCCACCACCCAAAGCAACGCACACGTTTAAATAGGATTGGCTCGCCTTTAAAAATGCACAGTGAAAAAATGTAATCAGCCCGTATCCATATACATGCTCTGGTGTGCTACCTGCCTGTTCCCCATTCTCAATTCAGGATTTCCCTATGCTTGAACATTGCCTGAGGACGGCACTAACCCCATCCATGCAGAGGCACACAGACGAGCCCGACAGATTGGGCCGCCTTTAAAAATGCATGGTAAAAAAACGTTGCATTTTATTGCCTACACTGTAAGTGCTGTAGATGAGAATTTTTGGCTGCCTATTCTTATCTCTTTCGTTCTTATTAGAATTTAGATAAGGCATAGAAAGCAGTAATTCTTTGCTACTTTCTCTAATGGAAAAATTTACCCCAGGCAGTTTTAGAAATTGCATATGGGTTAGAGTTTTAAGCTTGTATAGAGAGTGTCCCATCTAGTAATTCATGATCTTTGGCTTGAACGTCCCCAGTGCCTCAAGCATGTCGACCCACTTTCCCGAGTTGAACACATTCCTCACGTCGAGGGTAACGAGGAGGACCAACCGACAGGAGTGTTGGTTCCTTGCCTCGGGGCTCTCCATGGCCTCCACCATTTCATGTATGGCGCCCATAGTCGAGCGCCCTCGCCGCGTACTGTCGTTCAGACAGGGTGGCCGTATCCCGATCCGCCGAGAGGAGGCTTGGCTGTAGCAACTTTTCCAGGATCTTACCAGCCGTGTCCTGCACGCAAAACGGGCGATACGACGACGGTGCTACCTCTACCTGGGGGTGTTCTTGTGCGGGGTGGGAGGAAAGACCGCATCAAAAACTCAAGAGGTTGTCTTCGCGCTCATGTGAGTCGGAGCAGGCGCCGATCCTAGTTTCTTGGTCACAATTTTGTAAACAGTTCTGAACCCAGACTGCGGCCGTCTTAAGGTCGTCGCAGTACCAAGACCCAGAGAGGCGGTTCCGGTTGTTCGCTTATTAAGATCGATCCTGTGGTCATAGATGAGCTGGGACATGAGGGCGTCTACTGTCCTGCTCTGGTTGAGGTTCGCCTGCAAGACCCGGGTCATCTTACAAGCGATATTTCCCTCTTGAAGGCTGCCCTGTATTGGATCTACCAGATGTAAGGACGGTTTCTGTGTTTCTGACATTGTTCCTTCGCCAAGGTGGGATAAGATATGAATTTATTCCAGTACTCAGACGATGCTGAATCTTTAGTGTTCCTCTTGATAATAGTTGTAACAGTTATTATTTTTCCTAGCACATCTCAGTCAAAAAAGTTATATCTCTATGAACTTTATAACATATATAGACAGTTCTATACACACACTGTAAAAACTATACATAAAAAAAGTACAAATAATCAATGTCTTTGAGAAAATTGACGAAAATTCAAACAACTCAAAAAAATCCAAAGGGCAAAACGCCTGACTTTGAGGTGCTGATGTTGCTACTGCTTTAGTTTAGATAAAAGTACTGTACTAGGTATTAACATATTTTTTATACCTTTGTAAACTAAGATGGGAAAAGTAAATTTTCTTTATCTATTATATAAAATTTGCAACACAAGACTATTGCTAATTTAAAAATATGATCGTAGTTTTTAAAGTCTCGTCAGCTTCATATACGAGTATACCCTTTTTATAAATATAAAGCTACGACCATTTTCCTCATAGAAACAAACATTCTTGAAATTATTTTGAATTAAAATACGTTCAATTTTTGTTATTTTAATTACTTTTTGATACATGCTCAACTTTATTTTATACTCATTTCCATTTATATTAGCGCATATGTATTAGATGACATAAAATACAAAACCATTTGGTTGAAAATTAGGTAACATGTTACCAACAAGGCGTTCTACTTTATTAAAAGAGAATATTGGTAATAAAATAAATAATCTTATAAGAGCTGACTCCGGCAAGAAGTTTGATAATATTTGTAAAAATTTTGATTTTACGACAAGATTCTTAAAATACTGCTCCTTATATTCAAAATGCATAGTCGATAAATGTGCCAGTGCACCAAATTATTTTATTAAGTTAGGATAATTATGTAGATAATGGTGTTAAAATGAAAATTTCTTTTCGGGTAAGTAATATCTTCTTGAATGGGGAAGGACTATAGTCGATTTGAAATAATAAAATGACAGGTGAACATACTAAGAGACATATCTCATTCAGTTTAAAAAATACATAACAAAAATTACTTCCTTGGTAAATATTTTTCTTAAAGACTGCTAAAGGAAAGAGGATTAAAAGAAAGAAGTTTCTGTTTGAATTTTCAGGTAAAATGTATATTCGTAGAAATGGTAATAACAACCTTTGATTAATTTCTACCTCAAATTTAAGAAATCTATACTAAATGATTTTAAAAAGTTTTGTTATCGTCGTAGAATTTCTTTTTTTTCCTAATTTTTTTTTATTCTAAGAAAACTGTTTTCTTATCTCGACTTTTCAAATTTTCCTGCTAAATTACCAACCTAAAAACTAATTCTTACTTTTTTCAAACTTTTAATGATTTTCCTGTATACCAGGAATTCAGCTATTCCGACATAATTTTGTTTATCTTTTACCACCTCACCAACTTTCCGAACTAACTTTTCAAGAAAATTTTTTTCTACAGTTGCGCCAAGTCCCGGCACCATGAATTGCACGATCGATGTTTTCGCGGCAAAGTGAGTGCAGATAACATTTTGTGTTTTTCTGCACCAGTTTCTGTCCCAAAATACTTCCTTAACTTTCTGCAGATTCACATTTGTAAAACGACACCTGCATTACAAGTAAATCGCCCCCACCCACAAGTTTTTACCTTTTTCAGACCTTTTTTCATAGGAAATTCAACTTAATTTTTTTTTTATTTCGAACACAAAACAGATCTTATTATAATACAATATGCTCCAAAAGAAGTCATTTCTGAGCACATATCAAAAAATAATAAACTTTCTATATCTGTGAGCCGAGATAACACGTCACTTACCTCACCTGTTTTGCCAAGGGAAATTCACTTTTCCTGATCCCTCCCAGGAATTACCTACAAATCATCTTCTCGATGCCACGCACAGCAAACGAAATCGACCCGACCCTCAATTCTACAACGTCAGAATTTTAGGTGTATCTCATGTACCTCACGAGGAATGTAGCGTATAGGCAACTTTTGTAGAAAAATATCAGAATAATTTCCTAAATTAACAAGACTATTAATTATTATATTTTGTACAAAAAATGAAATGCTGTCAATTACGAAGTTAGACGGATTAAAAAAGGAAAATAAATCGTGTTCCAGACATCTCCGAAATGTAGCAAACTCATTGTTCGTGTTTTTGACTCTGAATTTGCTAAAAAAATTTCTCAATCAATGAAGGAAATTAATGCAAATGAGAAAAATCTTAAACACTTACTCAGGAATAAGCCTTCAATAATTTACTCTACAATCAATTTAGGGATTAACTTGCGATCAAGGAAAATTTCGATAAATAATCAATTAGGTAAATAATTTCGCATTCAAAATATTTTTTCCCACTTGACGCTTCAATTGACCCTACTTTCAGCAAAAATACAAAAAGAAAATTCAAGCGTACATCTGAGATGATAATAATAATGACACACATTATGGGCAATTTTTACGATTACGATTAAATCTCACCTTGGTCAAATCTTGCATTTACTCATATCGTCTTTCTATGGTATAACCTCATGAGTTTCCAAACTCGTAGAACATCACATCATTACTAAACCAATATTCTTATTTGTGACATTCGATCGTGATGTGTGATGTGTGATGTGTAAAAATTACTGTGACTGATCATCTTTTAGGCATCGTATTTAACACTAGGTTTACCAAGGTGTAATTTTGACCCCTCTGAGAAAACTTTTCATTAATTTTCTTCAGGAAAATTTTTGCCGTATTTTTTGAAAATATTTTAATTAATTCTTATTTATATTAATAATACATATAAGCGCAAATCTAATCTTTCCTGTGTTCTACTTCCAGAGATATGTACATAGTATCCCTAATTTTAAAAAAGGGGTCATTTTGACGCTTCGACTTAATTTTATTATATCTGGCAGCTCAATTTATTTGGTTAATTTCTTTTATTCAACAGGCTATGCAAAGAAAACAATAATTAAAGGTGAAGTAAGTAGCTCATTTTTTTTATAATCACTCAGCAAATTATTGAGCACATCCGATTATGTGCAGAAGTAGAGGCTTCGCGAGTTTTAGGAACGGAATGGAAGCTTACGAAAGAAGAATTTTGTACATTTTTAGCAATTCTATATGCACGGGGTACATACGAAGCCAAAAAATTGAAGATATCATATCTTTGGTCTAAAAAATGGGGACCTCCTTTTTTTAGACAAGCCCTGAGTAGAAACAAATTTACAAAAATTTTACGCTTCATCCGCTTTGATAAAAAATCTGAACGGAGTCAACGACTTTAAAATGATAAATTTGCTCTAATATCAAGAGTTTGGCGCGATTTTATTGAAAGCAGCCAAAAGGGCTTCATACCAGGAAAAGATACAACTATCAATGAACAATTATTCCCGACAAAAGCACATTGTAGATTTACACAATATATGCCTAATAAACCAAACAAATTTGGCATAAAATTTTGGCTGGCTTCGGATGTAGCTACAAAATACGTCATAAACGGGTTCCCTTACCTAGCCAAGGATGAAGTAAGGCCATCTTCCATACCTCTTGGTGAATTCGTGGTGATGAAATTAATTGAACCATAAGTCAATTTATATTTTTTCCAATTAAATACTTAAAAAGGTCATTTTGACCCCTTTGGTTGGTTGGGTTGGTTGGTTGCTGTGGCTGCCTAGAAAGGCACACTTAGGCCAATTTTGGCCAATTGTGTTACCACGTAGCGCAGGAGACCATGGTTATTCGTGGGATTCGAACCCACAGCCTCTGGGACGGTAGGACAGCGCGCTAACAACTGAACTACCAGAGGCCCCGACCCCTTTGGTAGAAATAGGTATATAGTATGTCAACTCATGGTAAACCTAGTGTTAAGGTGGTGCGAATAGGATTGACGTTTATTTGCACGATTAATTATTTTTAAATTACAATTTTTTGATAGATTTTGGACAGTTGCTTATAAAATGCAACAGATGTCAATATAGCAGCTAGAGTGGTGCATTGAATTTATGGGTTGACACACCGAAATCTAATACGAAAGGGGGAACAATGACCTCACTAACTCAAAATGAATGCAACATTTATGGGACGAGCTATCTAAAGAATTAAGCGTTTTAAAAGAGTCAGTACGGACACCCAAAAAATGAAACTTACTTCTTGTTTAACTGAAAATCTGATATAATAATAAGGATGATTATGGCATTTCAGAGCTTAAGTCACTGCAAGAATCAGTTGTAGTGTCGTGTTCAGAAAAATAAATCAGCACAGAAAGCGACTAGAGGGAAACCGCCCAAAGAAGAGTGCTAGTGATTTTCGTCGCTATTGTTGGTGACTTACGGATTTGCCCACACTTGGAAACGAGGTAAGAAAAATTAACCTTTATCAAAAAAAAGCAAAAAAACAGCGTGCAAATATTTCCGTACAGCATACACAAATAGATCACACTAGAAGTAATTTTCTTAGGCACATAAGAAAGCATAACGAATGATTTTGAATTAACCTCAGCATTTAAGGGACTGGAAAAGTTCAAAAAATTGTAATTCCTTTCAATCAAAATTAACTCCAGGTAATTACCACACTACAAAACGTATTCGCTCGAGTTATGCAAATGCTAGAAAACCGATAGTCCAAGACGCTGTTTCTATCAATAGTTATAGAACAAGCAAAAGGTGCTGCCAGGTGCTCTAAAAGCTGTTCTAAATGAAATAATAAAAAAATAAAATAGTTTTTTTGTTATATAGCTTAAGCTCTTATGAGAAACGAAACAAATCGCTTCATTTTGCTTGTAATAGCTAAATTAAGTAAGAATTCTTACAAAAAGGTTAGCAATTACAACAAACGCAACGAAGGATTTAATTTCATTTCTCGTAACATAGATTCTACTATACTATAGATATACTATTTGTATAATGTTATCTTGTTCGTTGCCCTTTGTGAAAATTTTCAATAATTCTAGATGATTTTCGTCGATTGATGATTTGAGATTTTCAATTTCCCCCAAATCCGTCTTGAACATATTGCCAGATCTTCAATTCCAGAAAGGTAAAGGCACAACACTCCTGAGCTTAAATGTGACGTCTTGACATTTACGAGAGTGTGCCCATCTAAACCTAGAGGAGTGTGGATGATTCGTCCCCTTATATCCACCTTTGTATCCGCAACTAGTACCAAAGTGTTGATTTTAATGTCAGGTAATGCAACGTCCCACTTGCATCGTTGTTGTAGCTGCAGAATATAATCACACAGCCATCTTTTGTAAAAGTGCTACCACAGGGTGCAACCGAATGCCCAGCATTTTAAAGCCGTACTATTTTCATGCGTTTAGTCAGTTTGTGTTAGGGCACATAAACCGGCTAAAATTAATCGATCTCCAGCCCCTTTCCCTCCGTCGCGATGTAGCCGATATTGTGTTTGTCCACCAAGTCCTTGTTGGCGCTATTGACTGCCCAGACCTCCTCCATAGAATATCCTTCAATACCAACACCCGTAACGTCAGATCTTTCCCCACTTTTCGCCTTAAAACCTACAAACTATGGCCACTTCGAACCTTTTACCCGAATGCTGCGTAAGGCCAACAACTCCTCCACCTTCGAATTCTATTTAAGTAAGCTCTCTCTCAAGCGAGCTCTCTATTGCGCCTGCCCTAGCCTACCCAGTCCCTAAACTCATTCTGTTTAATAAATATTATAAACAAAACCTCCCAAAACCTTAAGCTTGCCCTATACTTGCCTAACTCAACTCTCCAATGATCCATTCTGTCTCTATGACCCCCCTGATTTCACCATAAGTACGTTAATTTAATTTAGTTAATTATTTCTTTTCTCTTTTAATTCTTATTTTTTTTGTTATTTATCTATGTAGCTTGTATTAAGTGATATAAATAAATAAATAACAGGTTGGTCGTTGACCGTCTCGATTTCAGATTATGTAACAGCTTAATTCTCACCTCGAGCTTTTCATTTCATATTATCATAAATATTCCGATTAAAATAATTTGGTATGAATAAAAACTTTAGCTGTAGTCTTTGTTTGGCTGATTGTTGGCATGGCAGCAAAATTACTTGCCATTGTATTAGAATTAAAACACTTCCCAATGAGAAATTGATTAATCGATTGCATCTATAACACATATTTTCATGCATGTTTAAGGGAAAATGGCAAACATTAACCAAGGAAGAAATGGTAAGACAAAACAGAAAGGATAACAAACAAAAATTTTCCAGAGCAACAACAAGCAACGTGCGACTGCGTATTACATCATTTGAGTTTCTTGTTTCCTTTTCATTGTTAGTTCAGGTTTGGTTGGTGCAACACGTGTATTTTAAATTAATTAAAATGTTTCATCTTCGTATTTAGCCAGTTTTTGAAAAAAAATTGTTTATTTAAATAATTATATTAGCATTGCTGCAAGAACCCGGGAAATGGAATTATTCATAGCTAAATGATTGACACTTTTGTCGATCAGAATTGATACTCTTGGTAGTTTGATTTCTGTGAATCAACTACATCAATTACATGAACTGATGTTGAGTTTTCGGACTTCGCTTCTAATAACACAGGGCTGCTGAATTAGCACAATTGTTATTTGTTGTTCAGCGACAATTCTGTATAGTGTGAATGCCCCTTTTGCATGAAACAGGTTCCACTTGGGGTACTCTGATAGCAACTTACAGGTAATTTGGACACTTACTTTATTTTTTCCACTTCCCTTAATTCCTAAAATAAATAAATAAAGACTGAAACCGCATTTTATCGAAACAACATTTTGGGCTGGACAAAATTTTATTCTTTCGTTGGATGGAGCGAGAAGTTACGAAAAATTATAGAAAATTGACTCTATAGGCATATTTTTTCTAAGACATATGGTAACAGTAATATAGCGCAAAAGTATTTGCACCAATATTTTCAAGATCACTGGCAAGCAGTGTAATACTCGAAGACCTCGGTAACTTAGTATTAAACTTAGTAAGCTCCGCCCCATCAAGGCAGTGAAAATATAAAAATGTTTGGATTTTTCGAAAAATTTTTTCGAGTTCATAGACATTATTGAAGTTCCGCAAAATTAAGCGATCCTATTTTATTTCCTTTCTTAATTTTTAAGGAGCTATAAAAGATGAAACAAAAATGTGCTAATTAATTTTCCGATTTTTTATTTGATCACTTATTTTTGATTGGTTCATTTAACTAAACGTGCATCAAAACTCATGACTAGTGTATTTGAACAAACACATAAACAAACAAATTCATATTTTCCAGTATTTAAAAAGCACGTTACTTTTATGTACCTTTATAATAAAGTCACTTGTATTCCAACCCATTCAAATTTAAGTGAATATCCAAAGTTATTTTCTTTCATGAAGTCATTAAGATAACGCAAGTGGGGTAAGGTTTTAGCGCAAAAAATTAATTAAAGTATTGTAAAAGTTATACTGTTGGAATGCGTGACAGTGATTCCAGTTTTCTCAACCAATAAAGGGATTTATTTGCCTGTGGAATGATTAAAGCATGAAAAGGCTACACATTCTTGGGTACAACAAGAATAAACACAATTTCAGTGAAGATGCAAAGCAAAAAGCGCTATAAAGGCCGGAGTGTATGGTACATATGATTAATTTAACAATGGTAATTTGTAATATTAAATGTCTGCTGAATATCAAGCAGCTTTTAGATTTGACTGTCATTTTATGACCCCAAAAACCCATTCAATTCTAAACGGAATGGAATTGTGCTACCCTTTTGCGCTCATAAATTGTGCATATTTTGCAATAATGTTTCAAGATAATTTCGAGCTGTATATTTATTTATTTATTTATTTATACGGTAGCGGGCACACTTATATGTAGATCCATGCTGTCGTATGCAACATTTTTTTATTACAGGGATCACATAATATTAATCTCCTCTGCCCCTGATTCATATCTTGTCGTATTATGTGTTGAGCGGAAATTGTCTTCCACGCTGTATAGTTTCATAATTTTTTATTTACAGCGTGGGGTGGCTGATCGATGGAAAGTATGGTGTTGGCGGTTCAGAAGTTAAATTACATTAATTTAAGTAAACCCATAGCTAAATATACGTACGGCATATACAAATAATAATACCTTAAACCCATAGCTAAATATATGTACGGCATATACAAATAATAATACCTTAAACTTTAACAGTTTGCCATGGAAACCGAAACGAAATTATTGTTGAGTGTCTTTAAGGTTTTTGGTCTCCATATATTTCAAGTATTGCGAAAAAGTTCTTGTCTTGCAAATAATGCATTCCTCACTGACTAACAATATTCAGTCAAGTGTTACCAAAGTGCATACCCAAGGAGTTTGTTGAAAACTTCGGCAAAGTTTTTGCGAAAACTAATTCATTATAAGTACTACTTCCACTTCCAATATTACCAAATGGGAATTCCTTAAACTTGCAGTTTAATAGTACCAACCATAGCCATTTTTCACTTGCAATTTCAAGTTAGGCGTGTGATACTCTCATGCATACATTTATTACTTGTCCAATTTATATGCTGTCCCACCAACGTTCTGCCGTTGAGCTTTGGGCCAAGAAATGTATCTACATTCAGTAGACCAGATGCTTACTTGCACCTTCCTAGCTTTAAGGATCTCTGTAATACCCGTACTTGAGGGCAATCTTTTGACGGATAGAAACTCTTTTCCACCTGATGTTTCAAATAATTAATAAACTGCTTTCTTGGCTTTATTCCTACCTGTGCCAGGAAAGCAAGAGTGACTTTTCTTTTGACGGCAAAACATTTAATTACTAGAAGGAAAGTCGAGCGGAACTAGGAATCTTTGAATATACAGTAAAGGAAAGGATATATCGTCTACGTGTAGTCTGTGTGAATGAATTACCTTTGGCGGAGAAAATTTACGAGGAATGTGTTATGATGTGAAAAGGTATAAACGTTTTTGTGATTATCAATTATCGAAGTAGTCCTCAACAATCATGCGCAAATCCGATGTTGCCTGACACAAAGAAATCATTAAGATTTTAAGATAGCGAATTTTCTTTTACAAATTAGAATTTAATTCTCAAATTGCTTTAATATTTTCGTGCATTCGGGAACCAATTACATATGTCACCTTTTATGCATTACTATTATTTTTTCTTAGTTTTTGTTTTTTTTTATTTATTTATTATTTTTAGCTTTTATTACATATTTTACCTTTTAACCAGGGTTTTCATATGAGAATCGAATCCATAATGTCAGAATGGTATACTTGCATCACTGCCATAAGACAGAGATATAAAGTAACATCAAAATATAATAGGAACTTTCATTATATAAAGTATTTGTCGAAATCCCTTCTCCATTTAAAGCTGAAAATATATATCATCCCTTTATTTTTAGAGGTAGCTAATTTGCAATTGATAGTGTCCTTTCACAGCTTGCTTTTTCAAATTATGTACCTTTTATTGGACTAACTTTAGTTCAATAAAAAACTATAAAGCATATGAAACCTATAAAAAATATTCAAAATATAATTAATATTGATATAGTTTTGTGGTGAAAATTTTAGACTGTTGATAAATAAATGAATGAATTGGGATACCAGGCAAACGCAGCCAGTTGCATTATCCATGATTAAGTTTTATTCTTAATAAAAATTTATATAAACAAATCGCTTTTACTATTCTAATGCAAAATAGTTTGCTCATGCGCTTTTTAATGAGTACTTGGAAAAGAAATAAAGTTTTTTTTTTCTGGAATAATGTTTTAAGCTTACTACATGTTCTTTTCAATGATTAATAAAAAACAACAATTAATTTTAAACAGAATTCGACTCTCGTCTATAATAGTCGTTTCGTTTTTATTATCCCGAATTAGTTTGTTGCTGTGCAAAATTTCTATTGCAATTATTTTGAAATATATTTGTTTTTTGATCGTTATCATTACGTTAAAAATTTTTCCGATGTACATTATTTCGTGAGTATTTAGTTTCCTTCGTCTCATATTCCTAAATCTTCAAAAGTATTAAATACTTCATTTAACATCATACCGTTTTTTACATTTATCTTATAACTTCCTGTTAGCATATCTTTTAGGATTTCTACTAAATTTTTATCATTATTACATGGGCTCTAATTAGTGGATTTGTTACCGTCAAATTCGTAAACTTCATTTAGTTGGAAATTTATAATTCGTATCTTAGAAAAAAGTTCTCTTAGGTCGCCTACCTTGATGCTCTCGTCTATTAATTTATCATACCTTTTATTAAGTCTGAATTGGAATTTCAATTTAGCTTTGACCTGGTCCTAGGTAACGTCCTTTCGAAATCGCTAGATGCAATACTTCGCCTGTCCTTGTATCTTTTTCTTGAAGACAACTTAGAGTCCATATTATATAAAGGCTATGTTGCCCCACATAGAGTTCGTATGCTTTCGATTGTACCTATAAATTCTTGCAGAGTATAGTTGTTGTTTCTGTAAAATGTTTGAATATTTTGAAATTTCTTCAAAACAGTTGGTTGTTAGCTGAAACATTGGTTCTGTTTATTCTCTGGCAATTTTTCGCTGATGTGTTGATCTTGGAGCCTTTGAAAAGCTTGCTGCAAGGCTTGTATTTTCTGTTTGTCGGTCATCTCATTTTCTCCTAAATTTCCCAGTATTAATATATTTTTCTTCATTCAACTTCTACTATTCTTTTTCTGCACCATACTGATATTCGATGTTCGATCACTGAATTCCTATTCTTTGGATAAGAGCCGTACCGTTTACTGCGTCAATTATGAGTTTAATTTAATTAAAAACTTATTTTTAGGATTTTTTTTAAATAAATTATATGATTTTCCAATTATATCAAAGTTTATTTTCACAATAATTTTTACACTTTATTAATCTATATGTTCGCTTCGGGATATTTAGATTGACTCGTCTTGTCCTAATCTTGATATTTGTAAAGAATGTTGGGCCATCTGGATGGATCAAGTTCGTAGAGTAATTTTATCTATTAATTCCTTGTTCTGGTTCATAGAAATTGGACAATTGCCTTATTAGAAATTTTTTGCGAAGAAAGAGTCGAATGAAGAATTTGGGGGAAAGGATCCAGATAGAGTTCAGGCGGTGCTATAATATAAAATTTATTCAATGATAATCTGTCGAGGATTTCCTGAGCAGTGGGTAAACTGTGAGAAACGCAAAACCATCGAATCTGCCTCGATCTGTGCGTTTTAAAGGATTTAAATTCTGAGAACATTGTTGGATTATTAAAAAAGGGTCAATTAGCTAGGGGATGGCAAAAGGGCAGGTGAAACCTCTGCATACAGGTAAAAACCATTCGTATTTCTAGGGGAGGTGGGCGAAATTTCATTCGTTATAAAAAAAATGTGGGGATTCATGTTTGGGCTTATAAAAGGTCTTTAGCTTTAGTTTTGCCTCTAAGATAAGTTGCAAGAAACGCAATTGAGTGGTTCTGCCGATATTTGGAAAACAAAACTATGAGAAGTCTATTTGTATGCAAAAAGGAGGAAATGGAAAAATTGATGGAAAGGATTAGGATATAGAGCTCAGACGAGGCTATTTTTTAAGATATACACGATGAAAATCTGTTCAGGAGCGTGAGCTGAGCGTTAAGTGTAAGGGGTTTCAAGCCAACTTCTTGGTCGCTTTTTAAATTGTGAAAATTCTTTTGGATTAATCTAAACGGCAAAGCATTTATGGGGTTTCAGGTGGCATAGTTGGCTGAGTGGATTGTGATGTGCTAAATGTACCATTCAGAGGTTGTGGGTAAGATTCCCATGTGAAAACTCTGTTTAAAAATTAAAAATAACAGAAAGAGTTGCCATTGGCCTTAGTTCCCGAGTGCACCAAAATAAGAAAGCAATTTGAGAATTAAATTCTAAATTGTAAAATAAATGACAATAAACAAATATTTAAAGGAGACAGAGCAATGAAAATCCGTTAAGAATGATCTGAACATTGGGTGTGGGAAAAAAGGTGATTCAAAAGGTGGTGATTTTTATAAAAAAAATGTCTACCTTGGAAATAGGTATTATTTCCGGATATTTCAAAATAACATATCGCGTACTTGACCAATTTTACCAAGCGAGATTCGCTTTTTCAGATCGGTTTCAGGAATTATGTATAATGTAAGTTATTGCTTTTGTTTAGAGCCTGTTGACGCACACATCCTTCTCACCCCGCACGACCGCCTACTTCAACTCATCCGTTTCCATAGGAAATCTCAATGAATTTTCCCCTTTTTAATTTCTTTAATTTTTGTTATAATCCTCCTATTCTTTAAATCCTTCCATGCCTCACAAGGGAAAAGTAAATCGCTGCAAACCACTTACCCCAATGCAATGCGTTCACTATTTTGTTAGTTACATTTAAGTCAGTTTCTTACGGCCCATGGTCAGTCGATTCTGAACGAATCATCATGCATACCCTAAAATATAGCACTGTCTCTAGCTCTATACATATTTGGATCATTTTCATCAAATTTTCTGTGCTCTCCTTTTCCTGCAAAAAAATTCAACATTCCCAACAAATTTGTTTTCCGAATTCTGTATAATTGACTGAAGATATGGTTTCAGCGATTGTACTCTTATGTAAACCTATAGTTATGGAAATATTTTTCTTTTTACCGCCATTATATTATTATATATATATATACCATATATCATTCATTTCGCCCTTACATTTGTTTGGATTAAAATTTTGTCTTTATGGCTGCACAGCTATGCGGCTGTGCGGCTTTACAACTGTGCAGTTGTGCGACAGTGCGGCTGTACGACTGTGCAGTTATGGTTATGTTTTCATCCCCCAATTTGAACTCTTCAGTTTTCGTAATAATTATAAATAAATTTTCCACATTTATTTTTATTTATTAGCTTCCTATTTCTTTTCACCCTGCTCAGCAAATGCTCAATGCATTTTTGTTGAATACATTTGAAAATATATAGACTCGCACTTAGTGCGAATTGGATGGTATTATGTATTTACAGGTAATGAGAAATATACCTTTTTTGCAATTTTGCAACATTGTTGATGACTTTTGTATTCCGATATCATTGGCGGTAAGTGGTAATAGCTATCTTTTGCAATATCCGTATTCGATGATAGAATCGAAGCAGTTCAATGCTCGATAGCATAACAGGAAAGGTAATTGATGATAGAACCAATGCAGTTTAATGCATGATCGCATGACAGGAAGGTATAACACGACTCGTGCTTTTGGATGCAGCCAGGAGTTAATACCTATGGAGCCTTTCTCATACCTGTCCACTTCAGGAAGTATTATTTGACCACCGAACCTTCTTGACCAGACGAGATCTTAGAGCTCATTCAGTTAAGCAACCCTAACCTACCCACGTGAGACTGAAAAGCTCAAGTTAGCGAGGCTAAGAGTCTTGTAATCCTGAAGGATGAATCTCTGATGCCTCTAGCTAAATGCGATGGATAACGCAAGGACCATGATGGTAATAGGGAAGATGTAGCATTGATCCCACATGATGAAACCGTTAAGGTTGCCGGAACAGTGGCCCCTACGACTGACCCACCTGATGAAGGCTGTGACGCGCAATCAGTTTCCGAGATGGTAGGGGACCTCCTGAGCAGGATGGACGTGGCGAGTGAGGGCGACATTCTACTCTACTTAGGTGAGGAGGATGAAAACGACCAAACGGTCATCGAGGCGTTCCTCTCCAGTGGTAGAGTCATGACAAGAGTGGTACAGATCAACGAGGCAGCCTCGGCTGCTCTACTCCTTCGCCTGATCCAAAAAGAAGAGGATTTCGTCCTTGTACAGGAACCTTAGCTCTACAGAGACCAGGTCTGTAGACTTAATCTTCAGGAGTATAAAACCTCCTATGTACAGGGAGTAGGTAAACCCAGAGCATGTGCTCGTATTAAGTTAAGAGGACTACAATGAACTTTTGCTTTCTCATTCCTCATCTGCAATATAGGGGATAAACCCACTTTAATGCTATTAGGCGGGAAGTACATAACGCTTGCCACTGAACGATTCATCAATTTCATTAAGGATTGGAAGTTATCCAAGGAGCTCACCCTCTCTAATCATTTGTATATTGAATTTTGGCTTGAGATTGAGAAGCGAACCAAGCCCCTTATGAAAACAAGAGGAAGACAGATTTCGTCATGTATAAGGCAGCCCTATTACGTGTCTACCGGTGAGTATACCGCCTATAAATTAGACGACCGGCCTTGCAGATTTTGCTAAAAGTAGATAGTAATGAAGAGCTCATATATGAGATAAGACAAAAATGTAGATGGAAAAAAAACGAAAATTGAAACACTTTTACAGAATGCCTCTATATATTTTGTAAATAAAAAAAAATTAATTTTTAATTATTAAGATCATAGCAAGACCCGCATTCTCATATTTAAGAATTAATTTCTCAAATTATCAAACTTTTCGAATTTTGTGAAAAAATGCAAAGAGTACAGTTTCGATTCAGAATTGTCCTATGTCCAAACATTGCGCGGGATGGCACCAATACCATGCATACATTAGCATATATTATGCATACTAAAGCGAAAAATTTCTTCATTCAATTTTAGAAATTGCATATAGGTTAGAGTTTTGGACTTGTATAGAGATTGTTACATCTTGTTATTTAGCTCATCTTTGATTCAGAATTATTTATTAAATTAAGTAGCGCAAATGCATATGTTGAAGTGAACTTACCTCACCGAATGGATAGCATCAGGCGCCATCTGGGGATATAGTGCAATGCAATTGTACCTCTAGATACCCGAGATTCTTCATCTTTACTTGCATTGCATTGATCCGTTCGAATTCTTGAATTTTAATTGAGGAATTGGGTTGTAATATCTACATGAACGTGAGAATAATTCACAAGAGGGGAAGAGGAGGATACCGATCACCTACCTTTTACTAGTCAGTGCTTACTCTTGCACTTTCCAGCATGAAATTAGGTGAGGCCCTCTTTACAGAAAAATGCTGGAATTAGTTAGTTTTATGGTTTAACTTAAAAATCAATTAAACCTCCTTTTTCCATAATTAAATCTTGTAGACGTATTGGAATACTACAAATACAAAAACAAATTATATTTTTAAATTCATCGTCGTTGTACCAAACTTTTACGATATTTTCTTTTAAAATAGATATTGAACACTATATACTTTGGATTTAAGACAAGCCCAACATTTTTCAATCGGATTTTAATCCAGAAAATTGCTGGGCCATGGGAAGAAATTGAATTTAAATTTTGAAGAATTGCATGGTGCCCCATATTGCATAAAGGTGTAACTAGATCTTACATAAGGAAGGAAATTTATGTGAGGTAATAACACATTTGCTGATCAGTGTACCTTCAACTGATATACTGATCAGTGTACCTTCAACAAAATGTAAGAGGCCAGAAACATTTCAACTGATGGAGAATGTTTAACATTTTTAAATACAAATCCAATAATAATCCAATAAATGCCAATCTATGACTTTTTCCCGCAGACGTTTTTCCTCTCCACCCAGAGTTTACCAGTTATCTGATGAAATTATCCCCTATGTTTCCTCTCTTCCGGACCTTG
The DNA here is from genome assembly GCA_963969385.1 of Philonicus albiceps. Classification (NCBI taxonomy): domain Eukaryota; kingdom Metazoa; phylum Arthropoda; class Insecta; order Diptera; family Asilidae; genus Philonicus; species Philonicus albiceps. The sequence goes on along the minus strand of OZ017776.1, from coordinate 22,040,673 downwards.
GTGCCATTTGTGATAGCGAACTTAATTTTCGTGATCACATTGACAGTGTGGTTGCTAAAGCCAACTCTGCACTTGGCTTTGTTAAGGTCTAAGGAGTTCCTTGATCCCTATGTTACCAAATCCCTCTATGTGTCCTTCATCAGGCCTCTCCTCGAATACGCTTGCCAAGTTTGGTCTCCATACCAATCTACAAGCATCAACAGGATTGAGGCTGTTCAGCGTAGGTTCCTTCGGTTTGCTTTACGTGAGCTTCCCTGGTCTGACCGTCTGTATCTTCCCCCTTACGAAAACCGCTTGATGCTTATTGACTTGCAGCCCTTATGGAAGCGTCGCGACCTTGCTGATATTACATTCATCTATCAGCTGCTTTCTGGGGAGATTGATTGTCTTTCTCTGCTTCAGCGGATTTCTTTCTACACCAACCCCCGTTATGTCAGGTCGGCCCCTCTCTTTCGCCCTGCTTACCACCGCACCAACTACGGACTTGCCGAGCCTCTCACCCGTATGCTTCGAAAGGCCAACTCCCTTCCCTCCTTCGACTTCCATCTCACTAAATCGTCTCTCAGGAACGAATCCACCACAGTTCCTCTTGAATTGTTGTTCTAGGCCCCTTTCCCTTTCCTTAGGTTAACTTAATCTAATTCTGCCTTCCGGTTTTGCTGTTTCCCTAGCTTATAAGTTCAATTTAATTCTAAGCTTTAATTGATATTGTTAAATAAATAAATGTTACGTAGCTTGTATTAAGCGAATTAAATTAAATTAAATTAATACACAATCTTCTTTATATCGTTCTCCTGGTGTTCTTCCTATAAATTAAGACATATCCGTGACAGAAACTAAACTTCAGAAAAAAAAATTATTAATAAAAATAAAATCGAAACTTACCCTTTTTCAATCATCAACCCAACAAAGACGTCGTTCTATCATTTTCTCTGTTAATTTAGGCTTTTTCGCAGAATGTCTTTTTAAATGTTGTTGATACATTCTTCGTCGAAATCGATATATCGATTCCTTCCTCCGGGAGGTACTCTACCAATATATAATTTGGTGATCTATGTTGTTGCAAAGCAATGTTCCTTATTTGTCTATAATCGCTTGGAGTAGTTTTGGGATTTCAACGGCAGTTTTGATATCGACTCTCTCAACCAAAACCACTTTCTTTTAACTTTTTCACATCTCTGTCTATATTTGAAGCCGACACGTTTTCCTTTTTTGATATTTCCTAATTGGAAATTTGTCGAGTATTTAATAAAGCTACAATAACTTACCTCTTGACTTCCAAAATATCCTTTTTACGCCCGATTTTAAAATCTTCTCGATATGCTAAAATTAAATAAATGTATATGTACTTTATTATTAATCATTATAATAATTTTTTTTAAATATGGTCTGTGCATATTTACAATTTTGATATAAAACACTTCTTTGTAAATAAAACTCAAATGCTTTTAACAATACCAATCAACTTTAATTTTACTCCACTAATTTCGTAATAAGATGTCGAGTATCGTCTTTTATAGTTCCACACGATAATCGGCTATTTAACAAAATTCCCCAATAGATAAAATTCTTGGGGACTATCCCGGTATTCTATAAACGTAAGTCTATAAAACTTCTCTAGGTAATAAAAAATTTGGAGACAATGGTCATAGTTGGAATTTTTTTCCGGCGCGCCTAATTCAATGAGTAGGTATTGTAGTTGCTTCCCAGTTGATTCTAGGAAAGGCAGCTAGGCATTAACCGAAATTGTGTTTTCATTTGGAAACTTCTCCCAAGCTTTAATTGCCATATAAAGAAACCTTTCTTTTATTCGTGTTGAGGTTTAATAGTTTCACCCATTCGTTTTTTCGGTATCGCCATCTGCCATGCATGAAGTAATTTAATAAACTGCGATATTGTTATGTGGGATAGCGTGTGCAAAAAAATTTTTCATTCTTTTTCTGTAAAACAACAATCAAAAAGACACGCTAATCCTAAATTGTTCAGCTGAAAGAATTGCCTTCATATTAAGCTTTGCCACATATTGAGACTGATGATTAACATCGCCAATTCTATCGAAAATAATCAATTTCTTTTAGTTGATAAAATTAATAAGCTCTTTAGTACGTTGGACACAATTTCTTGTGCTTTAGAATCCTTACTAGGCAAAGTTCATAAGGTATTCTCAAAAATAGCAATCGTGTTTAGCTTGCTTAATGAGTTTCATATCTCAATTATTACCTTGTCACCAATCGCATAAGGAAGTAATAGTTCTGTAGTTCCTCCGCTTCTTGATCACATTGCTGCTTAACTATTCCTCAAAAGTCATCTTCCCGTTATCTGGCTTTTAAATTAAGCCACAAAAATATTTTGCGATCCATCGTCTCTGAGAATGCTAAATATATTTACCGATGTTCAAGAGGATAAATATAATTCTCTTCCGAACCCTACAGCTCGAATATAAGTACGAGATAAGAACTTCCAAAGTCTCATCTTATATAAGATACTGTGTCCTCACTGGTAGGAATGAGAGGAACAGCTAGGTTATATAAAGTCTTTCAGAAGGACAACACAACCAAACTGAATTCCCTCCGAAAACCTGACGGCGGATATACGGGTTCCAAACAGGAAACCTTTGAGATCCTGGTTCAAACCCACTTTCAGTCAGAAGATTCAAATGAATCAAAGTTTAGAAAGGTATCCAGAAAGGGTAGCCATTTTTAGTCAGGACAGATATATGGTATAGCATCCAAAGTTGTGACGGAGGAGAAGATCGAATATGCTTTGTCCTTCTTCGAAAACCACAAGACCCCAGGTCTGGATGGTATATAACCGGCTATACTGAAAGCAGGAGGCCATTCCCTATTTTCAGCACTAAAGAGGCCTGACATCGTTTCTGCTGAAATGCCTGGAACGTTTGGTAGCAAAACACATCAGAGGAGAAACGTTGAGATGGCATCCCCTTAATGAGCACCAGCATGCCTATAGGAGTGGTAGATCCATTTGTAAATGTACAAGGCGTAAATTGATGTTTTGGATGATGTTGCTTTATTGAGTAAAGTTCATTGACTTGCAAACATTTTGACCATTGACTACAGTCGGGAGAAAGCCTAATGCATTCTGTTCCAACATCTTCAAAATAATTCATAGTACAAAATTCAAGAGAAAAAAATAAACTTTTTTTTAATTCTTTTAAATTGGTTTTAAATCCATTTCTAGACCTATGTTAATTTATTTTTAAAATCCATATTGTGAAGTTCATAATATTTCACGGGTGTAATTTCAACTGATAAAAGCCGCCTGTATTATATTTCGTTGAAAGTCTTTAAGAATTTAAGTTATTGGGTAAATTTTTTTTTGACTTTTTTTATCTTGAAGTTTTCAGTAGACCAGTTTGGGGTGTACCTTTTTTCAAAAATATGCTTGTGTTTACTTATATGGACAGTCTCCTTTTTGGTATTTTGATATCGATTTGAGAATCTGAGATGATACTCACTGCTTATGAAGTGGAAAAAAACTTCATTCCAATGGATGATAATGCCATAAGAAATCAACGTTTTGGAATAAACTACGATTAACTTCGACCTCAATCGAATTGAGCACGTTTGGGACCAGCTTGGTAGAAGCCTTCGTAGCAGACAATAACGACTACAGAGCGTACAAGCACTTCCATAAGCAATTTTAGTTGAATGGAACGCTACTTCCCAAAAATATTTCATTTAAAAAATCAGCTTTGTTGTAATTAATTAAATATCCAATACAATTTTTTAACATAAATAACTTTGTAAAAAGTCGTTAGTTTTCAAAATATTATGAACAAAATTTTGGTTTTGTGAAATAATTAATATAACAATGAAATATAAAAAAATTCGGAGGAAGCATTTAAGGAGCAAATAATTTAGAAAAAAATTGAATGTTCCACGTTACCTTCGTTATTAAAATGTAATTTTAAAATTTCATACGGATTTTGATAGACGAATACGATGAAAGCAAATCAAAAAGATCAATATTGTCGTTTTATACTTCATTCTATGAATAGCATAAACATATTAACATATAAAATCCATAACATGGAGAAAATTTCCTTTTTCCCTACGCATGTTTTTTGCCTTATTGTGCGTCGTAGATGGCCTGTTTCTTTATTAAGAAGACGAAACAAAGGTGAATGAGAGTATTCAAAGGCTATCTCCTATATCTTTTAATTTTTAAACACCCCTCAAATAGTGAGCCAACACTGTCTGAGCCAAAATGTATCCAACGGACTCTACACAAAGGGAGAACGATCTTGGATAGTATTTTGTAACCACATGCCAACAAATTAAATGTGTGTGAACGCCAAAGGGATTTGTTACGGCCACAAAGCAATTTAAAAATTCAAATAGGATCCGAAATCAGGTTTCAGAGGAAGATTTCACTCTTGGTTTTAACGGTATGTTTGCTTCGTGCGAAAATGCAAATTCAGTCCTAATTACGTTATCGCTTTCCCGAATGCACTTGCAGTATTTTCATGCATAGATCCTGCATCAGACAGGAGAACTGGGCTGAGCTTTGTGTTTCTCATGCAAAACAATTAAAAACCGCATGATGCATTTGCCGACAGACTTTGCATACGACGATGATTGATTTTAGGTTATGATAACTGGAAGGATTACCCATTCAGTGCCGCAATTTACTGAACAGCAATCGGACAGTTCGACTTAAATCAATATCTAACCCTAGCCAGCTAGAAGCTAAGGCAATTTTCCGATTATCAAACATACTATTGTACACCTATTTGACTACGACCTTGCAGTATATGCGGTAAAAATTTTATTCCATTAAAAGCAGCTCCTAAATAAATTACGAGCTTGTGAACACATTTTCATATTAATAAATACGTCAGGATATCGAGTAGATAAGGATATTATCGCTCGGTCCGAGAACGTGGGACCACATATGTTTTTAGCAAAAGTTATCTAAATGAAAAAAGGAAATTCATGCCATAGAAGTCTCATATATTTTGTGATATATGAATTTGTAAAAGTTATTTGATGGTGCGCCTTTAATATTTCGAATGTTTACTTCAATGTGTGTACACGCATTATTTTTCGACACACATATGTAAATTTGGAAGAACGACATTCTGCTATCAGGGTTAGCATGGCTAGCGGGGCGTCTCCAGCTGCAAAACCTTCTGAATCATAAGGGGATTCGCTTTGCATATTGCGATGCACGGACCCACTCGACCTGCGCGTTCCTTTACGGCCAATCAATACGGTCAAAAGGACGCATATTTCGTCCTCAAACTTAAATACACATTGTTTTATGGTTACTTGAAAACAATGAATTATAAAGGTACTCCCAAATTCTCGCAGTTCAGTGGAGCATAGTTTGGTACGACTGGGTTTAGTGATTAGAGAGTAATTTCAAGCCAAGACCCACTTTATGACTAATAATAACACCCTTCAGGTCATCAGAGGAAATTAATGAATTGTGACTGACAAAAACCTAAATGTTATTAAATGAAATGGCTCTTATACAAAATTCCCTTTTACAGTTTCTTTTTTAACAAGAGCTACACAGCGGCAGAGTATATGCAAAAACATTAAGCACTTATTGATTGATTGATTCATTGTGATGAAAATTCCTGCAAGCCCATAAAAGGATCAAGGAAACAGAAATACTGACAAATGTAGCAAGATTTATGGATGTCCTGAAAGGCTTTTCGCTTGCATTAAATCTCCGACAGAACGTGGTACCCTCATTTACCACATTTTTCCTTCCTACTTCATTTGTGACAAGAACTTTGGCAAAATTTTCAAATTAATTATTGCAAAAGCTGTGTTTACCATACCGAAATTCTAGGTTGTGGTAAGGACGAAGATAAATTAACTCTTAAGACTCAATTTAATCCTCTCATGAGTGTATGGACTAGCATCGATGCCTTTGTTCTGACTACAGCCAATTCCCAATGCCAGCGTAATGTACTGAATGTTTCGGTGGCGGGAATCATACGTGGATCGTATGGTGCTATATCTGTAAAAAATTCTTATTCGGGCTTTTATAATGGATTGGTAGTGCACTGGCTTGACAAAAATAGTCACCGATAAAGTTTCAAGTAATCCATTCGACATCTAAATTGAGCCTAACCAAATTTAAATAACGTCAATAGTAATCCAATGGAAAACCCGCTCATTTGAATTGCTATGCAGATGATCCGAAATTTTTCCTCGTTTAATTTAATTTCACTTTTTACCTATACAGCGGTTAACGTAGCCTTATTAATTGGTTTTCATTTATTTAATCACTATCAACTAAATTACAGATACTCTCTATAGAATAAGACGGGGGTAAAGTTCCTAAAATTAGCTGTTTTATACAAATCTGCGTTATACGAAACCATAAACTAGTGCGAAGCCGTAGGTAAGGTTTCAAAAATTAAAAAACAAATATTAATACAAATATATTTTCATAATGAAGAAAGCTTTCCTTTTGTAAAATAATTTTTTTTCAAAAGTATTACATTAGATAATTCGATTTAACTTCCAAGCGTTAATAGTGTTTTATGATCCACTATTTGTTACAAATCTGTTAAATTACAACAAATTTAATATAAATTGTGATGGGTAAGAAATGTATTAAAAGATTGCTATAAATTTGTTTACGAGACTTGAAATATTTCTAAAGTTCTCTTATAAATTGCGTACTTCTCTCAGTGCAAGGAATAAGGAACTTTATTAGAACCCAAAAAATTTTTTATCAGAAAAATTACTAACTATTAGATATCATTGCGCGAAAAAAACATACTTAATTTATTTGAATTTTGATTAATTTGATTAGATTTCATATAAGTTACAAAAAAAATTTAAAATATAAATAAATCTTTTAAGCCTAAGGTGATTTTTTTTATATAAAATAATTAATTTAATTAAACATCTGCAAAGCAAATATAAAATTTAGATATTTTATTCTAAATATATACTCAATTTCTTCTAAACGCATCATGAAATCTCCAACACTTTATTAGCGAATAGTAGCTTGAACTGGAAAGCGTTCAGTGAAAAATACCTAGTCAATTTTAAGAACACAAAAGTAGTAATTAGGGCAAAATATAAATTTTTGTCTGTATAATAATCCTCTTTTAATTTCACTCGCAATAATGTTGTTTTCATGAAGAAGACATAAAATAGGAGGAATTTTTAATACTAGGAAATCATTGCTATAAATCCATGAATCGATAACATAATGCTTATTAAAAACTTGAGAAATATGGCAAGAATTTGCAATGTACAATATATATAAAAGTTAACTACTTACGCCTGTGCATTCTTATTGAAAGGCTGTGTGCTGCCGAGTAATTATTTGATTTTATGCGTTTATAATTCAGAAATGATCCAAAAATACAATTCGTAATAATTCAAATCCTCAGCTGATTCTCCAACAGTCCAATAATCTGCTATTATATTAGGTCTACCGGAAAGTTCTGTTCGTTTTCGAAGAGGAAGAAAATGATACAATTTTTAACATATTTAACTAGATTTATTGTACGATCTAATTTCCATTGTTCCTTATGACTTCTTCCCAGCATGATGTCAATTTAAAAAACCTATTTTTGAAGAAAATCTTTGGATGCGAAAAGCACTACTGTAAACGTAAACGTTTTCTTCATTTTTGAATTTTTTTCTCATAAAATAATAAATATATTTATAAATAAATAAAAGAAAGAAAGGAATAGGTGAAAATCTGATGGTTAAGGTCTGGGGAGTATGGTTGATGCGAAAGAATTTCCCATCCTAACTCTGAGATTTTCTGGCGAGTCGCCAAATCAGCATCTGGTCTAGCATTATCGTGATGCAGTATGATTTCCTTTCTATTGAATATTATCAGCCTTTTTTCTTGGAGTACTTTTTTAACTGGTCCATTTGTTGAATGTACTTCTCCGAATTTAGCTTTTTCTTGGGTTCCAAAAGCTCATAATGGGTTAGACCTTGCATTTCCCACCATATAAACAGTATTCTCTTTTTAAGGTTCAAGCTCGGTGTAGAAGTGAAGAAGGCATGTTTTCCGGGTTCACGCTGTTTTCATATGTAATCCATTTTTCATCATTTGATCTATCATGGTCTTTAAAATATCGTCATCAACCACAAATGGCCGCCCAGAGCGTGGCTTATCACTAAGGCCTAAATCACCTGCTTTAAATTTTTCGAACCATCTCCTAATCGTTCTGTCCGCAACAGCATCTTCACCAAAAACTTTTAACGAATTTCGAGACGCTGACAATGACATGAAATATCTTTGTTTAGTTAATTTCGAAGGGCACATAATAAACGCAATTATAAAGATATACAGCCACATATAACTCAAACGAACATATCCAAATATGTATATTCAAACTTGAAACAAAATTATCGGACAGAACTTTCCGGTAGACCTAATATGTCTGTTGTGATGTTATTAATTGTTTTAAGAGCGGGATTATCATTTTAAATGGTGATATGTTTTGGTGAAATTTTTGTCTAAAAAAGTATAATTGTAAAAGCATTTAAAACGTATATATTTTCAGTTTAAATTTCGATCGACTAATACTAACACCGCAGTGGAAATTTTGTATTTATCAAAATTAAGGTGTTTTATATTTATTTATAAGCGTTCAAGATGGACACGTGTTTGACGATGAACAAGTTTGTAGTGCTGTTCATTCACTGATCACTATCGAAACAAACTCACTCAACCCCGGTGACTTAATTGCATTGTCTACATCGGTCGTTTCAGTCAATATCGCACTTACATTGTAAAAAAATATATACTTTTGGACAACAATGGCATGTAAATGGCATATTTTATTTATTTTGAAATTCATCAACAAAACTGAATACTACAGAAAATAAGGAAAGCAAGATATCAATTTTAACGATCAATTTCTCTGAGGTTCACTTAATCCGTAATTAGTATGATGAAGATGCGTATGGAAGGAATTATATTGCCTTATCGGGTGAGCCGGAACATTTATGTCCAAGAGAGCGAGAAGGTCAGGGGAGTTGATGTTTCCTGTAACACAATCAAAGGCAATTATAACTTTAAAACTATTGTTGCTCAAGAAAATGTAAAGAAATCTACTTGAGTTGACAGAATTAATGCGTCACATCAGGGGAGGTTTTGAAGAGCATCAACACGGTCAATGTGTGTCATAAGGGATGGGGACTAGACCAGGCTCGCATATTCAAGTATTGGTTTTACAAATATGCTGAAAAGAGTTCGGGTAATATAAGGATCATTTGAAATCTCTAGACCACCTCTTGAGAAAACTTTGCGAACAATGGCATCAAGCTGATCCCCAAATGAATAACGTCTATTTAACCAGACCCCAAGATCCTTCATCTTATCAAGTCTGTGTAGCGGGCATTCGTCAATGGTATAATTGAAAGTGATGATACATTTGTTACGTAAAACACACACGTAAATTCATTTTTCTATGTTTAATGACAAGCGGTTAAGCACACACCATTTATGAAAAGGATTAAGATCAGAGTTTAACCCAAAAGATCTTGACGTCAACAGCGTAACAGAGAATTTTAGAATATGACATTGACACATCATTAATGAAAATGATAAAAAAAGGGGACCCAGATGACTACCCTGAGATACGCCCGATATATTAAGCATTACCCTGTACAGAACGCCTCGAAAAAGAACGCGTTGCGATCGCTGGGACAAGTAAGATAAAAAGAGAGGTCAATCCAAGAAGGCTGAGTTTATGGAACAGAATTCGATCATTAATTCTATCAAAAGCTTTGATGAAGTTTGCATAAATTATGCAGTCAATCTGTCTACCCTTTTCAACATTTGAAATGCAATAAATTGAAAATTTCACCGAATTGGTTGTAGTAGATTTCCCTTTGAGAAACCCATGCTGAAAAGACTGAAAGAAAGGCTTACAATGAAAATAAAGCGTGTCATAAGGCAAAGACTCAAAGAGTTTGGCTACATAACATAGGTTAGTGAATGGACGATAATTTAAGATATTATTCTTTGAGCCTTTTTCGTGTAGGGGAATTATGATAGGCATTTTTCAAGATGCTGGAAAGAAACCACAGAAAAGAGAAACAAAGAAAAGAACTGTACAACGTTTAAGGAAAAATACAGAAATGCCATCAGGCGAATTAGATGAAGTATCGGTTAAGCTTAATATCGACCTCGAAATCTTAGCTTTGTCGATAAATAAATCATCGAGCATCGTAAAGCGTAAATCAGAGCCACGCTTTGAATTGAAAAATTGAAAGAAGCACTTAAAATTAAAGAATGCTTCAGATTGTCGAAAGGAGTTATAGGATCAATTCAGTGATGTACAGGTGTCGAAGGAAGCAATGGGAGATGCAAAATTTCCTCCAGGCCTTATTTTTTTATTCTTAATACGAGGACAGTTCCAGTTATCAGGGACTTTTTTATACTTTTTTCGGCAAATAAATATTTTATTTCTCAACATACTCTCCTTTTTACTCTATACACTTAGTCCAACATTTTTCCAATTTTTCATTCCTTCCAAATAATAGGTAGAAGGCCTTCAAAATAGTGCATTTGTTTCAGTGATGACCTCTTCATTTGGCCCAAATTTCCTACCACTTAGACATTTCTTCAGGTTTGGAAGCAGTAAATAGTCGCAAGGGTACTAAATCCCAAGAAAAAACGATGAGTAAAACAAAACACGAGATATATGTATACTCGTACATTTCTAATAAGCAATTTTTATTTTGTATAAATAGATTTAACAAAAAATTAATAAACCATTCTTCATCTTACGGGAACCAAATTTGTTTGTTTGTTTGTTTGTTTATAGCGAAATTTAATTAATTTAAAATTGTACGTAGGAATTATATGGAAACAAATTTATTAGTTCTTCAGAAGACCTTTCAACGATCATGTTACATTTGAAGGAAGGTAGTTAAATTCACAACGAACGAAAAACTCTTATATCTTCCTCAAAAAATGATTGAGAGGAATAATAGTCGAGCGGGAAATTATTATTGGACTGTAGTATCGTTTAAAACATTGGTTCTAATACCTCGCGCTATAAAGAAGAGCATATCCATTTCGATTGAAAGCTATATGCTACCACTAGTATGCTTCAGCATAGCATCCCAACTATAAATTGGAAACGTATAGTAGTGACCAAAATCGAATCTGTAGGTTCAGGGAAGCTTGCGCCAAATTGTTCAAAAACACCCGCTAAGAGGAAGACATTAGTCTTTAATTATGTATATATCAGCATATTCACCCAAACTTTGAATATCGAACTCACTCCAAAGGTTGTGCATAATGTTCTAATCTAGATTATTCTAAGTATATTATTAGTTAGTTATACCTTAAATTCAATATAAAATTACAGCATTTCGGACAATTTGGTATCTAAAAAATTAAATATGCTGTTAAAATATTCATAGGTACAAATAATTTTACGGGCTAGTAGATGAAATTGCGATTTAGTTAAATTTTTAAACTGGGATTTTAAAAGTACTAGGAAAGTAAGCTATGTAAAATGGAATAATAATAAAAAGGTATATAGGTATTATTAATTTAAAGGAATCAATAAAGTAGAATTTAATGGAATATTCAAATAAATGTTTTATGAACGAAATATATCGTTCGTTATTTATAGGCTGGAGATCAGTGCGACCTTGGAGATCGAAAGCTATATGTTTTAAAATGAAATGGGAATCGTATGAAAGTGATGGAATGGTGTGACGACTTTGAAAGTTAATATTAATTACATATAGTATAACAGAGTGTAGCGGTTTCAGAGAAATCCATCTCCTCTGAGTTACCTGACCCACGTGTAGAGCGCAAAAAAAAACGGCTTTTAAATTTTCAGCAAATTGATTAATGTCGTGTACGAATTGCTCGATATAATCTTCATCGCGATAATATTGGAAAAACGATAGTGTGCAAATATTAAACATAAAAGCCTATTCTACATGATACATGATTCTTATTTATTTATATTCCTTCCTTCTATAAATCCACATAAATACCAAACGGAGCTTCTACTTTATTACTATTACTGCTTCTAGCCGTTTGTTTGTAGCTGAATTCTGCAATCATTGAATCTTTTGCAGTCTTCCATGATGTTTACAGTCTTCCATGATGTTTCAGTGAAGCGGTGAGTAATAGTGGTGAAGACAGTAGTTAAAAAAGTTGTGATGAAAGGAGCCGAAACAAATTCTATACTCACACAAAGTGTGAAAAGTGTGAATGGTATTGTCATCACCTTTTTCATTCGCCTTTTCCTCTCCATCTGCATCTAATAAATGTTCTGGATCATCACATGCTTCTACTTCTTCTCCTTGTTTAAATAAGTTGGAAGGACTTTAAAATGTTCTTTCTTATATTTTGATTACTCTTCTTCAAAATGTAAACGTTAATGGATACGTGGTCCTGTAACCGTTTCTCAAACCGAGCTATCTAGCTGATTGGTTATTGAAAGAGTAATGCTTTTGCAGTCGAGAATGTTGGAATCTTCTATTTTTATATTTTTTTTTCTTTATCAATTAGGTGTAAAACTTGAACCACAACCCAAACAAAGCAAACATTGTCACTAGTTTTAACATTAATTCAGGCCTCTTTAAGTTTAATTTGTTGTGGTAACTGTATGCTAAGGTGATCCGAATGTGTAAAGACTAATGGCTGATAATGCCCAACATCTTTCTTTTTTTCGGAACTTTAACAAATATTTAAAAAAAAGAAAGCATTAATTTTGAGAGTAGCTTCCTTTTTGAGAATATTATTTACTCGAAAAAGTCCAGGTACTCAGAATCTCCATTGGCTATGTGTCAACTTTATTGCAGCTTCTACACGTATGTTATAAATTTAGTGTAGTCTTATTATTAAAAGAGCAATTATATACTGAAATTTAATTAAACTTAAAAATAAAATAAAAATAATGTTTACTTACCAGCCATTAAAAACGGATTTTTCACGTATTAAAGTCAACTATTTAACTTGTGGCATTTTTATTTCTTTGTTTTCTTTAGTCTTTTTAAATCTTGATAATTTTATATTCCACAGCATAATACCTCTTTATCACTTTTATTAATAGATTAATTAAGTCGCTTATTTTGAAAGTGGTATAAGTCCAAAATTTCGTAAGGTTGATTTTACAAGAAATAACAACCTTATGACATCAGAAAATAAGCGATTCATTTTATAATTGTTATGATGGGAGCATTTGCATCTCCCGTGACTAAGTGATATGCCTGATCATATACTATATGCATGAGGTCAGTAGGTTGTTTTAAGTGAGCTTGCCAAAATATGTGGATTAAAAGATCTGACCAAGGCAAACAAAAAATTGTGTAGCAGAGGAGAGAGAGAGCTTTCCAATGATGTCAATAATGCTGACCTACTATGACTTACTGCAGTTACACTCATATCCGAGATTGTAAAAAATGCTTTTTAATTTCTTAAAATTCAGCGTTTCCTCAAATTTTCTCCAAAATGTCCAAAATATCCAAAATATCTCCAAAAATTATCGGATACTTTACAATTATAGCTGCAGAAGAGGTTAATGCAATTTGTTTTATTGCCGTAATTAGCTTGTCTTAGTCAGTCATACTTTGGACTATACGACGCTCTAGTAGTAATACCTGACAGGCATTTTTCTATACTATAAAAGAGGGTCAGTCAGAAAGAACATTGATCATAGTTCAAAAAACAGCAATAACTGCAGGCGTTCTATATTTAATTCACATTTACGGAGTAGTAGACGGAAAATAAAGAGAGGCTATCCGGGAATACCAAACGGATTTCCCAAATCGACAGGTATCCCAAAAAAGGGTGTTTCCGCGGACTTTCCAGAGGTTAAGAGAAACCAGAAGTAGAACTTCAAATAGCACGGATTCACGATCAGGAGTATCTCAAAATTCTGCCGACGTCAAAGAGCAATTAATGAGTATCGTCAAACAAAACCCTGCACGAGACGAATCGCAAGACGATTAGCAGAGTTTTCAACTAAATTTTGGAGGGTTATTTATCGAAAAAGGTTGTATTCATTTCTTCATATACCAGAAGAAGGACTTCTGAAAGGATAATCCGAGAGAAAATTGAAGTTTTGCAACGCGACATAGAGAACAGACCGTCTCTAGACCGAATTTTGTGGAGTGATGTATCGTAATTCACCAAGGATGGTGTCACAAACTTTCACAACCTTCATATCTGGTCGGATACTAACCCGCAAAGGCGACATCATTTCAGCACAAATTCAGTGTCAATGTTTTGTCTGGTATCTTCGGTAATCATTTAATAGAACCATTCATTTTGCCGCAATTACTTATGTGGACTTTTTTAAGAAGACACTATCAGAACTACTTGAAGACATCTCTCCGGATAATACAAGATAAATGTTTTACCAACACGATGGAGCACCGCAGCACTGGACAAGGTGGACCAATTCTTTAGCCTGCTAGATCTCTAGACGTTACTCCATTAAACTTTATCTTATGAGGGAAGGATGAAGAATGAAGTTTACTCAAAGCCTGTTAACACCAGAGAGGAATTAACAGAATTAGGACTGAAGCAACGAAAATATGGGAGACACTGGCTATAATGCACTTTAAATAGGGAGTTATTGGGATGGAATTCCCTTAAAATTCGATTTTTGTTAATTTACATATTTTCCAATTTAAGAAGTGAGTGTACCTGCAGTGGATGGTAGTAGGTCAACATTGTTGACATGTTTGTAAAAGACATTGGTAATGCATATTTTTAGCGTTAGTTGGATGTCGCTGTCTTGAGTTGAACAAAAGATAAAAAAAAAAAATGATGTGCATGCAATGGAAAATTGAAATTTACGAATAACCCTATAACTCCCAAACGGTTGGGATTGCCTCCCTCCCTGCTTTATATTTTTTTTTGTCTAGGTCAGAGTTCTCAACCCACTTATTTTGGCATGCCCACTAAAAAACACCCTGTATACATTAGTCTTATTATATGGTCTTCTGTTGCGAATTACAATGGAAAACTTTAGCATATTCAGTACAATTAATTCAGCCGTGTGCTGAAACGTCATATCAGATATTTCAGTGAAAACAAGATTTCACTTCCGGAAATGAAATAAATATCTTTGTAGGGTACTTTGCGAGAACCCTACACAAGGAGAACGTGTGCACATTTACAAAAGCTCCTGAAACCTAATCCCTCCCGAGTTAGCGGATGGAAACGGAAAAGTGACAGTTGTATTACGCCAACACTATGTTTTGTGTTATTTATTCATTGTGCAACAGAAGTAGATATCATGCAGCGACAAGAAGATGCTAAGACCTAAGATTAAAACGCCACGTCAAATAAGTCGAAATATGTGCTGGAGAACATCCCTTTAATTAGAGTTCCAATTCAACACCGGTGCATGATGCACTTCCTCCGTCTGAAGTAAGCGTTTAATTTATTAAATTGAACATCTTGTAAGGAGCTATTCCGATACTAATAATTGTTCTCTCACGATAATTTCCTTGTAGTTATATTTCGAAGCGATTACATGGAATATTAGAACTAACCTGAATTTAATGTAGAAATGTTATTTGTCAATGTCGCTTAAAATATCAACGAGTGCCAAAACTATCTGCATTGCAAGCTGCTGAACTGGCCCGGCACTCTCAAACATCTATAGAGTAGTATGAATCTCTTATTAGTACCATTGAGTCTTATGGTCAAAGACGTCAACAACGGTTTTCGTCAGCTTCCAAACAGAAGCTCGTTTCCAAAAACCATTTTCCTTATAAACTTCTTTTTACCATCTGTTTTGAGCTCTACAAGGAAATGAATCCTAGGCCAATTGCGAAGTATGGCCGGAGAAAACTTGCGTCTAATAAAAATTACTATATTTTCGCCAGATGGAACCCTGTGGTTTTAATTTTTTAAATTAATGTAATGTCCTTAACGCCTAAGAAATCCGATTTATTCCAAATTTTCGTGGCGATTTAATAGGCTTTGACCACCCAATATATAAGAGTTCAATTCATGACTTGTAAATATAAAAAATATTGACTAAGCCGAAATCTCTCAGTAGGAACCCTGCCTAGTTGTAGAATTAAACAAAGCACTAGTTCCTAAGGAGTGATTACCAGTTCCAGATTAAATAATTTCTTATAGAATAAATTTACTACTTTGTCATAAGAAGTAATCAATTGCCGCCTTCTAGATTACTTTGGGACTAGTTCTACAAATAGTCCCCCCGGTGAACTAGCTACCAAGTATTAAAACGGTACTAGTTACTTCTTTTGTTACTTTGTAGTTAGTTATTTAGGTTGTGACTTTAAGTAAATTAAGGGCTTGGTAAATTACGTTCATTAGCAACTATATATATCTTAATTTTCTTACTAAGAAGCCAAAAAATTAGTATATTCTCACAGAACTTATCATATCCAAAATCATATGCACACTACTCAGTCACCATAAAGAAGGGAGCACAATCAATTTCTCTGGCATTTTTAGACTCCACTTTTATGAGAATAATATCAATCAAAAAACAAACTTTAAAAGCTTAATGTAAAACAAACTTTTATAGACCCGTTAACAATCATACAGCCATAAAAAAAATCTGATTGTTTTGTCCATATTAGCCTTAATTGCTATTATTTGTTGGAACCCTTCTTCTTTTTTTAATCGATAACCTTTTAAAATGCCCTTTTTAAACGGTTTTTGGGAATACTTTTCTAATAATTTCTTCTGCATCCTGCACAGTATAATAGTTTTAACAGCTCCTTCATTAAAGATATTAAATATTTAAATCTTAGACTTTCCTACGTATATTTTGATGGCCTTGAAGCTTCACATTATCGAACAGGTATCAAAATGTTGGAGGACTGTTACAACAAATGCATTACTCTAGATGGAGATTATGTCGAAGAATAAAGCCATATTTTCATTCAAAAACCTTCCTTCATTGTTAGGCCAGAGAATTTTCAGCTCATGTAGTATATCCTAAAAAATGCCTTAAAACATAAATTTTCATACTGGCTAGAGCTATGTAACTCATTAAATGAAATTTACCTTTTAAAACTTCGTGAATATTTGGAAAATCTTTAAATCTATTTTTTCCGCAGGTCCATTCAACGTTGTAGTTCAAAATCAGGTCTGTGGATATAACAGGCTCGTCTTCTGAAGACAAAGGGAATGAATAAGTCAACTTCCTAGAATTGAAGTTTTTCCATAATTATCTAAAATAAGGTTACGATCATATGTATTGGGGGGCAACCACTTACACCTATATACGAATAACCTACTTACCTTGTGAAAAAAGTGCATCCCCAACTACAGTACTGCACCGTTTAAGTTTTATAGAGAAGTTATTGTTTTCATCTGTCCTTCTTTTAGGTGTTATGATTTCGTAAACAAAAATTATATTGCAACGTGAAATGCAATGAAAAAATGAAATCTTTAAAATTAATTTATACCAGTTTTTCCAAATGTTTGTAAACCGTGTAACATAGGTACGGGTATCAATAGCAATTTACTTTTATGCGGAAGACACTAATTGTTAGAGTCACTTGTGCTATTAAAATACTCATTAGAAGTAAAGCTCAATAATTTTTAATCATTTATCCTACATCGTTTTAATTTTGGTTTCCTTATCACCTCCTCATCTTAAATTTTATTGAAGATCTGTGCTAATATTTTTTCATATATATATTTTTTTAACTGTAATTTTCGAAATCATAAGCAGAACAAGTACACCAAATTGCTTAACGCTTTCTGTTAAATGCAAAGTCCATGTATACTATTCTAAAAACTGCAGAACAGTCTGAGCAAATAGTTTTAGCATACAAGTATTCTGTGCAACGCCATTATTTTTGTATAGTTCTTAGAGCAAGACAATAATTGCTATAAACAATGAAGCAAAAAAATTCTTAAAAATATTTATGAACTTTTCTTATAAAACTGAAATGCCCTTATACGAGTACATTAAGAACTGGCGAAACTCCGTGGCATTCCAGTTCAAAATATCATCGAAAATTGTAGGGTGAAGGTCTTTGGGGATGTGTAAACGAAGCGATGTTAAGTCGTTTCAAATTCTACTTTTATTTTCTTTGCTTAAGATTGATCTTGTCATGTAACATTGCTAAAATAATATTTTTCATGTCACCAAGATCTACAAAGTGCATAGAATCTAATGAAACTTGACTTATCATCTTTATATTAATGTATTCTAAAGTCGTCGTTTTATTTCAAACATTTTGTGATAATACGTTAAATATTTTCGGTCATTAAAACCTTGATCAGATATCGATTCCCCAAACATTGCGCTATAAGTCAGGATGTTACCAATTTTAAGTAATCTGGGCACACTTAGTACACCCTACTTACCTCATTTAAGCGCACTAAAAGAATTTAATATTTTTTTCTTATTGACTTTAACTGAAATAAATCAAGAATTTCACAAAAAATATTAAAAATAAAAGTCTGCAATTTGTGCACAATGCCAGTCTATAGCTTCCGGATGACCAAATGACTCTCTGAGTTAGAGTAAATTTATGCTACAATCGAAACTGTCAAAACAGCACTATTTTTAGTGAGAAATGTGGCATGGCCTTTAAAGTTCTTCATAAATTTTAGGAACTAATAATAGAACTAGTCTTATATGACCAGTAATGTAACCAATTCTTTTTCATAACTAGCTCCCGTTTTCCAATTAGCTGTGAGCTGAAAGTTTGCGAAATTTTTTCTAAATCGTATTACCGTGCAATGAAATCTCCCGAAAAAATGTCTTTCACTCCGTCAAAAATATTAATGAAAAATGGCGAAAGTGCAGTCATTTTTGATTCTTTGGAACCAAATGCTCTCTCGTTATATACGAGGGCAGTTTGATAAGTCAGTGATTTTTTAAATTGGGCGTGCAGTAATTTTAAATGCAATACTTCTCCCGTAGTTACCATATATTAATAGACTACTGTCAAATTTTGAGTAAACTTCGTCATTTACTTTGTATTTAACAACCATTGAAAGCGTGTGAATTTTAACGAAAATTGAAACAAATTTTCTGCGCTGATTAAGCATTTTGCGTAGTCAACCTCGAAAAAATCCATAAATAGCGCTACAATTGCTCCCCATCGAGCATATTCTCTAGATATAGTCCCTGAGACTACTTTTTGTTTCCAAACCTGAAAAATGGCTGGGCGGTAAGAGATTTGGGTCGAATGAAAAGGTCATCACTAATTTGAAGCACCTATTTTGAGGGTATCGAGAAAAACTATTATTACTGGACTAAATGTAAATAAAAATAAAATGTTTATTTGCCGAAAAAAATATATTTTCTTTAAAAAGTCTTTGCAATTGGTTTGGGTTTGCTTTCTTTTTGAATTGTATTTTATCTCAAAAATCTTATACAGGATGTTTCGTATATCATATTCCAAAATAAGTCAACTGCAATATCTGACCTAGACAAATATAGTATAATGCGGTAGGGGCTTCTTAACCGTTTGGGAGTTACAGAATAATTCATTAATTCCAAGTTTTCATGGTATGCACATCATTACTTTATCTTTTGATCAACTCAACGTAGTGATATCCAACTCACGCCAAAAAACGACTATTCTGATGTTCTCTCCCAAAATATCAATAATGTTGACCTACCATCTGTCACTGCAGGTACATTCACTGTTGGAAGTGTAAAAAATACTTGTAATTTTCCTATAATTCCGAAATTCATGAAAATAATACACTTACTTATTATTTTTACAGAATTGCCCATTTTTAAAAAAGAAACAACATATTCCGGTAGAATAAAGGTGAATGAGAAAAAGAAAGTTCAGTTTTCTAATAGATGGCGTAACTCCTAGTGTATTTATTATATTTGAACCGGCTTAACGTGAAGGTATACCAAAATAGTTTAAAAATGAATAATTGGAAGCATTATTCGTTGAAGATCCATGGAAAACTCAATTAGAATTAGCAGCTATATTGAGTGTTGAACGATTAACTAATTCAAAACTAAGAAAATTAGGTTCCACATGAATTAACCGAAAGGCAACAAGAAAAGCGAAAACCCATTTTTGAAATTCTGTTGCAAAGATAAAAAAAAGGGTTTTTTCTACACAGAATTGTTATACCAGATTAAAAGTGAATTCACTATGAGAATCCTAAACTTAAAAAAGATTGGGTGAAATCTAGTGAACCTGGTCTATCGCAGCTAAAATGGTATATTTATTTTAACAAGATTATGCTGTGTATCTGATGGCAAATCTAAGGTGTTGTACATCATAATTTGCTAAAATCTTCTGAAAACATTACTGACGATTACAGACGACAACTCATTAACTTAAAGCAAACTATTGCAGAAAAACGACCTGAGTGGAAAAATCCACACGATAAGATAATTCTGCAACAAGACAATGCTAGACCACATATTGCTAAATAGGTTAAAAACTACTTAGAAGGGCAGAACTGGAAAGTGCTACAGCACCCGCCGAATTCACTAGACATTGCTCCTCCAGATTACTATCTGTTTCGATTGATGCGATGAGCTCTTAGTAGAGAACAGTTCTATTCCCATAAAAAGAACCGAAAATGGCTTCATAATTTGATCGTCTCTAAGGACGAGAACTTCTTCAGGGATGAAATCCAGAAATTTCCTTAGAGATGAGCAAATATTGAGCTTCCGAAGGAGCATAGTTTAAGTAATGTTACTAAATAAAGATTTGTTTCTACTAAAAAACAAAAACTTTCTTTTTCTCCATACGCGATAAAAAAAATTTATTGCTTAGAATTCCTTACCTGATATCTTACTGTTTTATTGCTCTGCAATTGAAAAAGTCGTAAAACGAACAAAATCTTTTCAAAAAATAATTTAAATGTTCGTTTAGCATACACAGGTAATTAGTTTTGATTATTGCTCTTAAAAAATTATAAAAAGGTTAATAGAATTAATTGCCGTAATTAGCTTGTCTTAAACAGCCATGATTGAGTGTATCGCTCTGTTACTGAAGGAAAAGGAAATGGCTATAAAGGAGGTCTGAAAGAACATCGATCACAGTTGAAAAGCCTAGTGATAAATACCGGTGCTCTTAAACAGAAATAATTAAAAAATTGTTTAATTCACTGTTGAGGAATACGCTGATATAATGTACATTTACGGCGCACAGTGACCCAAAACGATTCTTGGGTGACCAAAAATCGATTTTCGTCATGTCAAAGATTTTAAAAGATTTAATGCCATTCGATAGTAAACTAAATGTATTTACCCCCTTTTGTGTTTGGAATGGCTAAAATCAGAAAAAAATTTGGACATCTCATTTTTTTGAGGTATTATTAGGTTAATAACTTATGATAAAAATCAAAAAGATTTTTTAAAAATAACATTTTAATTAAAAAGGGCGATTTTTCGTTTAAATTTTTATTTAATTTTAACTCTCAAAAAAATTCTCAGAAATGTCCACTTTCTAAATAGCATGAAATTAACGTCGAATTCTTCCGGCAATTAGATGTAACCACCTTTGCAACCTTTGTAAAAAACTGCTTTTGAAATAAAGTCTACCGGTTGCCGCACTTCCATACAATTTTTCCACTTATGCAGGAATTTTTTGACTTTTAAGGCTGCATAATGTTTGTTTTGGAAATAAATCATAGTTTTTCTAATAATCATTTAGGCCTAATGACATTATTTGTACTTAAAAAAGTTTGATGAGATTCTTAACTGACATTGACTCACTCTATTCAGTATGTGTTTAGCATTATATGACATCCAGGTAAATATTTACATATGATGATTATTGACTTTGTTTTTCATGACACCTAATTAATATTATTATAATTAGCTGAGATAAGGAAGAATAGTAAATAGTAATTGTTTGTGTGTTTAAAAGAATAAGTTGCAGGTAGATGAAAGTAATGGAAATCTTAGCTACTTAAACGGAAGATATTTTGCGTATTGAACATTGCCTATCTTAATTAAAAAGGGGATTAATTGGCAAATTCAAATTTTATAATACAATCAGAGTTTTTCGAGCCAGGAGAACTTTTAAGTGTACTATACTTATTTGATTTGTACTTGTCGTTAATTACATTTATTTGTTATAAAAGTGCTACAAACAAAATCAATATGCAGATTTTGTATTGTGAACTTTACAAAATAATCCGTGATAACAATGTTATGAAATTCCAAGAGTTTGTGCGTCTTTTTTCAAATGCGTGTAATATTAAAATTTTGAATTTATCGAATTTATATTGCACATGAGTAAAGAGTAGAGGAGAATTAAACCATACAACAAGAGTTCAGACTACAACTTGTTTTA
The DNA here is from genome assembly GCA_963969385.1 of Philonicus albiceps. Taxonomy (NCBI): domain Eukaryota; kingdom Metazoa; phylum Arthropoda; class Insecta; order Diptera; family Asilidae; genus Philonicus; species Philonicus albiceps. The sequence continues at coordinate 22,018,441 of OZ017776.1, read as the reverse complement.
ATTGTTGATACACCTAAGAAAGGATTTGGAAGTACAAATGACGGCAACAAAGCGAGGCGGATTTATTAATACATACCGGACATAACAACGAATATTACCAAAGTGGACGTGAAAATTATAAAGACATTTAAGACCATATTCAATCCTTTTTCTTATGGTCTTCCTATAAATGTTGAAAAATTTGGAAAATATTCAGAACAAACAGAAATACTACTAAATGAGGAATACGTATGGAGAAAATTAATAGTAGCTTTCCACAAAATTTTAAGGCATGGAAAAGATATAATACTTTACTATCTTTTGCCAACTGGCGAATTTTCGCAAGAAGTCCAGAAAGCAAAAAATAAAGACTGCAATCGCTACAGATACCACAACATCAGAATAATTTCAAGGAAAGAGCAAAACATTTATCTCATAAATATGCTGCTTATATCATCAGATGCATGCATCTCATCATTTTGGTAAATACCGGACAAACGTTTTAGAAGCAGAAAATATCCAGAGGAAATGGCTTATTTACTAGGCACAGATGAAAATATAGATAATATGTATGAAAGTGTTTCAGACAACTGATTAATATTTGAGTACATATGTAAGAGGTTGAGGGTTCAAGTACACACGTCTGTACTCGCCGATCAGTTTATTCCGAAAAACTTCGAGATCACATTTTGTGAAAGGGCTTGGTCCAGTTATATAAGAGAACAATAGACAGCCAGTAAACTAGTAAGCGCTTAACCAACTAGCACTATAGCAATGAGTGAACGCCAGATAAGTACCTAAGGCAAAGAATCTACATATATGTACTTTCTATTTAGCATAAACGATCGCGTCTATATGCGAGCTATCGAGATATTTGAGCATTTGCGATTTTCTTAAAAAATAGGCTACACATACAATTTTTATTTTTGGAAATTTTTTTCTATTTTTTTTTTAGCTAAATATTTTTATTGAGATAAAGAAATAGTTAAAGATTAAGTTAGAAATGTTACTAAAACTTTTTAAATACCATTAATAATTCATTTAGTGTCTAGTTTCATTACGATATCTTGAACACAAAAAAACAAAAACAAAAAGTTCCGGATTTTGATAGCCATTTGACCCACTGCGTGGCTGAATATGGTAGATGAAAAGGAAAGCCAGGCTGTCTGAGAATGCCAATGGAGATTCGCAAATCGACATATATCCCAATATTCTACACACTTAATAAGGCAAAACGCGTTTCGGAAATTTTTGATATTGATTTAGTAGTGCACTCCTGCAACATAAGTAATAAACGAAACGAAATTTTTCAGCAAAAACCAGAATTAAAAATCGTAGCAAAATATCTAAAAGACGGTTGGCCTAATAGTAGAAATGAATGAGCTGATAATATAAAAATTTACGTAGAAAAAGACTTAATTTTTTTTTTTACTATAGAATTATAATTCTACAAAGCATGCGAACGGAAATTCTGCATAATGTACACCAGTCGCATCAAGGTATTGAGAGAACGAAAATGCGAAATAACCAACGAAGTCATAACTAAATTAAAACATTTCTTTTCTTACTACGATATACCCAAAACTATAGTCTCTATTAACTCTGTCTTCCTATTTTGTAATTACATTCAGTTAGTAGTTCTAACTTGTGTTCTAAATTTCTCTCCCACTCCCTCTTTTTTCTGAATTTCATGTAGACCGGTTTGTACTAAAATTTCTCACTTCTGTTCTGAATCTCAGTTAAGTTGTAATTATTACTAAATAAATTAATTTTAGTTAAAAGTTTATGGGTCCAGTGAACGTGTGTGAAAAGTAGTAGTTCTTCTGCTAAATTTTTTTTATGGAAAAAGAATGCTTTCTTGAGATAATGGTGTCCTGGAATTTTGTAATAATGACGTCAAATAGTTTCTATTGAGTAAAGGAATTGGGGGCCTACGGTAGATCAGTTGTTAACGCGCTGGCCTACCGTCCCAGAGGCTGTGGGTTCGAATCCCACGATAACCATGGTATATATATATATATATATATATATATAACTCTACGAACACAATGGGTCAATGAGTGCAATGGACAAAATGTCTGAGCGCTCGAGGTTACACGTCTCACCCACTCCAATTATAATAAAATAATAATAAGGGAATTAAACACCAATTATCAACTCCCTGAGCACCTGAACAGAACGGCCTAATTTAAAGACGTAACAGAACGGTCGTAAAAAGCATAAAAGCTATACTATATGGTAGGCAGTTACCAATATTTTTGTGGGCTGAAGCGACGAAAACGACAGTATGTATACCTAAAAAACAGAACAGCATCAGAAACTAAGGAGCCACCCCATACGAGAAATGGTTTAGATCAAACCATCAATAGACCATCTCAGGGTTTTGGTTATGATGTATATGTTCATGTCCCAAAAGAACAACAAAAAAAGTGGGAGAAAAATTCCATTAAATGTCAGATGATCGGATATAATTACGAAAGTAAGGCATATAGGATCTATGATCCCACTGAGAGAAAAATATTGATTAGGCGAGACGTAATATTGAATGAAGATCGTGACTCAGTACATGACTGAAATAAAAGGAAACGACCCATATAAGCCTGAAGAAAAAATCTCCTAAGAATGAGGAAATTAATGGAGGGCAGAGAAATCCACGACTACCAATTACTCGAAGAAGAGCAGCAGCAAAATCTGTAAATGAAGAAGCAATAACAATGGCTGAACTCTGTACAAAAACATTGCAGGCGGAACCAATCTTACTTGAAGATGCTATGAAGATCGATGAATATTGATTATGGTTGGCAGCTACCAATGATGGAATTAATTCCCTTAAGAAAAACTGAACATGAGTTTCGATGCCAAGAACAGAAGATAAACATGTAATAACGAATCGTTGGATACTCAAGACAAAATGCAAGACTGATGGAGAGGTTGACAAATATAAGGCTCGCCTAGTTGCAAAGGGGTACACTAGAAATTTGGTCTCGATTATGAAAAAACCTTCGCATCTGTCGTTATGCACGATTATGTGAGGGTATTAATAGCTATAGCAGTAGCTAAAAACCTGAAAATGCTTTAATTTAGCGTCGAAACAGCTTTCCTTCACGAAGACCTTAATCAGACAATATATATGGAGCAGCATTGTCGTTTTGAGGAAGATGACTGAGTCCGTTACTAAAGAAAAGGTTTGAAAAAAGCTTCGAGACAATGGAAAAAGAAAATCGTTAAACTTCTGTAAATTATGGTTTCCAAAAATCAAAATCTGATTCATGCGTTTTTACGTGGAAATGGGAAGAATTTATAATATATTTGGCTCTGTACGTGGATGATGGTCTTGGATGCGGCAATAATATGTTACAAAGGTCACTAGAAAGGTTGCTACATGAACTACATTGACAATTTGAAATAACGAGCAGGGAGACCGAAACGAAAAAGAGGATGAAATTAACGATTCACCAAAGTGTATGCATCCAGAAGGTCTTGGAATGGTTCAATCATACCATAAGTTCACCTGTCTCTAACTGAACCGGGAGTAACATTTTCTAAACATGAAAAAGATTCAAAGGATGCAACAAAATTTCCATACAGAAAAGCTATAGGCTCGCTAATGTATTTGATGATTTGTGCACGACACGACATTACTTATATTGTGGGAGGTTTTAGTCGCTATCTAGAAAGTCCAACGAACATGCATTGGGAAGGAGTAAAACAGAGTGAGGAATAGCATACCATTTAGGTTCAGATCACACTGATCTTGATGTACATTGTGATGCAGATTGGGCTTACGATATCGGCACTAGAAGAAGTACCAGTGGATGAATAGCCTTGCTGAATGGGGGACAAATAGCGTAGAGTTCTAGACAATGAATAACTACTACATCTATTACCAAAACAGAATTTGTTGCGTTGTGTGTAGCAACAAAAGCAGTTATCCCACTGCGAAGATTAATGTCGTATTTAAATCGAAAGCAAGCTCAGCCAACCCTGTTAAAGTATGATAATCAGAGAGCAATTATCTTGGTTTACAATCCAGATTCGTCAAAGAGGACCAAAATAATAGACACACAATATTTCTATACATGTAATATGCAGGCATCGCAAGAAATCTATGTGGAGTATGTACTAACAATGAATCAATTAGCGGATCCATTGACACATTCAAAAGTCATAGTGAAAAGTATAAACAGTATTTTAATATTGTAAGCGATAAAGTGAGAGGCATTGTTAAGAATGGCGCTTTTTCTGTCTTCCTATTTTGTAATTACATTTAGTTACTAGTTCTGGCTAGTGTTCTAAATCTCTCCCCCACTCCCTCTTTTTCTTAATTTCATATAGACCGTTTTTTACTAAAATTTTTTATTTCTATACTGCATCTCAGTCAAGTTGTATGAACAATTATTCCTGAATAAATTAATTTTGGTTAAAAAACCCATTCAGCTCTTTTAAGTTCAATATCCTAAAATTTAATTAGAAAACTGATCGATTCAAAACAAGAATTATGGTACCGTAGAACCCCAATTAAAGGCTCAATGAAGTTTCCATCAAAAATTCTAATTGGACGAAAGCTAAGAACCTTATTCCTAGCGCGTTAAATTCTGTTTAACAACAATAACGACCACATTAATACCGTAAAAGAAAATGTCAGTCTAAAGAAATGTATTATAACCGCAGCGCTAAAACGACGAATTGTACCCAAATCAATAATAATAAATTGGGATATTGAGAAAATGTAAAGGTATTGACAGCACACGTCCCCACGCTCTTATTGGGTAAAAATATAAGTATATCTGGTCCAAAATGCTGTAGGTATCACACCACGAGTGTATAAACGGAATATAAACTGCAATTACAAAATGCATCTTTAGTTGCAGGATATACGAATTTAACGAGAGTCAATAAGGTGAAACTCAACTTAAATTAAAGTAGCAATGTACAAGTTACTATTTTTGTGTACCAATATACAGGGAAATGAATTCCACTACAATAGATATTAAGCTATCTTTTTAAAGTATAAATTACTGAACTTGCATACAAATTGCAGAATTAGAAACTAGTCTGCAACAATAATGGTCTAAACATCACAGAATATATATCATAGTAGAATATAACAGCAGTCTGGGAGTAACCGCCACCGTCAAAGTTAAGCCAAGCCCACTCGAGTAGTATGATCTAAAATAACACAATCGAATTAATGTTTTTTAGGAAGTGCAAGGCTTAGTAAATTTATAGAAAATAATTTAAAAATTTAAGACACTTATTTTTATACTGCAATATGTGAAAGAGTAGGAGGCAGTTTTTACCGTGAGGGAATGTTAGTTCCTATCAGTACCTCATGACTGTTAGTCACGATTCTTATCGTTGCTTTTACGAAGTAGTTCAATTATTAAAATTTAAGACACCCCTTCAAAATGCAAGACACAAAAGTGTTAAATGAAGACAGTGACAACGAATCCTCTCATAGTGACGTAATTATGCCAGTCGAAAAGCGTGTAAGGCGTATGATTATATAGATGAGAGTAGTTAAGAGGAAAATACGACACGACAATCATGGATTTGGCAAGAAGTAGCAAACACACCAATAATTTGGAAGTATTCGGAACATCATGGAATAAAAGCGTCTGTCTTAAATAATTTAGGCGCCAATCCAAGCTAGACCTATTCTTTATTACATTTGATATATGTATGTACTACAATATTATATACAAAATATAATAAATTTATAATACCTATAAAAGTAAAAGCGTGAGAGTTTACTTCCTCAACAGCAGTATCGCGTAAATTGACTATACCACAGGTATCGTGAGCATCTACATTTCGGTTCGTATTGCGATTGTTTACAAGCATCGGTCTGGTCTGTTTAGCGCGCGTCGATGCCTACCGCTTGAGCCCAAGTTTCGTCGAGCTAAATGTCACGGTAGGGGTTAAGAGAACAAGATCAAAAGATCATGAATTACTAGATGGGACACTCCCTATACAAGCTTAAAACTCTAACCCATATGCAACTTTTAAAACTGCCTGGGGTAAATTTTTGCATTAGAGAAAGTAGCAAAGAACTACTGCTTTCTATGCCTTATCTAAATTCCAATAAGAACGAAAGAGATAAGAATAAGCAGCCAAAAATTCTCATCTACAGCACTTACAGTGTAGACAATAAAATGCAGCGTTTTTTTACCATGCATTTTTAAAGGCGGGCAAATCTGTCGGGCTCGCTGTGTGCCTCTGCATATATGGTGTTAGTGCCGTCCCCAGGCAATGTTCCAGCATAGGGAATTCCTGAATTGAGAATGGGGAACAGGCAGGTAGCACACTCAGAGCATATACATATACGGATGCGGGCTGCTTACATTTTTTCACTGTGCGTTTTTAAAGGCGAGCCAAACGTATTCGAACGTATTTGCTGCTCTGGGTGGTGAAACGTGATTTTAATTTTCGTTCCGCCTCCCCCTAAATTTTTCTCTTTATCTCACGTGTGAGCCCTTTATTACTATCCACTTTTAGCAAAATCTGCAAGGTCGGTGGATTAAGGGGACCAAGGTCGAAAAAAATAAGGGAATACGTCACGAGTGTCCCATCTAGTAATTCATGATCTTTGTCAAGATCATTATGAGTATGTTTTTGGAAAGAATATGTCCCTGTCAATTCATAGGGAGAGTTGCAAATTTGAATGAGCTTTCTACAATATTATTTTAATGTTGTAAAAGTATTCGAAGGCCGAAATAAAATGGTGTATATATAATATATTGTATTGTATAATATATATTGAATTAACGTCTTATCCATTTAAAAACATTAAAAGGTTAAAAAAATGAGCAAAAGTATTGTGATTCCTCCCAGCAATTTTTTTGGAAAGATAATGTTTAACTTTTTATTTATTATTACAAGGTACAAAACTAATTTATAATCTTTCTAGGACAGTATACATATATACTCAATAATCATATGTATAATACTAAAAAGTGTTGATAATTCCGAATGGAGGTTTTTTGAAAATTGTGTAACGTAGATAATTCAAGGTAATTTGTTGGGATTTTTACAGCGTTCGCTAATTCAGCCGCTATCTGTCCAATAGTTTTAGCTTCATCAATGTGTAGTCCTACTATTCACAAAAAAAAACCTGTTCGATATTCCATTTACAAATAACAATAGATATCTGTATGAATTTTAATAAAATTGATTTTAAACTTGAAATTTGTACCAGATGTTCTTGATATATTAAAGTATGAAAATATGTTTATTTGATATGCACATTTCGATTTTGGCCTCTAAATAGAAATCAGATAATTGTATTAACGTGAACTTTTTAACCATTAAATTACCTTAATACATTTTGTTTAAATATTTTAACAGCATCAATAGGTTTGTTCGACCACCAATATGTAATTAGTTAATTTTTATTGGCAATAACTTTTGAAGGGACAGAAATATACACTGTAAAGAACAGTATAGTTTTTTAATGTAGGATGAGAAGGGTAAAAAATGGTAACAGAAGTTTAGTGAAATTATGATGCTTCTATTGGGTAAAATATGCTGTTCGAATATCTTCATCAAATTGTTATTTCATCATCTGTTCTACTATCAGTACTTCGTCATATTGCAAGTGTTTGCCATCATTCGGCACCTAAACCGAGGTGCACTATAAGAAAAAGCGGCTCTATATATTCGTATGCACAACTCTTCAGTTTTGAGGCATTACAGATAAGAAAAGATGCAAAGTGTATATATATATATTTCAGGGTGATAAAATCACTGCAGCAGACAGGCCAACTAAACCCCGAAAGCCTCATATAAATATCACAACATGCGACAGCGAAAAGCAGCCACATAACTTTCATTGAATAAGGAGATTATGTACACTGCAGATGGTATATATACAGCTCAATACTGACACTATCAAATTATTCTGGCCACACTACAGCAGCATCTGTATGTTGCTTGGGCAAGCGCTAGGGTAAAGGCGTACATATAATAAGTAAAATGTGTCCTACGGGAACCGAAAATGCTCTACATACGTTGTGTTCGTGATGCCAAAAATATGAACGAGATAAAAAAGATAAAGGCTCAAGTTGCTTTTATATATGGTGACACAGAGATTTGATGCAGGACAAGATTTCTACAGATAAGTGAATCCGACACGTATCTAAGGCCAGGTGGAGGTTTAAGGACACTGATTTAGTGTTGTTTCTCAGTTGTTGGCGCACTTTAACGGCATTAAATAACCAACGAGAACGGCGTACAGTGTCTCAGTATCTCAACATCCCAAGAACCCATTAGTTTGGCGTCCGACTTCCGAGGCCTATTCCGTTTAGATGTTTCATATCTTTTCTGTTGTGATAATTTTCAAAACATTCGGGACTATGAGGGAGCAAAGGATACGTAAACGTGGTAATCATTGGGAATTTCTCAGTGAATCTGAAGGGTCATGGGCTTTTTGCGAGATCGAAGTGTACGCTAGAAAACTCATGTGAAATGAAAAGCAAGTCATACCGTCTTTGGCGTGTTTAACATTCGCAAATATCTGCTCACAATGAGTCAAGAAGGAAGAAAACCCTTTCAAATCCTTCTGGCTTCATTCACTCTTGATTGATCACTGCTGGTAACAAATGAGTTTAGGGGCGATGGCAAGGTAAATGGCATTTTGGTCTCTTTTATTCGTTGAAAGTTTCAAGATTAATTATTGCCATCTATTGTTAACCCAAATCGTTTGCAAAACCATTTAACAATACCTTTAAGTGCTGGCAACAAATATTCGGAGCTTTTGCACCGGTATCAAATGAAAAATGCGAATTGTCCAAAAAGGTCATTAATAGACAAATTCTGAGGAAACTGTCAAAGGCTCCGTCAGCCGGGCACGCTGTTTGGAGCTTTTCAATGAATAGGTTCCGCAAATTTCTTATAAATGAGATATGAACGATTAATTTTGGCGGCACCCGAAACGATTATTAATGATTATGGGAATTTATGTACGATTTTGGTTGGTTGCCACTGTCCCCTTCCTAATCTGTCTTGGCACTTTTGATAACAGATGACAAACTGCGCATGAAAAATAACTTCCAACTCTGTCTTGTCCTTCTACAATAATTCGAAAGAAATCTAATTTGAGGAATTAATTCGGTATTTTAACCATAACTTCTTCGAAATTGAGCAATATATACAGGGTGATTCGTAAGAAGTGTTCCATCATGTGCCAATCGATTCCTTACAGTGTTTTGATCAGCGTTTACGATGACTATTTTTCAGTAAAAACCCGCCCTTCACCCCATTTTCGACGGCTGAAATATTTTCGCATGTGCAGGCAGGTGAATTCATATTAAATGTAATAATTTTTGTTCGAAACACAGTATGCCGACAAGTTTTGATAAAAAGTATGCATTATGAGCTTTTTAATAATACCTCACATGTCTCGATTTGTTGGAAGATGTGGCAAGTAATTTTTAAAAATATACTTTTTTATTCTCCGTCCTTAAAAATGTCACTAATAAGAATACCTACGGGATCCGTACGGTAGATCAGTTGTTTACGCGCTGGCCTGCCGTCCCAGAGACTGTGGGTTCGAATCCCACGATAACCATGGTATTCTACTCTACGAACACAAATGGGTCAATGAGTGCAATGAACAAAATATCTGAGCGCTCGAGGCTACACGTCTCGCCCACTCCAATAATAATAATAATTAATAATATGAATATGGTTTTAAAAAATACAAAAAATCATCTTTATATATTTCACGATCACTTACTCCCGTAAACATACCTCCACCTCTCTCAGATTCTATATGGTCTCAGGTGAACCCATTCCTGCCTTCCTTATAAAAATTACTTGGTTACCACTCTTTTTCCTCGCATTATTTAATTGGTTCTGATGAAAATATTTATTTAGAACGCAATTTTGTGATACCTTTGAATCTATGACGAATCTAATAACACTCAATTCACACTGTTGAAGAAAAATATTATTTGCATACACAATAACCTTTGATCGCCATTAAAAATTAAAAAAATTAAATTAAAACTCCCAACAGAAGCGTCAAGAAATTACAATTACAATTGCAATACATATTACAATGTTTAATGAGATAAGATATGGCTGAAAGCGATAATTAAATAAATACGCAAGGAAAGAACATTCCCCACTCTCTGGATCCAATTTCCAACTTTGTTATAATATTGAGATGAAATAGATAGGAAATATAGAAATTATTGTTTTCACAAAATTGCTACAAAATTTCACACCCTCTTCCGTTTGACCTATCGTTTGGTAGGTCCATTGTTTTTTTAAGTGCCACGTAAAAATCAATCTCTTCCTTCTGGCTGGCATTAATAAAAATTAAAAAGTTTTTTGCGGCATTCAATATGGTTTTCAAGTAAAGCAATCTACTGAACATCATATTTTCATCAATAAAATTGACGTAACCACTTAAAATATGATCAAGCATTTTCAAATATCTCTAAAAGAACAATTGTAACAGTAGTAACATAATAGTAGTTCGTAAAAATCACACTTTTTAAGTGCTATAGTAATTCTGCGTCTGAAGTGATGCATCGAAATTAAATTACAGCATATTTTCGTATTAATGAAAATACTCATCAAGTTCCACCAAGCCACTTTCATCAAAATCGAAAATTTCAGCTTACGAATGTTCCCTTGTGAATTAATTTTGTTGTAATGGTTTTTATGTTTTTCTGAACTATTCCATAAAGATTCCGCAATTATGAAAATCGTATAATGTAAACGCAAAGCATTGACGATAGAGACGAACCATTTCTTAATCGCGCGGATTTGAAAGTATTAAGAAGGATAAACCAGTAAAATCTTTGTTTATCAATATTTATCAACTTGTAGGCCAAAGTAGGTTCTCTTCGCAGTATCTAATAGACAACTGACTACTTATTGTAATTTTTGGGTAAGCAATAGTAGTACTTATTATTTGTTGTTGCGAAGCATCTATACCAAGAATACTTGGAGCATTTTCAATACTTGGATGAAAACAAATAACGAGAACTTACCGTCAGGGACTAATGACAGCAATGTCCTAAGTTTTAATCACTTTCTCAAGTGTGCCGTTTATAATGAATGATTCTACACAAATGAGAATATACCGCAGAGTAAGATACAGAAGGAGCGCTACGGCCCTGGTATCCATTTAAAAAATCCGATTCCTATTCATTTCATCGCTCTCAAGGGTATGTAAATGCGAAGCTCTCACTCATCTTGTAAATCAACCTCACACTCGTCCTGTACTTTGTACTTGGTTGTCTTCATGCTTAATATTTATAAATTGTCGGCATGTAGAAATTTCAAATCAAAAGAGCAGATTCATTCGTGGCTGCTTTTCACGGTTTTCTAAAAAGAAAATCGAAGTGCATTTTTATGTAAAAGCTTTTGAATAGTTTCTGTATCGCAGAAACTCTGAGACTGTACCATAAATACAGCAGAAATTTATGAGTGGCGTGTTTTACAACCATGGCTTGCCAAAAACGTTCCAAGTCCTGGGTGAATGGCATTTTTGGTCAAGATTTTCACAATTTCTGTTCTTATAGGTTTCTTACCCCTAATACAGCTACTTATGTGTTGGCGTTTCCCTTCTAGATAAAAGTGCCACAGCGTGTTCGTCTGCCCAAATTGTGGCACTTGTTACATGTTGAGAATTTAATGACTGAAATGTTTCGTGCTACTGAAAACCAATATTTTGAGAAATGAAATCAAGCAGTTTTCTCGGATGTTTTTAATTAAAGGCCGGGAGACACAGAGTTTAATTTTTATTCTCCGCATTCGTTAAATACAATACATGATGCTTTTTCAGTAATTCAATTATTTCTTTATTGCAGCTGCAAATGATACGAAACCAGTAAAATGGAAACAACACTATCATTTTACCTTACATCATAAAATTGCTTCTTCGAAACAAATATTTTTATTTGCAATTTCAACGATTTGGATTGGAATTGCAATCAAATTTACACTTTCTTCGTCTTAGTAAATATTTTAATTGTAAGTCTTCAAAGTTCCTTTGCTGAGTATAGTTATTAATGATGAAGGAAATGAGCTAAAAAACTTAATTTGAAATCTTGCACCACGGCACAAATAGCGTGTTGGATTCCTAACCAGTTTACGTGACCTCAAAATTTATAGTTTTAATTTCTTTACACGTTATAGTTAATTACACATTATAAACAATATCTGGATTACAATCCCATACAACAAAGCTGAGAGTAGAGACGAGTTAAAGACTGAATTTGAGAACACTGTAAATAATTCTAAAAAAAACAACGCTGAACTAATTGAGAAAATGTAATTGAAATTTCAATAACGATTAATTTAGAGAAAAAATTAAAACATGGAAATTTATTCGTGGAAAACGTTTTGTGGTAAATTAAAAGAAATCTAATTTTAAAGAAGTTAAACTAAAATTAACGCCAAAATGTTTTTTGTTTAATTAAAAACCGATTTAAGTTAATCCCAATATCTCAAAAAACTGCTCAAAATGACCTGCTTCTAACTCCCTATTTAAGGTGTATTGTAGCCAGCTTCTTTCGCATTTCGTCGTCCTTGTCGTATGTGGGTTAGTCCGACCAGGTATGAAGGTTGTGGAATTTTAAAATACCATCTTTAGTGAATTACGATTCATTCGGTCTAGAAACGACCTGCTCTTTATGTACAAAAATGCAGAGCTCCAATCTTCTCTCGGAATCTCTTTCCAGTATTCCTTGTACTAGGATATGACGATATGGTTGTAATCTTTCTCAATAAACAACCCTACAAACTATATTTAAGGACACTCCTAATCGTTTTGTGACTCATCTTGTCCACGTTTTAGCGTCTTGCCTGACGACAATGATTATTTCATTTCGGCGGAATCTTGGGAAATTCGAAAAAAATAATAAATAAGTACATTATTACATTACTTTCGAGAAAATTTGATGAAAGTTTGAATTTTAGGGATATGAAAATTATCTTTTACACTTTCCATATCACTATGGAGTACCTGCAGCGGTAGAAGGTGGTTAAACATCGTTGAAATTTTTCGAAAGGACATTAGAATAGCAGATTTTTGGCGTTAGTTAGATGTCGCTCCGTTGAGAAGATCAAAAGATAAAATAAAATAGTGATGTGCATGGAAAATTGGAATTTACGAATCACCCTGTAACTCTAAAATGGTTGATACCCCCTTCCCCCTTGCCATATAAATTTTGCTTGTTTAGATAAGATGTTTCATTACACTTATTTTGTCATACGATATATGCAACAACCTCCATAAAATATTTTATATATTTTTTTTAAAAAGTTGGTATCGCCGCATGGTTTTCTAAATTCAGTAATTTATACAGTCTGGTTCCTTTTTTATATTTGTTTTTATTATTTCAAACTTTTTAGTTGTTTATTTTTTTAACTAGTCGTTCAACACATTTACGTACCTTGTACTGTTATTATTTATGATATCAAGGTGAACAATATTGAATACTACCATGAAGTGTTGTGATCACATTAAAGCATGGATTTCTAAATTTATGGGGCTTCGTCGGCTGTGGCTATCTGCTCACATTCTTGCTCCGGCTCTGCATTTGAAATTGGTCAAAATATTTATGCTGCCATATTTTCTATATTGGTAGCTGATTTTCTGTAAAGTAGATTTGTTTGTATCGTGTAACTAGCCTTCAATGCTTGTAGAAGATTTATCCGTGTACTGAAAAGATTCGATCATATTTCTCATTACAGTAATTCGCTTCTTAGTTTCGCTATGGATGTACATACACGTATATATCAGGTGCAAAATTCTGATCTGCCTTTTTAAACTCATAAATACCTAAACTCTGACCTAGCGAATTTATGTAGCTATTTCAATTATTAAAATGCAAAGATCTTTTCTCGCTGTGCTTTTAAACAGGAGTATTGGAAAGTTCATACAGTGTACAAGTCATACGATTATAGAATGATCTTCTACATTTCATATAGGGCGAGAGATATGGGTACGTTTAGTTACTTGTTTTTGAATTTAAAAGTAATATGATATTTATATGTACATACAGTGTGTTACAAAAATAAGTGCACACTACGAAATTAAATGTAAAATTAATTTAAAGACCGATTAAAATAAATAAATTTTTTTTTTCAAGAATGAAACAAAAAGCCACTTTTCAAAGGGTTGCATAAATAAATTTCTCCAATGGAACCTATAAAAACTACCGTTTTCTTTCGAAATTTCTGCAAAAAGATAACTCAGTTACTCACGATTCAGTTGCTGTTGAAATTTTCCTACTCGATTTGCTCACAAACATCCACATAGCGTTAAACTCTTCTCAAGTGTCTTAAATATTGGCCTAGTGCACTTGTAATGTAGAGCCTGACTAATTATCCTCAATACTTATCACTTTGTTCTGAAAGTATTTCAACTGAATCATAGATTCATCAGTCAAAAGTACTGACTTCTACAACTCTTTTGGTTTTAATGTATGATTTTTATAATATTCCATTATTTCTTTCATATTTAGCTATGTTAGAAATTCAATTTTTCTCACAATACGTTCATGTTCGCCATTTCCGCGAAGTTTTCTTTGTATGGTTTGCGTTAATGGAAATTTATCGCCTTCATTTTGAAGTTGGACATGAATTTTAAGAGTTGATAGTACTGAATTTGTATTTCAAATCGCCCTCTCTTTTTATTACGTCTATATGCGAATGTGTATTGAACATTTGAATCACCTTTCTAATTACCTTTTAATTTAAAAATGTGGGAATTTTTCCCATTTTGGTGCATTTTGTGCTTTGTGCTTTTATGCTTTCTTTGCTCTGTATTAAATGTATTAAAATTAATAGTTATTACAGTATCAATTAAGTAATTCTTTCGTTTCCTTTCTTTAATCATTGAGCCATTTTTTGACATTTTCGTAATTGCTAAGGTGATGCATGGAAATTTCGTTCAGATGTGGTTTAGTCTAGTGAGTACGGCGGGTGGGGTAAAGCTCCCAACCAAGTCCAGAAATAACAAGATTACTTTCCCGTGACTTTTTCCTCATTCTGGTAGATTTTCGAAAAGTGCATGGTAGAAACATGGATCAGTTATTGTCTGTAGCGATCGGTACTCACTGTTTCAACTGATTTAGGAAGTTATTTCTACACAATACCCTTCTGGTTGTTCCAAAAATACAGCATTGTCTTCCTTCCGAACCGATTTAGTCTCGCGATCGACGCTGATGCTTGTTCTGCGTTAAACTGTGATTTACTTGGTTTGGGGTTCTCGAAGTACCTGTACCATTTTTCATCCGCTTTACGACCCGATCTAAAAGGTATAACTTTCAATGCCGGGAAAACGAAACTTTAATGGCAGTTTTTCGCTTTTCGAGTTGCCTGCCGTTAAGCTCATGTCTCATGTGGCACCCATTTTTCAGTCTCCTGGATCTTTCCCATGGTATGTGGGTAATCTGATCACAAATGATTCTGCAGCCAACATTTATTCTCTCAGACATTTATTGTTAAGTTTGGATATCGTCTTTATCGAATAATGCTTGCTCGTCTTCGAATTTTTTAGTTTGACCTGGGCGTTTTTTGTTCTATAAGTCAAAATATCCAGTTTTAAACCTCCTAAATCAACGCAAAAGACAACATGCATGTATACGATGTCTTTCACTCGTGTTTTTCTTTTGGTTCAATATTAAAATCAGTACGTGCCACAAATGATCTTAATTTGGTTCGAAACTTGACTTATTGAACACACGAAACAAGTATATTTTTTTTAATTTAACAGAAAAATTTTCCACGAATAAATATACTTGGACATGTTGTACAGGGTGGATGGAAATTATAGTACACTTATATTTTTTGTAAACAACAGTTATTTTCTGAATAGCTTAGGAGGTACTTAAATCGAAAATACATTTAGTACTGGGTCCGCTATTTTCTATACACTCTAATAATCTTCTGCCAAAACTATCACACAAAACAAAAAGTGATATTGTCTCCTCAACTATTTGAATAAGGGTATCTCTATTTTTGGTTCCTAGAAGCAGCATGTTTAAGTCTATGCCAGACGTGTTCAATCGGATTGAAGTTTGGTGACTTTTAGCAGCTATACCATAAACCGGTTAAATCCTTTGGCGATAATAATCTCAATTAACTGTTTTTTTGTGATCAACAATTATGAGATCGGTTTTTCCCTTGACTGCTGATACCTTCAGCTACCACTACTTTGAGGCTTTGTTTCAATCTTTGTTTGGTTGTTTTGCTGAATGATCTAAAATTCTTACTCTGTTATTGGTTTAGGGTCCAATTTCATCACACTTTCGTCTGTAAAGAGAATTTTGGAACTCTATTTCAAGCTCCTTTCTTTATCGGCTCCAAATCCTTCATTAATCAATTTTTGGTAGACGCTGATCCTATCACTACTGTTTTTATTGGTTAATAAAGGTTTTATTGGCCTAACGTATGCATACTTTCCCCAAGCTATGCTTCTTATGTAGTCCTTTACCGTTGTTCTACTGATTTTTCTACTTGTTTTCTGGTAGTCTGGGGAAATAAAATTTTTATGACGATTCTTGTCCCTACTCCGGGTTTGTCCTTCGCCAGGTAACGAATCTCACTTTTAGTTTTAGGTAAAAGCTTTGAGGGTCTATATGTATCTTTTTTATTTTGTTAGCAGTCTTCTTTCTCTTGTGTCCCTAATCTTACCATTTCCTAGTTACTTTCAGCTGCCGGCAAATTTCGGATATATCGAAACTAGCTTTCCATAATATTTGGATTTATCTCCGCAGATCTACACTTCCAATCACGTTCCAAAAGACCGCATTGAAATACATTTTATGTATAAATCATGCTATTTTTTGAACAAAAAAATATTTTGTTGTAAAAACGTTTTTATTAAAAGCAAACTTGTAGCAATTATTTCATATTCAAACTGATTCGAAAATTTATTTTTAATTTATGACTTTAATTTACGCGTAAGGATTAAAATAACAGGTTTTCTCAAGAAAATTTTAAATTAAATATTTACTTTTAAAATAATTTTAATTTATCTCACGAAATTTGTTGTAATTTTGGAAAATCTCTAGTACTTGACTTATAGCCTTTACTATACGGTGTACAGAATCTCATTAAACGATCGAACTCAGCATAATCGACACCCAATGTAGCAAGTAACTCAAATACATATGCATATTGAAACCAGCAATTTCCTTGAATTTTATTTGGTTGATTGAGTGGTTACGACGAATTATAGTACCTTAATTTCCATTCACTTTATTTGAATACTAATAAGATGGGAAATTCGATAAAAATAACAAATAAATGTATTAATTACATGAATTTTGGAAAAATATCCATGAAAATTAATATTAAGAAAATGACAAACAGTTTTTACACTTTCGAAAATGAGTGTGCAGGTGGTGTGTCAACATTGTTCAAATCTTTGGAAAGGCCAGTAAGATAGTAGATTTATAGTATGAGTTGGATATCGCTGCGTTGAGTTGATCAAAAGATAAAAATAAAATAGTACATATTATGCATACAATGCATGGAAAATTTGTATTTGCAAATCTCCCTGTAACTCTCAAACGGTTGAGATTTCCCCGCCTTCTCCTACCGTACAAGTTTTCGTTTGCCTGTGTCAGACATTTCGTTCCACTCATTTTGACATACCCACTAAAAAACACCCTGTATTTACGAGTATTGCTTAAACAAGGTTTTTGTTAATATATTTCTTATAATGGTAATTCAGTTTGAAAATCATTACTACTTAATAATAAGTATCGCTAATTGTAGATATGATATAATTCGGCTTTTTTAACTTCTTGGAATTGTATGTTTCCCATTTTTTTGAAAGAATTTTTACAATTACAATTCGCAGTCACATATTTATGATTAAGTCCTAGTCTCTTCTCGGCTGCAGTGTTTATATTTGGTTAGTATACAGTAAAATTAATGGAACGCCGTATGTTCCATAAAACTTTAACATAAAACGACTAAATAGCGCCAGCCCCAATCTCCCAAATCCAATTGCCGAGCAAGCTAAAAGAATAAGAAGCAAGGAGAAAAGCTGCTTAGTTTTTTTTTTTTTCTTTTGGTAGCAATTCTATTTCTTTTCCATTCTACTGCATTTCCATGCATGAAGAGCTGAAGTGAATTAGCCCTACTAGGACAGAATTTCCAATTTGTGTGCACTAGGTCAGTGAAAGCTAAGTTCCTTTAAGTTATCTTAGATAATTTTCAGTTTTATTTCTCTCTTATCCCAAGCGTAGCCCTGCAGATGAGAGAATTTTAAATAATATGTTCTACAGCAAATAGTGCTAGTAACACTTGTAACCGATTTGATTTGCACAGATAGCGGAAAAAGAAGCAGTTAGGTGCTAAAGGCCCGCACGCATAGAAACTGTCACAGGTCAAAATTCGAAGTTTCTAACTGACAGCTCGTACTTTGACGGATAGAAGTTGAAAATTCATCATTTTTAATCCGCTAAAACTTAATACTTGACCCAACCTTAAGTTTAGTTAACGCATTGAATGTGGTACCACATGGCTAGAGATAACTCTTGCATAATTTCGTTACATTATATTTTGTTTCTTGCAATAGCTGGCCTCACTAAAGTTAATTTCCACGGGCCGCCACTATACTTCTAGCTCTAACAGAGCTTCATTTATCTTGTGGATCTGGCAGGCAGAGATATTTCTTCAGTATCACACAATGAATTGATGAATTGATACTTTCAAAATTGTCTCGGTATCAAAGAAAAACGGTAATTGATGGACAAAACGGTTTTTTATCCATTATTTTCATACTTAACACGTTCAACCCGGCGTGTACCAAAAGTGGTCCACAGGCATTGCTTTCATCTAGCGGCATGAACTACCACGACTAGTTTTTCCCGTCTAGTGTGGACCAGTAGTGGTTCACATACGTTTCTAATTATATTTATAAAAGCATACTATAAATTGAATAACTGGGAAGAGGCTAGTTAATAATGCACATTGCTAATTAAAAAAAATGGTCATAATTTGGGCAATCACTTCCTGTGATAAACCAAATGAAAGCCACTGATAACGCAAACAAGCACCGAGAGAAGAATAAACATCATATCGACGTCGAAAAAGAACGCCAAGTGGAACGTACTAAATGCTAGACTTTTATGTTTTATTCTACAATCTGAGCCATACATAAATTCTTATTCTAACATGTAATATGCTCTTATATGTATTAGTAATTCATATTTTATACATTCGAAATTTGACTCACGTGACCCACGTATAATTTAGTAAAAGAAAGCCTAATGGCGGACTTTGAATTTTCAAGTGTCTATCGCTAGCAAATGAAAGCCGCTGCGATCCGCATTAGTTCAAAGCATTAAAGAGTTTAATTGTTTGACGACGGTAGAGTGGAAGAATTTTACACGCAATATTATGACTTTTATAACTGAGACAAAACTAATGACATTTATATTGGCATGGTTGAACAAACAATTTATTTCCAAACATAGTGACTTTTGAAAGCTATTAAAAATAAAACTGACTAAACAGACTTGATGTTTTGATGATTTTATTATTTTTAAGAGGCTAAAATTTTATATAAATATATTAAGCACTATGGGAGTTATGATGCGTACAAGAACGGTACATAGAAAGTAGAGATCCCAATCTCTTTAACCAATTGTTTCCCAGTTTAACCCTTTTTCATCATTCGACGGAATAATCCGCGAACGAAAACTCTCTCTTATCACCAAGAGCGGAATAGTCTGCGCAAACAGTTTGAGGAAAATAAATAATTTTGGTAATCCTGCAACCTTCTTTTTCATTAGAACAAACAGTAAAAGTCTTGCCGACGCAAGGTATTATGGACAGGCGATCAGTTGAGCGCGTCGAATTTTTGAGTACATCGCGCATTTCAAGCGGTGATGCAAAAGGGCTAACTGCGTTACATGTATAAATGAAGCTTGATCTAAACCTCTATCCTTCTCCGGTCACATTTATTTTTGCACTTTTTTCGGCCTACCGAAAGAAATTTTTTTAAGCTAAGCCGGTTTAAAATCTTTTTTACAAGCTTGAAATCTTCTTTAAATTGTTGAGTTAAGACAATTAGGTAAAATTTACTAAATCTCTTTCGAGTTGTATATCAAATTTTGAAAGGACTTTGTTTTAATTTAATTTATTTGTTTGTAGTTCTGAATTATTCTAGTTGGACTTGATTTTGAATAAGTTATTCCTTATGTTAGTTTTATTACTTTTGTAGTGCAAAGTAAGATTTTTCTTTTTAATTGTATATGCTATTGAATGAACTTAAATATAGTACAATAATTTACTCATAGTATACTAGATAATCATAACATAAAAACGTTGCTAATATTTCACATTTGATTAGTGTTCTCTTTTATTCCATAATTCCACAACGTCGGATAGAAATATAACATATCCGTCAGAAATTATCTGAAGTAGTTAAAGATAATTTGATGAGAACTCGAATTAGTGAAGCCTACGATCATATTCTACTTCTACATATAGCATAAGGTGCAACGAATAGGAAATAGCCAGACCTCATTATCCTCCTCGTAGTCGTTGACATCGTCGTCATCGTTTTTGTCTCTTCTTTTTCTTCTCTTCCTCTAGTGAATCCGTGCACATTTCGTGAAGCTTGCCAAGCCCCTAAAAATAGTTGCCAACAAAAACTAGCACGCATTAATTACAAGTTTGAAGGGACTTCATCAGTTGCCTTCCTCCTATAGTTACCTAAGTAGACTACACTTTTGCCGGGAATAGTCTCGGGTAGCTATTTTGAAGGCTACTTAAAGCCTCTTGTACTGCCATAACACTTTATACGATACCGAATTTCAATGTTACACTTGTGCTTAAAGTGGTTTCGTCATGACTCTCGCAAGGCGCACAAGTATGTAAACGCCTACAAGTTGGGAAAACTCTTGTCTCTAAACATACTTCAAGTTAGTTAGGAATTGCTAGTACTTGTCATAAAGGACAGCCAAGGAAAATGTTGTTCCATACAGATGTGTAAAACGACTTTATTACACTGAAGTCTGCTCTGGTGATATCCCCATAAGTATTTAGTTTTGCGCTTATTATCGATTTCTTTACGGCTGGTGTATCCGAATTTGGTCTTTTAACACTTTAACTTAAAAGCTCGGGCTCGCCTCTGACCAAGGAAAAGGGATTGACAGGATATGGTCGAGCAATTACAATCCAAGCTTTGTTGTCCTGCTAAATCGGTTTAGACTAGGTAATTTGTAAAAAAACCCGAAAAATCTAGGGAGCTGAAGTCAACTGTACTAAAATAGGGGGCAGAGAGTCATCGTCCTCGAACATTTTTTTACAGACTTCAAGATATTTACCAGGGAAGCCCCCCCATCGATACTGTAAAAGCAATGTTTGATTTGGTTTAAAGTTGTCTTATTGTTCTGTTAGAGAAACCGAGAAAGCAGAAATCAAACGAAGAAACTTTTTAACTCTCAATTTTGTTTTGAATCCGGACAGCTAGTCGGAGCTGTATGCATCTAGAGAATGTGAGCTTCGATGCAGAAAAGTACTGTTCGCGAGAATTTCATACGCGGAATGCTGACTCTCAAGTCCCACGCTCCATGTTTTTCCGAAATAAGATTACTTACAGACTGCGTTGGAGGATAGGACTTGGAGGCCCAAAATACCCAAACATTTTCTCAAACAATTGAAATTTTGGAGCCGCCTGGCGACTATCGCATTTCAATCTATGCGATTATTTGATTTGCGAATTAAGTTTAGCGCGTAAGTATGCTGATAAGACTTAAACAATTATGACGCTCTAGCGCTCGTCATCAGCCCTAATTTATAATTGCGTTCTCAAAGCTATGCAAAACGTAATTGCCCGAGACCATTTTTCGTTTATTTGTTATTAAGAAAGCACTTTTCATTACTATCCCTATTAAAACCGATCTCTTTAAGTGCTATCAATACCACTGTATGAAGTAAACATTTTCTCGTTCTGCTAATGGTCAGCTTATTGTAAATAACACGCGATTGACGGAAGTTTTTTTCTCCACTCTAGAATTAGTCTACACTTGAACTAATGAGCATTTATGATGCCTAGATGAGCTCAGTAGATAGCTCGGGCAGCGGATTGTAAGCATTCGTTATTACGAATTTACGCAAAGAAACTTCAGAATCCGCTACCGTAAAACACAATGTACGAGTATACGAGTATATCTAAAGGGAATTAAACGCTGTGAAATTTCCAACACCAGATTGACTTAACTTAAAATTTTTGGAGCTGATCTTTTGCCGAAACATAACACTCCTTAGTACTTCGCTTTGAGCTAGGAAAATAAAAATGGTTCTATGCCAGAAATCTTTCATTTTCTCTTCTTTAATTCTTTTTGAAAAAATGAAAATATTAGTCATACCTAATGGAGAGAAATGAACGCAGAACTAATTGATATTAACTGGGCTTTGAGTAAAGATAATCTAAACAATAAGATGTGTCACTATCTATATAACCCGAAAGCTCTAACCCATAGAGGCATATTCTAAAACGTTATCGCTCCCGAGTCAACGGTGTATACCGAAAAGTAATTTTAAAAAATAAAAGACCAAATTAGACAGGGAAATTCTGAATTTATTCTCACGAAACTTCTACAAGACTGCCTGATTTTTAACAAATATTGCTTTACTATTGTTCGGGTATTGCTCTAATTCTGAAATTCTGCTGATACCATGTCTGCACAGTTTTACCTCTGCTCTTCAAAGCGTGATCAAATGATCGTGAGCAGATGAATGCACTCAGTGTGTTCTACCGATATTCTAGATGTTATACATTGCATACCATAATTCCTACCCCCTGAGATAGATGCGTATGCAGGTAAGGTCAGCTATATAAGGGTAACCAAAGACATACTGGGTTCGATAACGATTGATTTAGTGCTACGTATAGAGCTGAAATAAGCTGTGATAACGATGCAGATGAAGATGAAAAATCCGAAATTTTGATAATATGTTGTTACCGTTTGATTTTCAAGGAGCTTTATCTTAGATAGGTTCTCTTGGTGATAGGTTTTTTTTTTCTAGGGTAATGTTAACGTAAGTTGAAGATGAATTTATTTCATTAAACGATGCGGAGTGTATGAGTATGTCATCCCAGTGTAGGGAATGCCCTAAATATAAGGCATATTTTTATCACATACATATGCAGCATATTTTCTCTTTAGTACATATACTTTATTATATCATTTATTGTCTATTTGTTTGTTTCTCGATCACGCCTAAACGATTGGTGTGATCATCTTCATTTTTTTGATAGAACGTTCTACATATTCCGACTTAATGCGCCAAGTGAATAAAAGCCAGCAAATGTCTAAATTCCTGATATTTATAGGAAATTCAGGCTATTTAAAAGTGTATAAAATAGAAAGCGACGCGGATTTTGAGGATTATTTTGGTATGTACATGTTTAAACTTTGCAAAAACAAAAAATTTTTATAGTTTAAGTAATTTTTAACTATTACGAATACTTCTATTTTTCCAAATATCCATTTATGATGAAAGGAAAGATGTTAAAAGATTTTAATTCCTTTTAATAAATGAAAACTTTAGTAAGCCAGTCTAATTTCTGCAGGAAAAAATTAAAGCAAATTGTTTCCAACTACAAAAATCTGATAGAATCCATTTTTGGTAAGTGTTTGAACAGTACTTAATTGACTCTATGCTCTTTTAATTTTTTCCTTATCTATTTAGAATGTTCCTGACTAAGATAGAAAGGACACTATACGTGTATGATGTTCAAGTAGAAGCCGCCTTAAGGGCATTAAAAATAAAAGTTACTAAAAAAATGGTCCAATGGATAATGAAAGAATAATAATTTTTTTTTCTTTAGTTAATTTATAACTGTTACTTTTCCTAAAAGGAAAAGGAAAAAACTAATTACTCTTAATGATTTTTATAATTAAGTGTTTAGTAAATAGCATTATAAATCGTGATTTGTTTCGTCTTCATAAGGGAAATGCACCGCAACTCGTTATTCAAATAAATGATTTTGTAGCGCCGTATATACACGAGCTTTTTAGAAAATAAAATTTATTATTAACCCTTACCGAACGAATGACACCATATTCGCGACATTATACGGTAAATAATTCAAGAAAATCGAATGCGGCCATACGGTGGCATGACGTGATATTTCAAAAAAATTGTTAAGCCATTATTACACCTATCTCGTGCAGGATTATTAATTATGTACTTTTTCTTGACTAGAAACAACGTTCGTTAAGGGCTAATTTATTTTCACAATCAGTTCTAAACTAATATCCATAATAAACTTATATAATGTTATAAACTGCTTCCAGGAGTCATTTTGAAATGAGTTTTGCCTGAATATTTCTGTACGGAGGAGTCAAAGAATAACTAATTTTATTATGATTCCTTCAATCAGGTTTTCATTAGCTCAAACGGGCATACTCCATACAAAAATTACTTTTCCATTAGAAAAAGAACTGATTTTTTGATGCCCATGAATCAGTTCCACATCAGTTTTAAATTGATTTATACGGAATCAAATCTTTTTTGCATGTGAGAGAGGGTGGTGTAAAGCTTTTTGTTTATACTTTCCCAGCCAAATTTGTTCAAACTTATTTTGTAAGGTCGACGTTCTCAAGGTTCGAGGCCAAACATTCAAATAAAATTTTACGAAGGTACTTTTTATTCAAAATCGTTTTTAAGGCTATTTTCCACCGAGTTTGAAAAAGGATTGAAAATATTTCCTTTACAAAAATAAACAAATACAAAACTGTAGCTGTTATATAGACCGATCATATTCAAAACCCAGCAAGTGATTGCATTTAAATAAAAATGCACAGCCAACAGCCCGTCAGAACATCACTCTCCTTTCAATTAATTGCGTTAACGACAAAAGAAATTGCCGTAACTGATAAGGTAAATGTCGAAAATTTACGAAACTAGAGAACTTAAAGACTGTGGGAGAAGGCAGCTGCTAAAACTAGGATATAACTTAAAAACTGAAAATGTTATAGAAACCTTCGAACGTAAACAAACTGTCTATGAGCTCGAGATACCTTCTGGGATGAAGAACAAAAGTATTTTTGATATAGCTTGAAACATTTTTGCGAGCTGAGGCTTAAAGTGGTTAGGAGTCCAGGATTAAATTCTTATTTTTAGGTTGATGAGGTTAACGGTGCGACGGGTAGTGATTTGAAATATCTGGTCACAACGGCTATTCCGCGAAAGCTAAAGAGTCAGATATAGTTCAACTAAAGCTGAAGCGATTATTGTTGCAGAAATTTGCTGAAGGCTGGATAATATTGGCTAGTTGAGAATGATGTGGCAGTGAAGTCGTCGGGCAAAGACGGTATTGCAATGGAGAGGGTTAAACAGACGCCTTAAAAGATGAAAACTTTGTTACGCTGGTTAGTAGACATGTTAAGATCTTCCGAATTGTCCATTGGCCTTTCATGGCAGTTAAGATAATCAATTCTGTAACTATAATTTGTTTCATCGTAATTTAAGAAAGAAATGATAATTATATTGTCATTTTCATAATAAATAAATTCAAGTTTTGGTAATTTAAGTAATAATAAGTAGGATAAATTTGAATTACTGTTGATTCCAGCGAGTTCGAATGGAATTAAAATATTTTCTTTACATATATAGAACAAAAGCAAAACTGTACTTACTAGATCGATCATTTTCAATTACCTGCAAAGGAATGGTTTAAATAAAAATGAACAGCCAACAAAAACTATTCAAAACGTACTCCTTCACTTTCGACGCATGTCAAAACCTCCTTTTAACTTCCTATTTAAGGTATATTATAGCCGGCCTCTTACATAGTTGGACTTGTCCCCTGACAATTTCATTTTGAAAACAGCTGCTTTTAGTGCTCTGAAAGTGCAAGTTATATCAGACAAGCCCATGTCCAATAAAGGTCACATGAGCATCTTAAAGTACATTGCAGATATCAAGGTCTGCCTTAAATTAGACTATATGAACAAGAAATTGTGCTTCGGTAAGAGATTCAAGATCTCCATTCCTACCATAAACGAGCGGATTTGATTGGCGAAGGTCCCAATCTAGATCCGAAAAACCTTAATTGGTACACTAAAGGCTCGAAATCGGAACATGGCACTGGAGTTGGTGTCTTTGGACCCAATACTACGGTCTCGATTGCAATGGACATGTGGCTCAGCGTCTTCCAGGCCGAATTCTATGCCATCATAACTTGTGCCCAGCTGAACCTCAACAAGCCACACTAGTTTGGGTACCGGGGCACTGTGGTTTTGAGGAAAATGTAATCGCGGACAAACTGGGCAGAAAAGGGTCATCTATTAGGTACCAAGGCCCTGAACACTACTGTAGCATTGGTTGGTCTACAACCAAGATTGTGGTGGGTGGGGATGGGCAAAAATTAAGCAAGTTCTATATTGGAACCATTGTTCCTCACGGTTACGACAAGCTAAGGAGCTTATTACACTCTACTCCTTTACCAACACCACTGTCCTCAGCAGAGCCGATCTAAGGCTGCTGGTGCATTACTTATCTGGCCACTACGGGGTCAGACTTCGCCTTCATGAAATAGGTCTGTCAGTTGAGACGAAATGTCGTCTGTATCTAGAGGACGAGGAAACAACAGCTCACATTTTTTTGTGACTGTCCGGCTTTGACACGGATTAGAAGTGGGACTTAAGCTCAGCTGGGGTCCGTAATTCTTCTGTGGGTGACTTTCTGACTTTTCTTAGGGTAATGGATTGTCTACTCCACTAACGGGTCTTTGGCAAAAAATCATCATACGGATACCCCCCGTTTCTCCTCACAATTACAATTATAAATACAATAGCTGGCCTGTTAATTAACTCATTTTTTGTGTTAAAGGGACTCGAATAAAATTCATCTTTCATCGCTCCCCATAAGAAAAAGTTCATTGGAGTTATATCAGGATATCTAGGAGGCTAAGGAATCAATCCACATCGTCTAATCCTTTATTCTTCAAAAAATCGTATAACAAATTTAGCTGATAATTACTTACCGTTTACTTTTACTTAATTACTTAATATGAATGGTCCTATTAAATAGTTACCAATTATACCAGCCCAAGGTGATTGGAAGGAAGGTTATGGAAATTTATAATATCATTCGTACTGAATTGCAATTCATCCACCCGTAAAATTCGGTTTAAAATTCCTTATTCTCTCTGTCGCATTCAGAATCCAAGAGCATTACTCCAATCTTCTCTCGGTATCTCCTTCTCAGTGCTACGATGATAATGATATAGGTGTAATCTTTCTCGATGAATATCCCTCCAAACTTTAACTAACGACACTCCTTATAGTTGTGCGAATCGTCTGCCCGTTTCAGAGTTTTACCTGACAATGGTTATTGTTGGAAATCGGTAGCCCAGATCGCGATTTCTTGTTATTTGAAGTAACACTTCCGGTTTCTTTTAAAATTTGGAAAATCCGTGAATTTACTCCTCTTTGGGGTATTCGATTAACGAATTTCCTCCGTCAGTCTTTTTTTCGTTTCCGTCTACCTCACCGTAAATTTAATTCCACAAAAGTAAATTTAATTTTTCAATTATTTCTGCTTAAGAACACCCATAGTTCATAAGTTATTAAAATAATTCCATTAATCTTTTGACTTGACTTATCTGGAGCAATAATTAAAATCAAGTACCTCTTTCCGCTAGCAAACATTTCCGACCTTCTTTTTGGACATTTTATTTATTTTACGAATTTCCCAATAGGAGGGATATTAGACAATAACATACCAATCAGGATTTTCTAAAGAACAGGTTTTTTTTTTCTGCTTTTACTACTATTTTACATGGGCATATGGTACCTACCTTTTTATAACGTTAATAAGATTTATTATAATATTTACGTGAATTTCGGGGAAAATAGGGAAAACCTAAATTTTAGGAAGATGAAAACAATTAAAAAATTATTTCCATTTTCAAAAGTGAGTGTATTTGCAATGGTAAAAAAACAATGTTAACATCTTTAGAAAAAACATTGGACTAGTAGAATTTTGACGTGAGTTGGATGTCGCTGCATTATGTAGCTTGATAAAAATAAAGTAATGGTAACCTGTAAGTATAACACCTGGTTGTGATGGTCAGGAAGGGGACCATATAATTTATTTATTGTTTATCTAGGCTAGATCCTTCATTCCAATTATTTTGGTATACTCTGTATAAAGTGTGTTACTTTAATGTCTGAACAGGGGTATGCGTTTGTTTTTCAAGTTATTTTGATTCGACAGGAAAAATAACATGCCCAATATATGTGACGCTGGTAGCGAAAAAGATAAATTATTTATGCCAATATAAGTTAATTACTTTTCGTTTCCGAATACTGTTTTTGCTCGGAGAATTTTGTTAATACTCCCTGTTTTTATAGCTAGTGAAGTAAGGAGTTTTAAGAGGTTCAATAATCCAAACAAAACATAGAAATCGGTTCAATATACATTAATTATCACTCTAGACTATTCTTACAATGAATTTGATAAAGTTAAAGTTAGGACGGTAAAACTGTAGTATATTGCTGTGCGGGTTATTGATAGTTGATATCATTATTTTAACACTAGGTTTACCAAGGTGTAATTTTGACCTCTCTGAGAAAACTTTTCATTAATTTTCTTCAAGAAAATTTTTGCCGTATTTTTTGAAAATATTCTACTTCCAAAAATATGTACATAGTATACCTATTTTTACCAATGGGGTCATTTTGACCCTTCGAGTTAATTTTATGCAGCTCAATTTATTTGGTTACTTTCTTTTATTCAACAGGCTATGCGAAGAAAAAAATAATGAAAGGTGAAGTAAGTACCTCATTTTTTTTTTCATAATCACTCAGCAAATTATTGAGCACATCAGATTATGTACAGAAGTAGAGGCTTTGCAAGTTTTAGGAACGGAATGGAAGCTTACGAAAGAAGAATTTTGTGCATTTTTAGCAATTCTATATGCACGGGGTGCATACGAAGCCAAAAATTTGAAGATATCATATCTTTGGTCTAAAAAATGGGAACCTCCTTTTTTTAGACAAACCTTCCGCTTCATCCGCTTTGATAAAAAATCTGAACGGAGTCAACGACTTCAAAATGATAAATTTGCTCTAATATCAAGAGTTTGGCCCGATTTTATTGAAAACAATATATGCCTAATAAACCAAACAAATTTGGCATAAAATTTTGGCTGGCATCGGATGTAGCTACAAAATACGTCATAAACGGGTTCCCTTACCTAGGCAAGGATGAAGTAAGGCCATCTTCGATACCTCTTGGTGAATTCGTGGTGATGAAATTAATTGAACCATATGTCAATTTATATTTTTTCTAATTAAATACCCAAAAAGGTCATTTTGACCCCTTTGGTAGAAATAGGTATAAGTCAACTCATGGTAAACCTAGTGTTAAAGAAGTTTATAATTTTAAAATCAAAATAGTTTTCGCATAATTTTTGTAATTTCACAATCACAATCAAGGGTTAAACAAAACAAAATTTAAGAGGCGGCACTCCGAAGTCTATCGTACGACTCTATCTATATAAATATTTTTAACAAACGGGAACAGTTAAATTGTTCGATAAATTAAAAAGACGAATATTAAAGAGCGCTCCTTATAAACGCAATTACTATATTTCCATGCATTGGGTTGAGTTGGAGTTGAATATAAATGGCAGGATTCAACCCACATCTGTTTCCTTGAGCATTAGTGGGGTAGCGCAGAGGTAAATGTACGACTATAATAGAAGTGAATGTGAAAAACATTTTCGTATTGAAAAATAGCTCAAAGAATTAAAATCATTGTTTCTGCAATAATTCACCAATTTTTGAGAAAAATATGATAAGCATGTCCCAAAGCACCATTGCATTTATTCCATAATTCTGTCCTGCACAGAAATATGGCATAAAATCATAATAATTCAATGAAGCCTAGCTCAACCTGAATAGTTTTATGAAATGTTAGCTAACTTAACGTGCTTCTCTGGCAATGACTGGCCTGCATGGAAACATGATAAATATGTTTGATTCTGAATTATTCTGGAAAAAATAAGATAATTATCTAATCAGAAATATTCTTATTTAAAAAATGTTGGGTAATTAGTATTTAATGCCCATTTAAACACTGCCAAGAGAGTGAAATAAAATTGAGGCATCGAAATAATTCTAACGAAGCAATTTTTTAACATTAGTAGCACATGTTTCTACAACATGGTTTTTTTGCAAAATCAAAGTGGCAGCAATGAACTTCATAATTGAGCTTATTTTTCGTAATTAACAGATATAAATAGGGCCCCTCAGACTAACGCCAGTGTCATTAGTCATTCAAGACGGAAAAACTGGCCATAAGAAGATCGCTAATAAATATCTTTTTTTGGGAAATCACATAAAGTGCATGCCACCGCTGCGGGCCGGCTCCCTGTAGTCCTGCTAATCAATTACAACCAATTAACAGCCTAATATAACACACGCCATCCCAAGCATTTCATATATTTATGGTTTCGTGATTTAATCCATGCCTGTTCCGCCGGATATCCACGGTGACTGGAAAGTGAAGACAGTGCTGCTGACAGACTATGCTGTGGGCAGCGGGACGGACTATATATTATAGTCGCCGGATTCCAACCCGAAAGAACAGGACCACTTGCGTGATCAGCATTCATAAAGCGGGAAGGAGCAAGAAACGCGACTGAGATCAGGTCAGCTCCTATAGCACGAACAGACGACGGCTGACCCCGATACCTGAAAGTTATTTATTACCAGCAACACGTACGATCCACCAATTTCATTTTTTGTCGCGACAAAGCTATCATAACTTTCATTTTTATTCCATGTAATTATCACCAGAAACGGTGCGGTGCCGGAGGACCGGTAATTCTGCTGCCCTTACTTAATTACTGGCGGCAAATTTCCTTTGGTTTTATGGATTGAACACCAAATGGAACTTCATGTCGAGATTAGGAATCGGGGACAACAAATTCCTTGATCAAACACAGGAAGGGTGATATAAGCAGAGACCAATTTCATGTTTGCCTGTGTAACGTTACCGGAAAATGTCGATAATTTTGCCGGATTAAACCATGTCGATATGAAATTTAAGGTCTTGCGGTCACCCCCGGTTCAACCAAGTTAATTTCGCTTTAATTTGAATTGTGTCAGCGTGAAAAAGCAATATTTAAACGGTAGAGCACACGGCAGAGTAAGCCCACGTGCTTTGTCCTAAAATATTACCTTACAAATAAACGAATTCTGTTGATTTTTGCTCAATGAATTTCGCACCAGCGAAAGTAATCAACAGAATTTTTGCAGAGATTGGATATAATATTTGTTTCGTCAATATTTTTGATTATTTTTACTTAACCATAAAAATAACATTTTGTTTTTTCTTATAATATCAATTTCTGAAATATTTGGTAATGCGTAAAAATGTACTTTCCATTATCTAACCAATTGTAATTTATGAATGGAGTATTGAGTATATTTATATTATTCGAAATTCGTATGATATACATTTCAAAATACTCAACTATTTTGTGATTTTAAGACATAATTTTTTTCTTACTCAAACAATTGATAATTCATAGTTCACGAATTTTTGAAATAGTCGAATAATTTGTAATTTTGAAGCACAATATTTTTATTATCCAAACAACGGGTAATTCGGGCCTCCAAATTTGAAAATATCCGTAGATAGAGGATACATGTTATGTTTAGACATTAACATCACATGTCTCATAATAGATGTCACAACATGAAATGATATGAGATATATGACGAAGCATATAATACGCGTGATTTTCGACACATTGGATGTGATATGAGCATATTAGAAGTCAGAAGTTTCATAGTTGTGCTTCATTCTGAAACATGATGTGTGATATCATACAAGTTGTTTCTTAGTGGGTATGTGCAAATGAGTAGGATGAAACCCCTAACCTAGGCAAACATGGAGGTGGGCCATCTCAACAATTTAGGAGTTACAGGGTGATTCACAAATTCAAATTTTTCAAACAGGCTCACCATAAAGGATCAGGGCTTGAAATATTACTTTGAATATTATAACTTTGTTATCAAATCTTAATGTTGATATTCTGTTTATGAAGGGATATATTATGTCAATTAGGAGATTTATTTTCTTAAGAATTCATAATATATGTTTAGAATAAGTAAGGGTGTTATCTAATGTAACTTTTTGGTGACATTCCATGTCACTTTATTGTTATTTATGGTCAGGTTGTTGTTTGGTAAATGTCTTCGTTTTCTTTTACGGGTAAAGAACATAGCTTGAATTTTGTTAGGATTTACTAATATATTTCATTTCTTAAAGTACTTTTGAAAGGTGTCTGGCTCGTATAATTGCCTTATTTGTGCGAGCTAAAGATAGCAGTATTATCATCAAAGATAAATAAGAGAAAGTTTGGCATATTTGGGAAGTCAGTCGTGTATAATTTGTGTAGTATTGGACCTATGATAAGACAGAACCTTGCGGATCTCCGGAAATGGTTTACCTTACTTCGGAACTTAAGTATTTTCCATTTAATATTGTAATAATAAAATAATAATAATAATAATAAATAATAATTGTACTCAGAGTATTTTGGTTAAATTGCTAAGGAGGCTGATAGGACGATAACTTGAACTATCA
This sequence comes from Philonicus albiceps, assembly GCA_963969385.1. Classification (NCBI taxonomy): domain Eukaryota; kingdom Metazoa; phylum Arthropoda; class Insecta; order Diptera; family Asilidae; genus Philonicus; species Philonicus albiceps. The sequence continues at coordinate 21,985,855 of OZ017776.1, read as the reverse complement.
CTTGATTTTCCAGACTGTAGCAATAGTTACGCTATCCCTGACGGTAACCCCTTTCACGCACAACCTCTTCCATGCACTCCAGTTACTGCATATGGATATATTGGCATAGTTTATCCGACTTATGGTGAGGGAAAGAATGTGGGACTTATTCTTCAACTCTTTCTTTAATTCCGCTATTACATAAAAACGTCTATTGAATTATCAATGTTTGATTGATTTTTAATTGCAATAAGAGATGAGGTTAATAAGTTCAGTTTTTATTTTTTTAGACTTTGATAGCATACCCAGTTAGCAGCTTTAAAATTGTAATGTTCTCAATTTCGCATATTTGGGGTCGCGCATAATATCATATAACTGGGAAAATGATCAATTGATAGCGCATTTATTATTGAAGGTTGGGATAACAATGCAGGGCAGTTAATCAGAAAAATATCTAGTACCGAGGGATTTGTTCTGACTTGACTTGGAATAGGGGTCAAGTAAATGAATGTATAATTGGCCTCAAGCTCATGTAGGGTATTGTCCCAACAGTAAGTACTAAGGCAGCCCCAAGTTTGATGTCGACAATTTAGGTGTACGTCGATGATAAAGCTGCGCCCAAAGCTTTATTAAATCATTTCTTAACATGCCTCTGTTAGTTGATCCACTATCTGAATAATTAAGCACACACTAACCTTATTGGATCATAATGGGTTGATCGATAGTTTTAATCAATGGCAAAGGCAACTCATCCTACTCTGGAATTCAGCCTATCTAGTCCGAAATCGTTGTAATTGGGATTTGAGAAAGAGATATTAGGATTTGATCCGGTTTCAGTAATTAACACAATATTTATTTTTTATCAGAAACAAAATTAAAAAATATCTCTAGCATTCCAAGTAATTATCTTAACTTGTCATTCATTGCTAAGATAATTTAAAGCTAAACTTGTAATTACATTAAACTGCACGTCTTTGTCTCGACAGAGTCTTACATACTCGTAGTTTTGAAACTAGTTTATTAGTTAGGATTTGAGTTTTTTCTATACTATACCATTAGCGACATTACCTACTTTAGGTAGATTAGGGTTATCACGAAATTATAATGTAATTTTTCATAGGTTGGGATTAGAATCCTCTGCAAAACGGTGAAAAAACCTCGAGATTTGTAGAATTATTGGGTTTATTTGCAGATAGTTTTTCTCGGAATTTAATGTAGCTCCTTCGATTTGGGTAGTTTGGGTCCATGAAGTTGTGATTACTATGGGAATTTGCAGATTTTACCATTTCTGGCAACATACAATTTGCAGTGACATGGTAACTTGAGCAGTGTGCACAGAAAGTATAATAAAGTGGCAATACCCATTCTTTTGGCAAATGCTGCATTATGTCATTTGTTTTAGAAATATTTAGGGACAATTTCATTTGACAATTGTCCTGTTGATAACACTATACTTATCATGAAGTTAATTTAGGGTTATCAAATTTTGTACTATATGCCAGGTGCACCGGAAAGTCTTTACCGGTTTTTTAAATGAATAAACATTAAATTTTGAAGAAAATGGAAAAAGTTATTTATTCAAAGTATTGACCATTCGATTCTAAAAACTTTTTCAATCTTTCTTACAATTAATGAATTCCATCCCCAAAAAACCGTTTATCCTTTGAACCAAACAATTCATCGAGCCATCTTTCGACTTCTTCGAAATTTGCAAAGTACTGCTCAGCCAGCGCGTGTCTCATTAATGAGAAAAGATGATAATCAGACGGAGCCAGGTCTGGGTAGTACGGCGGGTGCAATAATACGTCCCATCCAAGCGATTTAAATGCGTTTTGCACCGGTTTTGCTGTGTATGACGGTGCATTGTCATGCAACAAAATCACTTTATCGTCTCTTCGGATTTATTCTGGACTCTTTTTCATCAAAGTATGGTTTAAATTGGGGCCTCTGATAGTTCAGTTGTTAGCGCGCTGTCCTACCGTCCCAGAGGCTGTGGGTTCGAATCCCATGAATAACCATGGTCTCCTGCGCTACGTGGTAACACAATGGGCCAAAATTGGCCTAAGTGTGCCTTTCTAGGCAGCCACAGCAACCTAACCTAACCTAACCTATGGTTTAAATTTGTTATTTGTTATTTGTAGCGATCAGTATTAACTGTTTTACCAGGTTTTAGTAGTTCATAATACACCACACCACCCTAGTTTCACCAAAAACAGAGTATTATCTTCTTTCCGAATCGATTGGGGCTTAGAGTTGATGGGCTATCATGGCCAGACGATAAACACGATTTTTTTTTGCGTTTTGGATTTTCATAATAAATCCATTTTTCATCATCCGTCACAATCCGATGCAAAAATTATTTCTTTTCCTACCGTTGAAGCAGCACTCCACAAATGGTTTTTCGGTTTTCCATTTGCCTGTCATTCAGTTCATGTAGCACCCATCTTTCCCATTGTTTATGAGCGCCACCAATTGCCAATTGTTTTTGAGTTTGGGTTGGGTGTTCGTCCAATAATTCCTGCAATTCTACATCCATTAATGTTTTTGGTCTACTCGAACAGTCTTTCTAATCAATATCACCACTTTTAAATTTTCGAAACCATGTGTCACATTTTTTTTTTGTTGAAGCATTCTCTTCATAAGTTTTTACCAGCAAACGATGACTTTCAACGGCCTTTTTCTTTTGAGGAAATAGGAAAAGCAATGCATGCTGCAAATGCTCTTCTTCAAGCAGGAAATTCCGATATATTCACAGAGCTATAACACTATGACGCTATTATTTAGGTGGAATGATATATGTTTTGCTTTTAAAGCTTAATGACAGTAGAATAATATGATATATATGTTAATTTATTTCTTGTATTTCAAATCCGGCTAAAGTGATTTTAAATGTTAAGTAGTTTTTAGTTTTTAAATAGCTATTTGTTTACTTTTTAGTATCCGCAGTTCTCTTCAAAAGCTCCATCTTTGTATGGGAAAAATATATTATATATTAGTAGACTTCTTTACTTACAAATTTAAAATTGCATAATTTCACTGTTGTGATTAGTTAGTAGTAAAAAAATACTGTAAGAGCGGCAAATGATCTGGGAATTTCTTAAGTGGCTGAATTCTTAGCGGGGGAAAGCCAGTACCATTTCAGTCGTTCTTTTATTCTAAGGAGACTGCAATAAACACAAATAAGAAAATACGTATTTGGAACCACTAACAATAAGTTTTACAACATTGAAGGTAATTTTTCGGTGCTACTTGTTGCATAAAAAAATTAAATATTGCCTTCCTTCGTTATTTACTTGCACTTTCTGACAAAACGGTCAAACCTTCCAATTAAAATTATAAATTTTTAAGCATTTTGTTTTTATTCCCTACCTCTTGTGTTTTATCTTATTTAAATGTCATTTCCTGTCCTCAAAAGTGACTATAAAATTCTAGGCCAGCACATTAAACAGTCCTTTATAAACAGTCTGTCCTTGAGGTAACACTGTAAAATTAACTTGTGACTAATAGCTTTTCTACGTGCTGAGAATTAAATCGATGCTAAATTATCGCCTTACTTGTTTCACCGCTAAGAATTCAGCCACTTAAGAAATTCCAAGACCCTTTGCCGCTCCTACAGTTTTCCTTCTTACTGCGTGACAACCTATTCAATTATGTACTCCTGAATGAAATTCCACTGGTGATCTTTAAGAATTAAATACTAGCCGGCATGCATTAAAGTAATTATATCCTTATTATTTTATTTCAATAAGATTGGGCACCGGACGTAGTTAAGAGTATATTATACATTATTTTCTTTAACATTCCATTAAATTACCAGGCAACTAATCACAACAGTGAAACAATTTTAAATTTGCAAGAAAAGAAGTTTTAGTTTATGAAATATTTTTGCTTTACTAAAATAAAACTTTTAAAGAGAAGTCTGGGCATTAAACAATAAACAAATAACTATGTCCAAACTAAAAACTACGTACTTAAATTTTTGGTGTACGTATTAAGGGACTATACCCTTACTTGTGACTAAAAGTTTATCATGTCTAGAAATCAATTTTCTAATGCTTAAATGTCACATAAAGGATTTACTAGTTCTTCTTCACATTCATAATACGAATAACTAAAATTTATTCCATTCGCGTTAGTATTAACTAGTGCAAAATTAAATAAAATACAAAATGAAAAAAATACTTTCTAATAAAAACATGCACAATTTTAATCCTCTGGTCCTTTCCTTTTCCTGTTTTTTAAAATAGTTAAATTTTGATTATTTAATTAATAATTTAATTTTAGAAATTCGTTTTTGGATATATTTTGAAATATTTATATGTTTTTATACTTTCCAGTTTTTGTTGAACCTTTTGGCCCTCTCTTCTTACAATCCCACATCAGGTGCGCCATATGGGCAACGTCCCCGAGAGTACCAATTTAGTCTCCGTGCTCTAGATTTAAATCAGGTTTTCTGAAAAATAAATAAATAAATAAATAATTTTTGAAAAATATAAAGTGTGTCACATTCTCGATTTTTTAAAATAATCTTGTTAGCATCAGTTAGTTAGAAATCGCAGAATATTGGGTTTAACTTATGGCGAAATCGAAATGAAGTGTAGACCATATTAGGTATGCTTTTTCTTTTATGACGTAACTATCCCCCTTATAAAAATAATTCTGAGTATATTTCAACAAGCAATATTTCAATTGTCATTAAAAAGTAATAGATGTTTATGCACTTGAATATGAAAATCTATCTACAAGTCCACAATTTACTAAGCGTTAATTAATTAATTAATGGTCTTCACTCTAATCTTGCCAGTAACACATCCCTTCCCATTTCCCCCACATTTCCTCCTACCGCGCCTTGTCTGTTATGGCTGCTGTGGTTAACATTTCAGATCAACGCATTCCCAATGAATCTATTTCTACTCGATCGATCAGTCACCTCCTAATTCTAAACCACCATTTATTGACTCTTTTCTTCCCCTATTTTCAGGCTTACTGTGTGGTCTGCTGACTCCTAGGGTAGACGCTATCTCCTTGTTCGCTTACGCGAATGTAGAATTTATAATACCGTACGTTTACTTTTAGTATACCTCCATAATAAGTTCGAATTTAATTGTATTGATGGAAAGACTAAAACCAATGCTCTAGTTTCTAATCACCAAGAAGGTCTTCCACAATACCATTAAGCTACCCATACCATTTCTCCCAATAATGTAACTGATGATTTAATATCGTTAGTTAGTTCCGAAGGTATCTCCCATCTACAAAAAGCCCGCAATTACTCTAAAAAACCAAACCACTCGACTTGATTTCCTCTCTTAGACCTGTGAACAATCTCCGTTAAATTGCACTTATTACCAAAATGTTTGAGGACTGCAATGCAAAAGCCGTCATATCTTCCTGAAGTTCCAGAATCTTCCCTTTGACTCTGTTTTTAGTCAAATTAGCTATGTATAAAAAAAGCCTACATCGTCAACTTAACCTGATTTTTTCATCGAATCCTACAAATTTGTTATTACTGAGAACAACCTTATTTTCAACCCTCTTTCTTGATCTCCATTAGTCACTCTTTCGTATACAAGACATCACTTAATCCATAGCCGACATATGGCCTTCTTCAATAGCGAAATCCAGGGGCGGCAAATTAAGCATTGCATAGAGAGTCGCACTAGGAGTCGAGCTAAAGGACCCTGTTGTATGTACTAATGCAGACAATCTTCTTCTCTGTTCTGCTCTACTGATGCATATGTTTAAATAGGTCTAACAATGGCTACGAATGCATATCCCCAGGTTAAGTAAGTCCCAAAAATCTTTTTTAGTGCTGGAACTATGAAACGGCCACCAGCTTGTAGCATAGCTGGGTATATGCATACCATCCAGACCCGGCGACTTGTAATTCTCGAAGGAGGACAAAGCATATTCAATGTTTTCCTCTGTTACAATCCTCGATGATATGTACCTGTCATGCCTAGCGATAGTTCTCCTTTCTGGTGAGTTCACTAGGTTGTGATTCAATTAAGTCTTTTGACTGCCTGGAAAATGGGTTTCAAGCAAGATTTTGAATGCTTCTTGTTTGGCGCCCGTATGTCCAGCTTCAGCTTTATGAAGGGAGTCCATCTTGGCCGTGTTATCTTTATAAAAGACTTTACATAGCCTTGCCGTTTCCGTCATTCCTACCAGTTCCTCGCAATATTTCCTATAAGCTGAAACCTTGGAAGATTTTATCTCGGTCTTATATTCTGTAAGGTTCTATAGGTTGTCCAATCATCTTCTTTTTGGGGTTTTGGTACAATTTTTAGAAGTTTCCTGGTCTTCTTCCTAAGCTTCTGCAGATTGTTGTTCCACCAAGGGACATTTTTAACACATTTGCTCTTTATGATGGGACAAACTCACTCGGCGCAGCCTATCAAGGTTTGACTCAGTTTCTGAATCTCATCCTCTTTTTTTCCATCGCCATCGCAGCTGTCTTTTGGACAACCCCTCGCGATTAGAGCAGAGGTGCTTGTGTCCTTGGGAACAGAATTAACCAAAGTAGCAGCGAGTTGCTTTCCGGTGCTTTCTCGTTCCAGAATGAGGTTCTCCATTGATTACGTCCATCTTATGACATTCTATCATCGAAGTCCGGTGGAGAACTTTCTCCTTTACCTAGACCCGTCACCTCGACAGTACATGGAAGCGTGGTCTGCACATTCGTAACCTCCACTGCTTCTTCAGCGGGAGGATTCCCAACATCAGGTTGGTTGCCTCGTGCAGGAAAAGATCCACTAAGATTACCTTCCATGTATATGTTTATGGTAAACATTCTTTGTTTGACGGCTCAAAACTCACCTGTTCGACATAGAGTCTCCCATGTGTAGCACCCTGCTACCGTCAACATAGTTCAGTCGATAATCGATGTACGCAAGCTCCTTCACCACGGCAGGTGAGGTTATTTTACGATACGTATAGTACGCACACCCTTTCCGAGCCCGCGTTCCATTTTATTTTATAGAGCCAATTTTGTAATGTTAAGATCAGAGCTGAACGCAATTCATTCCTTTGATATATTTTCTTGCAGATTAGTGTCCCAATCTAGAAGTAAATGATTTAAAAAAATAATAAATAAATAATTTTAGAACTGAGCCATTCTGCAAGGTCAAACAGTATTGCAATTTTTAATAGAATACCGTGTTTAGTTGTTATTCACCGATATCTATATTTAACAGTTTTTCAGCTATATCCTCAAACAGTATAAGATTTCTACATGAATATAGCCCAGTCTTTTCGTAAAGCCACGGTGTCTTCAATATTGTGACGTTCGATTAAAATATCGTCGACATAGACATTTAGTAAGCTAACTGCGGGAGGGTCCCTAAAGACTATTCGGGGAGCACAAGGTGAATGGCAAAAGACAGTAGTCTACATATAACAGTAGGACTTATTGATACTTAAGATATCACGTAGAGGATATTTGAATGACATGTTTAAATAAAAATTTGATCTAAATCCCAACATTAATTTATTTTATTTACGTTTACTTTCCGAACCACTAACTTAATAACCCTGTATATCAGGTCAAGGTTCTCAAATTCAGAACAGGAATTTAAATTTTGAAAGAATAAAGTTAAATATCATATAGAAAAACAGTATTGACAAAATATTTATAAAACAAGAATAATGTGGGCAACATATAAGCCAAACACAAATTCATAATAGAAAGAGGCAATATCGAATTTAATTACAAAATTTCACTACATCTACACTGATATGAAATTATTATAAAATTAATTATCTTATAATTCTCAATAATCTCCGTACGAAAATGTGCACATGCATCAGATTTTCCGACAGAGTGATCAAAAGGACGCGATTAAAGTTTTCACTGATTTTATATTATAAGCCACTATGCAAAGGTTATACAAGAAAAGATATTGCATAATTCCTCATTTTGGCGTTATATCCGCGCTTCAACGATTTTGCAAGCATACCGATTAAGCAGCGGATACCCAGGTGGTTTTACCTATTTCGATCGAATGCCGTCTATGTACCTACTTTCAATATTGTTAAGTAAACGAACAAGACATGATAGCTTTGGCTTCGATTCGAACATGCTCATCTCGTATATGCAAATTAATTTCACGGTGCTACAGGATGAATTTTGATCGAAACAAAATAAAGGCGCCTAAAAGGGCACAGAGCTCAGTCCACTGCGTTAACTATCATATCGTGGGATATGTACTACTAAATAGCCCCACGTCCTGAGTATAGGTACATATGCATATATCCATTGGTGAAGTCTTATCTAATTCTATTTGTGTTCTTTACTTTCGCAAGTTGTGGTAGCTCAATCATATGCGAATGACAGGAAGCAATCTAAAAGCACAATAAAAGACAAACAACCTGCGGATAATATCGTGTGTGTACACACAGCGCCTCCTGCTTGAGGGTGCACTTTGTTTTGAGATATGAAAGATGTCCAAAACCATAACTGAATTTAATTCCATTTATATACAATGCTAGGGAAACAGGAAGGCAAAACGATAAAACGTTTTTATATTATATAATATCTACAAGATATACTTCTCTAAGTGCTTTCGCTGAAAAAATTTCTTATTCAAGGTGTCGATACATCTACTCTTTTGGTACAGATTTGAATGTGTTTCCTGAGGGATCACATCAACATTTTTCTTGCAATACTGATGGATCCGAAAAGTATGAAAAGTACCTATTTTTGATATTGTCTTTATTTATATATATATATAATATATAACATATATATATATACCTAGACGTGTCATAAATTCTGTCACAACTTTAAAGAAGCATAAAATCTAAACAATAAAAGATAATATGTTTATTCCAACGAAATTTATTTTAATAAGATATTGTTAATTAATTAATAAAAGCTTTACTCGAAATGACCTCCTTTAGCTTTTATACAAGCTTTTAAACGTTGTGGCCACTTGTCTATAGAGGCATGCACGGTATTCAACGACATTTCATTTGCTGCTTTCACCAACGATTTTTTCAGACTGTTAAAATTGCGGTGGGGAGTTCTACAGGCCTTGTTCTCTAACTCTGTCCATAATGCATAATCCAGCGGATTTAAATCTAGGCTCCCGGATGGCCAATCTTCTTGTGCAATAAAATCAGGAATGTTGTTGCGAAGCCACTCCTGCTTTTTGCTTTGTGAGCAGGAGCAGAGTCTTGCTGGAAGACCCAATGTTGTCCACCGAAGAGAGTTTGCGATAAAGGTTTCACAATACCTTCCAGCACGTTGGTTTGAAAAACCGCCGCACCGGTTTTGACACCTTTTTCGCAAAAATGGAGTGTTGTGACACCTTTATGGGATACACCCCACCAAACCATTACAGAAGCTGTATAATAGCCTCGTTGCACCCTGGGAACCGTTTTTCTAGCTTCTTCTGATGATGTTGCATAAACCTTATCATTTTGTTTATTAAAAACTTGCTCCAAAGTAAAAATTTTTTCGTCGGTAAAGAGGATGTTCTCATGACCATTGGTTGCGTATCAAAGCAGGAGACTTGCATCTTTCCAATCTTATTTCCTTTAACCGTGGAGTCAACATGTGGGCTGTTGACCGACGATAAGCCTTCATATGAAGATCATCTCGAATGAGTCTACTCATCGATCTTGTGGAGATTTCCAGCTCCCTGGACAAAATTTTTTGTTTGCGCAGTGGATTTCTACGGATGCGCTCTCTATCTCTCATCTATGCCTAAGGTTTCATTAAATCGTTCTATGCACGATAAATGAATCTTTTTGTTATTTTTAGCGGTTTCAACAAATTCAAAATTTCAGAAGCATTTTTTCCACACTTATGGAGTGCTATTACAGCGATACGATTTTCTTTTACTCCCCACTCCATGATTACGAGTCAAAGACTGTCACCAAACTGATCGGAATATTACGCCATACAGTTCATTTGTTACAAAGTGCAACATAACGGTACAGTTCCAGGTTAATTTCTGAGAAAGCGCGCATTAGAAATTGTGTGACAAAATTTATGGCAAGACTAGGTATATAACAAAAATGCTCGATAAAATTAATTTATTTTTATTTTGAAGATATTACAGAAAAATGTTATTAACTCTTTGATATACAGCGTGGATGGAAAGTTTCTTTCCATCTTCAATGTTAAATTTTGGAGAGGTATATGAAGTAGCGTAATCAAACAAATTTCTTTCATTATTTTTCTTAAAAGTATCGTGTTAAGGTTTAATCTAATCAATATTTTGTACTTATATAGTCCTCTTTTTTCTAAACATACTTTAATTCTATTCTAAAATCTATGGCAATGACGGAGGAGGTCAGCCGGTGTAATTCAATTCCACTCTTCTGTAATCCTGCGAACTGTTGATTAGTCTTGGATGTTTAAATACTGAGTCTCAAAGTTGAGCCCAGAAATGCTCAATAGAATTAAGGTTCGGTAAGTTTCTAGGACAATCAGTCCATACAGTTGAAAACCTATGATTAGCTTGATCAATTGTCGCCCTAGCAATGTGACATTTCGCTTCATCCTGCATTAGAATTGCTTTTCTTCTATTGGGAAACTGTCTTCGATTAAACGCACACGTTCCGTATAAAGGCATAATTCTGATCTTGTAATATTCACTGTTTACAGTACATTCTTTATCAATAATGATAAGTTACGTTTTCCCTAGCATACTGATTCATTCTGCTACCATTAATCGGAGTCCTTATTTCGGTCTTCATACGGGAGGTATGGTCGATAGATCCGAGGTGCGCACTCTAGAGTTTTGCCGATTGGGTTTTGGATGCAATTGAATAACGGATTCATATGTAAAAAGTATCCGTTGTCTTTGGTTACGCCCTTGTTCGTCGTCCACGGTGAATCCTTTTTGCTCCAACCTTCGACAAAATTGCTAGCGGTCTCTTATATTTTTTGCTCCGTCAGCATAGATTTTACGGGTTGGTCATAAGCATGAACACTCCTAATGGAGTTCTACTAATGTTTCTTCCTCTTTGACGATAGCTGTTTGACTCATTTAGCACCTTTATTGCAGATCGAGTTCCAACTCTCCGCTTATCTTTCACAAGATCTCGTTTTTTTGTGTTCGGTGAAAGTACTGTAGAATGTCGGAAAAAAATACCACCGGTACGAACCAACGCTAAAAATATCACTTTTAATTAATTTTAATTTTAATTTTAATTTTAATTTTAATTTCAATTTTAATTTTAATTTTAATTTTAATTTTAATTTTAATTTTAATCTTAATCTTAATTTTAATTTTAATTTTAATTTTAATTTTAATTTTAATTTTAATTTTAATTTGAATTTGAATTTGAATTTGAATTTGAATTTGAATTTGAATTTGAATTTGAATTTGAATTTGAATTTGAATTTGAATTTGAATTTGAATTTGAATTTGAATTTGAATTTGAATTTGAATTTGAATTTGAATTTGAATTTGAATTTGAATTTGAATTTGAATTTGAATTTGAATTTGAATTTGAATTTGAATTTGAATTTGAATTTGAATTTGAATTTGAATTTGAATTTGAATTTGAATTTGAATTTGAATTTGAATTTGAATTTGAATTTGAATTTGAATTTGAATTTGAATTTGAATTTGAATTTGAATTTGAATTTGAATTTGAATTTGAATTTGAATTTGAATTTGAATTTGAATTTGAATTTGAATTTGAATTTGAATTTGAATTTGAATTTGAATTTGAATTTGAATTTGAATTTGAATTTGAATTTGAATTTGAATTTGAATTTGAATTTGAATTTGAATTTGAATTTGAATTTGAATTTGAATTTGAATTTGAATTTGAATTTGAATTTGAATTTGAATTTGAATTTGAATTTGAATTTGAATTTGAATTTGAATTTGAATTTGAATTTGAATTTGAATTTGAATTTGAATTTGAATTTGAATTTGAATTTGAATTTGAATTTGAATTTGAATTTGAATTTGAATTTGAATTTGAATTTGAATTTGAATTTGAATTTGAATTTGAATTTGAATTTGAATTTGAATTTGAATTTGAATTTGAATTTGAATTTGAATTTGAATTTGAATTTGAATTTGAATTTGAATTTGAATTTGAATTTGAATTTGAATTTGAATTTGAATTTGAATTTGAATTTGAATTTGAATTTGAATTTGAATTTGAATTTGAATTTGAATTTGAATTTGAATTTGAATTTGAATTTGAATTTGAATTTGAATTTGAATTTGAATTTGAATTTGAATTTGAATTTGAATTTGAATTTGAATTTGAATTTGAATTTGAATTTGAATTTGAATTTGAATTTGAATTTGAATTTGAATTTGAATTTGAATTTGAATTTGAATTTGAATTTGAATTTGAATTTGAATTTGAATTTGAATTTGAATTTGAATTTGAATTTGAATTTGAATTTGAATTTGAATTTGAATTTGAATTTGAATTTGAATTTGAATTTGAATTTGAATTTGAATTTGAATTTGAATTTGAATTTGAATTTGAATTTGAATTTGAATTTGAATTTGAATTTGAATTTGAATTTGAATTTGAATTTGAATTTGAATTTGAATTTGAATTTGAATTTGAATTTGAATTTGAATTTGAATTTGAATTTGAATTTGAATTTGAATTTGAATTTGAATTTGAATTTGAATTTGAATTTGAATTTGAATTTGAATTTGAATTTGAATTTGAATTTGAATTTGAATTTGAATTTGAATTTGAATTTGAATTTGAATTTGAATTTGAATTTGAATTTGAATTTGAATTTGAATTTGAATTTGAATTTGAATTTGAATTTGAATTTGAATTTGAATTTGAATTTGAATTTGAATTTGAATTTGAATTTGAATTTGAATTTGAATTTGAATTTGAATTTGAATTTGAATTTGAATTTGAATTTGAATTTGAATTTGAATTTGAATTTGAATTTGAATTTTAATTTTAATTTTAATTTTAATTTTAATTTTAATTTTAATTTTAATTTTAATTTTAATTTTAATTTTAATTTTAATTTTAATTTTAATTTTAATTTTAATTTTAATTTTAATTTTAATTTTAATTTTAATTTTAATTTTAATTTTAATTTTAATTTCAGTTTAATTTAATTTTCGCGAAACCCTGCAAATACGAGTGATTTTTGTTATTTGTAATTGCAATGCACACTGCTGGTTTAATTAATTAACATTGTGATATCAAATTGGTGGACCGTTCAAATTCGTGTGAATTTTTGTTATGGTATTTGATTATTAAATAAGTAATTCCTAGAAATATTTACATATATATGTCCTTGTGCAAATGCAGGGCTAATTCAGGTGGGAAATGTGCGTATAAATTGCTTTTAAGGATTCTCTGCAATGTTAATTCCCAAAACGTTCACAGCTCAGGCAAGGGTCACAGTACTTTATAAAAGTGAAATAATGTTCATTATGCTTAAAAAAATATGTTATGGCCACGTAAAAACACCGGCTGTGTTTATCAGAAGGTAAAGGTAAAGGCGAAACTTTAATGAGCGGGGACTTCGAAATTCGCATGAAGTGAATGAAGCATACAAAAACTACTTTAACAGTAGGTACACTGCATTCTATAGCGCATTAACAAGTAAAACAAATTTTATCCGGAAGCCCACAATTTACACAGTTGGATTACCGCACCCGGGGCACCGGATTCACCTTGAGTTTTGAAGTTTTCCATGCAATAACATTTAATTTAAAGAAAGTCCACGGAAATTCTCACAGTTTTTAGGATAATTTCTGAGAAAGCGCGCATTAGAAATTGTGTGACAGATTTTATGGCAAGACTAAGTAAATAGCCGATGGGTGGATGGAATGTGAGCTGTGGCGTAATAAAGACAGGGTTTAAAATTACAGGAGATTTAATTTTTCTTGCGCTTTTTGTGTTTTGCATGTAGTACAACATGTACTGCGTACTAGACATCCTTATTGGTAAACTTTTGATATCTGGTCCGGTGATGAGGGCCATTGCAGGTTATGATGAAATTTTGTTTTCATTAAAAAAAACTCAAGCGCGAAAAACCTGAAGGAAAAACTGCAGCGCTCGACTATGTGCATATCTAAAGTTACCGGACTGATGGTGTCAGCAGTTGTACGAAATTTTAGTGTCATTAAATTGTAATTTTCTTATCTTTCACAATTCATGTTTTATAGATATTTTTCACAATTTCTTCTACGTTGTGAAAAGTGAAAGGTTTTAAGGAGTCACATCTATACGGATATGGAGCAAAATATAAAAATTACTATTTGGGTGATCTACTCACATGACCTTAAGCACAAATTTTTCCTCAAAATTCGCCGCTTGGCTTTTATAGGTATTGTCCGATTAACCTAAAGCGAACACTCTCTCAGAGAAGACAAAACTCGTAAAATAAGGACACGACAGTCTAGGAACGAATCCGGAATGGTGAATTAATAATGGCTACAATAAACTCTTTCGTTTTAGTGTTTCACGTTTCCATAAAGTTTGTTAAGAAATGGATTTTAACCAAAATAATTCCGTAGGCTTTGAACAGAAAATAATTGTCCCAGGCGATTAATCTAAAATTTTAGGATAACGTCCTCTATGTGATCAAAAGTTTAAGAAACATGCTATTTATATGGACAGCTTTTTTGTTTTACTGGGTGATACATTTCCGACGCTATAGTTATTCTCAATACCGTAAATCATATTATAGTTGTAGGGGCATAATAAAATAAGCAATATTCTTAGTATTTAGTCAAGGTAACTAGAAGAGAATAAATAACTATTATTCTTTAAATTTTATTCACATTTCCTATGGATACTGCTGCCCAGGATCTGATAAACACTATGACGCAAAGAAAGGTATATAAAGGTTTTTTGACTCGCAAATCACGAATTTGACATCAGATTTTCAAAATTCAAGATGGCGGATCCAATATGGCGGATTAAAATAAAAAAAAAACTGTTTTCTATGAAACTTCGTATATATAGTTTTCTTTTTTATAATTCTCTATATAAACTCCGATCTTTGGAATTTCAAAAATCTAGATTCAAATTCGTAATCTACAAGGCAGAAAACCTATATACACCAAGTTTCATAGATAATAATTAATTTTTTTGAATTTTGGTCCGCCATATTGGATCCGCAATTTCGAATTTTAAAAATCCGATGTCAATTTCATGATCTACAAGTCAAAAAACCCTTTTATATATCAAGTTCAATAGAAAACAGTACATTTTTTTGGATTTTGGTCCGCCATCTTGGCCCCCATTTTGAGTTTTGAAAATATGATGTCAGATTTGTATTCAGCGATTCAAAAAACCCCCTTATATGACTTTTTGCCATAAAGTGATGAAAATAAAATCATTTCGAAAAAAGTCTAACTTTTGATCCGCCATATTGCATCCGCCATTTTTTATTTTGGAAATCTGACTTCATATTCGTGTTCAGCGACCCCAAAAACCCTAGGGTATCTAGTTTTATCGAATATATTTAATTTTTCAATGAAAAAAACGAGTTTGAGTAAGGTGGGACGTTTTACACCCCACCATGGGTCAAAGGGTTAAGGTGCATTTACTTATAACGTAATTGTTATCTCAATAGTCTTAATAAAATGATCACAAAATGAAGTACAGAGTTTGTTATTCGCCTTGCTAAGCATTATATAATTGCCAAAACAACAAGCAACAAACCACCCCATCATCCTGCAAGAACATGGGTTATCACCGTGCCAGATGTGCAGCACTCGTCCAATTTAATTAAGGTAAATAGCTTTACTATGTGAAGTTGAACGGTATTAAAACGAGAATAAAAATTCTGTAAATTTATTATGCAATCAATATCAATATTTCTAAATAATTAATAAAAATCATATGTTGTCAGTCATATATAGAGACTCACAGGGAAAAATTAGTGCGTAATCATTATATATACATATACATACAAGACGTACCCATTTATGTTTAATATGCTACAAATAAACATGTTTTTAGATAGTGTCACAAATTTCTGAAAATGAGTGGTCTTGACAAAATGTTTTTCTTTAACAAAGAGGTTGACTTGTCACAATGTTCATCATAACTTAATGTACAAATGAAGCACCAACATTTTCTACGATATTAAAATTGTCATAAATTAAAGCAAAGTTCAGCGTCCCCCCATCTTCCAATCTAGTAAGCACCATTGCTGCAGTATATCTCGATAGGAACAACGATTTCAAAATTCAACGATTACCGGTTATCATTTATCTCTGGATCAATCCACCAAGAAGGCCTTCCTACCTACCTTATTACCCTGAAACAGTTTTTCTTCAAATATTATGATGAATTTGGCATTACCCCTAAAATATATAAATTGATATTTCTTCCTTTGCTTTGCAGTAATGAGTTATTTTCTACCGTCTTCCATCCCATAATAATAATATAACAATTATTTAACCCCTAGAGGCTCGTTGTGGAGAATTATCTTGGCGCCTGCTTTTTCGTATCTTCTAACTCCTCAGGCTGCGAATTCGTCTAGATAAAATTACCTTAACACGTAAACTCTTGTACATATTCTATGTCTATATATACGTCCCTCTGAAGCATTCGAGGTCTACAAAATCGCTACAGATGAGATCGCCCCCATTCTCCACACTAACTTCGACCCTCTTTCTACTTTAATTTCCGAGTGGGTGACTTCGAAAAATTAAAACACGTCATTGGTCAATAGTCCCTTAACTCCCTTACTACGGATTTTCAGCTTTTTTTGTATGACGCCCTTCGCGTTTTCTTTACAGAAATATTCGCCTACATTTCCCAATTTATTCCCTATCAACTTCGGAGAGACTATGCCTTATCTTCCCCGTAGTATAATAAAAAACTCAGATCCCTACGGAATAGGGGAAATAAACTGTGGCAAGCTTACCTCTTATTCCGCTCAAATTCCAACCTTTCTAACTACCTTTCAGTTGCCAGTCTATTCTCCGAACGTAGGAAATCCTTTTACATCGTCTATCTCAGCCGTATGCAGTCCACCATTATTTGTGCTCCTAAACGCTTTTACCAATTCAGTAACATCAAATCCAGTGCTTATGCCTCAACACTCATGTCTCATTCTGTATTTGAGCCAATCTTTCAATAGTCTTCGGAGAACGATGCTAACTATTTCCACTTCATGTGTTCCTGTCCTCAGACCTCCTTAACTTCCATCAATATTGACACCACAATGTTTGCTACCTTAGTCCTTAGTAACCTTCAGTTACTTGCTGAAGATTATATTGGTATAGTCCAGGTCCTGACGGAATTGCCGCTATCGTTCTGAAAAAGTTCCCAGAACACTTGGTCAGACCTCTTACCTGTTTTTTTTTTACTTTTAATCGACCAACGAATTTTCCCATCAGTGGAAAAAATCGTTCATTATTCCCATACATGAAAAGGCTGCAAGAGTGACCTATAGCGAAACTGTCTTGTACAGCAAAAATCTTCTAAACTATCGTTTGTTTGTTCTTTCCTTGTAAATTCATAATTTCTACCTCTCAGCATGGATTTCCTAAAGCCAGATCAACTACCAAAAATCTCACTGCTTTTGTCTCTAGAACGCTGTGCATTTTGGTAAACGGTTCGATAAAATTTTACATCAAATAATTCTATTGAAACTCAGCTCCCTTGGCTTCAATCAACGTTTTCTTTTTCGGATAAAGTCTCATCTTGTCAACACCAAGGTTTCTTCTGTTCGGCTACACCTACAATTCAAAAAATGCCAAATAATTCTTCGCGAACTTATCTACGGTATGAAAAACATATCCCGTTTGTCTCCTCTGTTCGTGGCTTAAGTGTTTTTACGATAATGAATTTAGGTACTTCCGTGAGTACATTGGCAGAATAGTTTCGAGAATCAACTCTTCACTTGGCTTTGGGAAGAAGTTTCTTAATTCCTACTAAATCTATCTACGTCTCGTTTTTCAGGTCACTTCTTGATTATGTTAGACAAGCTTGGTCTCCCTCTTAATCCACCTGCATCAACAGAATTGAAGCAATCTAACATACGCTCCTTCGCCTTGCCTTACGCGATTTTTCTTGGTCTGATCGTCTGAATCTTCCCTTTTATGGAAACCGCCTAAAACTGATTAACTTGCAACCCTTATGGAAGCGTCGTAACTGCATTGATATCACCTTCATCAGTTGCTACCTAGCGACATGGATTGTCTTTGTCCACTGCAGCGGATTTTTCTTTACACAAAACCTTGTAAGCTCAAATCGATCCCCCTCTTTCGCACTGCCTACGACCATGTCACAAAAACACAATATGTTATTTGATTTTGACACAAGTAATTCTAAAAAAAAATTATGTATTTCATAAAATAATTTTACTACCGGTTATATAGTCAAGATATAAAAAGACGGATAAATATTCTCTTGCTTCCGCTTGCTATTAACAAAATTCCCAAAAAAAAACTTTAAGTTTTGATCTGATATTAAATTTAAAGCGTTCGGTGTTCTGGTGATATATATCCCTAGAGCAATTGTTAAATTTCCTTCGCAAATTCGAATATAGGACATAATCGTGATCAAAATTAGAGTTTTTTGTATATTCGCCGAGCATTGCTCCGCTGATTTCTTAGAGATCTCACAGTGTTGTTGTGCTGTCCTAAGGAGGACTACACAAAGGGTCTTTTCTACTGACCAGTGGAACAAAGCTGATTAATAACGAATTATAAAACTCCTCAACTGCAAGCTTAATATAAAATGAATTAATTAAGTTAGCCTTTCTAAAATTCTGAAAGTAATCAGTTCAACATGGGTAGTAGAAAACTACTAAGGAAAGACAATGCCAAGAATTAAACACACTGTTGGTGGAGGTCACGTAATCGATCAACGAACTCCCCCGAAACATCACGCCTCACGTTACTTGATAATCAACATCGTCCGAACTAATCCAGGTAAGAAGCGGGAGATTAAAATCGCCGAGCGCAATGAGCTCATCTGTGAAGGAAACCGAATTTATAAAGTTTACGAACAATAAACAAAGAAAAAGTTTTTGAACTCCAATCTTATTGTACACTTACATATGTTTATAATCTGCTTTATATTTAAATTTACAATCCCAGTTTTTCATTCCAAGCTCATCGCGAACGTCCAAATTTAAGTTCACCACACATCTTCCTCCCATTTTTTCACTTTTTTCGTTTTTCCCAGAAAAACTGCATACCTCTATTCACCAAAACCTATTTTTCACCATATGCATCATCTCAAGGAACTACGACCAGGATGTATCTGTCCTATCTAGTTCCCCCCTCAACCAAATCTTACGACCAGTGGGAATAGAGACCAGACGAAAACCTTCCGTAGAGGTACCCCTATTGCTGCCTCTTCGCCACCCTAGATTCATAACCATTATTCATCTCACAGACCACGCAAAATACATAAACACTTGAGAGTGAAAGAGATAGAAAAATGAACTTATAGTACCTTCCTGAATCGTTCAATAATTAGTATTGCGCCTGTCGCATGTCAGAGTGCGCTTATGCTAATGGAGTTACAGTGAGTAACTGGGTGAGATAATATGTTCGTCTGATATACGAATGTTTATGAATAGTCTATCTCCAATGCGTATCTATGAATCTAGGGTTAAATAAATTTCGCTTAAATACGTTAAATTCCATATCACCATTTTGGTCCGCAATTTTAAATTTCCAAATTTCCAAATAAGTGGCTTCAAAATATCCATAGTACTAATTTTCACTTAAATTCGTTGAAGTTCGAAAATTGGTGGTCGTCATATTGGATCCGCCATCTCAAATTTCTAAACTTTCAATATATATTCGGAATCAAGACTTCCAAAAACTCCTAAATACCAATTTTCATGGAAATCGCTTGATATTTACAAATTTTGGCCGCCTTCTTGGATCCGCCATAGCGAAATCCGCGAGTAAAAAGTACCAGTATAGGCCGGAATATGTAGTACCTTCACTCAAAAACTGAAAATTAACTAAGGATTTAAGCGAGATTGAGGAACAAATTAACGAATTTTCGATTTTATATATAAAATATGACTATATTGTTTTGACACGACTCTTTCGCTCTTAAATTATTTTGCAGCAAACGTTCATCGTGATCTGCTTGAGACCCTGCGTACGTCTCTTTACTGCGCCGATTCTGTGTTCTTCATTTATTTGCGCAATTTTTACGCGCATTCTATTTTCTTTTGTCATTTCATTGGCGTCGTGCTCTTATGCTATGTGCATTATTAAGGTATGACCTTCTTGGCGGTATTTTACTTCAAATAATAAATAATACATAAAACAATTGAAACAAAATTAAATAAATAGAAATGTGTTCAAAAAGTAAGGTGAATTTTTAATTTAAACTTCCTGTGTTTACCGAATCGGACAAATGAATTTTTTTTCAAGTTGGTAGGACTGTTAGTGACATTTGTGACAAATTACATCTCAATATCATCATTAGATTTTAGTTTACGCTTAGTTTTATGAACAAAGAAAAGTGAATTTGGCGATTTTTACGATGTCGAATTTTGTTGAGCAAAGAAGTGCACCGTCGCACACAGCACTGGTTCTTCGTGAGTTTTTCGCCAAAATGTCGCTCCACAACCATCGAATTCGCCTGATTTAGCACCGTGTGATGTCTGGCTGTTCCCAAAGCTCAAGAGACCACTCCGGGGAAATCGTTTTGAGTCGATTGAAGAGATCAAACGTGAATCGCTACGCGCATTGAAGGCTATACCTGAGGATGACTTTTTAGCATGCTTCAAAGATTGGAAAAAACGTTGGCATAAGTGTACTGTAGCTAGGAGGGATTATTTTGAGGGGGACGAAATCGATTCGGAAGAATAAATAAAAATTTTTAATTTTACAACAAAATTCACCTTACTTTTTGAACACAGTAGTATTTAAGAGAATAGAAGTAAAAAAAAAAAACTACAAAGAAATGATAAACAAAATACAGCTAAACTCACACTCGTATATCCTGAAGCACTCCCAAAACATCGTAGCATCAGGGAAACGTTTCAATCAACACTGAAAACTTTTAATACGAATTTTGTCGATAAATTTCACGTTATTTTCATTTCATTCATGCTGCTAGCAAAGATAGAAATGTTAAAATAAATTTCCACTAGGTACTTAGTTTTGGGATGAAGAATCTGAAAAAATATAAAAAAAATTTTCCTTGAAAACGAAAAAAAACAATTTAGATCTCGACAACAGCGCCACCTATCTGGTCCAAAATTATGTTGTCTTTCAAGCTGGAATCAATCGTACCCACTCACAAAATTTCATTGAAATCGGTTGAGCGGTTTCTCAGATTAGCGTGTACGAGAACAGTGATACGTGATTTATATATGTTAAAAATAAGAATATAAGGGAATTACTCCAAAAAGCAACCAGAAATCGAATTGCGACCTTTGCGGATAGTACCTAATTTTGTTTTTTGATCTAAAATGAAAACAGAAAAAAATCAACGCAATATTTTGTAGTCTTATAATGTTTTACAATTGCCTACAATGAAATTATTATATACAATAACAAACACATTTTGTCTCTTTTGCTAAACTAAACGCACATAAAAGATTAAAAGTAACTTTTGAAAATTTAAGTCGTTCAGGAGACGGAGCTCGATATTTTTCCGCACTTTAGCGAACGATGGATAAAGTGAAGTTGCTGATACTGAATTCGCTGAGGATAAGTAGGCTCTATGGTATGTGCACTTTGAACAGGCAAAATATTTATAGGTTTTAACTATAACTAAATGATGTTAGTTTTATAATGCCTTACTTATTAAATTATTTAAAATAACAGAAACGGATGGATATACATACATGGAGATTGCCTATAAACCCGTAAGAAAACAACATTTAAATCCGTTGAAACATTGTCCCAAATTTTGAAGAGCGTAGGGAACGACAAGAAAATTGTCGGATGTTCAGCAGTGATACCACCGCCCTATCGGTACGTGTGTTGTGTTCTAATTTGTTTTTTTTTTTTTTTAATTATGGGAAAAGCTGTAGAGCTCCGGTGCTTTATTACCGACAAAGATACACCTTAAACCTATCCGAATTTGTCCACATGCCCCTGGGTATGTTCATTGTTGTGCACGAATGGGTGGAACAATGGAGTTTGGTTCGCGTTAAGCGTGTAATAAATGACATGGTGGAGGCTCCTTTCACAACAACATTCAGGTATGTGAAGCTTAATTAACACTGAAAATAATAACTCTAATTAACTAATGGTGAAATTTTGTTAAATGCGTGTCTGATGGGTTGCACAGCGTTTATTCGCTCCTTAGGGACCAGAGCCATAACCACTGTCTCGCTTACCAAGTTATGCACTCAAGGTCTGCCGAGAGACACACATGGCACTGTTGTCCCTTCCGGGAAACATATATGCTGTATAAAAATTACTCTTATTCAATTAGGAATTTAGTTTGGCATTTATTAACATACCCAATGGAGTAGCCCATTAATCGCCTTAATTGCCATAAATAGACCGCGCGAGTTGGCTAGGGGTGGTCGAATTAGCCGGAGCAAGCGTCCAAGCCCTCTAAGAGTTTTTGCTAGATTTTGGCACTAAATAAGCATTCGTCATTTCTTTTCGCATTGCGAATTTTTTCGTGCTAACTCCCCTGCGCGTAAATTGCAAATATATGATCACGAGCTTACCAACAAGACCGTATCCTGGATGAGTCACCCATAAACGTGGCAAGAAGCGTAATAAAATATTTTCGAGTTTTATATGCTTTATGCAAATTTTATTGCCTTAAGATGCACACACAAATGCACTTGAAGCTTCGTCGAAAAATGCATTCTGTTCTTGCCTTTGCTAGCGAAACGAGGAGTATCCTTTTTTTGGTTGCCGTTGACCTTAACTATCTTCCGTCGGAAGAGTTGGATTGTTTGGAGTGTTTTATATTCCGGTGGAAATTATTAAACTGCAGTCATCTCTACTAGCCTGCTATTACTTTTTTTCGCCCTCCAGTTTTTCTTCTTCCAATTGCATAATTTTATACCCCTAATTTTAAAATTGTTTTTAATGGATCTAAAACCAATTGAGAAGAACTACTCGGTGCTCTAGGTACAGACGAGCCGCAGTAGCTCTCATAATAAGGGGAAAAGGGCCATTTGATAGAAAGGCAACCATACTTGACCTAAAACTTTAATTGAAAATCAGCCTAACGGTAATTTTATGGCTTTCTTAAGGAGGTTAATTTTCCTCATCTACGGCTGATTCGAAATGTCCAAACGGGCTTAGCTTTGTGCTCCACTTCCTCAATTAACAGCGTGGCTCTTTTTTTATACTGTGAAAGGCGAAATAAACGAGTCATAAATTCATAAATGCTGTTGAACAACGATTTATTTATGTTTTTTAGTTCTAAGCCGAATCTTCAGGATTACTGCATTTAAGAATGTTTAACTCATGATTGTTGAATTAAGTTGCAGATACATACATATATTAAATTTTCCACCTTCCTTCTCATGTATTGCTTATGGAAAATTGTACTATATTTCAATAATGTTACGCTAAAACAGCAAATCTGTTTAAATGTTATATGCCCTTTTTTAAATAATAATGAAGTAAAATTTTTTTTTGATTTGTCCGCGGTTTCAAATTCTTGAGTTTGTTGAAGTAACTATTTTATGTTGTAAGTAAGCTGAAATTGAATTGTTTCAAGCAAGTTTTAAAAACAAGTTTCGAGATTTCTGCATTTTGACCTTTTTAAGGGAATACCATCGATATGTTGTAATAATATAGTAATGGATTCGATTTCCATTAAAATCAAGAATATAGATATTCTTTTATAGGCACAACATTATGTACTTTTTAAATATTCCAAAGATTTAAAGACAACTCACGGCTTTTACTCGGTGTATTCCTAGACTTTGGCTTGATTAACATATCAATCCCGAAAAAACTTCGACCTATCTCGGAAATTTATTAAAAAATCTGATACTATTACACAATTTATTGCTTTGTTGGTTTTGCAAATCAAACGTAAATGGGGACTGACTTTAGATCCTTGCGATCATGACGACTGTGGCAGGAGATCCACGTTAAAAACCATTCTTATGAGAATGGCTGGTGCTTCGATGCTCGTCTGTGCCGACGTAAATATAAGCTAATCATTATATAAAAAAAAAAAAAACAAAAAAAATACGTTTCCCTATATCGTAAGATATGGGCAGAGGCAGGCCATGCAGTTTTGCTATTCGGCTGGTCGGCTTTGCAATTCCTTTAGCAGTTTTCCTCCGCAGCTTATTGGGCAACCAAGGGCATATTAATTGTAGTAACTACAGCTGAAGTAGAATCCCGACCTCCAGCGACTATGTTCTTGAATAACGAGACATTGTCAAATACTATCCCAATTTAGAGAAAAAATAAAAGGAAATACTTAAAGAAGAACAGAAGAATACCTCTAAGATAGACAAATATACTATATAAAGCCAAATATGTGAAAGTCAAGTAAATAGCCCAGATTATTTACGTTAGTAAGGAGAAAGTAAAATTTTATAAAAATTTCAATTTCAATCAGTTACACTCTACATCAAAGAAACATTAGAATGCATTTCTGTCAACCATATTTTGAAAAAGATACCTATATTTAGCTTGATCCTATTCAGTCTATTGCATAGCTGTACTTATCGAAAATATAGATTGTATAAAAAATGTAACATGCACCAGTGGCTTGTAAGCTAACGAGTGCGGTGACCAGGGGCGGATTTACGCATAGGCAAAGTAGGCCTGTGCCTACGGCGGCAAAATCTTGCTGTTATATCGTTGTTAGAATGTTTACTTGTACTGCGACAGCAAATTGTACCGCGGAACGATAATTTACGTGCTTGAAACGTATCAAATCTTATTTGCGTTCAACGATGACTGAGAAAAGACTCAATGCTTTGGCTATAATGTGTATTGAAGAGGAAACTTTGCAAAAAGTTGATCTGAACAAAATCATTCATAGATTTGCTGTTGAAAAAGTCCGCCGTAAAAATGTACATTCATAATGTACATATTAGTAAGCGCGAAATGACTTGTGATTTACTTCTTGAAATATTTGAAAAATGTATTTTTTGTTTTGTAAATCTTAATCAAAATTAAAAGGAGATTTAATTTATTACATTACATATTTTCCAATTTTTAAAATTACAAAACAGATTTTTATTAAGAAAAAAAGGCGGCACTTTGTTACCTGCCTACGGGCGGCAAATACCTAAATCCGCCCCTGGCGGTGACTCTAATTCTGCCGTGTAAGCGCATTTTCATAAAGTGTTTGTAAAAATCAACTTAGCATTAGAAAAAGTGAAACACTCCCTCCAAGTTATACAACAATTCGTCGTAGTAGGTGGTTAGGTACTGATAGACCTGGACCATCAGTTCAATAAGTACATTCATTCTACCCATTTTAGTAAATAATGATATTGCTGTAATTAACTGATCGGCGAATTGGAAACGGATCAATATATAATATTATTATATAATAATATCATCGGTGAAGAGAAAATTATTTTAAAGCCATTGTCTTTAAATATATTTTTTCGTAAAATGAAAACCAAGCCGTTTGGGGTTTGAAGATATCTTAGAACCTAAGTTTGAAGAAATTTAGGTGGTTAATTTAGCAGAAATTTTAAGAAGGAATCCGGAGTGATTATAAGTCAGCTTCTCCCTTGATATGCTTGTTGAATTCTGAGAATATTAATGCTTTAATCTAAAAGGTGAAACATTTAGGGGGAACGGAGCCTGAAGAATTTTTGGGGTACGAGAACTATTTAGAAAATGGAGAAAAATATAAATAAGTAAAATAAATCTTAAGAAATCGTAAAATTTTGAATCCCGAAAATTCATTAAGAATTCCTACGAAATCTGTAGAGCTAAGTTTTGGGAAAGAGCTATGAGGTAGAGTCCTCCCTACAACAATAAAAACGAATTTTAAAGCTAAACAAATAATTTTTTAAATGTTAAAAGCACATATAACACCTTTGCGCACAGATAAAAACCATACGCATTTTTGGAGGAGGTGGACGAAAGCTCGTTTGTCAGGTACGCAACCCCATAATATTTTCCTGTGTTACCTCAGAAAGCAACACGAAAACTTGCTGTGAGGAAGAGAGGATGCGCTGATTGTCTAAGGTGAACGCCCGAGCAAACGGCATTGTTGGTGCAGAGAAAATTTTTTGTATGCTATTGGCTTAGACGCAATCGCTGAAATCATATTTCCGTTCAATTTTGTATGAAAATGAAATAGTAGGTGTTCATGCTGGGGCTTACGACATATCGTCTTCCTTTTAAGATAATTTTCAAGGGTGATATTCTTTTTAAGTGACTTTTGAATTAGTTTGGGTGGACTTCTTTTGAAAATAATTTGAACTATAGTTTGCTTTGAATTTATTTATTTATTTATTTTTTTTATGTGGGGAAAGGAGGAAACGGATAATTTAGTGGAAAGAAACCAAAAATAGAGCTCATGTGAGACTAACTTTTTAAACTTCCACGATGAAAATCGGTTGAGAATTGGCTTAACATTGGGCGTGGGAAAGAAAAGTGATATAGAAAGTGGTGATTCTTAGCTGCCTGGTAGCACTTTCGAAGAAATAATTGCCTGTGGGTTAATGGTTTTAGGCGATTCAACTTTTATTTGTGGGAAATGGGGACAATAAAAGAATGGGAAGGATTATCAAAATATATAAGAGATATTGGGGGACTATAGCAACAAAGAATCTTGTAAATCCATTGAGAATTTCTACGGAAATGGCCCGATTTTGTGTGCGATTACCGCCTTGCGTGTGGTGTCGAGAAGATGATTCATGGATAATTCTTAAGAGCAAGCAGAAAAAGTGAATTCCCTTGGTTAAACTGGTCAAGTAGGTAAGTAAATTGTTATCTCACCTCATACCCATAGCAAATTTCTAATTTTAGGATATATGCTTACAAATGACCGCTTTTTGAATATGTCAAAAATCAAAGAAAATCTAAAGATGGGGAGCTGAGAATAAATAAAATGAGAAGTTTCGGCGAAAAAGAGGTTCGAAAATGTACTTGACTTGCAGGGAGGTGAAGCGATTTGTTCGAAATGTTGTGACCCTTTTTTGGAGAAAAATATCGAATGTGAAGATAGTTTGAAAAAAGTAAAAATTATTTTGGTAATTTAGGAGACAAATTTGGATAGAAATAAAACAGTTTTCTTGAAATTAAAAAGAGTATGACAAAAAAGAAATTCCGCGAAGATAGAAAGTTGAGTTGGTTGAATTTTGAATATAAGTTGTACTAGTTAATTCTGGTGTATAATCCGTAAACGCCCCTCTTCCCCCCTCCAGAGTCTATCCCTTGTCTAGCGAACCTATCCCCTCCGTTTCCTCTCTTCGTGATCTAGGCGTCATATGCGATAGTGAACTTAACTTTCGCGAACACATTGACAGTGTGATTACCAGAGCCAACTCCGCGCTAGGCTTCGTTAAGCGGTGGTCTAAGGAGTTCCTTAACCCGCACGTCGCCAAATCCCTCTTTGTCACCTTCATTAGGCCTCTCCTGGAATACGCTAGCCAAGTTTGGTCTCCTTACCAATCTACTAGCATCAACAGGATTGAGGCTGTACAACGCACGTTCCTTCGTTTCGCTCTACGTGAGCTCCCCTGGTCTGACCCTCAAAATCTTCCGTCCTACGAAAACCGCCTTCGACTTATTAACTTGCAGCCTCTATGGAAGCGGCGGGACCTTGCCGATATCACATTCATTCATCAACTGCTAATCGGCGAGATTGACTGTCCTTCTCTACTTGAGCGGATCCCTATCTACACCAATCCCCGTAACCTCCGCTCGGCCCTTCTCTTTCGCCCTCGTTACCATCGAACCAACTACGGTCTTTCTGAGCCCCTCACAAGAATGCTTCGAAGAGTCAACTCACTACCTTCCTTCGATTTTCACCTGAGTAAAAATTCTCTCAGGCACCACCTTATTAGTCTCCCCTAATCTGCCTTGTCCTTTTCCCTTCTCCGTTTTTTCCTCCCCTAATTTTGTCTCTTAGGTTAGCATTAGTCTTAAGTTTATTTAAAGTACGTAGCTTGTATTAAGCGTTAATAAATAAATAAAAACTTCTGAAATGTTTGAGGTTTCTTGCTCGTTTAGACTTATTTAAGGCATGTAAAATTGAGCGTTCTCTAAAGGACGCCAATAGATTTGTAGTTCTTTTAATCTTAATGGATTACTCTTTCATAACTCTGCATCCAAAAACTTGTTTACTTGTTTGTATTGTATTGTGCCTTTTTTATTTGTTCGTAATAAACGATTTTAAGATATTGCAATCGATATAATTTTTTGTTTGTTTGTAATAAACTTTTTTTGTCAGCATCTTCGTGCAGAGCAATCACTCTATTTTGGACAGCAATATCCGCGTTGGCTATTTGGTATTCGATGTACGGTACTGCCTCATGATCCTTTGGACTAGTATCACTAAAAGGGTGCTAATGTAGTTTGTCAGTGCAAATCGAAAACTATAGCCAGCCGACAAAAAATTCCTCGAGATGCTTTCGTAAAACGGAAGGCGTCTGTAAAATTGTTTTCGAATCGGCCCATTTCCCCTGTTCTGAACTTGTTTCAAGCTAAATTGTTTTTTAAATAAATTTTACCTAGTATCTAGTCGGATTGCAACGATAAATAAATGAATGAATGACGTTGAATAAATTTCTTTGAGTATTGTGTGGCTCACTTTTTTATTAAATATGTACACAGACGATATTTTATTGATTACTTTTCTACACTGTCAGTTAAACTAAAATATTACATAAATTTTAATATAATACGAAAATTGACCGACTGAACTTTTGTGTTAAAGCGGTTCTTTATTTGCTACTTCTGCAGATATAGTCGTTCTAAACTAAATCCTTATAATATCGAAAATATACATTTTCTCCTACACTGCACATTTTCTGGCATGTCTGCTGGTTAATCAATTTCTACATAGCCTATATACACAGACTCAAAATTCTATGTATCACGCCGCACAAAGAAAACATAGATCCGTTTATATCGTTCTTTATGAAGATTTTCTCGCGTTTGCACTTTTTTCCCAAAAATTTTTCTCACTGACAAAACAATTTTTCTTAACGTGTTTTTTATTCGTTTTGCCTTAGTGTCCTGGTTGCCGCTTCTCAATAGCGTAGAAAAAGAAACAAAGAGATACACATTGCTTGTAGTCACGTACATTTGTACCAAATGTTCGCGGAGAAAACAACGCTATCATTTTAATCTTCGAATTTTGTCTTACCTTGCCTTGCGAAAGTATGCGATTTCGCGAATCGGTGTCCTTACATTTAATTCTTATTCTGGTACGCTTTATATACTAGTAAGCAAGTATCCTCCGAAAATAACATAAATTTATAAACTAAAGATTAAATACAAAAAAAAGATAAAACAAATGGATTATTTTATAAATTGAATGATCAGAATGTACAATAGCGACAACGGAAATCTGATTAGTCTAATTGAGTCTACTTACATTTCTCAGAAATTTATTATTATTATACTTAAGATTCTACTATTTCTTAAAGGCGAAACATTCTAGAATACTTCTAGATACTAAATATTATTTACTTTAAATCTATAAATACATACTTCGCTAAAAATGTTTGATGTTACTAAACTTTCCGAGTTTTGGTGGATTGTAATTGAATATTTTGGAAAAATTTTTGTTAAATTGCCTCTATAGCATTTCGTGATTTTTCAGAATATTTGTTTTGCTAAAATGGTCAAATACGGATGTACTCAGTGGACATATATAAATGCCAGTGGCTTTTAATTTTAATGTTTAGGGTAGAGATTTAGATAAATTACTTCCTATATGATATTTTCCTTTTAATTTATAGAACTCTGCATATAAAACTGATTTTTGTATTTAGATTTATTACTGCGGTGAAAGAGAATTTCGAAAACCAGACCATAAAGAATAGTTCGAAAAAAATTATTAACAAAATCCAATTTACATGTTGATCTGTATCAGAAATAGAAGTTCCCGCACAATAGATGTGATTAAAATTCTTAATTATATAGTGGACCATTTATAATTTGGAATTTGAACTACTGATTATTTTAAATGTGGCATCTTAAATATCATTCGTATTATGACATAAAATTAGTTTTATATTTCCAGTTAACAAAATGGGTGGATATTCGCTGGAACTACGCTAGGAAATACTAAAACTTCTCTTACAAAATGGTGAATCTTCTATTGAAACTGTAGGAAAATTACGCTCAAAATTCGGTAGAAAGAAGCGCCTTTCACGCAGTTAGTATATAAATAAGTAAAACTGGATCTTTATTGGATAAAACAACGTGACCTCGTATAGTGTGCAAAACCGAAAACATTGCTTCTGAATTGCTCAGAATGTGCAAGTACAATCAAACACATCAACTCACCATCGTTCTCAGGAATTTTGAATATTTCACGCACTTCTTTGATACGAATTTTGTATAAAAACCAGGAAATGTTCAATTTGTACAGGATATGAAGCTACATAACCATCCATAACGTTCTCGGTTCGTTAATTGGTCTCTGGAACAATTGGAAAGAGATGAGCATTTTTAACGAAAAATCATCATTTTGTGACGAAGCTTATTCTCACCTCAGTGATTACGTTAATAAGCAAAGTACTCGCATCTGGGTCACAGAAATTCCACACGTGGTTTTTGAGAAGCCAATGCACCCTCAACGAATAACTACTTGGTGTGGTTTTTGGATCGGCGATATCATTGGACCATTTTCTTCGAGGAAGAAAGATGCGTTACAGTAAAAAGAAAGCATTACCGCATAATGATAGCCGACTATTTTCAAAGATATGAACTTGGACAACATTTGGTTTCAACCGTGCCACACTACCTATGTGACAATCGATGTTTTTAGTATTATAAATTATGCGATATGACTCGGTTGGACTATTACTTTTGGGGAGCCGTTAAAGATAAGTGTTGTATGAGATGTTACTCTTACAGCCCTTTTTATGGGAATGATGAATGAGTCTTTTCACCCAGCAGGGAAGATACCTTGGGTGATAGAAAGTTGAAAAATAAATGTAAGGGGACTGATCAAGTGTGGAGCGCATTTTTTCAGGACTATGGCGGGTATTGCATCAAGTCTGGATACTGATCATACTCAAGTGCATTGATGGAAATGTCAATGTTGGTGGAGGTAAGGGTGGCTTGAGAGCTCATAGTAAAATGAAAATAGCGAGCGTTAGGCTAGGAAGAGTATTCGTTGATGGCTTTGCTTAGAAAACGGACGAAGAGGTTAGCAATAGCGCAAGGGTTGGAGTAAGAAGAAGTTCCGAGTGTAAGTATTGAGGGGTAAACACTGAATTTTCTTTTGATATTGATGAATTGGTAAAAGCGTTTGGGATCAGATATGAGAGTAAATTACATACGAGCCAGATATTTGAGAGAAGAGGAGCTGTTGCATTCGGAAAACAAGGAGACCACAGAGAGGTAATTGGAGATATCAGAATCAGAACGAGATATGAGGTAGACATCCCACAGTTTTTTTCTCTTGTTCCAAAGGGATCGGATTTCTTTGTAATACTAAGGAGGAGAGGATGCATGGTCTCTCCGTGGTTGGTAGGGAACGGATTGGACCAGGCATGTAAAAATCTTGGTATACAAAATGTCAAGGGCATACACGACAGTGAACTGTGGGTCGGATGAGAGGGAATGACGGGACGATTGCACAAGTAGGTAATTTAATTTGCCGAAATCGCCTGCTTAAAGGATGAAGTAGGAGGATGTTTTTTTTTATTTATTTAATTTAATTAATTATGGAGAAGGGGAGGTTCCATAGAAGAGTAAGGAAGAGTGGAGGGTGAAATTGGTCTAGATTCGAGAGAAGATGAGAGCTCCTAGTGACAATCGAGTTAACGGGATCCGATGAGTAAAGCCTCTTCAACGTAGTGGGCGTTGGGAGGGAAAAAATGGAGTTAGTTATCAAACCGTGTCCATTTAAGGCAAGGGAGATTAAAATCACTAAGAATGATAGCTTCGTCATTAGGTCCAATCATATTAAAAAGAGAATCGATCGTATCCGTGGCTAGTTTGTAGGCTTCCAGAGGTTAGGAGGGACGACGACACAGAATACTTAAAGTAATTTACAGCATAGGGTAATTTTGGCGTGGACAAAATTACAGCCAGAGGAGTTAGAACCGCCGATGCGGTTATGAACAGCAAGAAGAACACCGCGATTTGTGATTATCGCAGGCATCAGGACGAAAAACGGCGAAATCCGTAGAGAATAATTCATGACTATAGAAACATGGAATTAAGTTACTTTCAGTAAAGGAAAAAATGTTGTAAACAAAAATAAGAGAATTTTGAAAAACTGTGCAGGTCTTGGTACGCAATCTTCACAGCGGGCTCTTCTGGTGCATTCTGGAGACGACTTATGGAACTAGATGATTTATAAAGTTTAGTAATAAATATTTCTTCCTTTATTCTGGATTTGTAACAGTGTTCTAAGGTGAATTAAGTTTTGATACTTTATCATTGTGCAATTCAATTTCTGTTGCAACGTACTATTGCACGTATAGTATAGTATTAATAAATTTCATAGGCAGTATTACCATTTTTCTTGCATTAATGGTAATGGTAAGTAACAAATCTTAAATTACTCATAATGGTAATAATAATAGTAATGAATATGAAAGTTTTAAAGTTTGTGGTCTGCGCATAAAATGTATGAAATTCTGAGACCTACGCAATTATTGGTATTATTATAAAGTAAATTTAGTATCTAAATAATCGAAATAGTATTTAAATATATACGATGAGCGTTCGATTAAAGAAATCTTTGTAAAACAAGTAGATACGCTACGCCGATTCGGCGCCAAAACCCCATGTCTTTTTAAGGGGGAATCAAAATTCACAGAAAACAGTCACAAAAGTTTGTCGTCTAGGGCTAGGAGTAGTTTCAAGGTCGATGACGTTGTGAAATCCCTTTTACGGGTTTGTATCTGACTCTCCTCTCTCCGTTGAAAGCTTCACCCCTCCCATATTCTGGAGTCAGGTGATAATGTGCCAAAATAAAAGACACTGTTAATGTGAAAGTAAAAACTTTCTGTGACTTATTAGTGTGCATAAACTTAACAGGTTTTCTATGTGATTTGAAAGATTTTCTACCTTAGAACCTTGTACTAAAATATAAAACATTGTTTGGTAATAGTTCTGATTATTCTAGGAACTTTAATATGCATAATATTATTTGTTGTACCGCTTGTTGTTTCGCGATTATGTTTATTTTGATGTACCCTCTACTAAAGAAAAAGAGACTAGCTATTACAAAAGGAGGGCGCGAGAAAGATCCATTTCAGTTCATCGAGTGACTTTAAAGTAATCAGTTGAAATAAAAGCCATAATAGTCATAATAAAAACAGTGGAAATGGCTCAACCTCAGCAGAAGATAAGACGTTTTATTACTGACGAAAAGCCATTAGCAGCAAACATGGGAGCATTAGATTTCCTCAACAATTATGGATTTAATCCATGTATTAAGGTATCTAACATGGTGCAGCACACAGCCTACAAAATATTTGATATCATGAAAATAATGAAGTTCTACAAAATATGTAGATTGTAATGCAAACAAAAATGTTAGTTTGCGTCTTATGCGGTTATGGTAATAAGCAGTAATAAAGACTGCAAATAATTAATGTATCAGATAAAATCTGTTAGAATTAAATCATTACTCAAATCAGGGTAAGCATCTGAAACTAAACATATATCTTCAGTACCCTACCAACAGTAGCAAAAAGTAAGTATTTAACACCAACTAAGTAAAATGAAATTTAACCTCGAACTTAGAGATGACTATCAAGAAATTTCTTTACGATTACTCTAATGCTCTACTGGAGGAGCATACGGATAGAATAAAAACATACTATCAATTTGTCAGTCAGTATGAAAATATGGATAAAGTGAAATCTACATATGATGAGCATTATAGTAGCTGTCCATAGTCGAAAGATAATGCAATTGAAAGCCCAGATACTTGCGAAAGTTATAGTGTGAGGTGGAAGAAATGGGAAATTTAGGATCTCATCAGTTTTCATAAAGAATCACAAAAAATAGCTGTTGAAAAAGATTCGATTTATATAACCGCCAAAAATGTACATCATGCATGTGTGGGACTTTGCCTACAGAACTAGTCGTAAGGGCAAATGGTATATATGTATATTTAATCGACAGACTTCGATTTCAATAGAGAATTTTCAATACAGATAAAACCCTGGAGTTTATATTGGACCAACATCATCGCATTTAAATATATAAAACAATATTTCATTATATAAATGAATAATAGGGAAAATGAAATGATAGTTTATATTTTTTAAGAAATGTTTTTTTATTTACAATTATAATATATTGTTTGCATTTATCCAGGAGTTATGCCAGTAGTCCAGTTTGGTGTATAACTTTTTTCGAATGCATGTTTATATTTGCTAATACGAAGGTAGTCTCCTTCTTTACATTTAGACAAGTCAGCAATTTTTATATGATTATACATAGTATCAAGAAGCTACTTTTCATTTGTTGCATTTGATATCACAGGTATAAATTCCGATTGTTCGATGCTTCTTCGTATCACATTCAGATAGTAGTTCTTATCATATGAAGCCACTTATTACTGATAAAAATCACCTTAGCAGCTTCTCGGGGACCGATGAACCGATAACTTCAAGGGACCGATAGCAAATGCGCTAGAAATAAGCTAAAACATCTGATCTGCCCGGCAGGTCTCTGTATAGCTATAAGTTATTGCAATCTCAAAAGTTTGATCTCAGCTCTTCTAATTTCCTGCAGTGCATCTGGTATGGTAGCGAAACTACGCATTAGAGTTGAGCTCCCACATCCGAAGGTTGACTGTCCTCAGGAGATCCATCCTCGGCTTCACTATCGCTCCCGACCTCACTGTCGTCGCTCTGCACTCATGGCTTCATAAAATCGACGGAGGATGACGTCACATTAGACCCCTCGTGATGTTTAAGACATCGTTCCGGTCTCTCTTGTTGATCTTTATGACCTCGTAGGACCGATGAATTTTGGAAACAGTTTCAAGCCTGGTCCGAACTGTGTCCTCTTTATTGCCACCATGTCGTGCACTTTATATTGACGTGCACTTTATATTGACTTCCTTTTTCGGTTGTAGACTCTCCGATTTTAATTCTGAAGCTTCGAGCTCGTCTTTCGTCTCGCATCTCTCTCTTCGTTTAGTTGAAGTCTAACGTTCTAAGTCTAAGTTCCTTCTTCAGCAATTTCGTTAATTTTACGTGGTCCTCTTTGTACATCGGTCACTTATTATTCTATTACCATTGTCAAAGGATTCACTTTGTAGGTCGAGCTTCTTTATGACTTCTTCATATGACATCGATTTCACTGAAAAGAGCGAAGTAAATTTACTAAATGCATCTATTACCATAAATAAATAATTGTACGACTTCGCCGTTGACAATAATGGGACCAAATGGTCTTTAGAAAAATACTTAGTCCAATATCAGTATGGACTTTCGAATCATTCCGGATCCTAACGTAGTTCCATTTACTAGTCAGGCTAAAGTTGCTTCGAGGGGCTTAATTCCTTTTTTGGACGGAAATATGGCCGAATTCGTGGCAGCTATAACATTTCGTTCCTTTTGATCTTACTGGGTACGCTCTGCTGTGGTGAGATACTTACCCGCAGTTGAAACACTTTTTGCTATACCTATTTTGGTCCTTCGTACCCCTACGAACTTGGGTTGAACGCTCGCCTGGCTTAGCAACCTTTTTACTACTTGATGGTCCTAATACACCCTAAGTTTTTCTTTAAGCGCGTCCGTGTCTTTCGTGCCGTACAAAACAGTTCTATTTAGAGAGGCGTCAGAAATACCAGCTATAATATAGGAAAAAATAAATTTTTCGTCAACATTCCCTCTCTTCGCTAAATGTTTTCATGGAATGCACATATTGCAGGAAAGATTCATTTGAGCCCTTCTTTCTCTATAGACATCTAAGCTAAGCTAAGCTAATAGGTAGTCGATCAAATTTCGTATCTAACAAGGATCAATCCTCAGGGATCCTCAGTTAGTTATACTTTCCGCTGCATCGGCAGTCAACTTCGCCGCAGCTCGTAGTAACCGCCTACAATATATGTAGATATTTCTGCACCTTTTCGCAGGTTTGCGCCAGCAATCTCTTCAAACTCTTTTAGCCATGTCGCTATCGTTCTTCGTCGTAAAACCTTTCAAGAGTTACCTCGACGTCATTAAAGACGAATCCGTTTGAATAGGAGGTTGCCATACTGTCGTATTTTGTCCCGATTTTCTTAATTTTTACAAAAGTCGTTTAACCTTGAAGACTGCCAACGGTATCTGAAATTTCCTCCTCACTGTGCTGGCTGTTATTGTCGATCGTTCGTTATGTTACCTCGATCTCGCACGCTGTCTGTGAAACCTTTGAAAATCGATTGACCCAAAAGACTACAGAAAGAATCGACCTCCCCTCTATACTCGTTTGGTTAATATTTTTCTCAGCCACTTCGCCTGAATTTTCCTTAGAAATAGCGATACGAAGCCTCTCTATCAAGCGTCCCAAATTGACCATCTCCAAGACAGGATTAAATTTTAAAATAATTTACCATAACCTCCGCAATCGTTTGTAACTTTTTAGTAAACCTCGCATTTCTCCTCAAAATTAAAACCTCAAATTATGGCAAAGAGTAAACTTTAACGCTGGTTTCAGTGCTGGATCAATTAGAACGCAAGTTCAAAAAAGTAGGAAAACAAAATCAGTATTTAAAAATAAAATAAGGAATCCTTATGGGTGACTTCTTGTGTGTGCAAAAGTTAATACTTTAGGTCTAAATAGTTTCGTCACCAACTCTAAAGTTTTTACTTTGCTTGTTTGTAAATATAGCAGCCAGTGACACAATTTTCTGGTTAGCTGGGCAGAAATTTTTGTTTTCTATAAGCCTGTCCTTGTAGAAAATTTAATGTAATCAGATCTCTTTTAATTTAAAGTTTTAATAAAAGAACACATAAATAAATAACTATTTAATTTTTTTATTAGCCGTAATTTCCGGTCAACTAAATAAAGATTGAAACTAAAAACAATAAAACTTTAAGATATTTAGTGTTATTCGAATTAGTCCTCTTCGCAAAGAACAAAAACCTTTGCAAATAATCAATAAATATATAATTTTTTTCCGAGTTTGATTTATCTCCTATTTCAGAAACAGAATATCCTCACGAAACGACAAAAAGAGTTTAAACACATATAACATAAAATTAATTTTTTTAATGAGCAGATTTTAACTGATGCGAGGGACGATTTTGCTGTCGCGGGCCCTTGAACGAGAGACTATCAAAATGAAACGATGCGGACCTGGGGCCCATCAAGGAGAGAAGATTTTGCTGTCGCTGGCTGATCAACGAGGGAGGATTTTGGGTACGTGAGCCCATTAATAAAAGAGGATTTTGCGGACGCGAGCTCTTCAGATACACTGAAAATAAAAATATTCGTTAATTTCGATTGAACAGTGTTTATTAATTATATTTTCTATTGATTCAATGCATAATTCATTAAAATAATGTAAAAATCATTGATAGTTCTTCCAATCTATGAACGAGATCATTAGAACTATGAAATTTAGTTCCTTGATGTTATATACGATAAAGTTGTGCATTTATTTAATGTAAACTATCATTAAATTCCCAACCGAGAAAAATTATTATTACCCTCATTTATTCTATGTATAAAATCATTTTTGATAATGAAACATATATTCTTAACATTTTGGCTACAATAACATTTCAAAATTGAATAATTGATAGTAGGTAGGAAACTAAAATTTAAATAAGGACAAAAGATGAAGGGATGAGGTTTACATTTAACAAATAAAAACCAAATTTGAAATAATAAATTCATTTCATTTCATACTTCGTTTCTTTAAGAAATCTTTCATTTTGAATAGAAGGTTTGTTACCTCTATGTGCAATTAAGCAGATGCCTCTTTTTGAAAATTTTTTTATGTTCGTTTAAAAGAGATGAAACATGATATGAGTTTAAATTCCCCAATGCACGCAATAGGAAAAGTAGAGTGACAATTAATTCTACCATGAAAAAAAAGGTTACACAAACGAAAGGTATTTTAAATAATATGAGTGGAACGCAGCCGAACAGCGTTCACCATAATACTTAGCTATTTCCGCTATACTATAACATGCTGCATATACATAAATGGTTTCAAGCTGTACCATGTAGATATATCTACACCCATACCTCGCTTTACGGCCTAGATACGTTCCACGAAACTTGGCCATAAAGCGAAAGGCGGATAAAGGAATCAATTACAATTCTAATATAAATTCATACAAATTCGATGTGATCGGTTCCAAATTTGTTAAATATGTAACATGGTTTATAATTCAAAATGCATTTTATCTTTTTATTTGATTTAAATAATTTTTTCCACACTCCAGTTTCTTTGGCGTGTTAATCTCGAGACATTTAAAGGTGCAGCAGATTGTAAATATCTTTTAATGTCTTCTTTTTTTTATCACGAATAGTTTGAATTGTAGATTTCGCAAGTCCCATTGCCTTGTAAATTTCAACAATTTCCTCTCCAGCTTTCTATACGACGTAATACTTCTAGTTTAGTTCCTAGAGTGACTGATTTTCGACATCTCTTTTTATCAGTCTCCGAAGTCGATAATTGTTTCGATGGCATTTTGTCTAAAAAATAATGAACTATAAAATAAGTTTAAGTTTTTTTGCCGTTATAGCGAAACATTTTAGGCCGTAAATCGAAAACGTGCCTTGATTGAAGAGGGCCTCTATAGCGAAATGTCGTATAAAGAGCGGCTGTATAGCGAGGTATGGGTGTATATAATTTTATCTGATAAAATGTTTTCTAGCGGCAGGTAACTATGTAAAAGATGAAATGTTTCATAATTTATTGTTGATTAAACAAATTAGCTCAATAAGAACGAAAACAAAATAGTGCCTGAATGAAATCCATAAGTTATTATACATGAACATGAGATATTTTTTCGGAGGTGAGAAAAAAGTGAGAATTTTAGATCGCCAAACAAAAGAGGTATACAATCAACAGTGGGAAAATAAGTTGTAAACGTTTTTGCAATCAATTTAATTGGAAATAAGGGCACGAATGAAGGAATGTTTTGACCTCGAGAGTGAGATTTGAATTAAATTTATATGGAACGAATTATATTGTCGCTTTCCATAGATCCTGCTGTGATATTTGCGTCAAACATTTTAACAAAACTGAAATTTCACACTGAAATGAAGTAATAAAAGCAACGAGTGGTCTTTGCGTGCTCACTTTGAAATTAAAATGGGCATTGTAATTCCTTTACCTTAGTTGTACAGTAACACGCAGCCTGTGCGTATTTATTCACGTGCAGCAATTCACCCACATTACAGCCTTTTTCCTGATTTTATTTAGATACATATATTTGCTAAGACTTATGGGAGCGCTGACTAATCAGATCGCAATTTATGTTAATTTATATGCGACCGATGCGAATATACAAGACCACGTGTTATATTGCCCTACCACGTCGAACTTGAAAAAGCCCATAGCTGTGGACACGAGAAAGCATAATGAAAAGTTTTCATCGGGGTTGGAGTACAATCGAGTTTAACTGTTCACTTGTACTCTTGCAGAAACAAGTTCTAAATCTACCATAATATACCTCATCCTATGAGGTATATGGCTTCAGTTTATGGGCTCTGTGTGATTGATTTATAACTCCGCTGGCGGTTTTGCAAATGGAATAGTAGCAACAATCAGGAAAGCTTTGGAGTGTAAGTGTAACGAGGTCTAACGCAACACATCACCGCTGGTTTGGCTTTCTGAGTGCACTACCGGTGCTTCTGGAAAGGAAATAATCCATTTCCTGGCTTTATCAGACAAGGTGCAAACTCCCACACCTCAAAAATGTATACCAAAAATATTTTCCGGCAAATTCATTGGAATTCGCAACTTGAAACTGTCGAAAATAATGAGATTTGAAAAATAATCCACAAGAAGTGATTGAGCAACTTAAATACGAAAGGTTGCAGAAAATTAGCAAAACATATACGCCCACGATGCAGTTCTACGTTTAGTATGAACTTATCACTTCTCAAATAAAAGCTATTAAGTAAGCGCACACGTCGAAAATAGACATCAGTGAAAGCAAACTGACCTGGTGCAGTGAAACTGCAATTAAATTGCTTTTTGAGATGTTAAGTCAAGAAACTGTAGTTAAAGGAAAAAAACTCATTGAATACATATGCTTCACACTGTAAAACCGTAGCACAAGAGTCGATTCCTTGCTATTACTGGCGAACTCATTAAAACCTAAGTGTAAGGGAAGAGAACTCCATTTAAGGTTCCGAACAGAAAATAAAAAAGAAATTTTCTGCTTCCTTCTCTAAATTTTCGACCATGTTGCAGGCAGTTATCGCAGACTGTGGAAGCTAGGAAGGAATTCCGCTCGGACAAATAGCGCACAGAGTCACATGTTGGCATTTATTATAGAGGTGAGTATTTGCCCCAGGCTCAGAGTCACACATTTATTCTATGCGAAATATTTATAGGCACAAAAAGTTACCATAGAAGTTCATGGTACTATTGCCCATGACTTATTAAAATGATTTTTCGACGAACAGAAATTTTGTCTTCTCTTACTTTGATTTATGAATCCCCTTTTGCCTGCTTCTTTCTAAAATAGGGTACCACGAGTAAGTATGACAGCCATTTCGAAGATTCTTTTTCGTTCTCAATTTTACGGTCTAATAGAGAAGTAATGGGTTTCTTAAAAATATGAAACGTAAAATATGGTGAACAGTGCGAAGCGTGAAAAATTAAGTAGTCTGGTCTTGGAATTGAATGACTATATTGTCACCAGATTGGACAATGATAAATTACTTAAATCAGTATAATTTCTCTTCAAGGGTCAAGCAAACAAATTATACAGTATGGTACTATTGTGACATTTCGGTATTTATTAGGATTCCGAGTTATATTTTCTCCTCTAGATTTCATAATGTATCGAACTTTTCCTGAAATTCGAGGTTCAATTCAAGATCATAAACATATGCAGCAATTTTACTGCGCAAAGGCTTATTTAAGGATTCATTGTATGATGAACACTAGATTTACCGACATTTCTTGTACGATTAATAGAGATTTTGAAAAATAATTTTAGAAAATATTTCTATTCGAAATTCGGAAGCTCGAGACTTAAAAAATAAACATATTCTTATATTATTGTGGTAATTACAAATATAATTCTTCACTAAAAATTAATATACCTAGTCTTGCCATAAATTCTGTCACACAATTTGTAATGCGCGCTTTCTCAGAAATTAGCCTGGAATTGTACCGTTATGTTGCACTTTGTAACAAATGAACTGTACGGCGTAATATTCCGATCAGTTTGGTGACAGTCTTTGACTCGTAATCATGGAGTGGGGAGTAAAAGAAAATCGTATCGCTGTAATAGCACTCCATAAGTGTGGAAAAAATGCTTCTGAAATTTAGAATTTGTTGAAACCGCTAAAAATAACAAAAAGAATCATTTATCGTGCCATAGAACGATTTAATGAAACCTTAGGTATAGATGAGCCGGACCGGTCGTCCACGTACCGTTAGAACAGTCAGTGCCATCAAAACTGTCCGAGAGCGCATAAGTAGAAATCCACTGCGCAAACAAAAAATTTGTCGAGGGAGATGGAAATCTCCACAAGATCGATGAGTAGACTCATTCAAGATGATCTTCATATGAAAGCTTATCGTCGGTCAACAGCCCACATGTTGAGTCCACGGTTAAAGGAAATAAGATTGGAAAGATGCAAGAGTCTCTTGCTTTGGCACGCAACCAATGGTCATGAGAACATCCTCTTTACCGACGAAA
Organism: Philonicus albiceps; assembly: GCA_963969385.1. NCBI lineage: Eukaryota > Metazoa > Arthropoda > Insecta > Diptera > Asilidae > Philonicus > Philonicus albiceps. The sequence goes on along the minus strand of OZ017776.1, from coordinate 21,944,016 downwards.
AAATTGTTACTGTGGAGCAAGTTTTTAATAAACAAAATGATAAGGTTTATGCAACATCATCAGAAGAAGCTAGAAAAACGGTTCCCAGGGTGCAACGAGGATATCATCCAGCTTCTGTAATGGTTTGGTGGGGTGTATCCCATAAAGGTGTCACAACACTCCATTTTTGCGAAAAAGGTGTCAAAACGGGTGCGGCGGTTTATCAAACCAACGTGCTGGAAGTTGTTGTGAAACCTTTATCGCAAACTCTCTTCGGTGGACAACATTGGGTCTTCCAGCAAGACTCTACTCCTGCTCACAAAGTAAAAAGCACACAGGAGTGGCCATCCGGGAGCCCAAATTTAAATTCGCTGGATTATGCATTATGGACAGAGTTAAAGAACAAGGCCTGTAGAACTGCCCATCGCAATTTGGACAGTCTGAAAAAATCGTTGATGAAAGCAGCAAATGAAATGTCGTTGAATACCGTGCGTGCAGCTATAGACCAGTGGCCACAACGTTTAAAAGCTTGTATAAAAGCTAAAGGAGGTTATTTCGAGTAAAGCTTTTATTAATTAATTAACAATATCTTATTAAAATAAATTTCGTTGAAATAAACATATTATCTTTTATTGTTTAGATTTTATGCTTCTTTAAAGTTGTGACAGAATTTATGGCACGACTAGGTATATGAATGCTATTAATTTCAGCACGAAATATGAAACTCGTTAATTTGGGTAATGTTGGGCAACGTTGAACTGCAACAATTATAATATTGTCAAACTAATGCACTCACTATTGACTTATCTACTAGACTTTCATGTGCAGCAGATGATTATAACTCCTCAAATTTACCACTTATATTGCATATGTAGATTTTAATTTTCAATACCTACTATTCCACTTTATAACGGTGTAAAATCGCATTAAAATTCAAAGCAATTTTAAATTTATCATGATTCGAAAAGTAGACAGTTTTTTATTCATTACATAATTTTTAAGCTTTTGGTGTGATATTCAATAAAGTTGAATTTGATATTAATAGTCGCATGAATATGAAAAATTATGTTAATTTACAGCATAAAATTTACATCAAACCTCAGCAAAGTTATTTTGTGAAGGCACTTCTTGAAGTTAAGATGTCCTGATAAATATATTTTGAATCTGCATGTTAGAAAAGTAAAAAGTAAAAGTAAAAAATTCGCTAAAATTTTCATAAAAATTTGTGAAAGGTGGCAAATAGAAGCATATGCAAATTATTGTTTTCAAATTATTACTCTGCAGTACATAAATCTTATTACAAATAAAATAAATATATAATGAGGACAATCATATGAATATTTTCACACGTATGGTTATTCTACTCCTAAATAAACATATGTAGTGTAAAAATACTACAGCAGTAATTAAGCCAAATTTACATCATTTATATGCAAATTTAGCTACTTTAACCCATTTAGGTACTGTCCATGAGGAGTACGCTCGTGGTTGCTTAAAGCTGAATAGGTTAAAGAAGTAAATAAGACCCATTTATTATATAAAATAGGTACCTTTTCTGTTTTATTTTTGCTACCTGTGTGTAAAGTCATTGTATAAGAAAAACATACTAAATTTCTTTCCAAAAAGAGGGTGACTTTACATCAAACTTTTACATATTTTATATTTAACTGAAAAACTGAACTTTTTAAGAAAGCTAGAAAATTTACTGCATAATTAGATATTTTGTTATGTCGGTAGAATTTACAAATATTCTGTTTATAACGAAGTTAGACGTACGTAGCCGTATTAGTAACATATTATGCGTTTCTTAATTCCAGCTTTAGTTAATTTTCAAGAGATGATAAAAAATATATGAGTATGTATTACTTTTTTCATCAAATGTATTTATATTATTAATATTACTTTAAAAAAGAGAATTAGTAAGGATAGAGAAAGAAAAGAAAAAGGTAATAACAGAAAGGGGACCTGTAAATATCTCTACCAAGGTGCTAATACTGCTAACGCCGTCCCTAACAATGCCATTAAAAGGAGCACTATTGGGTTAATCCAAAAATGGTGTATCTTTCCGGAAAACTAGCGTACTTTGCTACTTGCATAAAAAACTCGATATGAAGTAAAAAGTACGTGCACTCACGAAAAGCAAACGAGTGAGCGTCCATTATGGAAAAAAATATTTCTGAATATAAAATTACATTATAAAATATTTACGGCGAGAGATTATGTTAACCTGATTCCCCGACATACTTTAGTGCTTGCATGTACTTCACGGGAAATGGAGGAAAATGAAGAACTGGAAAAATTAATGACGCTCTCATGTCAACAAAGTTTCCGTATGTACTTGACGCACATATGCAAAGGCGGAAGGAGCAATACCTACAATCTTTTACACTCTGAATGGACATCTTTCCGAAGAAACATAATATTTTTTTTTAAATTTGGAGCAGCTTGCAAATATTAAATTAACGTAGTTCTTTTTTAAAGCACTCATTATTATTTTTTACTTCAGAAGAACTCTTTATTATCTTAACACTAGAACTACCAAAACCAGTCAATTTGACTGGTACTCAATTTCCTCCCCCATTAAATTGTATATTTTTGAAATTCTCTTCTGGTTTATGCCAAAGTTTAATAGAATTGAGAATTACGACATATTCAAAAACCTTTTTTCATTAATAATTATTAATTCAAATTTGAAAGCGTATTAAATTAAAGGTGCAGAAAGTTATTAAAATTACAGACTTGCGGGCCTTTAGTTCTAGTGTTAAACGTCATCATTTTATAAGGAATATATAATCTTGTTGCTCTTTGCATTTATAATATTCTACAACAAAATATGTCAATATTTAATCGTATAAAGTACAACATGATTGAGTGTACAACTTCAATTTGATCTTTATTTTCTCTATATATATATTTTTTTTTTTATTTAAACTTATTTTATTTATGAATTAGACCATAGGTCTCTAGCATAAGGTACATAAATTCTTAAAAAACTAAATAGTTGCTAACACCCTTGCCCGAGCTACGGTGTTATGATTGAATCGCTGCTTCGTTGCTGGTTAGACCTTGCTGGTGTTGATGGAACTGATGGTGCTAATGGCGTTGTTCAGATATTTCTTTTTTATGGAGCGCCGGTAGTCCTTGTAGAGCTGGTATGCTAGGTTAACTGCTACTAGGGACGTTAAGATCAGGAATAGAATTTGGATGTTCCCCGGGTTTACGTCTACAGGTTTGACGATGATGGAATTTATGATCTTCCCCGTGTTGGCCACTTGTTTCGTTTGTTTATGCCCCATTCTGACTGCCAGGAGGTGCAGCCGAGCGCTCTATTTGTATTAAATCGATCGGGTCGATTCGCTTAAGTCTGCTATATTTTAATGGGGTTACTAGCAAGTTTTCCGACCTGTTACGGTGTTTGCTCAATCGTTCAGCATAATTTTTAGCAAACCTTGCGGCTTCTTTCTCAACCTAGTTGAAGTTCATATCTTTAAGTAGGTTGACATTACGAATATACCTTGGAGCACCTAAAATTGATCTTATTATTTTGGTTTGAGCTCTCTGTACCTTGGCTAAGTTAGATGTTTTAGCTGTACCCCAAAGCTGGATCCCGTATGTCCAGATGGGTTTGAGGGTGGCCTCTCTATAAATGAAGTTTAAAATCAGTATCATCAGAAGAATTTCGTTTGCAATTGAGGTGTTTCTTGATTAGCTATACGTGGTAATACTACAACTACTTATTTGTTTATTCTGTATATCTTAAATTAAATCATTAAATCATTTCTACCATTTCCTATATAGAATAATAAGAATTTAAAACCCAAATGGAAATAATTTTTATGAAATGTAATGTTTCAAAATATTTTTCATCTTATTACGCATTTTAATCTTTCTTAAAGCGAGTATTTATCTTTTGATTAAGTGAATGTAACAAATTTCTAAAATCAAATTCTTTTAAAATAATTGTGAATATCAGCATAGTACATAGTCCGTTAGACAACGCTACTGATTAAATTAGAATAAAAGGCCGATTATATTATCGTCCAGCAAACTTTTCCTGCTTTCAGAATTTTCATTGCAGCAAATGGTCCTTAGTACGTTTTGAATGACAGTATTCATATTCAAGGAAGTTATGTACACCGTAAATAGTATTCATATCAAAGAGACCACAGAGGCCATAATTTTTAATCGATTTTCATTAAAATTTATTATTATTATTTTATTTTACAATTTAGAATTTAATTCTCAAATTGCTTTCTTATTTTTTGTGCACTTGGGAACTAAGCCCTATGGTAAACTTTCTATGTTATTTTTACATTTTAACCAGAGTTTTCATATGGGAATCGAATTCACAAACTCGGAATAGCATACATTGTGCATCACCGACAAACTGCTCAGCCAGCTATGCCACCGGAGGGCAGCACAGGTCAAACTTTTCCTACGAATTTATAAGGTCAATATGTGGATGCGAGGATAGGGGACTACTATACGTTAATTTTTGTTAAAATTATTTGGACACGATATCTTTCGAATGGCTTATTGCTTGGTTTCGGAGCCGTTCCGCTTCGTAGGCGTGAATTCAATCACTATGGAATGCGCTGGAATAGAATTAGGCATAGCCTTCAAACAATCAATTTCTCCTCTACAGTATCTGGATGCATCCTGGAGACAAAATTTATTCGTTGACACTGCGCTGGTCTTGAGACAAGGGTCTCGGCCCAAGGAACAACCTCCAGGACATCATCGCACATACAAGGATAGAGCAATGCTGATGTAATTCCCAAGGGGCTTCGACACATACACAAGAATCCCCTAAACGGATGGAAAAGTTTAGGAGTCACTATTAAGAGCACGCTGAGATCTCGATAAACGATGCATGGGAGCGTTTTTTTTGATGTGTTGCGCTGGTCGCGAAACCGCAAGCATTGACGCTTGAGCAACAACCCTAATGTTCCTAGAACCGACCCAATACCGAGTGAGTCGGAGAAGACACCAGCTCCAACACCCCTATTGTCATTTTGGGCATATCAAGGATCTAAACGAGTATGGTTAAAAAAAGGACAACATACACAATTCGTACTGTAAAACACTCAATCAAAGTTCATGTGCATGGATGCTTCTGTTCGCAAGAATTTGGAAAATTGATTGCTTTTTCTAGAAATCTGAATACAGAAAGAATGCTGCAAATTTACAAACACGGGCTATTAAAGTATACAGATTCTTGGTTTGGAACTGGAAACCGATCGTGGGTTTTGCAAGAAGACAACGAATTAAAACACAGAAGTCGTATTTGTACTGAATGGAAAGATTAATAGCATATCAATGTCATGGAGCTGCTCTCACAAAGTCCTGATGCTAATCCAATCGAAAATGTGTGGGTCCTTATGAAGGCCTGTAGCTTTGGAAAAATCCTCGGTAACGAAATCTTGGAAGGATCTACCACTAGAATAAGAATAATAGATGTACAGCTATAATAGAAAATAATGGTGACTTCACCAAATATTAAATGTATTGCGTAAAATAAAATAAAGTAAATAGTAAGGAAAAAATAATATTTTGTTAATTTTTTATCGCATTATTGTATTCTGAGTGATATGCACTTACAAAAAAGACTAAAAGTCACAGATTGTAGTTAGATAGTTACTTGTTAACAGTGCAATGTCATATGCATAGGACATAGGAGTAGGAGATAGTAAAGTATTCTTTGGAGTTTAATGTATAAACGAGGTCATCTAAAATAATACACCAAATTAGCGGGTGGGTATGCCTCTTCTCGCCCTTCTTTTGGATTCGTGGTTTCCAATTTTGGTAGGTATGATTCTGCTTTGGAGCATACTATTTATCTAGCTGACTACAGTTTGATCGACACTGAGTTTCCGCATAGCATGGAAGCTGGTGTTATTAAACGCACCCTCAATATCTGTTGATCCCTCATGGTGCAATTTTTTGCAATTAGAGCATTTGCAATAAATGCTATGCTGTGATAAAGGGATCAGTTGATTTTCCCTTTTGGTACGCATGTTGTGCTTCATACAACGTTGAATCCTTTATATATTTCGATCTGATACAATAGTCCAACATCTTTTCCGTAGCTCTTATGAGAAAGCTTATAAGAAAGCTCCTGACCAAAAGGTTTGGAGTGAACAGTTTAGCTTCTTGTAACACGACTGGAGAGACACCATCTTTGCAGGTCTTTTGAATCACTGAAATGAAAATATCGCCCATTTAATTAGATCCTTATGAATCACTGACTGTTCGATGTTCCAATCCGCTATTTGCGATTTGCTATTTGTACGATACTCTCAGTGATGTCATCAGATAATTGTTGGGAAATGGGATTTCAGTAAATATAATGCTAAGAAAGGGACATCATTTATGTACTGCCCATTTGGAATTTGTAAAGATCTGAGCTGTGTAGCTTTGTCTTTCTTGAGGATTTTACGTATTCTCGCTGATTCCCTTAAACCTTCTATTTCAATGCAGAATTTATTCTAGGATGTCAGTTTGTTGCCTTTTTTTTACTTTCCCTCTGTAGAGAACTATGTATATAGTTCCCTCTTAAGAACAGTATTTAGATACCTAGCCCTGTTAAACTGCTTCTGCATTTCTTTTGTGAGTATACTGAGTTTATGGTTCCACCAGCGGATTTTTCGTTTAGAATGAGGAGAGATAAGGGGGAAGACCGTCTCAAATATGAACGCCATTTCCTCTTCAAAAGTTCTGATCGTTCTATTAAAGACGCTGTCAATACTCGGAACCCAACTCTCCAACCTGAAGCCCAATACTTTCGTGAAAAGATTCCAGTCTTCAATTCCCCCAGGATACGTTCCCTTATAAAATTTAGTTTTCGTTTATCATGTTACATCAAAGTAATCCTCGACATATTTATTAAGACTTAAGTCTTATTATTAGATTAATGCTATTGATTTAGCTTGGCTCTTAATCTTTCCCATTTGATTCCGGTAGGCTTAATAAGACATCCGACCAGTTTCACTGGTAACAATTAGTGTTTTCCATAGCCGCTTCTACTAGATTATGCGGTGGACACACTCTTTTCATTACTTCATCCCCTCCTAGTTTGCGACTTTCCCAACAACATTTGATGCGTTTCAGAGAGGATAAAAAGGGTTTTCTGCATTTTATCACTATAAATGAGACTTGGGTCTACTACTATCATCCTGAGTCAAAACAAAAAGCTAAGGAGTGGTATGAACCCGGTACTCTGGCTCCAAATCAATATGGTATGGAATCGGTATGGTTCAGAAATCAAGCTTGACGTCTGGCTGTTCTCATATCAAACCATAAAATCGTTTTCTTATCGAATGAAAAAACTTATTGAACAACCTGGTATATACGAAGATACAGTGTGCGTGTTTTACCAGGAATAATTGAATTTTTCCAAATAAACCCAGTTTTTTTCTTACATCTGTGCAACGCATTTTCAGCGAACAAATTAATGGAAGACGACAAACTGACATTCGTGGTGTAAAGTTTTTATCCTGACGAAAGGAAAAGCAAAGTGACAAAGAAATAAATATTGTTCTAACTGCATGATAAAGAATTAAAATATGCAGTTTTACGCTAAGCATGTTATACACTATACAGGGTTTTGTTTAGTGAGTATGCCAAAATGGGTGGGATAAAAGATCTTATCTAGGCAAACAAAAAATTGTATGGCAGAGGGGGTAATTGCAACCGTTTAGGAGTAAGTAATTTGTAAATTCTAATATTTCATGGAATGCACATCACTATTTGATTTTTATCTTTTGATTAACTCAACGCATCGACATCCAACTTACTTCAAAAATGGACTATACCAATATCCTTTCCAAAGATGTAAACAATTTTTACCTACCACCACCCACTGCAGGTACACTCACTTCTGAAAGTGTAAAAATGTTCCTCATTTTCCTAAAACTCACCTTTTTCTCACATTTTCTTCTTTAACAAGGTACAGAATGTACAAGTAGAGAAAAAATATGGAAATTTATTCGTGGAAAACTTTTTCTGGTAAATTAAAAAAAAATCGGGTTTTTAAGACATTAAACTAAAATTAATCCCAAAATATTTTTTGGTTTAATTAAATGCCGATTTAAGTTAATGCTAATATCGCGCAAAAACTGTTCTCTGTCACTATCGATGCTAGCCAATAATATCATTCTAACTCCCTGTTTAAAGTGTATTTTAGCCAGTCTCTCCCATATTTTCGTCGCTGCAGTCCCACTTCTGTTGATTAATTCCTCTCTGGTGTTAGCAGGACTTGAGTAAACTTCATTCTTCATCGTCCCCTATATACCACCAGCCCTCCCTCCTCTCCATCCCCCCTTCCATGCCATAAAAGTTTTTTTGTCTAGGTAAAATATTTCATCCAACTCTTTTTAGAATGCCCCTGTATAATTCCGGACTCTGGCATTTTGCAATATGGGACTATATCACATCCACAAATTTTAAATTAAAACTGGCTAAGGTATGTATTAGACTTGAGTATTTTAAGTTTTTAATTAAATACTATTTAAGGTACTCGGGGTAAAACTGACTTACTTAGCTAATATTATATATTTTATATATATGCAGGGTGTTACGCTAAGGTCTGAACGGGGTATGCCACGTTTTTGCGTGGTCTCCTAATCAATGTCTGTTCGAAGACAATAATGTAGGTCGTCAAGACTTTTGAAGTTCGCATTATTATATTATAGATTTTTATAAATATTATATATTTTATTTATATATTTTTAAACAGCAATAAAAAATATCCGAAAACGTTTATTATCGATGCGTATAGATAAATATAGAAGTTTGATCGGACTGCTCCTGTATGCCCCTGAGCCCTTAGTCTAACAAAATGCAATATTTTTTTATTGCCTTTATTAGTTTTACATTATCAATGTATGTAGTAAAGAATTTCATTAAAAATATTAACATATTTAAATAGTGTTTTGCTGAAATCAATTAGGCAAACAGGGAATTACAATGTTAATTATTTTTCCCACCTCTCTTATAAATTTTTATATTATGAAATGTAGATAAATTTTTGTTTGTGAATAAGTAGATGAAAGCGTGGTTGGTAGTTTTTTTATTTATACAATCACAAGACTTTGTTGATTTTTACAAAATATGAATTTTTGAATACGGCATATATATAAATATTACATATGAACTAAGCTTAAGACGAGCAAGAAATTTTTCTAAATTAAATTAAAGTTAGGTATTCCAAGAAAAATAATACTATTCGAACATGCTTATTTACCGGACGATAAAAATCGTTTAATTCTTTATGTTAGTGCCCCAAGATTCTACCATTAAGTGCTTCACCTGGAAAACCGTTTTATTATTGAACTACTGGCTCCCACATCCCTCTTTTGTACACAAAACCTTCATTTCATATAATCAGATACAGACGGAAAATTTCCAGTTCGTTCTGCAAGCGCAATAAACAAATGAGCGTTATCAGATAAAACACTGGAGTGCACTCTTACATTACTCAGTGCTTATGCTGCAAGTTTCGTGTAAGGGAGATTACTGGTCGGGTTCATAAATTTCCAAACCGAGAACGTATATTGTGAAATACAAGAAGCTTAATATTGTTCTCGGGATTAGTTCAAGTGAGTTATTTAGACTAGAATAAGTGATACAACGGGCTTATATTGCCTTAGACTTGCTATGATTGGCTAGGTAGACCTAGACCCTTGAGATGCTGGCCGTAAACTCTGATTAATATGCAAACTTAGAAAACCCTTCTAGTTCTCCCGGGATTTATGGATCGGATATAGCGATCCGGTACCAAATAATAAGCAGACCTGAGGAAATATATAATAATAATGATTTCTAATAATCGAATTCTAAAGAAACCTTTACGTTTGCATGTTGCGACCGCATACTTTTCGAGGACTCTAAACTTTTTATGTAGAAAAACGCATTCGGATTGATTGGACAAGTCAATTTTGATTACTACTACAATTTAGACCTGCTAATTATACATGAAAAGTTATTTCTGATCATATGTAATCAAGATTTATTGCGGTTTAAAGTATTGCCGGTATAAAAATTCATAATCACGGTATAACCAAAAACAGATAGGAACATCTATGATGTCTGTTCTATCAACAAGTTGTGTTGGGAAATCTATTGTCTAAATACATATACCTACTTTCAGTGAACACGCGAAAGTGCAGGAAATGGTTGCGAGGAATTCATCTGCAATTCATTAATGTGCTCTTGCCATGCTATTACAAGTTAATGTAATTCTGCCAGCGCACGAACATCTTTGTTCTACCAGACTTACCTCAAGTAACTCATCCTTTTACGAGAATGTATTTCCAGGACAATCATTTACATTTTAAATTTCTCCAACAGTACCGAATGTCATTTATTAGTTTTGTTAATTTATTATGGTTAAGTATTTATACAATACACTGCTCATACTTGTATGCATTGTCGTACAGAAAAGAAAAGCAAGTGGGTCAGGAATCTCAGCAATGAAAAAGGGATCTGATTGAACATATGTATATCGTGATCTGGACCCGAAAAGAAAATTTTATAATTAAATACGCATCACACCACCACTCGCTCTCCGAACTAGGCGACCTATATCAGCAGCAACAAACATGAATATGAAAAATTCAATATCTGTACTAATATGAGTATTATAACTGCGAAAATAAGTTTTTTTTTATCCATCATCACAACTCAATCGTTCTATCAGAATAAAATTTAGTATGTAGTCGTACATTGTCAATATCATAGAGATAACATAGATTACTTTACGTTTGGATAACATAATCTCTGCAAAATATATGTAGCATTTTCTAAAACATACTTGTAGCTAATTTATCAAAAGAAAATTTAAATTCTAATATTTAAGTATTTATGTAAGTATCGATGGACAAACTCATCGACCATCTTTCCACCGGTCATTTGGTCAGTAAATCCATCTCGCCGCACACGCTGACCAATAGTAGTAGCCTTTGTAGTTGCCTGTACTCCTTCTACGGTTACAAGCTTCCTTAAAAGCGCAACATGAATAAATAGTTGTAGTTCATTCATAGAATATTTTAATAACTTGAGCTCAATAAATAGTGACCGCAAAACTTAAGCGGATAAAATTATTTAAATCCGAAGAACGGGCGCCACGAGCTAAAAGTGGAAATAAATATCATTAACGAATTCAGAAATCATCAACGGTAGCAACCTAACTTACGCACGCTATTACCTATTAAATTCACTCTATTGTAATTCTATTTATTTTAAATATAGCTTAGAGATCGTGTGGCGACGAAAACTTACTATTACGACTTATTTTTAAATAAATGGACCATGTCGCCCATGTGCTTTCTACTAAATTTGTGATATATATATATATATATATAAATATTTGTATTCCATCTATTTTTCTTGCAAAGGTATTCACTAGGCCCTGATAGATTCAAATGGTGGAAAAACTTGAACAATATAAATAATTAAATGTACACAAAACTCTGCTTACCTGTTCTCATCCAAGCCATTTTATTTTTACGATATATTGTTGGCTGTACTCGGCTGGGGAATTTGAGGGTGCGTCTGTAATATTTAAGATATAAAGAATGTACAGAATTTTAATAATACCAAAACATCACTCATAAATTTTTGTTATAACGAATCTCTCTTTGATCCCCTTCTACCACCTGTTGTTAAGCCCACAATGCAATGGAATTTGCATTCAAGGAAAATGTTGTCTTTTTTAATTTTATGAAGTAGTTAGCTATTTTTGAAGTTACTAAAAGTTCTTGTCATTTCTTAAATTTGTAATTTCTGAAATTTAGTTTTGGTTGGTCTATGTTGATTATACACATAAATACTACCCCTTGACAAGGTATTGACGATAGTCTTAAGAGATTCTGAGACATCACGCATATCATTTGTGTACTTCGATAAAATCTAGGTGACGTGTTTGGCGTGGGGATTTTTCGGTCTTTGAGTACAACGCTTTAGTGAGTGATAGACTTGTGATCAGTGAAAACTATAAACAATTTACCTTCGCTCAAATGCATGAAGTGTATAACAGCTAAGCTAGTTCTCTATCAAAGATGGATTCAGCTTCTGCTCTTTTAATTCTTTTTGAAAGAAAATAAAGTTGTCAATGTTTTTTCGAATTTCTCCTATAGCATCATTCGAAGAATATAGCTAAATATTTGCTTGAGGTTCTGGATGCACCAGCAATCTTGCATTTTGCAATACATAATAGAGGTTTTTTTTAATGTTTATTTCTTTTTGTAAAGAGGGGAGTATAGCTTTGATATCTTGAGTCGAAATTTACCATACCCAAAAATCTTTGATGACTTATTTATTTATTTTGGATTTCGACTTCTCCTTAGAACGGGAAGTGACTTTAGAATTTATCTATTTAGACTCAGAAAATCAACTTCCTTAACATAGAAGACACATTTATTGGGGTTTATGTTCAGCTCATATTCTTTAGGTCGCCGTTTGTCACACCAAATGGCGTATATCTGAATTCGAATAAACTGAAAGGCGCTGTAACTTCTGTTTTATACGAGGGTTGACAGAAAAGTTTCAACCTCAACATGAAGATGGCAGCACTCGTAAACAAAAGTTAGGGAACATTTACGTATGTTTTTAAAGGTACTAACCTTAATTTCTGCCATTTTGAACGTGCAGTTGTTGTTCGGCAATAATTTCAGTAAGTCGATGTAAGTGTTTTTGTGAGTGACAATGAAGAAAATCGAGTACCGAGCTATCATTAAATATATTTTTTTTACAAGTAACACTTACGTAAATTAGACGCTGTACACAAGAACTCTGCAGCATCTTTTCCACTGTGAAATTATGGGCAACTGAATTTAAACGACCGCGTACCAGCTTGGGTGACAATGAGCATTTGGGACGTCCAAAAACTACAACCACTGATGAAAACATCAGTTAAGTTCACCAAATAGTGCTAGACAAGCGTCGGATTAAAATTAGAGAGATAGCAGATGCTATGAGCTATGTTCAAAGAATGTGTTTGTCACGCATTAAATCAGGATTTAGGCTGTGATAGCTGTCCACGCGGTAAGTGCCGTCTTTGTTCATTTTAGATCAAAAACTTATTCGAAAGAACATTTCCAACGCTCTGTTTATGCAGTTTAGGCGCAATAAATTAGAGCTTTTGTGCCGATTAATTACTGTAGATGAAACTTGCATATATCATTATACTCCAAAAGCCAAAGTGAAAAACAGAACACACCAAAACAGTACACTGCGAAGGGGCATAGAAGAAGGCAAAGATTGTTTCTTCGGGTAGGAAAGGGTTGGCGACTGATTTCTGGCAAAGTCACGAAGTTATCTTAATTGCGAATTACATTTGAACTACTTGACTCAATCACTAGATCCCCAAGCGACTTTTTTTTTCAACATCTAGTTGGCAGACTTTGGAGGACTACCAGTTTTATATTCCGAGCTGTGGAATTAACTGAAAGTGAGGTTCTCTTATGTTTTCCATTAAATTTAATTTTTACATGAAATTGGCGTCTAAAATTGCATGAACTGTTTGTTGCTCTTAATTTATATACAACACCTAGTTGAATTTTATGCCTAGTATGATTTTATGAAGATTTTTATTTAGTTCGGCTAATAAATAAATGTTTTTATTCTAATACAATTACAGTGATTTTTCTGCCATGCCAAGGAACATTCAAACAAAGCTATATCTAAACTTTTTATTCACATTTTAAAATTCCAATAAGATTTACGAAAAATTCAAAATGAAATGCTCGTAGAATTCATGTCGTTACACAAACCAAAAACGAAATGACCACCACACTAAACATTTTTATGTTATGTGTCATGTCATTTGTCATATTTTGTGTCATGTTATATGTCTTGTGTCATCTCATGTGCGATGTTATTAGTTACATCATGTGTAACGTCATATGCCAATATTGACATCACAAACTGCACTAATTGCGTACTTAAATACAGTGAATAGCAAAAATATTGATTGTATTTGAAGCGACCCCTATCGGAAAATTTTCAAATTTTTTATTAATCCTGAACCATTTTGTACTCGAAACATATATACTGGTAAAATTTGAGCACAATCGGCCTATTATTTTCTGTGTCTATACAATACAGACAAACAACAATTGTTTTATATACATATATATAGATAGGTATTATTAATTTAAAGCAATTTGAATACAGATCAGTATAATCAAATCACTTTTACCCGAGTAAAAATTGTGCATTGAATTTCCTGTACACTGAATAACAAATAAATCGACACTTCAAGTTAAACTAAAATAACACCAAAGTAAGCCCTTTTGGCGAACAAAATAGTTAATCCACTTCTTTACAACAACTAATAGAGCACCAGCTTCAACACCGAATCACCACCAAATGACTACTATCGTCAAAAAATTCCATACCAAATGAGCACCAACATAGCACCGTTTACTACACTAAAATACCACCATTTGACAACTAGACGTATGTTAATTCTTGCAGATATAAATTTATAAGTAAGGCTGGTGCTGAATAAGGATGCAATCATGTTCTGGTGGTGTTTTGGGTCTTCCATCGACTATTAGAGTTTTCAATTGATATCTGTCCCTTATTTGGTGGTATATCAGTGCTCCTAATTTTCCAAAAAAAAATCGAGTCTATTTGGGTTGTATATTGGTGGTAATTCGGTGCACTTTTTGTGCTGACGATTTTTACTCGGGTAGTGACCGATTTTATAAGTTATGTAAAGAAAATATAAATATCCTCTAAAAACTTCAAATAATAACAACAAAAATAAAAATGTAAATCGATCAAAATCGTATATTAATATAAGATAATATGAATAATGTGAGCTGAACTTTATAGCGTTTAGTTGTAGAAGTAAGAAATTGCTGTCAAAGTATTTGTACACATTTTTTATACATTGACGATTAAAAGAACAGAACTGATAGCATGTAGCAGACTGGCTCTTTACTGTAAAAATATTATATATGAGCTCGTGGAAGCAATTAAACCAATAAGACTAGTTGAAATCAGTTTAGGAGTAAAGTACGAAAGTTATTGAATGAAGAAAATCTTAAGATCCTAGAAATTATTATTGTAATTTTATTATTATTATTTTTTTTTTGTAAGCAGGAATTTGATTTAAATAAATTTGAATAGCTTTATTTTTATTAAATAATACTATTCTGCAAACAATTTTAAAACATTCTCTATGTCAACTTTCTTATATTCTATACCCAATCATGGCCTTTAAACTACGAATACGCTATATTGATTCATTATCACAAAGTGGTGCAATTTTCAATAATTTGATGTTAAACTCAAAAAAAACACAAATTCGAGGGATAAATTTAATTATGCCAATAACCCAACGAAAGTTTTATTATATAAAAAAGGTTTTATTGCACAAAGCGACGTTTCGACCGTCAGATTCGGTCTTTTTCAAGCTACAATAAAAATACACTAATAAGTTTCTTTTTCTCAACATCACATTCTTGACAAAATAAATTAAACAAAAATAATACCTCGTGTGTCTAACATTGCATACTTCTATGGTCAACTAGTATTTAATATTATCTAACAATTATCTGTAAAAGAACAAAAGACATGAATAAGAGGTTATGTTTTGCTATCAATAACAATTCATGTCATAATTACAAACATACCTCCTTCTTCAACCTGACTTTTGTTGAATAATATAAACAGATTTTTACAAAGGTTTTCGTGTTGTCAGACTTTGTCATAATAAATTAAGTAACAATAATTAATATTATCACAGTAAGTTTTTGGTGTCGTTGACGGTCGACATTTCACTCTGTTACGAGGCAAGGTTAGTAAAGCGCAGGGTGTTTCACGTAAGTAAAGGCAGGTACACATTGTTCAGGTTATCTGTGTCGGTCTGATCATTAATACAATTTCTGTTTTTCTTTATGTAAATCATGTTCATGTATTCTAGTTTGTAATTAGTTTTGTAAAAAAAAAACACATATGTTAAGTACGGGAGCATCGGAAACTTAAGTCAAAGTTAGGGGTTAGGCTGAAATTGCTGCCTAGAATATCTAACTTAGGACAATTTTAGATTATTGTAACTATGGTTATATGAGTACATGGAACTGGAACTCGAACTCGCAGAGGATATCTCTGGAAGCTATCAGAGGCCCCAATTTTAAGACAAAGTCATGAAAAAATGCAGAGGGGAAAAAACACAACAAAGTAAGAATTTAAAGAAAGCAAATTCTGACAATAGAGAGGCACTGAATTCAAGGGGAGCTAAGTTAATTCTCTTCGGGGCGGACAAATAGCCAAAATGGAAATTTTAAGTGATGTGCAATTGCTCGGAAGTGGGGATGCCTTTATTTTCGATGTTTATTTTTAATCAAGAATTATTCATCTGAAATATGAAAACTTGGATACACAACAGAAATAATAAATCATTTATACAGCAGAGAAAAAAACGTTCTGCTCCCTACAAGGACGGTGACTTCGTCGACCGAAGTAGATGTATAAATCCATCAATTTCCGTTCATCACAACATGACTTTTATCCGAGCCGGAAATTTAGAAGAGTATGAGCCGGATAAGTCTGCTTATTCTCTTCTTTGTCTCCAGTTGTGCTACTTATTTCCCATTTCATTGGTCGTTAAATATTGATAAAAAATCTTCCTTGCTCTCATCAGCATCCTTCTAGCTTTATTGCGGTTCGGAAAGGATGCCTGATCATAAAGACATCGTACAGGGGCAATGGTTGTTTATATTACACATAGCGCTATGTAAACACCCAATAGGGCTCAGCAAAGACGGTCATGCAAAATAACTTTGCCAAAATACTGGAAGATCAATTAAGCTTTAAGATTTTGTAAAATTTGAAAGATTTCATTCATCCTGCTATGCTTCGACGTCCGTCCATGAAGTATTAATTTATAGAGTTATTAGAAGAAGTCTTGTAACTGCCGAAAGAAAGTTTTTGCATACTGATTCCTGCCGAGGGATGAACTCGGGTTCTATTTGAGAATATATTCAACTGAGTCCAAACAAACGGCCTTTTGCATTGCATGCATATGAATGAGATGTAGTGGCAGAAGTCAATAAAGCAAGAAAATTATGAATTGTCAGCATGTACGAGTTGGACCAACATTAATATTTTTGCTTATGACATCCATTGAAAATGCCGGATCCATAGCAGCGGGATAGTGTAATGGATGCTAATTAGAGATCTAAAGCTTTTATATATTGTAGCAACCATAAGTAAAACAGACTCGTTGTCCATATACGTGTACACAATTACATTTAAATTTACCTGGGATAATTCTATTTTATTATAGCATCAGTATGTATCCCAATAGATTAGAAAACATAGTTAGTACTAAATATTTTTTAAAAATCGTTAAAATTCTTTTATCAATATACGTATTATATAAAAATGCATTTTTTAATTCTACAAAACCCTATAATGCCCATTCAAAGGCGCTGAAGTTGAGACTATGATATTTGGACTAGCGTTGGATTTTTCAAAATTCAAACCTCAAATGTTTACAATGAAGTAAAATAGTTTGCATGATAAAAATTATTTTGGTAGTATTCACTCATATGAAGCTTGGCGTGAATTCTCTAAACAAATATCATTTTTGTTAATTTAACCATGAAGGGTGCCAGGGTATGAAAATAACTTCCAATTTTTATAGAGAACCATCAACTTAGTCCAAACTCAAGCAGCATTATTGAATGTAGAATGGACTGTATCATCATTTGGTTTCAGTTAGTACAAAGAGCGTATATAGTACATATATCATGCAATAACATGGGAGATATAATCGTAGAACTAGAAATCAAAAGATAAAAGAAGAAAATAAATCACAATAATAATCATACAAGATTAGTTATTGCAAAAAGGTTAATTAAACAGAACACCCGAGACAAACAAATAAAGATTATAAACGTATTTTTACTGATATTAACGTATTTTTACTGAAGTTAACATGCTTATTAACACTAAGCACTTGCGAGTAGAGTACGTTGAAATACACCATAAAAGTTGTGCTAACCCTCGCGGCTTAGTAAATGCTACTCTTCTTGAATCCAAACATAATAAGCAAACTTATGAAATTTTTGCAATGAGTACATATCGAGTAAGAGTAGACGGTTGTTTTATGGAGGGAGAGGAACTGGATAAGCCTAGGACAAATCTGACAAATTTACGTTGAATAAGAGAAAAATATAACTGATTATATATAATAATGTTAGACTCCTGTAACCATATCTTTATAAAGTCTACTATAGAACAGGCCCTCGGAACTATAACGTTGATATTTTAAACAAAGCCTAGCTTGTAGTCGTGTAATCGCGAACCGAATTAGTGCATCGAAGCACACGGCTGTGAGGCTGTAATCAAAAGAGAAGAAGATTAATGAGTTAGTAATTCATCAGCACAGAGCATTCACATTGAATTATTTCTTCGATTGCACCAAACAACTGTTAACTACACCATGTATTTATACATACCATAAATACATAATAAGGCATGTAAAGCAAGGAGGCACTACTTAAAAAGCACCCTAATAGATTTTATTTTTGAAACATTAAAGCCGATATAGTATAATAATAACACGGGGCATGAATTGTAGTTAGTGGGGTGATGAGAAAGTATGAAAAAATCACGGTTCGTCAAAGAGCGGAAAAGAACAGATAATCGTATGTTAAATAATGCAAGCAAGGTAGGAAAATCAATATGAGCTTGTAAATAATTCATAATAAAGACTGTTTTGGAGGCATTCCGTCAAGGTTCTACTAAGCTACTGAGCTTAATTAGTTTAAACCTATCCAAATATGGAGGTAACAAAAGGGGACTACGCCAATATAGTTTGCAAAGGGCAAAACGAAAAAATCTACGTTAAGCGGCTTGCGTTAAATATGGACAAAATAAAAAGTTGACCAAATACACAAAGTATACTCTGAAATACTAGGTCGCACGAAGTGATGACGATGTGATGAAAACAAAACATTTCTAACGGAGGAAAAATATATATTTAGCTATTACAATGGAGCAGGTTGACCAGAACAGAAGAGAAAACATGGGAACTTGATATTTATATGCAAATTATTGCCATATTGATTTTAGGTTCCAGTCATATGAACTTAAGAGTAGCTTAAACGACACTATTCTAATAAAGTTATCTTTGCGGAGGTGTACATCAATAATGCGAGCAAGATTGGAAAAGTCAAATATCGGTGGCATATTTTGTTCCTTAACCGGGACCAATTCAACAACATCATAATTTGGGATCGTAGCATTCTATTTAGGGAGTTCAAGGGGGATTGAAGCTGCCTTCGCTTCTAGAAATCCTGATGTAATTTTTGAACAGGTCGAAAATATTTTTTTCAGCGATTGTTTTTAAGCCAATAGCATAGGCAAATTTTCCCTGCACCGCCAACGTTGCATCCATTTTCTTTGCTTGGTCGTTTGCCTTATTTATTTCGCAATGGGACATACAATGTCTATTAAATACAATGTTTATTAAATATCTATTAAAAAAAACAATAAGAACAACAAATATCTGATATAACATAAGAAAAGAATAAATAAAATAGTTATAAATTAGTTACTAAAGAAATTCGTAAGCCGATTCTTCAATTGAAAAGTAGATAAATTAAAATCAATGATATCGGGATGCGAGTTAAACAGTCTCGAAATGAGCGTAGTTGGTTCATGCAAGCCATAGTTGGTTCGGTCAAAAGGTACATGAAGGAGATTGCAAGATCTGAGGCCAGGGCGTAGGACGGATAAGCTCAGACTTAGATCAGTGTATCCTCTCTTTCCCATAGCAGGGTTTTTGTTTGCTTTATGAGATAACACAGGGGAATATTAGAAGTTTATTCTATCTCGCCCAAAATTGCAAATGGTTGTTATTTATTCGCTAGCACTTGTCTTTTCCACAATTGAGGAATAATTTCTTTAGATTGAAAATTCGTTTTTATTGTTCTGAGATGGAGTCTATCGCTTCTTCCCTAAAGGCAATTTTTCAGTATTCGTAGCAATTCTTGATGGATACTCCAAACCCACCAGAAAATTTTTTCGTCTCTGAAATGCTTTGTCTTTTAAAAATAATAAAAAACAATTTCCAAAATTCTCTGTGCCTACCCCAACTCAGTAAAAATTCTCAAAGGATTTTCACTACCCTATTTTTGTATGATTCCCCCAATATCTCTTATATCTTTTGTAACTTTCCCTTAATTGTCCCCATTCCCCACAATTAAAAGGTGAATTGATCAAAAGCCACTAACCCACAAGCAATTGATTCAGCAAAGGTACTCCGAGGAGGCTGAAAATCACCACTTTCCCAATTGCCCTTTTCCCATGCCTTCTCAACCGATTTTAATCGTGTACATTTTAAAAGATAGCCCCGCATAAGCTCTACCTTTGGAGTCCTTGCTGGAAAACAGAACTGATTAATCCAGGCGAGGTGTGAATGGTGCTAGAATGAACTGTGCGTTAATTCTAGCGTTTGAGCAGTTGCCAGTGCGGTAGCCTCACTGACGGGCGTTTGTAGAGTTTGCCGGTGATTTGGTTTCTCTGAAGTATTTTTCCATGGCACCTTGAGAGAATGCTAGCTGATTAAACCTTTATCTACTCTGGAAAAGTTTTTACCACTAGTGTGGAACGCTACGAGTTTATTACGACGAATGCTTGAAGGCTGGAAGGACCGTGTATAATTGAGAGCGTGTCAATTACTACAGCTAGTGAAAACACTGAGGTTCTTCTACTAACTGTTTTTATTCTACTTAATTATGTCAATTTATACAGTTTTATACAGTTTAAAATATAACTACCTTTTTTGCATTGCCTCATAACATTGATCGACACCTAAAAGTAGGCCGATCGCTGGCTATTTTACGCGATTTAAACAAATGGTGCTGATCGTGCTATGATGCCGTGTATGCTTAGTGTTTAAGCTTATTTATAAGGTAATTCATTCAAAAAGATGCTGTGAGGCGGCTGCAAATGACCATTTTTACAATCGGTTTATCCTACGCTTTCCCACAATAAATGCCAATTCTAAACCGATTTTCATCGTGCACGTTTTAAATTTAGGTTAAATATCCGACCTGAATTTCTTCAAACTTCGCTCATAAGCAAAATCACCTCAACACTATTTAATAATCCCTTAAGCTCCCATTTTTAACAAAATTTAATGAAAATTGTTTCAGCCAATGCTTGGACATTCTTTTCTCTATCTCCAATGTTGCATTCCTTTCTTTTGCTTGGGCATTTCCCTTAGATAATCAGTTCATTCTCTCTTCTCCACAGCAGCCAGTGTACTTTGGCTTTATGAAATAACTAGCAAAACTACACATTGTTTTTAGCTATGCGCATAGGCGATCTTTTGGAATTTCAGGAATAATTTGTTTAGATTGGAAATTCCTTTTTATAGTTGTGAGAAGGACTCTACCGCACAGCTTCTCCTCCATCAAATTCAACTTTTCAGTATTCGTAGTAATTCTTGATGGATTTCGTCTTCGAATTTTCCAAGTTGTCCCAATATTTCTTTTATTTATTTGTAATTTTCACCGTTTTTAAACAATTTACACTCCTTATAAATCCATAAGCAAATTGCGCCGTCTCTCCGAAAAGCTTTGTCTTTTAAAATTAATCCAAAAAATTGTTGGAATTTAACACACATATCAAGGAAGAAGTAGGCTTAATTACTGTAGATCTTTTCGCCTAGCGTTGCTTAATTTTTCCTATTCCAGGATTGGGGACCGGATATTAATCGTGTATGTCTTAAAGAAAGCCTAAATTCTATTTTTGAATAATTTCCTCAAGCTTATGGTCGTTCCCTACGAAGAGTTCTCAATAAGGCTTTCCAATTTTGTTTATTTTCTTTAAAGTTCCAGTTGCATTACCCACCTGAATTTCTTCACACTTACTTGTTATTTATTTCTTCATACTACCTCTTTTCAATATTATAAACACAGTTTCGGAAGATCTTATCGCTTCAAATGCAAAGTTTGATAAGTTTTTCAGTGTGGTTGGCACGTTCAGTGGTTCTGAGGCAATTTTAAGTAAAACTTGCGAAATTCTTCCAGAGATTTCTAATATTTCCGGACGAGCTCCAAGCGATGACATTAAAATCCATCGCCACGTAAAAAAAAGGGTATAATAAGCTTAAAACTAACGCGTTCAAGGCCAGGATCATCTTTCCTCCCACTCTGTGAATATGATCCGAATAATCGCATACGGCCTAATGCTTGTTCTTCCGCACTGCTGTTGTTATCATTTCGAATGCCACCTCCCCGCTAATTAACTCTGTATCCTCGCCTGACTCAGATACGTGTTCTGGTAAAATTACTAAAAAGAAATTAATCCCTCACTTATAAGAAACGTCGAAGAACCACTAAAAGTTGCCCCCAAGCGACGATGTCTATTTACTAGTATATCTCGTTTTAATTCTGGAACTTCCCCTAATACAATCCTAATCCATATCAAATCTCGAGATATCTGTGAGCAAAATATAGCTTAACAAGGCTTCAAGTCCAACTACTTCTTTTGTCTTACATGTGCCTGAGGAATTGGTTTCTACTTTGGTGAATACATCTTTTGGTGCTTTAATAAAACATTTCGTTCCTCGTGGATCCATGTCCAGGGTTACATTAAGCAATAAATCTAATACGATTGTCTCAAAAAACATAATAAATACCCAGACGATCTTTTTTTATTATCAAAATATAAGGTATCAGAACCAAGGCTACTACTCTTTATAAGTCGTCCACTGCTAGCAAATTCGCCATTATTGCGTTAATCAAAACATGACTACATTATGGTTTTCCTGATGAAAAAGCTTTTGATTCATCCTACCAGGTATTTCGTACAGATAGGTTAACTTATTGGGAGACACGTGAAGATCTATTATATTAGCTGAAGATAACATTGATACTGCCTTATATAATTTTTATACATTACTTTTCAACATTTTTAAATCTTATGTCCAATGTGAACGCCAGTTTTGCCTTACTTCTTTACCTCCCTGGGTTAATTAGGATGTTCGAAGGCTCAGAAATAAAAAGAATAAACTGTGTAAGGCACATCTCTTGGAATCTTCGTACGCCGAATTTGTTAAATCTGAAAATGAATTTCAAGAATATTCTACTTAGAATTAGTATGATTACTTAAAACGTATTATGAGGGTATTTCTAACTTCGAACCTGATCTCAATAATTTTAACCACTGTTTATCAATTAGTATCATTCCTATATTATAGATATTCTAAAGTATTTATATGAACGAGCTCGATCTTGATTTTACAGCGGGATATTTTCAAGGCATGTTCTAAGGAACTGGCCACACCTCTAAAACTAATTTTCCAAAAGTCCCTCAAGACCGGGCTATTCCCCGCGCTCTGGAAGAACTCCTTTATAATTGAAATTCATAAAATGGGTAATAAAAATAAGGTACCAGGTTGTTTAATAAGTTTTGCCGCTCTGAACTTCAACACACTTCTTTCAATGAACATTTAATTTATGGATTCTATCTCTGAAGTGAGAATCCGGAAGACTATCGAATACGTTGCCACGGCTGGTATTATCGTTTTATTTGATAAAAATAATTAACCACGCATGCATTTTTTGAGAGCCAGAATTCAGAGGGAGTTAAGTCTGGCGAATAGGGCAGATGTTGCAACAGTTCGTATTTTAATTCACTGATTTTCAGGGTGGGTTTTTAGGTGTGTGAGACGATGTGTTATCTAAATGAAAAATGTTTTCTTTCTTCTGTAAACCAAGTCTTAGCTGACGAATTTTTACATCCAAATGGTCCAGAAAATTACAATAATAATCTGCGTTTATTGTTTTACCAATTTGGAGGTAATCCACAAATAAAATTTCTTTTTCATCCAAAAAAACTGATGCTAACACCTTCTTAGCTTGACTCATTTATAGATGTACATCAAAGTTCACATGTGTTCATGTGTTCAAGTAGTACCACTTTTAGAACTTACACTTTCGTGTACCCCAAAGCTGCTTGAATCTACTATACACTCATTACAAGCGCCTTTTTCTAAAAACACGGCATAGTTTTTTTTAAGGTCGCGCAACTTATACGAACCTCCTTGAATTTGTTACCTTTGTAACAAAAAGACCTCCAAAGTTCAGTAAGGCTTTCGATAAGCTTTCTCATTATGTATGTAATAATTCTTTAATTTCCGTCTTGGGTTTCCATACTCGCTTATTGAATGGATTCAATCTTAGTTACTTGACAAGGCATAAAAGGTGTTTTTCGAAGCATCCTCAAGGTCCTAAAAATATTAATCTGCGTTCCTTTAATATTTTTTTTTTTATCTCTTGTTGATGTCTCTTTAATCTATGTTATTTTGATTACTTTTTGTTTCATTTTAAAAAAATTTGACATTGAACTCAAATTTATCCAGCAACGAAATTTCTTAAACCGATCATTAGATCTCTATCACATCCAGTAACAATTAATGTTATAGTATGATGTTTTGATATCTAATATTAAATCACATGTTCCTGGGATGTGGATATTGTGGTTGTGAATATTTTATTTTATATGATCTCTTATAATAATAATTGTTAATGTGATGTGCATCTGTTGGAAATGGGGTTACTAAATAATGTTTATTAATAATATTTCTATTAAAGAAAAATATTTTATTTAAAATGAACTTCTGGAAGGTGCATCGAACAGTGATTTTATAGGATGTTCTCTCTAGGAGAATCTACAAAAGACTAACTTAAAAAAAAAACATCTTAGAGTACTTATCCTAACTAAGTATGTAGGTAAAAATATGAAGAGGGGGCCACAGATGTCCAGCAGGATTTTTATGAATTTATTATCGTTAGTGCATTACTTTATTTTATTACTCTTTGGATTTTCCCTGGGATAATTATTTTAGTATCCCTTTTTGGTATTTTCTAAAACCAAACATGTGTAGACCACTCAGCGTATTCCAACATATTAATTTTTGTCAATTTAATAAACATTTCAACAGTATCAGTAAATCCTTGCACTATAATTTAAATAATAAAACATGGCTGATGTAATTAATTAATTAATTGCGAGAATGTATGACTTGTGTTAAGCATTCAAATGAATTTATCAACAAGTAATGAAGGTGTAATTAACGACACAGCAAGAGCTCTTGCTCGGGTAAGAAAACCAATCTACATATGTGTGAACTTATTAACCTAAAAAACTTCAAATAGTGT
Source organism: Philonicus albiceps (assembly GCA_963969385.1). Taxonomy (NCBI): domain Eukaryota; kingdom Metazoa; phylum Arthropoda; class Insecta; order Diptera; family Asilidae; genus Philonicus; species Philonicus albiceps. The sequence continues at coordinate 21,918,844 of OZ017776.1, read as the reverse complement.
ATGTACTAATTTCAAAATTGGACTTTATCAAGGATATTATCATGGTTATTTTTTCTTCATAATTAGATCGTGCAAGTGCAACCACCTGTGGAGAGGATTCATTTCTCATATGTATTTGTCCATTCACTTACGCTCTTCTTCTGCGCACTAAATAGGTGAAAATAGCTTTTAGTAAAAACTTTCCTGATATCATACTGAGGCGCACTTTGAAGTAGAAAATTGAAATTATTTTTAATCTTAATGAAATAATGAAAGATACTTCAAAAGGAAGAGAATTTTCAACAAGTTCTTTAGCTAAAATTATTAACCGAAGAAAGGTTAACGAATATGTATGACAAGTGTTCCCTCACATGCTGATGTTTTATTATGCACAGCAGTGTGTGTATGTGTGCTTCTATTCTGTAATAGAAAAATCAACGGATATAGAGGGACCCATTTTCTTACGTGAAAATAACCCTGACTACCGCATATACTCATATATTCATGAGTCGTAGAAATAATGTTGAGGGCTGGTTCTTATTTACAGGAACAATAATGCCGCCACCGTGTATTTACCAACTGGCCCCCTGTATTAAAAGGGCGTTTCGAGCTTATTATTTATAAGATTTGGTTAAGTTCAATTTCCTCCGTCGAGTCGGGAGAGCATGCAAAATTCTAGTACATTATTACTGAATTACATACGCATACACACAGAGAAACCTTAAACTCCAGATTTACAAGTATTTAGCTCACTGTTTGCATTAAAGCGTGCATGGGGCTAGAAGCAATCTGTAATGTATGGTATATATAATATATATATTGAGTTATTTGCATCTCCAGGTTGCAATACGCTTTTCTTATATTCCATTCCCTGGCGAATACTAGTAACAGTCGCTACCTGTTGCGAAGTACTTCTTGACGAGCCGCTGGTCCGCCCGGGCCCATCTCAAACTAACAAGTGCTCCGGTTTTGCTGACTTCAATGTACGGACCATATTTTATTTATACTTTTTCCATGCTTAGAATTCCTTTACAGCTAATTTCATGAACGAAAATTTACAGGACATGCCTTCGGGGAATACGCTTCCATTCCTACATTACACTCGTAAACAGCTTTTGACTTCATCGTGCACAAGTATTTAATTAGACAAAATCTTGATGTCAGAACTTTATCCATTTTTAACAAGAGGTATAAGAAAAACTAATTTATTTAAATGGAATTTCTCTGGCAGGTTCAAGTAGTTTACAGGTCGAACATTTATGAGAACTGTGTAAGGCATGTGATATCTTAATAACAAATAACATAATATACATTATATTACGCTGTTCCCGGTGCTCTCAAGCTAATAAATTATGTAAAATTAGAACATCGAAATGCTTTACAGTATATCAGTCATTTGAGGTATATAGTAGAACAGCTTTGTACACTGAAATTGGGGGCGTAATGTTTGTATCGGAATAACATAAATTCAATTTGAGACAATAAACTTTTAATAGCTATTATAAGAGCAAAGGGTTAAACTCTACATTAATAATAATAGACTGTCTTTTAATAATTTCGGTAACTCCACTTACAAATCTTGCAAAATAATATGCATTGGTAGTTTTAAATTTTATATTATTATCTGCGATGAGCCTGAATACGTGCAGAAGTTTTTACACATTTTTTCGTAGCTTACTTAATACAAGAGTAATATTAACATATTTTTCTTCTTTTAATTTATGTTAGTGTTTTTGTTATAGCTGGGTGATACTAAAGGGTCTTCCAATAGAGACTTCCGAACTTTGACACTTGATAGCGGCCATATTGTTGAAGCTACATTTGTCATTTATTCAGTTTGGTTTGCCAAATCACCATGGATGGATATACCGTTCAACAACACGTGCAAATGGTAAAATTGTTTTATCCAAATGGGTGTTCTGTTCGGGTAACGTTCCGCACGCTTCGCCCATTTTACGGTCACCATAATCATCCTACCGAGAGGACTATTCGCAGTGTAGTAGATAAATTTGAGTACACTGGTATACTGGTGAACAATCAACCAACACCCATACGTCAACAAAACGTCAGGATCTGCCGAAAACATCGCCGTAGTATGTAAGAGTGTGCAGGAGAATCCGAGGCAGTCGATTTCGCGTCGTTCACAAGAACTCGGCCTTTCGCAGGCCACAACTTGGCGAATTTTGCGTCGTGACTTGGGTCTTTACCTGTTCAAAAGTCAACTCACCCAGGAGCTGAACGTAAACGACTATAGAAAACGACGTGTGTTCGCAGTTGGAAAATGACCGTAATTTTCATCGAAAAATCATCTTCAGCGTTAAGGCACATTTCTGGATAAATGTGATTATTTTATGATAAAAGCATAAATTATTTTTTCGGATATTCTTCTTTCAAGTAGTAAAACAACTTACTGGCTTTAAACTAACTTCGCAATAAATAGTACGCCGTGAGTGGGTGATTATTTATCTAGTATCAATATCTATTTATCTATCTATCTCAGTATCAATAAGCAAATGAATCACTAAAACACGTCTAAACAAGAGTAAAATAAAGTTTCCGAGCTGCCACAGGGTGTCAATACGTTTTCTCATTTTTGGTTTTCAAAATATTTTAATTCGGAATGAAGATTAGGCATTGGCTTTAAATTAATTTTGTTCACTGTATACGAATTTCGAGAAGAAATTCGAAAATTTAGAGAACGTTCGCAGCCCTTCACTTCAGTAGATAACACCGGTGCTGTAGATTTAAGTTTGAAAAGTCCAACAGTTAGTAGTCTAAACTCGGTAATTCACGCCTTATCCGGGTGGTTAAGTGCGACATTTGTGGACTCTACGTACTTTAGACGAGTTCGGTTCTAATAAATTTAACCCGAGGATATCTTCCCAGACCGCCCCCGAGAATGCAAAAAAATAAATAGAATGGTGGATTGCGGAAAAGTAATAAAATACGCGATCCAAATGGTATCACTTTTTTCAGATGAACCACACCCACAGTTGAACCTAGAGTTTCAAGCATTTATAGGGCGCACACTATCCTAACAGAAGAGGAAAAACGGCGTTTTCTCTAATTTTTGCTCACCTGCCTCCGAGGACCAGCCTATCAATTATTCGCTGCGGAGTCCCTACATTTTTCAATGATTTTGAAGACCGCCTAAATAGTGCATATCTTGCTAAAGAGATATACCAGGAGCTGGTAAATAAATTAATAAAAATCCGGCAATATACTATGGAAACTTTCAATGTTTTCAGCAGAAAAATAATACGGCGTGGTTGCTGCAGTTACTGTGAGATCACAGCTAGCGAACTTCTCGGTTAGCAATATCAACTATCACATAATACCTGCGAATATAAGCAAAGGTGGGAATTAGCGAGTCAGTTAGCTCATTTTTAGAATTCAGCAAGTCCGAATGCAAAAACGGAACTCTTATAAGATCACCTGTGTATCTGTCCGTCCGTCGGTCACAGCTAATTTGTTCCAAATCTACTAGACCGATTAAGTTGAAATTTGGTACACAAATGATTTCCTGTGATCCGAACACGGATTTGTAACTTAAATAAATGAATTTGGAATATTAGGTCGCTTTTGGGAGTAAATTAGGAAATTAAAAAAAAAAAATGTTTTGCTACTTTACCAAATCAAATGAAAGGGCTTATTGTTAGGGTCTCAAATACAGTTTTTGTATAAGTTTAAAATAAATTCTTTTAAAGTTATATAAGAAAACACAGAAAATAGTTCTTTATTTATAGATTACAGGAAAACCCACTAAAAGTTTGTGGCCTTAAAATAACATGGCAAATGTCTTAATAGCAAATTTCCTCTCCCATTGGGTACCATATATCTTGTTTTTAGTTACTACATACAAATTTGTGTGAAATTAAGAAAACATGGTAGATAATATATTCATTGTATAGAACCCTCTCCACGCGAAGTAATAAAATTATCTAGAATAGTAGAACAAAATATTTAAAACGCAAGAAACTCACCTCACATAGTTAGAACAGCTACACATCAAATGCCTCGTATAAACCAAAAATCAAATACTTTTGGATAAATTAGACATCAATAAATTATTTTCCTCCTATCTGATACACTTATTGAAGTAGGCTGAAATAATAATTTAGATTATTTTCCTATTTGCCATATTTTTAGGTGACAAAAAACAGCTTTACTTTTGTGGATTTTCAGCTATAACTAAATCGGCTAACTGGAAATAGGTAACTCTAAGCTTGTTTTCTTGACGGATGGTTAAAACCAAAGCGAAATGTGTCCGCATACAAATCCATTCGTGTACAGCAATCTATTGTTTATGTTACCCGAATGCTTAATTTTGACGAAGACACATTTTTTCTGCAGAAATTTCATAAATGTATGTAATTAATATAACTGCGGAACAAGTCCAACTCCACTTGCCTAAAGCCAAAAGAAGGCACTTTGAAAAGAAAACAGAACCAAGTGATTGCATCAAACAAAAAGAGTGAGCCTCGGTTAAACGCCGGAAAAAAGCATCCTATGTAGTTACTTCGGGGCACGAAAAGAATGGAGAAAAAGGTAAGAGATTACAAATTCTGTAAATTTATGTCAAGAATTTGTGTGTAAAATGGAAAACTCTCGTAAATGTATATCACCTAAGCGGTATCGGTCTGAAGCGGCTGTTTATTATCTTTTTGCTTTGTTATTTCTTGCGCTTCTTATGGTAGAGTGATGTGCAGGAAGTTTATGTCTATCCTGCTTATATATAATTGATTATATGTACACTCTTCCAAACATTATTATAATATGTTTATTATTACTCCAATCCGAATGTGTGTTTCACCTCCCATTGGTTAATTTCATAAATTTGCATTTACCTGTTGGTTTACGTTAAGATATGACAATTTCGCAATTTACAGAAGAAAGAAAAACGTGCAGAAATCCACTTTTCGGTAGCGAGCCAGTTAACAAAATCAATACAGTGTCAACTCTAACAACCGTACATTCTTTCTGGCTGCCACCGTAGAAAAAAAATTATTTATTTTAAGCTATCGCAATTTGTGAAAATATTTGAAGGGCGAAAAAAGGTAGGAAAAGCGTTAAAATGATATTTGCTGGTAATTCTGCTGATTAAGTTAATTTGAGGAAATTAATTGATATATTTAGAAACATTATTAAATATGAATCATATATTGAAATAGGAGCAAGCTTTTGGTAATCCCATAAGTAATACCTTTTGAAAAGAAGATAATTAAGTAAACAATTTTTTTAAATGTTTTAAATTTTTGTATGATAGTATAATGTTGGTTAATTATGTTTGCAGATAATTTTAAACCATCGGTGTAAAGTCTCCTCTGGAAGTTTACCGATAAGTCTTTTAAATCAGTTAAGTTTAATCCTGGTATACCAAAATCTAACTCTAGTGATACAACAAATTCTAACTGTAGGTTAAGCATTAACACCAATTCTAACTCTTACTATAAATCCTCACCCCACCTCTCGTCGGACCAGCAATCACACCAACCTGCCTCAACCCAAATCAACTGACAAGCCTCGTAGCATTCGCCAACGTCCTAAACTCTTCCAACTGGCAACTCAAACATAGCCTATTTCCCAACTTCAATAGGGCAGCTCACATAAAATACCCTAACTTTATCTGGTCACACATTCTTAACCCATCCCTCCTAAATACAACTAATACCCCCGCCGAACACCTTCCTTCCTCCTCCGATCACTCTCACCCCAATCAGAACAACCAATCCTCATGTCTTGCAACAGCTATTCTTTAAGTACTACGCAGCCTTCAACGTCCCACCCCAACAAGCTTCTGAAGATCTCTCTGCTTATGCTTCCTATATCAGTTTCAAGTGTATTTCATATTTGCAGAAAACTCACATCGACTCGAAAAGCTATATTTGTTTTTAACCCTCCCATTAATTTCTCCCCCAAATCGGGCTCCTATCTGCCAGTTTTTAACCAAAACTGCATCTCCTTATACGAGTACCACCAGAATTTCATTTCTTTATTTCACTTAATGCAAGTCACAAAGAATAAAAACCGTAATCAACTTAAAAATAACAAAAGTAACTAAATCTAAGGCTAGAATAACATACAATAAGGAGCAGCAATACAGATATGAAGTGGGACTGGATGGTACAGGGAGTGTTTGAGGGTACCTTTACCGATGTGGAAATCGAAAAGGGGGGTATAGTTAACTTTGCGTAGCATTCTTATGTTCAAAGTGACCATAAATGTTACGGTGGGTATCTATGCGGAAAGGATCTCACATTGGGGGGTTGGTATTAAGCGAAATGCTATGTAGAAATTCGGGGCAGCCGATGCCGCTAGTTAGAACGACGCAATGGTGTGGGCTGGAGGTTAATCCATTTCAGTCGATCCTCATAAGGAGGACGATTAAAGTTATCAACCCAAGGCCGCGCAACGCGAAATGACGGAACCTACGCTGAACAGCTTCCATCCTATTAATAAGTGTTGCCTGAGACCAGACTGAGAGGCATATTCAAGTAGGGGTCTGACAAAACAGAAGAAAACAGCTTTAGTGATATAGGGGTTACAGAATTCCTTGGATCATCGTTTGACAAAGCTTTGAGCTGAGTTGGGTTTTTTCACAGTATGATCGATGTGAGAACGAAAATTGAGTTCGCTATCGCAGATAACCCCCAAATCGCGTGAGGAACTAACTGGAGATTTTGTATGTACTCCCTAAACCAGCTTCGCCAAAAGTGCAGAGTTATCTACTGCACTAGTTACCAGCGTTTCAACCGGCTACTAAGTGCATCAGACTGGGTTCCGAGGTCACGGCAAGCGAGTAAATTGATGAACCACGCAGGGACGAGAGTCCTGCCTCTAAGCCTTAATCCACTTATAGTTCCTAAGGAACTGCTCCAGGGTTTTAATCCAGATTGAGTTTAGTTCAAAAGGGAGAGCTTGAGCTGCGGCTTCCACGTGCGGCAAGACAGGCAAAAACAGTGGTACTGAAATTGTCTGAAATTACCTCTTCATTGTGGAAGCTTCTGAAGAAGTCATTGAAGTTCACACCTATCCTACCAGTATGTTTACCGACGAGGTAGTGGTCCGTAATGACCGTTTCAAATTTGTTGATGATAAGTCTTTTAAGCGAGATTAGGCTCAGGCCCGACTTCACTCACGCAAGCGACTCGACAGATTCAAGAACGCAATCTCCACCCATTCCCAGTTATGCACAGAAATGGCTTCGTCTGGGTTATTGTGATCTACCACCGCTGCAATGAAGCTAGCTTTCGCTACTTCGCTAAAGAATTTATTGTTTGATACTGTATTGAGGGAGGACCCGTTTTTAGCAACTTGGACGTGGATTCCTACTCTTTTAGTGAACGTTGCCTCTTATCAGCCGGGTCCAGTGCTTTCGCCTTTCGTTTCTGCTTGGCTAGGCTTTTTTTGCATACTTGCTATTGGCTGAGTGCTGTCCGTTCCTCACAGTGGATTAGGATTGAGGGCTTGGTGTACCCCTTGGGTAGAAAGAGTGTAGGCTGGGATGACCCAAGAGACGAATTGTTGTTGTTCGGCCCCGGTTTGGAGCTACCGCAAGAATTTATTGCAGATACACGAGAGGCAGCTCCATATCTTAGCTTAGCCAAGTGTGGTAACAGAAAAGTACCGTGCGCATGACACTCTGGATCAGGAATCCTACTTACTCACAGTAAGAATAAAATATATTATAAGAACAATTTCTCCTTTCCTTCCGACTTCCAAATACGACGAAGATCATTCAATAAGCCCTTAGAAAGAGATAGAAAAACAAATGATTTTAGATCGATTATTTTTTAATTTTTAAACATAATCTCTTTTTAGCTGTTGTGAGTAACGATGTTGAATAAATACCAACCATTTTCGATGCTACGACCGCCACCTTTTGAATTTTCTAAGGACTTATTGAACAAGCCTCGTACTTTAACTTACAACTTAGACGTTAGTACATTTACAAATTTTTTTTAACTTTGTGATGAAGGTAGTAGGTACAGTGTATACAAATTAAAGTGAATTATATCGATATTTGTTGGTGCAGTCCCTCATCTCCGAAAAATTTTTAGCATTCGGGTTCGCAGCTTTCTTATGAATTAATTCTGGTGGTATACAACTAAATTTTTAAGTAATCATTGATATAATAAGCAAGTGATTACCATGCAAATACATTATAAATGAAAAGCATAAATATACCTTCCTTGGAGTACTCTAAAAAGCACAATGTAAAATTCATACAATATTTACTTTAGGTACTACGTCACCTAAGTTCCCCAAGCTACCTCAAACCATTTATCTTTTTAATATCTCTACATTTATCACTATAATGTTCTCCATGTCTTTTCTTCACGATGGGTTCAAAAAGTTTAAATTTGCTTATTTCAGAAGATCTAATAATTTTTCATTGTCCGAGAGGTAAACTTGAAGTTTCATATTTTCCATTGTTTCGTAGCACATCAACCATTTGTTTTGGCGACCTTTTAGGTACAGTTATGTTACGGAATCATTCAATTTAGCATAAAACTGAAATTATATTCTTGCTAATAAGAAGCGTTTCCACCTTGTGCATTAATTTAACAGTAAGGTATTTTAAATGTTGGAATAATATAGCTGTATTTTATGTTAAAGAACGTTTTATATTTACAAATTTTTCTACCTTTTGTAGTGAATAAACATTTAAAGATTTTTAATATCTCAGAACAATTGCTTGTCTTACAATGGCGACTTTTTAAGGCATGTGGTTTTCATTATTACATATTCTTATAACACATAAGAAGTAGCAGTTGTGTTAAATCTCACAAAATCTCATAAAAAATCATTATTTTTGTAATTTTAGAGTGGATGAATAGGTATTGGAAATGGAATAGGTTTAGTACTGACAACACCAGAAGAAATGCATTTAGCTTGATTTTATTCTTAAAAAAAGGAACTAATCCTTGTTCATAGAGAGTTGTGTCTCGATTGACCAGAGAACTTAACTAAAATTATATCTCTATCTTATCTTAGACAATAAAACAAGGACAGTCTGTAGTCTGCAGACCACATGACTAAAAGCCCAAATTTTATGAGTTGTAATAAAAAATTGTTTTCCCTGGGAATTTACGAGTTCTGATATTCATCTTTCTAGTGAAAATCGTTTTAAATAGAGAAGTATGTGGAAGACCTATTAAATAAACACTTATTATTTGGAAAATTCGCTATGTAGAAAATATACAGCGGCATTCATATTTAACTTATAAAATCTTCGATATCACACATTTTCTTACTTGAAAATACTATTCTTGTGCAACCTACTATAGTTACCAAGATTACTCTATCTCTTCAAACACTGCAAATCTTATTGTGTTTCAAGATTAAATATTAAAGTGTTTATTTGTATAAAAGCAGAATAAATGATAAAGAGTGAACAATCGTGAACAAGATGCGTCTGAAAATTCTGAGATAGAATCGAAATGTCTGTACACCTCCCGTCTGGCACCGTTGACCACCTGAATCGGGGAGCGGTATTTAAGTAATTTGGTATCTTCTTCCAAAATAATAGCAGACAAGCCCCGTTGGTCGTTGGTTCAACCTGATAAAAAAGGCTGGTCAAAGTTCTAACATTTAATGTTAGGGGTTTGGAACTGTGCTTCGCAAAGATCCCACAAGGACCGAACGACGAGCAGTCGGTAGCAGCACATCAAAGATCATGAAATACTAGATGGGACACTCTCTATACAAACTTAAAGCTCTAACCCATATGCAAGTTCTAAAACTGCCTGGGGATAGATGGCCGCTTCTCGTAATTGAAGATTTGTTACAGCAACTAGATGGTAGGTCCTATTTCATAGTACTCAATTACGCCTTGGGGTACTGTCGGTTTACAGTAGCTAAAGAATCGCATAAGTACACAGCATTTATTACGCCAGAGTGTAAGAATTTAAGCGAATTATTTTTGGGCTTTATAATGTGTCGTCTGAGTTTCAATGAGTTATTCACCACCTGAAGAAGAAAATATGATCTGGATGGCTAGTCACCTACATATATGGATGATATTTTAATTCCGTGTTGAAATTTTCGACACGACTTAAAGGTTCTTCAGGAATTTGTTGAAGTACTTTTCAGTAAGGAAGCTGCGAAAAACAATTTTCTTTAAAAAGACCGTCGAGCTTTTACGATACGAACATTGCAAGTTCATCAGGCTGCCTAGTTCTTTTCGTAAGTCTGTTCCCGCACATGCAGTGATAGCTGTTCCAGTAACAAAACTGCTCAGAAGGGTTGTATAATTTCAATGGGTTTTATTGAAGAGTATACTTACACTACAAAAGTATAACATTTCTGGTTTGCATTGTTGCTAAAAAAATTCTGTGAATACTGAATTTTGAGTTCATATGAACCATTACACGAAGCCAAAGGTTTAAAATGTCTCAAAGTGAAGAGGAAATGCATAAAGCGATTTGGTCCTTAAAAAATCCGACAATTTTGCTTTTACAAATATCGCAAGACCTGAATGATGAAAAGTACTTTTTCTCGGAAACTTCTAACTTCGGTATGAGATATGGCTAAATTGACAGGAACATCAAAATCTACAGTGGACAGGTATAAAGGAATTTGCGGGCTAAGGTCATACAAGGTACATAAAGTGTTTCTAAGGAAGGTAAAAGAGGAGAAAACTGCAAGAATAAGAGTGAGGAAACTTTATGAAAATTACTTGATGAAATACGATTGTGTCGTAATGGGCGATGAAACCAACTCCAAGGCAGAAATTTCACATATACTAGGTCACGAATATTTTACTGCAAAGAGCTAATTTCACAGGAATATTTCTGCAAAAAGTATGACAAAATTTCCGAAGAAGTACATGATCTGGGCCGATCTGTTTTTGTGGTTTATGAAACAGTGAATTTATTATTAAAAGGATAATAAGCTCAAATTTATATATGAATGAGTGCCTTCAAAAACACCTTCTATCTTTTATCCAGCAACATGAAGCCAATCCAGCAAACTGCAAACTAAGGAAAAAGAAGATATTTGCTAAAAATGAACTTGACTTTGAAAATAAATTGAAAAGAGCATATAAAATTGTTACGAAAATAACTGTACTAAATCTAAAGAAATGCTAACTTGAAAAAGACAGAACATTAGGAAATATATTGTATTTCAGCAGATAAACGACACATTGTGAAACAGTGTGTTATCGTTTTGAACTACAATTTTTAGTGATTATCGAGAGACTTACTAGATATAGAAATATTGTTCTAGGTAAACGTTTTTAAAAGATCATTGACTGTGAATTGGTTAAGGCTTGTTGGAAAAAGGCTGAGGTCTTCCACGAGCAATATGGTGCCTTGAATCAATTGAATTTAATTTTAAGATAGAATACCGAAAAGTAAAAAGTCTTTAGCATTTTGATTTATTGAGTCTGCAACCTTGCAAAGAGTCAGACCAATTGTACGAAGACGAAAGAGATATTTTCGATAACGAGCTCAAAGCAATGGTGCCTACCAGATACCCTATTCATTTAGAATAATTCGAACGTGTCATAATGAGTTTGGCAATCCAGGGATGAATTGAACTCTTCAAGCTTAAAGAAGGAATATTGGTTAGCACGCATGAAAAATCATGTGCAACGATACATTTCGTCATGCACAGATTGTGTGTATTACATGCGGTCAGTGAGAAAGGACAAATGTGAGTTGCATGCTATTGAAAAGGTTCCCAAACCGTTAACACGATCCACCTCGACCATTTAGGATCTCTTATCAAAAGTTTGCATGTCAATACGCACATTTTGGGGATAATCGACGGTTTTTCTAAATAATGCATCTTACAGACCGTGAAGAACACAGACCCTAGCGAATTCTATTCTTTCGCATTTTAGAGTAGCATGACATATGATAACTCACCATGCAACAGCAATTACATATATCGAGTTTGCAACCACGATCTAATGGTCAAATCGAGAGGTGGAACAAGATAATACTCAAAGCCTTAAGCACTATGGTCGATGAGTGAAAAGATTGGGATAAGCTGTAGCATAGCATAGTGTAGCTCAAGTTAAACCAATTTTGGCTAGTTATCGCCACATGAAATTCTGTTTGGATACTGACCCGGACATCATCGCTGCAGTACTGGATAACGCCCGATACGTATTGTAGGATATACCAGGGGTTCCTACAGATCAACGCTGTTTTGAATCTGTCTGTCAATTGAAAATTAATTTTTGAATCGAATTCAAAATTATACTCCAATGAATCCCAGGTATTCATTATTAAAATTAATTACCCTTATTGAATTAGTCAACAATTTTCTAGCCTAACCCATCGAATTTCAATGATTGTTAAAAACTTCTCTTTTTCTGTTAAAACAATGAAACTTCTGAAATAAAATTAATTATCATTTTTATGGCCCTTACTCTAATATTTCCATTTAGCGATCATAGTCCAATAGTGGCAAATATCCAGATGTAACAATAATGATATTTCGCATGAGTAGATTGAAACAATATGATAAATACTCTGTTAGAGTAGTTGCTCTTCAATAGCACTAACTTCTTGCCCTAGTAATGCTTTATTAAAATCTGTAATTATTTCTTTTGGAAGAGGAAATGATAATTTATAGGTTTATCCGAAGGAAAATCAAGTAATCAGTAGGTTGCACAGGTTGCATTGATTGCATACAGTATCCCGCCATTAAATTATGACTGATGGCATTTATGCAAAGTTATTGTAATTAATGGGCGCTGACGATAACTTTATTGCTTTTGGCCTGAAAAAAGGACTAATTAAGAATTTACTGGATATTATCCTGCACCCTTCACTCACAAAAGGAAAATCCCAATTTTTGGTTGTTGATATAAAACAGTATTTATAGATAAGTCCAAATGATCGTTACTTATTATTACTTAGGATAGTTATTTGAGCGATAAATACTGAATGTGTGGAAAACAATTAAAAACTGTGAGTAAAGAACTAGTAAAGGTTTTTGAATATTTCAAAGTGTATACATTAACATGTATACTTTAGACAAAATGGGCGAAAAACCCGATATTTCATCAGAAAGGAAAATACAAGCTGTTCCTTTATTGATAGAAGAACATTCCACCTATGTTGAAGTTTGTGATATTGTAAGAATTTCAATCATCCATGGCGCACATTGCTCGTCTGAAATCGCAGTGGTTACTGGAAACAAACGAGCAAATTATCGCAGATCAAGGAAAGCAACAATGAGAACGGATAGAAGTATCCTGCAGATAGTTTTTCTGTAGCATAAAAAATCAGCTGGAAAATTTTAAAGGATCAGAATAGCAATTGCGTCAGAAGATCGCTGAGAACTTTGGAACGACGATTCAAAGAAAACAATCTTTCTTGTAGGCGGCCAGCAAAAAAAGCCAAATTAACCAAATTTATGCGACAGAAAAGATTATTATCAAGCAAAATTACTCAGAAGCAATAGGAGTGACTATTAGCATATAGTAAATCCTTTTATTTATCATATTTTATTTCATTTATTTTGCTAAAAAATAGCATTTTGAAAATTTCAGCTTCTGTAAAATCTTTAGTGATGAATGCTAATTAGAAGCGGTGACCGAGATTTCAAAATTTGTAAATTCTTTGGTATGGGGAGTTATTTGGAACCGTTGGAGAGTTATAGGATGGTTTGTAAATTGCAATTTTTCATGCTATGCACATCACTATTTTATTTTTATCTTTTGATCTTTAACGACATCCAACTTACGCCAAAAATCTACTATTTGAATGCCCTTTCCAAAGATGTTAACAATGTTGACCTACCACCGCCCACTACAGGTTTCCGAAAGTGGAAAATATGTAAAATGTTTCTAAAATTAAGGTTTTCCCCACATTTTCTCTGAAATTCATGTAATTAATGCACTTATGTATTATTTTTTTCAATTTGCCCGTCTCATTCCATCAGATACAACATGCTCAGAGTAAATAGAAGTCTAAAATCTGTACGTTGGAAAACCTTGACTGATATATCATCGTTTTACTGCCCTGTAATTGCAAAAATTATAAAACGGACAAAATATCCTCAACAAATTTCAGAAATGTTTTTTTCTAGCATACACAGATAATTAGTTTTGTATTGCTGCTGTCCTGAAAAGGTTAATGCGTTTTACTTTATTTCCGTAATTATGCTGTATTAGCCAGACAATTTTTTGCTACTATATAAAGAGGGTTAGTCAGAAAGAATATCGATCATAGTTGATAAATATTGGAGTTCTTAAGCTAAAATAATTAATAAGTGGTCGTATTCACTTTCGAGGAATACACCGATATAATTTATATATATGGTCCAGTAAACGGAAACGAAAGAGAAGCTTTCCGAGAATTCCAAGGAGATTTCATAATCGATGTGCAAAGAAGGTTAACAGAAACCGAAAGTATAACTTGAAATAGTAAGGAATTCGGATCTGGAAAGTCTCAAGATTCTCAAGCAGAAAATAATCAGCGTTGTCAGGCAAAACCTTGAAGCGAGCACGTTTCCTTTGGCCTTAGTTAAAGTTTGGAATTATTCATTGAGAAAAGTTGTATTCATATCATCATATCCCAGTAAAGAACTATTGGAAATAGATCCATGGAGAATATTGGAGTTCTGCATTTGGTTTCTGGAATAGAACATAGAGAACAGTTCATTTCAAATCAAACCGAAATCTATAGACGGATGAATTGCAATTCACTAAGGATGGTATTACAATCTCCGACAATATTCATACCTAATCAGATATTAACTCACATAGGACAAGGGTGATATCATTGCACCATAAATTCACTGTCAATGTTTGGACTGGTATCATCGGAAATCATTTAATAGGACCACTCAATTTGTCGCAAGTGCTTAATAGCGAAATTTGTGCGGACTTTTTGGATAACACACTCCTAAAATTACTTGAAGATATCGCTCTGGATAATATAAGGTCAATATTTTACCAACTCGATAGAGCGCCAGCGCATACTGGTGAAGGTAAAATTAAATGAACAATTTCTTGAGCGTTGGATTGGATGAGGTGGATCGATTCCACGACCTGCTTACTTACTTACGACCTTACTCCCTTCAGCTTTTTCTTGTGCGACGACCAAGAATGAAGTTTACTCAAGTCCTGTTAACACCAGAGGGGAATTAATTAGTAGAATTGGGATTGCAACAATAAAAATACGGGAGAGGCTGGCTACAATTGACCCTAAATAGGGAGCTAGAAGTTATTGGTGGCTGAGTATATTTTGAGTAGTTTTTGTGAGATATTAGCGTTAACTTAAATCTGTTTTTAATTAAGCACAACGCATTTTAGGGTTAGTTTTAATTTAATTTCTTTAAAATTCGTTTTTTCTTAATTTACTACGAATAAATAAGCGTCTATATTTTTTCTCTACTTGGACATGATAATATTAATTGCGTGAATTTTGGAGAAAATGTAAAGCAAACTGAATTTTAGAAAAATGAAATACATTTTATCCAGTTTCAACAGCGAGTGCATACGTATGTAGTTGGTCAACTTTGTTGAGATTTTTAGGAAGGACTTTGGCATAGTAAATTTTTGAGGTGAGATTAATGTCGCTGCGTTCAAAAGATAAATATAAAATATTGATGTGAATATCATGCTAAATTTGAATTTCTGAATCGCCCTCTAAATGGGAGAGGCAATAAAATGCAGCGTTTTTTTACCATGCATTTTTGAAGGCGCTATAAAACCTCTGTTGCGCTGTGTGCCGCATGTATAGTGTTAGTGCCGTTCCTGGGCAGTGTTCCAGCATAGGGAAATTCTGAATCACATAAGGGCAACAGGCAGGTAGCCAACCCAGAGCATATATACGGTCGCAGGCTAGTTACATTTGTTCACTGTGCATTTTTAAAGGCGATACAAAGTATTCCAGCGTGTGCGCTGTTCTGGGTGGTGAAATTTTTGTTCCGTCTCCCCCTAAATTTTTGTCTTTCGCTTACATACGAGTCCTTTATTAATATTTACTTTCAGCAAAATCTACAAGGCCGCTGGATGGGACCAAGATCGAAAAAAGATTAGGGAATATGTCACGAGAATTAGATCTAGTATATCATGATCTTTCCCCCTCTTCTGCTATATAATGTTTTTTTCTTTTGGCCAGATCTTTCGGTCGAATTATTTTGGCGGACAAAATTCAAACACCCTGTATATAATAATTATCTCTCTGCCAATTTGTATTCTAATGGAATTAATAGTTTATCCGTGGAAATTTTATGTAAATGAAACTTAATTACAAACCTTATTAGACAGTACTTACCTCAGAATATTTAACAACTCGTTTATTAAAAAATAAATAAACGACTAAAAAGAATAAAATAAAAGAAACCATTGCAAAAATTTATAATAGAAAAACAAACTTTAGAATCTGGAATACCGTAAGAGCAATTAAACCATAAAATATTTTTTTTCATATAAAATTATATACAGTCTCAATATAAAAAAATATAACTTGAAAACCAAGTTTGCCAATACCAAATTATTTACTTTTGCTTGTCCCGCCTGTGATGCATTCATATATTTTTTAGTAAGTATCGAACAAAATGAACATTTCATGATGCATTCAGACTTCTTAAACGGAATTCTAGATTCTAATGATTATTTTGTTCTTTTCAGTTATTTGTGCAGCAGGGTATTTTGTTTTCTTTTTAATAATTGTGTATTTCTGTTTAACTTTAAAAACGCATACAAATGTGTGTTTATACGCTATTGGTTTTGCCAGAACGGCTCTTATGTTTTCTCTATGTTAAATAAATAGTTCATAATACAATTTTAATTTAATTTTAGTTTACAATGAATGCATTATTTTATAGGAAACTTGCAAAAAATAATATTTTAAAAAATTTTTTGTTATCGTAATTGCTTATTTATGGTAAAATATATCCTCCATGGCTGTTCCTGTCAGAATTTTTATGCATATTTGGTTTAATATTTTGTTTTTTTAATATTTTGTATCGTCATAACTAAAAACAAACATTTCCGATAGATTACTTCGAAAAAATATATCTAATATTATCAAACTCGCTACATGTTTTGTAACTGCTAAAATACATATATTCTACAATAATAGTATACCCTCTATTATCTCCCCAAATATAAATTAAAATTTCCGGCCCAGGATGGCTTCCGAGACAGAAGCCTCTTGCCAGTAGTTGCGGTCCCTCCCCTGATATGCAGAATAATAATTTGAATATATATATTACTTTATTTCATGTCTACTAAATATATGCATATAAACAAGTAAGCACGTATAGATGGTATGATTTAATGTCTATTTATGATGCACTAACAATAGAATAATAAATATTTGATTATTTTGCGAAATTTGTTGCACTGAGCTGGTGTAACTCCTCTGGGGTTTTTGGTATACAAATTAATTATTTTTAATACTTTCTTGTTAGCTTAATTATTATATAACATGCTGATGAAATATTGTTTTTGTATATAAAAAATTAAAACGATAGATGAATATTAAGTGAAGTTCCACCGAAATTCCCAATATCGTATAACCACGCATATTTCCAATATCATACAATTTTATGCGTTTTGATAATATTTCGTTTTATCGTTTCAATTTTTGTCTATTCAGGTAGGTACCATAATACTATATCTATTCGTATGCGCTCCCTAAAATATGCTCTTTGTGTTAGAATACCGGTCGCTTGTCCTTATGATTCCATCTAGATTATCTGTGTCTTGAGATATATTATAATTTTGAAATTCATGTACTTACTTACGAATTCCTAAAAATACTGTTTCATTGAATATAAGTTTATTAAAGGATAAGTTCAGTCACAAGTATCATATAAACTTTAAGAAAAAAGGGAACTGGAATAAAACAAGTTCTAATAAAAAATTTCATATTTATTTTGCTTTATTTTCTTACAATTCTTATCTATACCAATAATATCTGTTCCACATGTGTACATTTTACAAAATAAAATTAATAAACTAACTTAAGTTCTTCCGTCCCATCATGATCAAGTTTTGGTAAATTGGAAAGGGCGTATTTGCTTTCGCCTTTTCGGCCTGTTTGTTGCGCTTTTTTGACATAATAATTACTTACTGCTGTGTTACTATATCTCCGAAAACATTAGTTTCTCGTTTAACTTTAATTTTACTTGCTCGCACAATTGACTACTATTTTAAATATCTTTTATATTTTCCTTAATAATATCCATTTGTGTTGTTATATAAGTTCTCTTTACTTCTTAACTATTTTTCATACATATGTGCGTTGTTTAACAAAACGAAACAAATCAACACTTATGCAACTTACAAATAATAACTATTAGCATTAATAAATAATTAAGTGTATATTTGCATTGATTCTGAAGAATGTCTCATTTCCAACTAATTTGATTTGCTTACAATATTTTGGTTTTATTCTTTGATTATTTTACTAGAGTCGTTTCCAGGCCGAACTTTTAATGCTATTGGTTTTGCCTTTGATTTAAATTTGATTGATTCTTATCGCAGCGTCGATTAATTTGATTATTCCTTATTAAACTGTACCATTTGAACCTTAGATAAAGTTACATATTTGCAGATACCTGCACTCTATTGCATAAAACATAAAATCGAACACCTTTTAGGGTTTTAACATATTTCCGATTTAATTTTGGATTTGTGCAATTTTTGTAAATTTCAAACTTGTTAGTTTGAAAAAAAAAACATGTAAATAATGAACTTTATCAAAATTGTATGAGACCATAGCTTGTCTTATGTTTGGAGATTATACTATATGTGTTTTTTAATGTCACAACCACATACTAACTCTGAATGACCATTAAGTCTTATATATTTAAACAAAATATTTTTATAACGATAATCTAACATTAAAAGAAAACAACTGACGTATGGTCATAGTATTTTAGGTAAATTTCAAAGGATTTTATCTTCCTTAGAAATGCAATTTAGGTAATAATAAAATAATTCATTTTCCCACAAAATTTATCATGAATCTAGCTTAAACAAACTTTTTGACCAAGCTTCGTTCTCCTTTTTTTCTTCATCAATATCGTTGGCCTTAGTTTCAAGGTTTAAACAAAATAAAAAGATACGATTTTTTGGTTGGACCATCTACTATTCACCGAGAAACAAAATTCAAATTTTTTAATGTGATTAAAGAATGAAACATTATAGGGTGTATTAGAATTATTATCAAATAAAAAATCAACAAATTAATTAAATGAACAAAGAAACATTTTTATGACAAAATTTAAAAATTTCAGCAATAATAATAATTTACAAATTCAATTTTCTAATATTGGCAGTATTATTGTGCGTTCGAAAACTACATTATTAAATTTTTTTTTAAGCTTTTCGTTTTCGATTAAAACCGGTTGTCAATGTGACCAATATATTTGATATATGTATAGCTCAAACGACAGATCGTATAACAATGACCATCACATTATAAAACGATGAAAAACTTCTACGAAGTTTGTGCAAAAAGATTTATATTCTTCTAGACATCATTAGTGTCTCAAATTATTGTGTTATTAACGGATCAAATGGAAATAGCATGTAATCGCAGAGCAGAATTTGTTTAATTCTGCGCATTGGATATGGAACTGAACACTGTTGCGTTACGTGTCCACTATGTTGGTGCAGAATATAAAGTATTTTACAAAATGCTTTAATCCTCTTTTTAACAAGCTTTGCATAAATCACTTCAAGTGAATGGTATTTAGGTAGTTCGAATAGTCAATATAGCTATTTAATTCATTCAGCCGAATATTAAGATAGTTTAATTGTTGCCTAACATTGAAACGTTGTATCAATACATTAACTTTTTTCACGAAAATGTACTTATTAAATTATTTTTCTGCCATTAGAATTGTTTTGTTTTAATGTGCATTGCAACCTTGGTAATAAAACATAATTTCATGTTCATTGGTTGAGAAATACATACAACTTATTTTCCTTTATTTAATAAATCGAATACTTAGCTGATATGCGCCTTACAAACAGAGTTTATGCGCATTCCAAAATTAGTTCCCCAAACTTTCATTTAAAAGCTCAACCACCACACGTACCTATCTAATTGCTAAAGAGTATCCGTTAGCCCTCAAACATGAAAATTTAAATATGATGGATAATTTAGATTACGTCAATGTTATGCTCAAGCAATCCCTTTTTTATGGTTTACAGAAATACTAAAATACCTAAACACAACCATAGACAAATAAATATAAAAATATCCCACTTCTAATATCAAAAGTGTGTCGAAAATTTGCTGATGCTTCCAACCTGCGATATGGCATCACCCAGGCATCAGTAAGTAATGCATAGAACACTCTGTGGGGTATCGAATAAGCGTCGCTATGTTTTAAACATACAGCAGATCAAATTCTAGGAATAACATGAACAATAAAAATACGAGAAGTCAAAAGAGAGGAATTGCTTGCATTGAAAAAGAAGTTGTTTCCTAAAAATAAATGTAAAAAAAGTGTTTTATCTTTAAACATTAAAGAGAGAAATAATTCGAGTGTTTTCCTCAATATAATGCTTGCTGTTTTATTTAGATCATTTTATATTTGAGAGAATATTGAGGAGTAATTTTTTCAAACCAACATATTTTCCAATAAATATTTCGCAATTTGCACGACAACTATTTTATATTTGTATTTAAAGTTAAATATCTTAGAAATTGTAAGCGATCGTAAATTTTTTTTCTTTGCCTATTCGCAACTTTTGACCCTAAATACACATTTGCAGAAGGTTTTATCAAAACCCATAAAAGACTTCAAACTTAATCTGTTTCGAAACAAATGCTTATTCTACGGAGCCCATTAAGTAACAATTTTTTTAGAAAAACATGGTAAATATAAAACAAGTATTCCACGTTCAAAATCCCAGCTATAGATTTTTTTTATTTTATTCAATTACTCGTTCTTAAAAACAGTTTGAGAGCCATTTTTGCCGAGATGTTCCAAATTAAATTGTGTTTTTACTTGATTTCAAATAGGCGCAGTGGGAGTCAAAAGTGAGGGTAAACCATAAAAATTTCTTTTCCAATTAAGTCCTAATTGGAAGAACAAAATTTAACGAACAAATCTAGTAACGATTGATGAAAATCACAATCACTTCAAAAAACCAAGAGTAAACAATTTTATAAAAGAATAAAGCAAAACAATGCAATATTTGTAAGTTAATGCAGCCAATTTAGTCTAACGGTACCAGCTTTTGCTCTAGAATTACTACTGTGTTCAAAAAGTAAGGTGAATTTTTAATTTAAACTTCCCGCGTTTATCGAATCGGACAAATCATCCTTTTTCAAGTTAGTAGGACTGTTAGTGACATCTGTGACAAATTACATGTCAATATCATCATTAGTTTTTAGTTTACGCTTGGTTTTGTGAACAAAGAAAAGTGAATTTGGCGATTTTTACGATGTCGAATTTTGTTGAGCAAAGAAGTGCACCGTCGCACACAGCACTGGTTTTTTGTGAGTTTTTCGCCAAAAACTCCACTCATGTCGCTCTACAACCAACGTATTCGCCTGATTTAGCACTGTGTGACTTCTGGCTGTTCCCAAAGCTCAAGAGACCACTCCGGGGAAATCGTTTTGAGTCGATTGAAGAGATCAAAGGTGCATCGCTACGCGCATTGAAGGCACCTGAGGACGACTTTTTAGCATGCTTCAAAGATTGGAAAAATGTATTGTGTATTGTAGCTAGGGGGGATTATTTTGAAGAGGACGAAATCGATATGTAAGAATAAATAAAAATTTTTAATTTTAAAACAAAATTCACCTTACTTTTTGAACACAGTCGTATATTTAGATGGTAGTGATGAGAACTGGAGATAATTGTAGTCATTTGTTATTTACCATTCAACGAATTAATTTAAAAATTTCAAAATGAGACAAGAAACATTTTTAAAAACTCGCAAAAATAATTCTGAGTTTAAGGAATGACGGAAAGAGCTTACGAGAAATATCTCAAATGATAAAAAGTGTAAATTGAGTAAAAAAAATTGTGGCTCGGATCGGCCAAAGCGCTTAACTGCTAGAGAAACTAGAGATATTGTACGAGAAGTTAAACAAAATCCGAGATGTAGTACTGTGAAAATTTCAGACAGAATTACCAGAGACTCCGGAAAGCCAGTTAGTGCGTCTACAATACCGCGAACTTTAAATAATAATGGATTACATGGTCGAGTTCCACGTAAAAAACCTTTAATAACCAATATCAATGAAAAGAAACCCTTACAATTTGCTAACAAATATATTGATAATTCCTTTTAGCAATGAAAGTAAGTTTGAAGTTTTTGGTTGTAAAAGAAGTACAAAAGTGTAGAGAAAAAGAAATGAGGAACTCGAACAGCAGAACCATTGTCCAAGAGTGAAACATGGTGGAGGATCAGTGATGGTTTGGGGATGCATGGCGGTATATGAGGTAGGAAATCTTGAGTTCATTTCATCTACAATGCAATACAAACAAGATTATTTGAAGAAGATTATTTGAACATTCTGCGAAAGAATTTAGTATCTAGTGTAGAAAAGTTGGGGTTGCCTAGGACTTGGAGACAATGATCCTAAGTACACGGCCCACATAGTGAAAGAATGGTTGTTGACCAACACTCCAAAGCAATTGGGTCATCCTTCCCAATCCCCAGACCTAAATCCGATAGAACATTTATGGGAGTATTTCGATCGTAAAATTCGCAGTAGAACTATCACAAACAAAGAAACTCTCAAATAAGTTTTTGTTCATGAATGGCGTAGAATATCCCGGTCAATGTTACAGAAAATTTAGTCCTTTCAATGCCAAGAAGGCTACAGGATGTCCTTGTAGCCAAGGGTGGTCAAACAAAATATTAAATGTATCATAACTACAAAATCATTTGTTAACTTTGATATAAATTGTTAAGCGTACCCTTACTTTTGACTTGTAAATATTGAATCGTTTTGCTTTATATTTTTTTATAAAATTTTTTGCTCTTGGTTTTTTGAAGTGATTGATTTTGTATTTGGTTAGAAATGAATAAAAGTTTAATTTTTATCCATCATTACTAGATTTGTTCGTTTAATTTTATTCTTAATCCTAATTTGAAAAGAAATATTTATGGTGTACCCTCACTTTTGACTCCCATTGTGTATAATTACAAAAAATGTGGACGAATTGCTAAAAAAATTAAATGTTCCACGCCAACTTAGTTAAGATTTCTGAAATATAGGTTTCATAAAATTTAAATCATCTGCAACAGCTAGTGACACAATTTTAATAAAATAGAAATCTAAACTTGCATCTTGAATTATTCGAGTACATTTTATGAAACAAGAATGCCTTAGAATCTAAGGCTTAGATGATTGTTGTAACATCGTTACTCCTCATATTCGCGTCGTAAAAACTGAAATCAATTTCTTCAGAGTTAAGTACTGCAAAACAAATAAAATATCAACAATCAGTATGAATTAAATCCTCCTGACTTTCGACTTCTGAGTATCCCCACTCATTCCTAGAATTTGATCTGCGGAGTGTTAATATGCCGACAGCCAAAGACACGTCGACGCATATTAGGTACACCACCAACGCATGAGTCTATAAGAATAACATTGCTCGCCCTAACTTGAATGTGTTGGCAACTGGTGTCTGGCTAATGCCGCATTGCAGGGGAGAGTCACCGCTGTAGAGGCATCAGAAAATGTTGGTTACCCTTTCGATGGTCGGCAAGCTATCTTAATATTTATTTTATATAATTTTTTTTTTTTTTTGGTACAACTGGAAGCACAGCATTCAAAAACCTTTACCATTAGTACAGTCAATCTTAAATGAAAAAATAGGATGTCTCCGAAAAATGACCTACCGAAATTTGACCTGATGAATCGTTAGGGGGGCATAAAATAAAGTTAATGTCAAATTCCCGAAGTCCCCCCCCCCCCTGTTTTCGAGAAAATCCAAAAAAGTTAGAAATGCGTTTTTCTCGGAATCTATGGGTTTTGGTGAAAAATTTATTTAACAAAAAATGTAGAGGACATTATTAACTACATTTTATGTCATTGAAGTAACGTCATCCGACTTGAAATACAAAAAGTAGGTGGCGCTGAAGCATCAAAAAAGTGTTTGTTTGCTATTTTCGTTAAAAAAAAATAGTTTTTTTGCAATGTTGTAAATGAGAAAGTTGTTCGTCATAAAATCAGCTACAACTTTTCTTTAAACTATTTTTTCATAAAACTTACCGTTTTCGAGCTGTAGGCGAAAATATGCAACTCGAAAACAGGGGGGGGGGACTTCGGGAATTTGACATTAACTTTATTATATGCCCCCCTAACGATTCATCAGGTCAAATTTCGGTAGGTCATTTTTCGGAGACTCACTTACAGATTGACTGTACTACATTATAACGCAATAATTAAAGCAACAGTATCTCTGTTGTATAAAATTAACAATTTCGTATATATGCAAGAATTTGTTTATATTCAAATTTAAGACTCTTACAATAATCAAACTATTTAGTAACAAATCTGGAAGCTTAAAAAAAATGTTATCAATCTTCCCCCAAAATGAAAAAAATTTTTACTTAACAACCAAGTAATGTTTTTCCATAATTATAAATATTACTTAATAAAATTTGGTAAACTTTTAAGTTTGTGCACGGTAGGTGAGTGTTTTATTACTAGACTAATACTACTTTAGATATTTAACAAAAAGGATTTGAACGCAGATTTAAAATTTTAATAAAATTTAAGAAGTGTTTAAAATCATTGGCATAATACCGTTGCCTCTCGTTAAAATAATAATTAATTATTAAAATTAACATTACTCCAAATAGTCTGCTTCTCACTCAAAAAGGGACTTCACTTAGACTCATTTTACAAATTAATCTATACGCTTTTAGGCGCGCTTCACAGTACAAAAGTTGTCTCTGATACAGATAAAAAATGTACTCCAATCTCCAGATCAAATCGGTTAACTACACTTTTGAAAATATCGACAGCTTAATAGTAAAATTCATCTATATGTTTAACATTTAATTTGGCCAATGAATTATTTTAGTAATTTTACGCTAAAGCAATATACCTTTACCAAAAATTATTTAAATTTTTTTTAAAAGAAATTTTTAAATCAAACTTGTGTAATTTCATTAGTGCTATCCAATTTCTGCTTCTGGAGTTAATCGACTTAGCAAATAAACAGGTCAAATTCCAAAATTATTCATTTCAAGCACAAGTCAAGAGCATGAGCGGTTTGAATATTTTAAGAATTTTATAATTCAGTAACGCATGAAATCGATTCGAACTAATTACGCACAAAAGTAACTAGAATCAAATATTTCCAACGTACAAACGTAACTAATATGCGACTAGATGTACATTTGTGAAGCTAAGTATGCAAGGTGTTCGAAAAATGAATAAGCAGCATTATTCCAACTAATTTCTCAAAGTTTTTCTGACTTAAAAATGTTTCCCTTATAACTCTACCTCTCTCTACCTCTAACTGCCTCTATCCCTCTACCATAGTTTTGTGTCATTGATTAAAAATGTAATCGACTACTCATATGTTTACATTAGTCACAATTACGAAATAATCAGAGCAGTTTTGTATTCGTGATTATTAATAACCAATATTTTAATTACAAAATAATTAAAATTATTTCCCAATTATGTCATTTATAATTGCCATTGCTCGATTACTCCAAAAAGTTACTGTGATAACTTTAAGTTACTCTGAAAATGTGGAATATTTTTTGGTTTTAAGAATGGTAGCCGCTTTAGGCAAGGTGCTTCTCTACTTTTAAAATTGTTTTCCTACGATGCATACGAAGATTAGAAATTATTTTGAAAGAATTAGAATTTAAATTTTTAAAATTGTTTTATTCCTTTATTTAAATATTTGATACTATCCAGATCAAGAACCAAAAGATTTATTTCTACAATATCGGATTTTTTTATATAATCATAAAATCATTCACATGCTTTCAAAAAAGTATACTCCAGATCTGTTAAAAAAAAGCAAGTATTTAGATCCTCTGAAGGAGCTGATGTGCGCATAATTGTCGGTTAGTTGCTTACCGAAAACGTTAATCAAATTGCAATAAATGTTAAACGCAAGTTTCACATAAATTCCTCACTATGCAACTTTATCCAAAGTTGACATAACTTTAATCTCTGCTTCTTTTACAGAAAAACTCTAAGGAATGGAGCAAATTATCTAGGAAAGCTAGTTAGAGCGAAAAGGAAATGATTGGAAAATTCATTAATATCTTATATCGACGCATATATTTTCTTTTATTAAAGATAATTTATTGAAACAAATTAATTCAAAATCATACGAATTTTAAAAAGACTTTGTATGAATGCTCATTGTATGTCGAATGTGACGAATATTATTTACTATATAAACAAAATTTGTCGGTCTTGAAAAGTGATTTTTCTCGTTCCTAATATTCCCACAAAATTTCATTTCAAATTGTGCAAACACCTAAAATTAATGAAGTAACCACCTTCTTATAATAAAACATATTTTTCCACAACCTTTTAAATTAAAGTAATAAAGATAAATATCATATACGGTTTATCAACAGTACTCAAAATTTCAAATCCAAGTGAAGTAAACTTTTCTTCAATTTCAGAAAGCGTGCAGAATTTGTAGAATCCTGTAGAAGGTTTTCACCAAAACTATACCATTTCAAAAATTTAAAGTTAAATATCTCAAGGAATATTATGCACTTACATTATTAGATGCATATATGAAGATTTAGGAATAGAATAAAAAGGATTGAATGTCAACTTCGATAGCTGACGAAATATTTTTTTGAGTCAAGTCACTAAGTCTAAGGATGATATCCTTACATATAAAACCTGGCGGTCTCCCAAACGGCATACTAGATTTCAACCCAAATGGTTAAGAACCACCCTGCTAATACCAATTTTATGGTGACGTTGCTCCATTATATTGGATGGATATGAAAAGATGGATCAGACGACATTCTTAAAAATGTCATGTTTTGCTAGGCGTGAGAAGTTTAACTTCTAAAGTTGGTCCTGCATACAGATTAGTAATCTTCAACATATGTCTAGGAAAGAGAAACATTTCTTTCAGAAATATAAAATAAAAATATTGGAATGGCTGCCTCAGTCGCCATATTTAAATTATACAGAGAATTTGTAAAAGTATTTGAACAATGCGATAACACTAAATCAATAAACAAACGGTGATACTAAAGTAATAAATAAAAGTTATGGCAAACTATCAAAGAGAGTTTGGAGATCTTTCAATATGTTCTAGAAATGTCCACAATTTTTTAGAAATTTTCAAAATTGTCGACAAATTTTCACAATATTCGAAATCACATGTATGCATCTGATTCTTGCAGAATACAGGTATACTTCGAGATACACAGTGCTTGAGTTTCATGATTTTCGAGTTACACGAAAAAAAATGCAACATTCCCAAATTACATGGTATTTGAGTTATACGATTTTTCGCCAATTTTCATTAGAAGGACAAAATAATAAGTATTTATCGTATATTTATTAATACAATTAAGCTATCTGTAGAATACTTTCGCTTCTTGGTCTTAAAAAGCGGAAATGTACAGGGCACTAACTGTTAGATTCGTTATACATATTAACTACATTAATTCGCCATGTCAGACGTTATATATGTAATTTATTTGCGCAGGTAAACTTAAAATACAATATAATATGACGTCTCTAGTTTTGTGATGAGTGAGACACGCAATTGAGATAGGTAATAAATTCCAGACGGTCTTAGTTTCACTTACACGGTTTCAAGTTACACCGTTAAATTAATCATGTAACTCGATGGACGCGGAAATAGATCCTATGTTCTAGAAATTTTTATCATCAAAGCTATATAAGGCGAAGTTCAACGGGCATTCATCAGCGAATATACAAATATAATAAATTAAAAATTCATTAAAAATAAAAAGTGTGACACTATAAAATGTGATTTTGATAAATACCACCTTTTTTAGGTTTTTTATTACTTTTATTTATTGATTAATTTCTTAGTTATTTATTATATTGATTAATGTTTTTATAATGTTAGGGAAATAATGTTAAAACGCAAAACAATGTTTACACAATCTCAAGTAAACTCGCAAAAAGGTAAGCCGGCTCGGAGAACATAGAGAAATACGACTTACTAGTGTTCGAGAAGGAATGTAACGAACAGGAGAAGGTTGAAGTGAAAAACAACGTGAAAATCTTAGAGAAGAGGCGCAAATAAAGTGCTCGTACGTTTTAATTCAATAGAGAGTGAGATGAACAACGACAATTGGAAATCAAATGAAACAGGAAAAAGTAATAATCTTCGCGAAAATCGACGAATTGAAGTACGTAAAAATTGTAATTTGGAATTTACAGAGTTTCATTATGATCCAATGAAAGAATACAGACAGCATCCAAAAGTATTGTCATCGGAAAAATGGAAAAACCATACTATTAAAACATAAGGTAAAGAAGGCCGCGATATGAATATTCCAACAAGTAAGCTGGCATTGGCTTCAGAATCGTCCGAAGCTTACATGAGCAGACGATGTAATAGGCGATATGGAAATAAAACTTAGAAAGTATACATGACTACTCCTACATTATTTTTCTAGTAAGTAGTTTAGTATAAATAAAAATCGTAATGATAAGGAAAGTGCCTCAACAGAATTGTGCGACGCAGTTTTGTTGCATCGCCACTGTGACAATTTTTGGAAAACTAATTGCTACTAGTACTAAGAGTATTTTTTTCAAAACAATTCATTTGATAAAGCTTTATGGGAGCCTTTTTTGTCTTTTCAAATAATTTTTAGTAAAATATCAGTGTAAGCTAAATTCAAACTAATTCGGGTCATAATATAATTTAAAAATTCCTGTTATAGATTATCAATCAATAATTTTCAAGTCAAGATTATCCATCAACATTTTCAATTAAAAAATAATAAAAGGGTTTCGTAGAAAAATATTGCTATATTTTTATCCTATTTATGAAATTATACGACTAAATGGAAAAAAACACTCATTACTAAAAATGTGTCAATAAACACCTATGTTATACTAAAATGTTGTTTATTACAAATTTCACTTGTGGCCCCAAACAGTTTGTTCTTTCTTAAATACCCAAAAAAATAAAAAATATATAATTCCTAGAAATCAAGTCACGTACAACACCTTTCAATTGCAGTTTACTCAAGCCGTAAAACATTTAAATATTGGACGTCCCTAAGTAATATGTTCACAGTAACGTAAAAACCTAAAAAAATGGGAGTGGTTTCAATCAGTTGGCCGGCAGTGTAAACTTGTATATCAATGAGAGGTGCACATAATTTTTCCCGAGTGATCTGATACTCTTTGAGGTCGGTCCATAAATTTCCGATTCGTTTAAATCCGTTTGCGCAGTCTCAGGAGTTTAGCTTCACGCATTTCCGGCACCAAATCGCTAATATGTACTTCTTCAGTTTTCACAAAATCATTATACTGTATAAGTTCAACAATTATACATTGTTGAAAAAAAAAGTTTGCACAATTTATTTCTTTTTATGTTTTCTTTATATACGAGTTATTTTTTCATTACTTGGATGGGCGAAGGGAATAAATAGTAAGAATTTGCCATTAATTCGCCTGTGATAATTAAAAGAGAGGAGAGTGGAATTTTCTCGACAAAAAAACAGTCACGCTCAGAAATTAATTTTCCTTATGGTCTTACATAAATAAACAAAATTTTGCTAAAAGCTTTGGTTAGCTTGGTCTTCGTAGGGCCATTTGTAATCTGCGAAGAATAGCAAAAAAAGTGGTTTTACTGGAATAAAATCTGTTTGGATGTAGCCAAATATTATACAGAGCACTACAGATTTTCGCAGACACTTTTGAATTTTGCATTCACGTTTCAGAATCTAAAACACGCAATCATCCTGCTTCATATACATTGACAGTTTACTGATATGTTCTTATGGTAAGTATAATTTTGAAGATTTTTGGGGCGCAGCGTTACAAGTTCGGCCTGGAGAGGCACGTAGTGCATTAAACGAACTCACCAAACACTTATTGCCTCCATTGTATGAAAACATGTTAACACATCTATAAACGTTCCTACCTATCTGAATTTTCTTAAAAGTACAAATATGGTTTTGAATAATATTAATATTTATGTTACATTCTAGCTACTTACTGACTAATATTCCTCATTTCTTCACGGTCCGTCTAAACCCGAATTACTCACTTTTTCAAATTATTACCACAAAAATAGAACTACGTCTCAATTATTTATATATCCACATTTATCGTTCGATGAATATTGCATTTTCTGCTTTAATAAAACGCTCTCAGGGAACAAAACGAAAATTGTTCACTTTTATTCCATTAAACTAACAAATTGGCCGTTAACCATTCATCCTCGGGTAACTGAAATTTTGTTGGAAAATAAATCAAAGAATATAATGAGAACGCGTTTTAAAATTCTATGCATTATCTATAGCGCACATATAAATTTTATTGCTTTGATTAATGAAGTATAATTTCTCTAAGATGTGAAAGGTAAGTACAGTTATGGTAAAATGGCTCTGAATATGTTCTATGCACTTTCTACGAGCTCGAAACAATTGGTGATTTTATTTTAAAAAGCGTGATTTTAGTTAGTGAATTTAAATGAAATCATAGTAAAATAATACAAAATCAGCATTGTGATGTGTCATCGGCGTGTGCATACGTAAAGCATTTGGCAATATTTTCTTTTATTTCAAAACAAATGCACTTTCCCACGTTTTTACTTGCAGAATTTCACTAAAGTTACAAACATTTCAACAAAAATGTTGCAATAAATTATAGAATGTATCCTTTCTGGTGTTGTTTTTCCAAGTGGACTTAAATAGTTGTTAGACTATAGAAATATTAAACTTAAATAGTTGACGATTTCGCACACCTTTCTAAGTTTATTAAAATAAATATAATGTAAATATAATAATAAATATTAACCCTGTGTTAAACAGTTGGTTTACAAAATTAAGCACGACTTTTATAACCCATATCATTATTTTCTAGTGATCATTACATATCGGACAATTTTTTCTAGTAAAAAGTACATTGGTCTTTCATTCAACTTATTAAAATGTAAAATTCATATAAAAGAAATAATAGTAGTATTTCATTCAATAATTAATTTTCGAAATGAATCAGTTGGACTATTCTGATTTGAGTGCAAAAATATTGCTGTTGTCGTACACCTGATTGTATTTGATTTGATTGATTAAGCAGCACTATGTATTTTAAGTTTCCTATCTTGCAATTTTATTTGAAAATTAATATTCTCTTTGTCATTATAGTAGGGAATTAATAACTAAATTTTTCCTAAATGGAATATCCACATACAATATTTTTTAGGATTGCCGCGTTCTTTTATTTAAAATATTGTTTTATTGCACAAAAGGGAGGATAATATTATGTTAAAAAAGAAGACTGGTCGTTCGTCTAAAGCTAGTAAGAGGGACAGACGAAATTTATAGAAAACTATAAAAAAAATTATCGTGCTTATACTTCAAATATAAAAGTTAATTGGATCGCTAGCATTAAACCCGATGTGGAGGTTAAAACATATATAAAAAAAACTGTGGATACAAATTTTATACTTTTGATTTATACCAAATACATATATTATAATTCATTCAATGGATTTGCGACATAATGCAAGCGCAAACCTTTCTTATCACAATGCAAAAGCTTATCCTAGGCTAAATCTTTTACAAATTGGAAACTTGGGCAGTAAAAGTAAATTATATGGAGTAAATAAGTGAATCGAAATTTTAAGCTTCCCTAGGTTATTAGTGAAAGATTTTTTGCACTCCAAATAAGCGATTTTATGAGGTTTGTTTAAAAAGTGCATAACCCTGCATTATCAATGGGGTGGGTGGGTATGCCTGATTGAGGTGTAGGTCATCTTTGCTTCATAGATGGTTATATAAAAACAAATAAATATCAAAGCATCCCAGAAAAGGAACTTATTGCCTTCCATTTGAGACTGCAGCCCCTGAGGATAAATATATTTTCCAACAGGATGGAGCCTCATCTTATATTATGTATATGTACTTATTACTAATGTCATCTCTTATTCTGTCTCAGTTAAAATTATTGCTTCTTTTGCATTATTTGATGATATATCATATCTCCTGCGATATAGCCAGCGAAACTATTGTTCCAAGACAAAACTCGAATTTAAGGACCATTCCAAAAACTGTAATTGGTCTTCACTCAAAAACGGCAAGGCTTTATGTTAACTCTGTTAATTCCTGCTTCGAAGTAATTTGTTTGTCCGAAACAATTTTGTGCGGCCCTATCACGGATTCTGAGCTTTTCCGTTCTGAATATCTAGTCTTTCGATGTGATCACCATATGGCCACAACTTATGCACCAGTGGGAGGATGGGTTTTGTGCACCGTTCGTTTGCGACACACCCTGCTCTCTCAAAGAGTTTGTCAACCAGGATGAGTTAGAGCTGCCAGCTATTCGCCTAAAGATACATACATAAAAATGTACTTATTTTGACTGCTTATGTCCTTAGGCAGTGAAACATATGCTTCACTCGCTAACATTATCGACGAGCTTTCCGGCGTCTTAAGGTTTCAATCTACCGTCTTTTAACTGGAGGCTTTTTAATGACAACGGGTTCTTACCCTCGTAGGTATCCACCTTGCCTTTCTGCTCTAATTTTATTAACGACCTCGGCTCATATTATCACAGTGCGCCTGGCAGATCTCTGGATTTCGTTTTTCGAACCTAGCCTACTTTTATCCTGGTGAGAAGCTGCTTGCTTTACTTTTTGTGCCTTTATATCCCGATTAAGAGATTCTTCTAGCCCTCTTTGCATGAATAGCTCTTTAAAGCATTTTAAAATTCTTAAATCTAAAACCTGGATGTTATTCTGTTTGAATTTCAATTTCAATTGACGTCAATATAATTATGGAACACATATAAGGTTTGGAGTTTTCTTGTGGATCCGATGGCATTGCTGCCACCCTTTTAAAATAATACTATAGTTCTCTAGTCCGTATTTTTGGCAATATATTTATTTTATCCATCCAGTGCTTTTCCAGCTTCTTGGAAATCATTCTTGAATATAATATTACATAAGAAAAACAATAGAAACCATTTAAAGAATTATAGATCCGTCGCTAAACTTAACACAACAATAGCGAAAACTTCCGAAACTCTAATCCAAAATGTTCTGTGCTTCCATTGCATTGCTTTTGGGTGCTTTCCACACGGTTTCTTCTTCCACGGTTTTGTTAAAGGAAGAGTATTTATTACCAACCTTCTGAAGATTTTATATTTCTGCTTTAGAGGTTCGAAAGTAATCGATTGTATTTTTATTAATTTCAGTAAACCTTCGTATCATTTGTGTCTGGCTTCACTAATGTACTAAATATCCAATATGTCCGCGATACCTCAGGAAAGGCATCCTGGTCAACTTTTGATCATTATTTACATTAATGCTTAATTGAGATGCTTCAAGCATTCAGAGATTCTATGTTATGCTGACAACGCCAAAATATTTCGCTTCGACTATACCATACATGTCTGTGAGATTTTAAACACTGATGAAAAGTCATTGCTTTATTTAAAGATAGATTAAAGGGTTTCCGGAAAGATCTGTTTATAACGCTTTTACGTGGTACCTTTGTAAAGCCTATTTTCCAGTATGCCTCTTGTATCTATTAATCGGCTCGAAGCTGTTCAGCGTCGATTTGTCCGTTTTGTACTCCGGGGTTTTCCATGGAGCAACCCCTTAATTGAACCCTTTTGACATGTTGATTCCAGCTCCCTCCTTGTGGAATCAGCTTTTTTATACATTCCCCAGCGTCGCACTAACTATGACTATAATAAGTCTATATCATCTAGGTCCTGTGGCTTTAACAGCACAGTTAACTGTTTAGATTTTAATTCCAATTTACAACAAGAATGAAAGATCATTCCATGTTTTTGGTGTTTGTTATTTGCTGGAATCTTAAATAAATAAGTAATTAAATAAATAAATAAATTTACTGCAAGATCGACAAAATTATAATTTGTTTACTAAAATGACACATAGCAGCCCAGATCTATTTTAAATAAAATAATTTTGGGGTAAAGTTTAGAAAAACTAAGGAGATATCCAGTATTTCCATTTAAAAAATATTGTAGATATTGACTTTTGATTCTATAGGAATGACTGTATTGATCGTATCGTCGTGGTGGCAGAGTTGCTTTGTATGCAGACGTAATATTCCATTACGACTTGTCCAGTATTCTTCATGATATGGTACCGAGTTTTGTTTATTGAAGTAATAAGTTTTACCCCAGTCGGACCAGATGAAAGTCCTCTGTTTCGAAGTAATGAATTTTATGATAAGCTATTTTTTTCTAACCCCTTTACAATAGTAATGGCTTAGAAGCGAGAAAGGAATTTCTTAATACATTCAAAAATTGTGCTCATTCCGTTCTCACTTCTAAACCATTACTTTTCTAAGGGTTTACCTTTTATTTTCTCCTTCTCACTTCTAAACTATTATTTTTCTAAGGGTTTATCTTTTATTTCCTCTTTCATTTCATTCCGAGTGGTCTTCTTTCGAGATTCCCGATACTGATTACTCATTAGGTCGGTGTCTGGTTTAGATTAGATTACAAATTTTCATTGAATTGAATTTTAAAAACTGTCAACTGTATCAAGATTTTATGACTTCATCTGACTTCAAGTTATTTTTTAAAGGGGATGGAAAACCTATGTGATGATTTACAAATAATAAATTATATTCCAGAGAACAGTTGCGCAGCTCTTACTATTAGCAAAACATGTGAGTGCACCCTTCAGAACTTACTATCTAGTAAGTAAATAAGGCCTTACTTGTCATTGATTTTGCAAATATCACCATCCTAGAGCCATCCATATTAAAGTAATCTGTTCCATAATCGGAAAGGTATCGGGTATCATTTAGTAGTCTATGCGGTACAACTTCCATACATACGATTATATATGTTTCGCTTCCTTGAGGAGACATCATGCACACTACCGCTTAGCTAGTGACTTTAATATAGATTTCTTGATATTTTTTAGTAAGCAGTTCTACTGGTGTTATGTTTTGTAATCAAATATCCACGGGATTTAGTCATACAAATTTAATTAATTGTAAATATTGAGCTATTTGTAAAAACTTAAAATTAATTTTTTTACTTATAGAGATTTCAAAGCAATTTACATTGATGGCTTTATGTAAAATTAACATGTTGGGATTGTATCTTATGACACCGCATCATTAAATTTCCAATAGTATAATTATTGATCTCTACAATACGCAAGTGACTGTATTGTAAAGACAAAATGCTTAGATCGAGGTACTCATCCTTGTTGGAGTAGTGAAATTATAAATCCAATAAATTATCGAGATAAAGAACTACGAAAATGGACAATATATAAAACTGATCAATTGCCAGAGTCATACAGGAGAAAACGTAACTTGGTTGTTTGTGCGATAAGCAAAACCAAGAAAGAACCTTCGAGTACTGCGAAATTGTCGTGCAGGAATCACTCAATAGGGATTGGTAAAAGAACCTCGATGGATTCTAACAAGTTAAATAATTTCTTTTTATCGACATTCTCAAATAGTATTGACAAGTTTTCTAAGCAATGTTTAATGGGTCTAGTTGAAGTATCCACAAAGTTTCATTTCAATACAGTTAGCTCCAGTGAATCCCATTAAATCGATTTCAGTAGATCTTGAGTGTAAAATAACTCTTTATACTTGTATTATTTGGTTTTGATAAGTATACAGTCAAATTAATTTATAATGATCTCTCTTGTCGCTGTAAAGTTGTATTATCTAATATGTATTCTCTTTATTAGGTCCGTTATTGTTCTATCTATTTATGAATGACCTGCCATTGTGCTTGAAGTATTGCAATTTTCATATGAATGCAGAAAATGCACAATCATATCTGACATCACATAAACGTGCAATAAATAAGTTCGTATGAGAAATCACTGATCTGAATTCTGTAAGTGGATTTATAAGATCACTATTAGCCCTGAAAAATGTGTCTGCTTGTATCAAAACGAATTGATAACACATCTAATATTTCCAAGTGAAAATAAATGGTGTATTTATACCACATATAGACACGGTAAATAAAACCAGGGACAATATTTAATGGAACTCTGACCTGGTATGATCACGTTTTGCATTGATGTGTTCTGTATCACTTACTTCCAAGCATACTATAGCAAAATTAATTTTAATGCTATGTTGGCAAAATTATTTTTAATGTCGCATTTTTTTTCAATTTTCCCATTAGTTGGGAAACTAGATAGTGTACTGGGGCTTTTAATTCAATAATATCTCCTTTTTCAATCGTCTCTTTCTTGCCTCCTTTTTCAATCGTCTCTTTCTTGATTTGTTATTTAAACGTAATATTAAAGATATAATGCTTAATTTTCT
Source organism: Philonicus albiceps (assembly GCA_963969385.1). Lineage (NCBI taxonomy): Eukaryota > Metazoa > Arthropoda > Insecta > Diptera > Asilidae > Philonicus > Philonicus albiceps. The sequence goes on along the minus strand of OZ017776.1, from coordinate 21,882,456 downwards.
TCATAAAGTGATTACGCCAAGTGAACCTAAATATCATTTAATTCTTAACATAATTTCGAGTGACTGATCTGATTGTACCAAATAGCAATTCCTTATAAAGCAATATACACAATCAAGCTTCGGAATGCGTTACCTGAGCCATTCAAGACATTTGAATTAAGGAACAAGAATTTTTAATACATTGTCGTCGGGAAATGAGACTTCTCGTTTTTCGGCACGTGTGCTGCTTTCCTGATAATTGTAGGTGCAATTTTAGATAACGAATCTTCGAATCTTTCAAACAATCAGTAACATCGTACATATGAAAAGTTTGTGAGAAGTAACCCGATGCGAATGTGTTCAAAAGAGCTCGCAGTCGTGGTGGTTTCAGAAGGGTACTCCTTGAACATTTAAGTGGCACTGAAACGAACGAAGCCTTATTTTTATCCTTTTGTTTTGTATTTCCAAATTTATTGTTCTTGTAGTTTTAATCTATATTATATAATTTAATTTTTTGTTTTTTTGAACAAGAAATAATTTTGTTTTGTTCATAATTATTTTTTTAGTTTTATTTGTTGGTGATTCACAAAGCGTAGTAGGTAGTTAGAGTTTATTTTTTTTGTTTTCACATAACTTCATATCATATGCTAGTGTAAACAGAAGAAAATTGAATTCCTAAGTACTTACATGCAAGCTCAAAATAAATTAATTAAATTAAAGCATTCGAAAAAATAATATTCAAATAAATTACCCATAGTATCAGTTCTTCGCTCACGTTGTGTTCGAGGGAAAATATTATGCTTTTCGTGCTGAACAGAGACCTTAATTGAATTATATTGCCTATTCTTTTCTAATGCATACGAGGAAACCAAAATTGATACAGACTAATATATTAAAACAATTTATATTGTATTAAATATTAATTTAAAAATTTATAAAAGCAATATTTTAATAAAGGAAGGAAGACTTCATTCTTAATAGTTTTTAATACTTAATTTCAGCTAATCAGGGGTTCAACAGTTGGAACCTAGAAATACAAAGAAAAAAAAATATTTTTCTGTAGCTTCATATGTAAAAAAGAATGTGTACAAAAGCTTGCACAATTGTATTGTATTCTTGCTTAAGACTGAACCCATTTCACTATTCACAATTTTACAGGAAATCTTCTGGGGGAAAGGTTTTTGTTTTTAATAAAACTTAAAAAAGCTTTTATAATTATAAATGTACTAGTAGCGCTCAAAATATTTGCAACTAGATAGAATGTAACAATATTGCTACACTATTTCCGTTATAGAAATAATAATCTACTAGTTTATTCAATAATCAACAATACTCTTAAAAACCACAAAACAATCGTACATATTTGAACTGTTTATAAAGCACCCATTATTTTTAATAATTTCAGCAGACCTTTTGGGCATTGGGTGATTGGTGGCATCTAAAACATTTCCTCATTTTTGTATGATAGATTTACATAAATTATAATATCTTCTGTTTTAAAGACTAATTTTTTGTTTGAAAATTTGGCAAAATATTCTCAATCAGATTGAAGTCTGAAGATTGAGTAGACTGCTGAACACTATACAAAATAATGAATACTAGACAACCTGTTCCTAATTTTACACAATTGGGCAATTCTACAAAGTAAGGGAAGAATTGAGAAAATCCTTTGTAAAATATACCTATACGTTTCCGCGTACACGTTTTTGTGTAAATTTATTTTAGATAAGATAATGTGATAAAAGAAGGCTTATAATTGCCACCTTCTGCCATCTGTTGTGTATCTTTACATTAATCTATAGTGCAAAAATACACGAAAAATGTTTTGTTGCCTGTCCTTGCTCTATAAAATTACACAAACCAGACTTATTGTTGCGGACTTTAAAATTGAATATTAACTAAAGTTATATTTTATTTTTCTTATAATTTTTGATCCTTCACCAAAATCTATGGTATATGTATTTTATATTTAAATAACATAAATAAAAGAATTAAATCACCTCTCAAAGTTAGCATCTTAATCAAATAGTGTGTTTCAGTATTTTGCATTTAAATTCGAAAAATTTTTATAGGACCAGTTACAAAATTTCAGTGTGAATTACATTTGACTTCACATTAAATGAATAAAAGGAACAGAAGTTAAAAGGTTGCACTTTGCTGAACGAATATTTTTCGACAAAAGGGAATGTGACACTACTCATTTAAAATTTTTTTATGTATTCGAAAAAGTTGGTTCATTATTTTTCATTTATTTATTTCTAAAATACTTTTTTTCCTGTTGCATAGGAAAAGAAACGTGCGCTTCTTCACTTTAAGAATGCCATAACTTGAATAAGAACATGTTGCAAAAATGCATTTACCTACTTTCTTATTGTATTTACATACATTACATTACATATAGTAAAATTACAACTGTAAGATTACAAGACATAAATCTACAACTAAGTTTCTTTGCGGTAAATGTGTTATTTTTTTGTTTTTGGTATTTTAACACAATTTTTAGTGTTATTACTCTCCAGCCAACACATTGTGTGAAGTGTGCTTAAAATCATTGCTATTTTTGAAAATTCATGAAATTGTCATTTATTCTTCATCAAAAATCAACACGATATTCTAAAGAATGTCTTGTCATCGTACTTTTGATGCTTTTTGTTTAAACAAAAATTCCCACATTATGGCATTCCCTGCGGCAAAATTCAGTTTGTTCGGTATGTTTTGGATTGTATCGCTGACTTACGGTCTCCTAACATACTTGTAACCATCTGAACCTTGCAAGTTTAGCTTGGACTTGTCCGTGAAAAGAACTATGCGCCCTTTTTGTTAAAGTTCAGTCTTTATATTTCCTTGCGAAATCTAGACTAACCATATAATAATTGTCTTTGAAAGATGAGGTTTCTATGTTGGATTGTAAACATTGTATCTATGCTTCCTAGCTTTTCGTTTTATTGTTGCTAAATTTATTTATTTTGGAATTCTCTCTTATTTTCCTAATGATTTTGCTTTGTGGTTTACTTTTGCTATCGTATCTGTGTAAATTGTGCTTTTAAATTATCCTTAATATGGAATATGCGGGAGTATTTAATTATTTCTTGTTGATTCTTTCTATGAGTAAAATCTTTAACAACTTTTTATTTTTGGCTAGAATAATACTTGTTTCCAACCATTTTAAATAACTACAGAAAAAATAATTATTGGGATCTATTGAATTTTATTACTCTTTGGTTATTATTAATTTTACACAATTATTTTTAGTCGCACCATTTATTATTTCACAATTCATCTAGGTAAACTAGGTATATAAAAATTACTTTCTTGTAAAGACGAATTCTTGTAAAACAAAGTTGGTTATTCTCAATTAAAAATGTTTTGAGGTGGCAAAACAATAGCCACTAAATATATTTATCTCCTACTAGTTGTATGCTATTAAGCAACAAAAGGAGCTATAACGTTTTTGCTCTGCTATAGTTAAGTTAATAAATTACTATAATACAATATTGTGCATCAATTATGTATTTTGCTGAAATAATGTAACATATATACACATTTAGTTTTACATTGACTGATCATCAGTGACTAATAACTGATGGCACCAGTTTGAAGTATCTCACTGTGAATCGGTTAAAGTTCACTAAAAAAAACCAATTCTTAAATTTTAGCCTGCATAAGTAAGTTAAAAAAATTCCATTAGCTATAACAAAGTAAAACCACTGATTCATCAGTGAACAAATTTAAAACCATTGATTTGTCTGTTAATTTTTCGTTTGCTGAAATTATGAGTGAAATTTTAGCTGATGAACTTTTAGAGAGCAGTTATAAATGTTTTGAACATAAAATTGGTCGATCGCACTTCTCATCATAACAAAAATTGCTCGAGAAGGCATCAAAAGTAGTGGCCACCAGTAGCTAATAGTTAGAGCAGTGAAACCATTGATTTTTCAAGTAATTAATGCTCACATACGAGTAATATATTTTCATTAAATATTTCCTATTCCTATAAATGTTCATACTAACACTAGAACATATGTGGCCAACAATTTAGAATTATTAATAAAATTATAAATTATTTTTAAAAATCGTTAATCTTAATCGGCAAAACAGAAGTGCTCCACCCCACAAATGCGATGTTTAACTAATTATTTATACAGGGTGATTCGTAAAGAAGTGTTCCAACATATCCCAAACTCCTTAGAGTTTTGTGATCAGCGTTCACGATGAGGAATTTTTTCTTAAAATCCCACCTTCAACCCTTTTTTAACGGCTGAAATATTTTCACGTATGCAGGGAAGTGAGCTCATATAAAACGTAATAACTTCTGTTCAAAGCACAGCAGGAGGACAAGTAATATTTTGATAAAGAGCATGTATTATAAGCTTTTTAATACCACCTCACATATACCGATCTGTTGGAAAATGTAGCACGTATTAACGCTATAACTTAAAATTTTTAAAAATGTTAGTTAAAAATTTACCTTTTTATCCTCAGTCCTTAAACATTTCTTTAATAAGGATATAGTTAAAAAGACAAAAAAAATGCACCTTTAAGATATCTTGTCGTCCTACTGTGTTTCGTACACAAGTTATTACCTTTTATATGAGCTCACCTCCCTGCACAAGCGAAAATATTACAAGTAAGCTAATAAAAATATACGGATACAGTATTTTAATCTTTATTATGTGTAGTTTTAAAATAAACGGCTTTTAGTTTTATCAGTTTACAAATTTTTGTGGTAAGCTGACAAAAAATTACAAATCTAGTTGCATATGTCTTGCACGCCACTATATGTACAAGATATTTCAGAACTATCTGAACGATTCGAAGCTATCTACTTCGAACTATACTTAGCGATGTATTGGACGTGGAGGATTCATTCCATGATTTTCCAGATAGCCTGACCTAAATCTATTGGATGTGCACTTTTAGAAGCATCTGAAAAACATGGTACTCCCGACCAATACATTCGTGTGAAGAGCTAGCCTGTGGGACAGCTTCGCCCTGGGATAACTTAGATCGAAGAGTCTGCAAAAATCTAGTGAGATGTATAGAACTCTGTGAGTTCCACAAGCCACGATATTGGCTGATTCAGCAAACGTACGCCGTTGTAATTAAAACAATAAACTTTCCTCAAAGAAATGTAAAAAGAAAGCAAAGACGATGGAGGACAAATTGAACAATTTCTCTAAAATTTTTCAAGCAATTGATCATCAAATGGCTATCATTTTTTGAAGGCAATTTTTATCTTTTGATGTAAAAATTTGATTTGGAAAATTCAGGTCCGAAAATTATGATTTTCGAAGCTTGGTGACTAATATATCGATTATTTATGGACCGATTAGATAAATGAAATAGTCAGTGGAAAATATTGAGTTTTCTGCAATTCTTATTATCCTAAATTGTTCTTGAAAGGAGTTATAAGAATTTTTCTGGATTCATTTCTCGCAGGAAACAAAATATTTCGATTTCAAGGCGTAAGGACCGATTTTGGGCGGGTAATACTCCGAAAAAGCCATTATCAAGGTAGGATGTAGAATCGATTAGCATACCTTCATTCATATAGTTCCACAACACCATGTATATACATAAAAAAAAATTTAGGATCGCAAAAAAACTAATAATTAAAATTTAGTAATGCAACTTGCAGACTTAATAAGTTCAAAACAAAATCGGCAGAGTTGGTGACTACGAGCAGAGTCACAAGAAACATACAACGGGTCGTCGAGCACGGAAATATATAACATTTTGTAAGTTAAGCCATCTTAGATGATAATTTATAATAATTAACCCTTAAGCTGCCACAATTTTCGAGAAAGCTTTCTTGAGACAATTGGATGTTAAAATTATTTTGACGTGAGAGAGCTTTCAAATGCCGGTCCCCAGGTCCCACGGTTCCATGCATACGAAAGAACTCAATGGTTTTTATATTTCCATACTCCACAAATGCGTGTTTGTCTGCGCGCAATAAAATAATTGTTTTAAAAACAGAAAACATAAACTGTGTAAAATAATGAAAATGTGCAGCTTTCCACGCTTGAAGTATGCAAAAATTTGGAGTCGGTCAAAATAATATTTTGAAATATTTGAAGTTAAAAAAAATATTACTTTGCATGGAAAATTTTTTGCATATTTGTACGTTTTGAGCCGATATCAATGTTTCTGCAAAGTTTTATCAGAGCATTTGTGAGGTGCTCCAAAAGTAAAATTATCCCTTTTTCTCAAGAAAGGAATGAGATAGAGCTAAACGCTATAAATAGTAATGTAATTTTGGAGGAGTTGCTTGCCTCCAGCTAGAAGAACAATTATGAATTTAAGTTACACTGCCGCCTGAGACAAGCTGCTCCCATGCTTGGAGGTTAAGGGCGCCAGCCACCATAGCGTCCAAACGTAGCGGAAAACTAAGCGTAAATTCGGCGGCAGCCTAATCAAGAGCTAATACCAAATGGCCGTCTTTATTTTTAAAAAGAATGCTAGGAATAAGTAGACTGGTACTGTACACGAAAAAGATGCCACTGACAAAATCAAGACCAGGCAGTTTTTCGGGAATGTAACAAGAGAAGTTATAAACAGAAATAATTCTCGAAATAAGAAGGTGTATGTCGCCAAGCGCAGTAGAGGCTAGGAGAACACCATCGGTAGGTTACAAAACTGAAACCGAAGCCAAAGAATCGGGGTTGCGAGGGTGGCAACCAGACCTTCAAAGAAGAGCAAAGCAAAACTTACCGATGTGGCAAAGGACCACTAAGTAGCCCTGGTGGACGAGAGATCTTCCAGTATTAAGGCGAGGGGAAACATCAAGGCTGAGCTTTATTTGGGGAAATATCGAGGGCGATGGTTGTGGACCTTTTATTTGAGTATGGAACACCGCCCTGCTTCGATTCCATCATGGTAGTCAGAGAAATTAGGGTTCGCAAGTGCGAGGGTTGTGTGTCGATGGGATTAGCGGCGCATGGGATAGCATAAAGATCAAAGATATTCCTAAGATGGGGATTACTTGGTGCTCATCGAGAACGCGAAAGTGTAGAAGTTAAATTTAGATTTGGGAATCAGCATGCTAATGCTGACAAACGGCATGCTAGGGTATGAGGCTGGATCATGAACCCCACTCAGACCAACTGTCTGCTAATAATGCTGAACATTGTGCAAATTAACCTCCATCACTCCAGTAGTGCCTCGGATAAGCTACTAGTTTCCTAAGACAAGGAAACATCCTCCCATCCTTAGTACAAGAACCCTGAATTAGAGCCTCTAAAGTTAGAGGTCTTAAGAATAATCTTTTTAACATCATCTACGTAAATCGAAACATGGTACGCCGGGAATGTGGTGTTTAGCTAAGAAACCATCTCCACCACTACCATTTTTCTTACTGTTTCATTTCCAGCAGAGCGAAATTTTAAAACTTTGGTTCAATTCTCCAATATTTCTATTTCACTCTCTTATTTAGAATAATTTAGTCAAAACTATGTAAATTTTTTGAAAACTACAAAAAAGCACAAACACAAATGCAGAAGAATTTTCAACAAAGTGCAACAATTTATTGTAGAAGTTGAAATACACTTTAACCCTTCTGTCAATAACCAGAATTTTTGAAAAGACCGGGGTAAAATTCATGCTTGTCGTTAAGACTCGTTCCTTTTGTTACTTTACAATAATAGCAACTACAATGGCATGCATATACAATAGTTTAGTTTTAGATTCATATACCAAAATCCGGTGCATCCCAGGTACTTTTTAGATCTATTCTTATACCCTTAGGTCAAGTATGCAACAATGTTGTAATAGACATTCTCGCCAGAGCTATGTCATTTTCAAATGAAATGTAACGAATATTTATTCATGTTTCAATACTAATAGCATAATTATAAGCCTGAGGTTACCCGGAGAGCAGAATATTGAACAAGAGCACTGTTAACTTTGATGCTTTATTAAACATACATATCAAATTTAGGAAGAAAACTATACGAACGAACATATACGAGTATACTTTAAATTTCAATATAGAGGGAGGGTTTTGTAGTGAATAAAATTATTTTTAGAATTCAAAATTGGAAATTTTTGTTAAATTAATTCAAAAGAGTATTAGCGTTGTTGAAAAGAGAGAAAGTTGAAAAAAGATTCTATGCTTTCTCGAATTGGTGGACAGACAGATAGACGGGCAGGCGGACAGGAAGATAGATGGAAAGATGGGCAGACGGACAGACGGATACGCGGACGGGCAGACAGACGGGCGGACGAATGAACGGATGGCGAACATTGCCACAATAATACAAATGTACAACTCTAGGGATTGAAACGCTAAAAATATATATATATATATGCAGTTCAATAAGAACACAAAAAAATTGACTAAGCTTGCTTTATTTATTGGTGATAGTCAACGTTATATTTGTAGTAATTGATATGATTTTTAATTTTTGTCTAATTGGGCGAGGTCTCTATTTTTGCTAATTCCGTATCTAATTATCCATTTTTACTAATTTTATGACTAATAAGAAAGTTTTTATCATGACTAGCAAATAATATATAAAAACGACGCTTCCAATTTTTCTAATTTTAAATCAAAAGAACAGCGCTTCTTACCAATTACATGCCCACCATACGTTCAAAGGGAGTCAAATAAATGCTGAAAATTGAACTTATGTCGATGTATTTAGTCTTTTCGTTAACGTAAGTATTATTGCAGAAATTTAGCTTCGCACTTAGTCTTTAAATCTAAATGGGGATTGGCTTCCGATTCGCACCATTATGGTGCCCTTGATATGGCTCTGGGGTCGAAACACGAACAAATTTTTGAGCTTGTCTGTCTCGACAAGTAATAATTCCTAACAAAACTTTAAAAACACGTTTCCCTATATCATGGGCTATAAGCAGAGGCTTACAGTTTTGTTAGCCAAACGCTCAGCTGTAAACATTTTGAATAAGGACACTACATTCATCCAGAAAACTTTCATAATTATTAAAATATCTGTGACAAATTTATTTCCAAAATAACTATGCTGTTAACGCAATTGCACTCATGACATTGTAACTATTTTTAAGTGACTTTAGATCAGTGGCGGCTCGTAGTCTCTTTTACAGAGGAGGCAGAAAATTAAACAATTTAGTTTGCGACTTTATGCTCGTCAGCAACAGTGACTCTTTTATATTTTAATTGCTAGAACAAAAACTGAAAAAAATATGTCTAGATTTAAATTACTAGTATTATAAATCAAATTAATTTACATTTGATACCTACCAACATTTTGTGTTTCTCAAGGTTTGAACTTTTAAATTAAAGTGAACATCGTATTCGCTGAATCCTGTAACATGAATTGTTATATTATAATTCGAATAATTTGTTTTAGTATATTTTTTTAATAATGATATAATTGCAATACTAACATTCCTGAAAGTTTTGTTGGCATAAAAATAAATTAGGTTTATTTAAGCTTTAAAAAGCCGAAAAACTTTAAGGAAGATCGCTGCTAAACATTTCATAGTTCGGTATTTCTGATCGTTATAAATTAAATATTTCTATCTATATCTTTTCAGTAACGCTTTTTTATCTTGCATAATGTAAATAACATTTTTGGATAGCTATGTGTAAGTTACATTTTGTTTTTTTATGTATATAAATAAAAATTAAATCTTAGAATTAGTCTTAAGACTTCGGGGAATACGGTGGTAATCATCAGTATAAATACAAAACTGGGACTGATTAAAGAAAAGTCAATTATAGGTGGTTAGCAACGCTTAAACTGCAAGAGGTAATTAAACCGCGGAAAGTTAATTAATCACTTCTGTACCTATATTTTGAAAATTCTGTGATTTCATGGTCGATTTATGGAACCCTTTTTACGCGAGAAAAGATCTCAATTGACTGGTTTTTTGAATTATTATGAATATCCGGACATGCTCCCAATTAAACACAAATTGCTTTGTGGGTAAAACTCCTCCGCCACGGGTACGCAAACACAGGATTCTCAGTTATCGCCACCTGGGCTGGCACATCTTGCTTCGCCGTTGTTCCGGACAAAAACTTAATTCAAAAATGAAACCAAATTTGGGCCGAATTCGAACTATCTTGTTTTACCCTAAATCCCGCAGGTATGCAATATAATAAAATTTTATTGTAATATTCGAATGTGTATGGCGCCTCCCCAATTCGCTCGATAATTCTTTCGGAAGTGCCAGAGAAAAAAAAAATTTAAAAATTAAATGAAAAAAAAAAAGTATCTTGTTTTGGCGGTTTTTGGAGCGTTGACTCTTTCTGCACTTTCAGCAATATTATATATAAAATATGTCAAATATGAAAATTAGATAGTGGTTTTTATATCTATCCCTATCGCACCTAAATCTTCAGCTGATTTGCGTTCTGTTTAAACTTAATTGTGCAATATTTTTGAGCGTTTTGCTCAAAGCAGCCTCGGTTTTTAGACGTGAGTTAATAGTTGAGTTCGCATATATGTCAGTACTCGGAAATCTTCCTTCAGTAAAATTTTCAGTTTTGCCAATGAAAATGCATGAGCAAATTTTATTTAAATTCTCTTAATAATGCTCATAAGATTAGTTTTGCAAAATAATTTACCTTTTGGAAAAGCATTTTTTCTTTATAAATATAATTCCAGATTAATTTTTCCAAAATTTTTAAAATATCACAGTATGAAATATAACAGAGGAGACCTCCATCCATCTCCCCTAACGAGCCACCACTGCCTTAGATATAGTGGATTTTTATTTGTACTATATATTTTCCGTTTCGTTTTGTTCTGCTTTAAAATACGAACAGTGATCTTGCCGCATACGTACATTGTCTACCTTTAGATAATATAGTACTTCATCAATTTTCGTTACCAAATATACAGTTAACAGTGACATGGGCAGAGCCAAGTTGGGGCAAAAGGGACGAAATTCAAACTCAATAAATATGTAAATTTCATAAAATATAAAATGAACATCCATAATTTTAGTTAACAAAATAAAAGTCCATTTGAATCATCATTATTAGGAATTCTAATAAATAACACACATCCATGTAGCATATACACTATTGAAAGGTCTTTCTCGACTGTTGAGTTCTACTATGATCGCAAATATATTGAACATTGTCTGCATGGGCACTACAGTAACAACGTATTAGAAAATAAACAAATATTTGAAAATTTAGTTTGGAAACAGCCGTAGATTTAGTTAGCAGATCCAATACCTTTTATTTTTTTACAAAAGTTCGACACTTTGTTAATTTTATTCAACTTTTATAATAATAAATAAATTTTTTATATATATTATTTTGAAAGACGCATTCATATAAAACAAAAATAAATGTCACCAAATATTATTACATGAATAGGCAAATATAACCACATACATGAAATTGGGAGGATGAGAAATCATCGGTTTGTGGGGATCAAGTGACGCTGTGAATATCCTTTACGATAACTAATTAATATAGTAGAAATGAGGAAGATTTTTGATTTTTGATTTTGGATTTATGATTTATGATTTTTGATTTTTGATTTTTGATTTTTGATTTTTGATTTTTGATTTATGATTTTTGATTTTTGATTTTTGATTTTTGATTTTTGATTTTTGATTTTTGATTTTTGATTTTTGATTTTTGATTTTTGATTTTTGATTTTTGATTTTTGATTTTTGATTTTTGATTTTTGATTTTTAATTTTTGTTTTTCGGTAAATGGTAATGGTAAATATGACTCTGACTTTTTCTCGAGTAATTTTGCAAGAAATCAATTTTTAAGGCAAGAAAGTTGATACTATGTCAATTTAAATCATAATTCCTAACTGATGCTGGCCATTTTTGTTTCTATCGACTTTTACAATGATTGATCAAATAGTGCAGTTTGAATAAACATCTTTCTATAAAACAAAACACCATATCTTTGTGTTTACCGACTGTTCTGGGCGCTGATTGCAGCTTCAATAGTGTTGGGCTGGTTTTCTATGTAATTTTTTTTTAACGAGTTCAAAATATACCAGTGCATGCTACAAGAACATCCTGATCATAGTTTCTGCCCCTTCCTCAAATCATTATTTCATTCCTCTTTTGTAAGTCGCAGGCCTTTTTAAGTAAACAGTCACTTATTTACGCCGCACTAAGTCCTGTCAAAGACAATGCTAAATTATAGCAGAAAGCAGAAATTAGGGTTTTTTCAATAACAAGTTAATTTTATGAATAACGAATGATTTTACCTCAATAGGTAAATAAAGAATTTTATTGTTTTTGAAAAGCTATTAACTATTTGTAATGTAGAATTAATTCTTTAAGTTTAAAAATTCGCAGAAAACATAAGGAAAGTAAACTTTCAAAAAATATTTTCCCAAATTTTAATTTCGACTTTACCTAGTTTTCACTGTAGTGGACGGATTTAGTACAGGACTTAGGGTGGTATAAGCAAATCTCCTGCAACTATTTAAAAACAAGGGATGACAAACGATGATCAGCACACTTCACTAAATTGATTGGCATATGTTGAAATACATTTTTCTGTCTCAACCAGTACACATTAATCGCTCTATCCGCAATACCGTGTAATTGACTTTTTTTTGTGCATTTTGAAGTACTTAAAAGTGGCATCGTTATGTGAATATAATTCCATATGTATCTGTTTGGTTTTGCTTATTCGAATCTCGACAATTATAAATAATAATAACTATTGCTAAAAAGAAAAACTGTCCCTATTCGCTGATGATATTCAGTATCGTGTCAGGATGTGGAACTCTTTTAAGTATTTCAGGTTTAACTATTTTCATAACTACTAATAATATGCCGAAAACTACTTTACAGTATTACAGTTAGAGTGACTATATACATACATATGTGTGTACTTTTGGTTTTGGAATTGCCCATTTGTGCTGCCAGACTATTATTAGGATCGTCTACTACGATAATTTCTATTTATAATACATGAGTTAATTTTTCCGCATTTTATGCATTTATTTTTATAATTTATTTTAAACATAAAATATGTTCGGATATCTATTGAATATTGGGTTGTTATATTCTTGTTCATTGTTGGGCTAAATTTTGCCGGTATCCTTTTGTATTTTGCTCAAAGTATTTTCAAATATATTTGTAATGTATGAACTTTTTCTTTTTTCTTAACCATATTATATTTTAGCCATATTTTTGTAATTGGTTTAACGATACCATCTTCAATCGTACAATGAAGTAGTATTAACAACATTAAATCTATATAATAATTGCATTTTCCTGTTTGCCTGAACCTTATTTAAGGTAATGCAATTTTAACCGATTTTTTTTTAAATGCTTTGTCAGCATAACTGCAGTTGATGTAACTGAGAAGACAATAATACGCATTTTCAGCAATATTTTCTTTATTTTTTATTTATTTATTTTATTTGTTTTTTTTTATTTATTTTATTTATTTTAATTTTTTTTATATATTTTATTTTTTAACGCTCAACCTCTTAGTTGTGGATAACTTAGATTTTCTTAAAGTAAAGATTTCATAAAATTTGAGTACCTATGTTAAATATGGTATTATTTCCTCATTTGGAGAAATATATTTATTCTCTTTTTGCCACCGAAATATTAAACTTATGAGTAAGAGAAACCATTTGATTTTTGAGTATGTCGTAGTTTTCAGCTTTTAAAACATTTATTATTTTATTTACTTCAAATGTTAGATGAAATTAAAATAAATGTTAACAACCGTTTTGGAACCTTAGTGAAATTCTTTCTGTTTAGATTTAATGAATTTAGAACGGTTTTCTATAGCCGCATCAAAATCACTTTTCCCCAGCAACGATAGGTCCAAAATGTATTCGAACAAAAAGTATTCTACCATAACTCGATGTGTTTTATCTTATATAATTGTTTCTCGTTATGTTAACAATTAATATTACAAATGTCTCTTCGTTACAAGCTGTTCTCATAGCTTTCATATAAAGTATGTTCACATATTTATTAATTTCTCTGTATATATACTTTAGATATATTTTACAGCTCATTTACTGTGCCTGCAAAAGTAAAGGATAAACCTTAAAAATAATAACATGAATGTTAGTAAGGAAAGTTTAAAATTGTTAAAATTTTTAAAAAAGAAAAATAATCAAAAAAAAAAAATAAATAAATAAAATACTTAAACGCTAGACTGCCAACGGTGTAGTTATATTAATAACAAAACAAAAGGAATTGAATCGGTAGTTAGAGGAAAAAAATCTAAAAATACTATAAAAAGGGTAGATACTGACTAGTATGAGAAAGAACGATAAATGTACTTGAAATCGAAAGATATGTACAGAAACATGCAGAAAGCCCTTACAATGTTTATTCGATTTAGCAAAAGAAAAATACAAAAAGTAGGAAAGCAAGCATGGTGAGGGAGCCTAACGTACCTGAGGGCTAACTTGAAACTGTTGGATCGGGTAGGCGACGACACCTCCTGCCTGAGAGATGGCCGCTCCTGCCACGCCCGTGAGCTGCTGAGCCGGCGAGATTTGTGCCTGTGTCGCTACACCTTGCCAAGCTGTCGGAATCTGTACGCCCATTCTGCGAACATAGTAAAATATTAAGTAAAATCAATGAGAAGCTGTAAAGGACTAACTGACCCCACGTAGCCTTGCTGGTAACCGGTGTATTGGCCGAAAGGGTATCCTCCTTGTATTCCTTGCAAAAATTGGTTCTGAACGGATGCAGCCGTTGGGGTTGCTGCGGCAGCTGAGGTTGGATATGTTGGGGTCGGGGAGTACCAACATCCGGCTAATTGTTGACCGTAGGCTGCAGCCGCTGCTGCTGCCGCTGCTCCAAATGGAAACCCTGTTTGATTTAATGCTTGATTTGCTATTGATTGTGCATTATTTGGGTCACCGCTCTCTTTTCCCCATGAACACTTTACCGGCTGACCATTTATTTCCGTATTGTGAATTCCGACAATGGCATGAGTTGCAGCTTCTTTTGTCGAAAATCTATCCGAATGTTCACAGAAATAAAAGTAATGAAAATATTTATAAATAGTTACGGCAGTGACGCATTGGTAAAGACTCCTTTTGGAGCCCCAGACTGAGATAATATTTACCGCACAAAAGCATATCCCTTGTCTTTAAACACCCGGATTTCTTGGATCGTTCCGAATGGTGAGAAGGTCTTCTGTAGGACCTCCTCGGTTAAAGCCCCCGTCAATGCTCCATTAACCCCGCCACAATATACTGTGCAATTTGATGGACTGCTCTGATTGTACACTTCGTCGAAAGTAAGCGGCTTCACATTTTCTGGAAAAGAACAAGAAAAACTCGTAATTCGTCTTCTGACCAACAGCACTGACGGGTAGTACAATATAATTTCTCAAAGAGGCTTAAAAAAAGTTAAAAAGATCGAAATTCTCTCAATATTTATAATTATTTATATCTTAAAAAGTAGGAAAAGTGTATTAGAATATTTTTCAAAATATCTTTTAATGATAGAGATGAATCTTCGAACTTAAAGAGTAAAAATTATTCAGTTTCTAAGTTATACATATATTGCACTTAAATAGAGCACAAGTCGTATTATTCAACAATCCTCGATTTGAAACAGAGAGGCAAAATACAGTGGAAACATGCATTGGAGAAGCTTTTAAAGCTTGAACAGTTGCTAGAAAGCTATACATATATCTACGGGTAATAAAGTCGTAAACTTTAGGTAAGCGGCGATTAAGCACTACAAAAAGAAAACTTGTGCAAATTCATACATTCGTGTTATAGTCGAATAATCATACTTAGTACAATTTCTATTCAAACAGAAAAGAAAAATAATGTATTATCAAAACTAAACTTGGTTAAACTAAGACGCAAGGATTGCATCTCACAAATGGTTTACTAATTCGGATGGCCTAACTGGACGAAGTTCCACCAATGTTCTCGACATGTCCTCGTGTGGAATGAAAGAAAGTTTTATTGTTTCTTTTAACAGTCAATCAATTCGGTCATGAAAATTATTTATCAGAGTGGGGCTCTATTTAACACGTTCCCTGCCAGAATTTTCAACAAAGCTTTCGTGAGAGACTTACGTATAAAAAGTCATTTAGTAAGAGAGAGCTTTCATTTGTGTACTGTTTTCGGTACACGTGGCAGGGAACGTGTTAAGTATGTTTCCCAGAATTTCGTTACCATACAAGAACGTAAGCATTTAACTGGAGTCTACTGAATTGTCAAATTCAAATTCAAAATAGTATTCAAACAGACTGACATTTATAGCATTAAAAGCCCAGAATATCATAGGATCACGTTTTTCTTTCAAATTTTAAGATATATTTCCATAATCATCTTATCAAATAATTCGAATTTATTTTTCTTTCGAAATCCTTAGAATTATCCCTTTCAAACATTACCCGGACGATAAAAGCCTTTTGGGCTTCCTCATCCAATTATAAATTAAAAGCACATATACGAGTACATTAATTGAAAATAATTGAAAAACATCATCGCGGTCATTACACGGCAATAGAATCAAAAACTAAATTACTTGTTCTTGCTGCTTCACTTTGCTGCTATTTTCAAACGTTAATTCTAACAATTTTCTAGAATTTTTAAATTGGTGCGAAAATATGACTGATATTAATCCAATGTTCAATAAAACCAAAGCATTCATTTATCTTGATTATTTAATATTGGATTGATGTCAATAAGGTTTTCGCGCAGACTTCAAATATCTCATAAAATCGTAGGATTCAAGGTTGAAAGTATTGTAGTATCAGAAGATTTAGAATTGAAATTATATAATAATTTGTAATACTTAAGAATTTGTTTAGGCAATTCAATTTTTTTTTTTGATAGGGTTCATTCATATGAGAAGTCGTAGATTTTCTTAATTAATGTTGATCAAACTTGGCTAACAAATCCTCTATGACAGTATCTCAGATAAGTTAGAAACTGGAGTGAATCGGTCAAAGGGGCAAGGAGTTAGAAACGACGCTTCTTTATATAGAAATCATTAAAACCAAATATTTCTTATATTCGTACGTCACTTTATAATCATATACAAAAATGGTGTGATGGGGACAAGCGGGTGAAGATAACACCTAAAAGAAGCCGCAATATCCATTTCTATAAAAATCACGTGGTCCTTGTTCTTTGCAATTTGGTGATATTCGTGAAACTGAGTCAAATTTAACGACATTTACTTGACACGATTGAAAATAATTGCTATTTTCAGACAAAATAACTTTCGCTTCTATTAAAAATAAAACTGATAATAGAAGTAAGAAGACATATATTGTATCATAATTTTTAAGTGGCTAAAATTTGGTTGAAAGCGCTAAAGAAACCTAGTCAAAAGTCCCAATTTCAAAAAAAATAATATATACGTGTACTATAAATTTACTTTCAATGGATTCAGTCTGAAGATACATTCCTTCGAATGCAGTCTCTGACAAAAAGAGAGTGTCGTGGACTCTGGTCTCTAACAGGTCAACGGCATAATCAACAATCTCGACAACTAGATCTGTTCTTTTCGTCTAATTCCGTTAGCGCATGTATCATCCACCAATTTTCCTTTCTCTTTCTCTCAAACTCTTCAAACGCCCTCGTGTCTCAACTAATCTATGAGCACAGTGAAGCGTCTCTCTGGGTTCTGGTACTGCGACGACATCGGGACGGCCGTAGTTTGGGTTTAAGGCCAAAGTAAGATTGCAGTGGCAGCTCTGGTGACGAATCATATGTTTATTATTAAGACGTGAAACCAAAGCACAATCATCCCAATGGAAGCTGCCGCACGAACCGCGCCAAGTTCGATTGAATGTGATGGTTACTTACAGTTTTCTTCGATTGCAGGGGCGTGGTGCATCATGAGTTCTTGCCACAGGGTAGAACGGTTCATAAGAAATATTACGCAATTTTCGCGAAGCAATCCGCCAGAAACGCCTGGATTTCTGGAAGAACAATAATTGCACCATGATAACGCCCCTGCTCACACATCCTTGATTGTGCGCGAATGTTTGGCTAAAAACAACACAGTAATGATGCCGCATCACCGTGTTCCCTAGACCTGGCCCCCTTTTTCTTGTTCCCAAAACTGAAGAGGCTTATGAAAGGACGACGCTACGCTACGACTGGGAAGTTAAAGACGGCATCGAAGGAGGAGTTGAACAAGATAACAAAAAATGAGTTTTTGAGGTGTTTTGAGGATTTGAAAAAACTTTGACACAAGTGTGTAATATCTGATAGGAATTATGTTGAAGAGGACCAAATAGATATTCATGAATAAATAAATACTTTTTAAAAAAACACAAAATTCGCGATACTTTTTGAACAGACCTCCTAGAAGTAAATTATTTTGCAAAAACTATCTTATCTCTTTTCGAAAAAATATAAATGAAATCTAGCCCATTTAGCAGCTTTGGTAAAACTGAAAGTTGTCTGTAAGCAACCCTCCGAGCAAAGACAACAAACCAAAGGGAGCAAGAGCTGCTTCATGCTGTTTCATGCAGAGTGCATCACACACATGCGCACGGGCTTCGAAAAATTTTGTCCTGCTTTTTGTATCCGAACCAAAGATCATCTAAATATCAAGATGTGACACTCGTAAAGCTTTTCCTGGTCTTTTTTTGACCTTGCTCCCGTTAGCCCACCAGATTGTGCCAAATTTTAGGTCATTTATGAATAAAGTATTAGTAACGGGTCAAGATTACCACCTTAAGATATTCCAGAGGTTACGCGAATTATTTTAGATAGGATCAATTTAAAAAGTACGTTTTCTGAACGATCCATGAAATAACAAAGCCCTATGGAAAACCTTGTCTTCAGCCTTACTGAAGTCTGTGTACACACAGTTGACTATATTTCCATTTTCCATAATGTTTGGAGCAAAAGAAATGAAAGATGGAGCTAGTGGATCTATCTTTAGTAAAACCATGTTGTTTTATAGAAATAATATATTTACAGTTGAAATACAGATGATCATAAACAATTTGGCGATAATTGGTGGTCAAGCCGTGATAGAATGGGGAATTTAGACAATTGAAAAAACAAGTCAAATAAATCTCAGCTCAGCAAACTTATCAGCAACAACAGAAGGTACGTCAGATGGTAGACAACAATTGCTTATCACACCAGGAACGCAATCAGATCTTCTTTCAGCATTAACATATTACCAAATTTGTTTCGGATTATTTCGAAGACTTGAGTTCACATGTGTATAAGTGCGATAAGCGGTATTATCGATTATAATGGAAAACTAATTTGCTTCAAACATAAAATGTCCATGCTTTAGTTTTTTTTATTTTTTAGCGGGATAAGGTTCCTATCGAACCAAAGCAATGTAGAAGACTTAGCATTATTAGGTGAAAATGAAAGACCGTTCACAAAACATTTGAAGAGTATGCAATAAAATGACAATAAGGCTAGATTTAAATCAACAGCATTAAGCACTGGGGTCCAGTCAGAATCAAAAAGCAATTCTTTTATAATTTGCCTTACCAAAGCTAAATGAAATTATTTTATCAGAAACTACATTAGAATTCTGTAGAGTAAGATTACAGGCCGAGATAATGGGAGTTTAAAAAGCGCGAGTGCTGATTCACGATGTTGTTAATTTGCGAAATCCAAGTATGTATGCTATCAAGAATATCGCCAATCCACTATTGAAGGTTGGGAAGATTGAAGTCGCCTACAACAATTACCTCGTCACGTTCAGAAGAGAGATTCAAAACATATACCACCGCAAACACATATGTATATAGAGTTCATAAATATCAAAAGATGAACTGGGTGCTATATAAATGCAGAAGAGGATCAAGACTTTTTACCTACTTTTGATTTAGGTATACAAGTTCTAGACTATCTGAAGATGGTATTGGCAAAGTATTATTGCACGTACTATTCGTTAAATTATGCATCTCTTTTGCTACGTTTCCTAATGGCTGTACTAAGTTTATTATGATTTTGCTATTAAAATAAACCAGTACTATACTCGTAGTTATGATTTTAATAAATCATATTAATTTTTAATAATATTTTGTAGTATAAAAAATTTTAAAACAAGGACAAACACACAATCCGATATTGCATTGTTCGCAATTATAACGTGAGTTACGTCTCCTATTGTTCTTATTGCAACAACGCATCTTCGTACTCTATTTTTTCCTTAAGATGTATACACAGCAGCAAAGTGTTTTTCTATTAGTCTTGTCAGTATAGTTCAAGGTTGTATGGAAAGAATGTCGGTATGTTGATTTTTTTATGTGGATAGCATGAAAACTTCCTTTTTATCTACAATAAGTTGTCGGAATAGCGACAACACATCCGTGCTTTTTTTAGTTTTTCGTCATTCTCACAATACCCTTTTTTCCTTTTGTTAACAGTACTACACGCGTTTGTAGTCGACATATGCAAAAGTTTAAATTATGGTACAAATTGTCTACAAATAAGTGCGCCATTTGTTTAAATATGGTTCTAAAAGAGACATTACAACATTTCCTGATTTTCCATGGTTTGCATAATATTAGACCCGTTGTAGGCACTAAAATCTTACATATTTCCTATTTCACAACAAAAACGCATAAAAGATTTTATTCTAAATTTTTTTTTTGCTGTAATAAATTTCTTAAAAGATAGCTTGCCTTTATATAAAAGCAGATTTTCATCTATACATAAGTTTTGATAAGGATAAAATGCATTTGCAAATGATTTCCTATTGATTATTTCACGTATTTCTCATATACGATCGGAATTACATTCATCATCCATCAGCAAAAGCCAAAAATGTCTGTAATACTTTGTACCGATATCTACTCATTATGTTGCAAAAAATGGCGCTCAGAAAATATTCATTTTCAGATTCAAATGTACTAACCAAATTTATTCGCATTTGTTTTGAAGTCCTGCGTTTATGTAAAATTTCTTTTTCATCATACATATCTAAATCAGACTTGCTCACCTGTTTCGAAAAAACCTATTATAAATATTATTGATTAACATTAAAAATAAAAAAGTGAAACTATAGGTTCTAGCGGTGGAATTAGCGATTCGATTCATTTTATATCTTGAAAGGTTATAAATTATTTGAATCTGGTACCCTATAAACCTACAGAAAATAAATGCACTTTTCTCGTAATATGCAATTTCCAGCAAAATGATTTTGTGTTGAATTTATTTACATAGAAGACTAGAAGAAAATACCTATTTATTTAACGTTAAAATCTGTGCCTTTAGTTGCTGCCAGCAGCTGTGAACCAAATTGTGACTACCGTATGTAGACGGCATCAGCTGCTGTGAAGCAACAGGTGACTGCCATATACGAGTATGTATGTACATATAGACGGCACCCGTCGCAAAAGGGTTAACACCCCACCACCTTTGAAATGCTCAGATTCAGCAAATTGATCACGGCGAAAGATCTGGTAAGATTTATTGAACAATTCAGAGTCTCTTATATATTTATTAAGCCACTTCTTAGTTAACTTTTTAGTGTCAAACAGAGAAGTATTTATATTCGGTTTAACCAATGATTTCCACACAGAGGTAAAAAGGAGAAGAGAAACACACAATTTAAAAGACGATGAGAACGCAACCTCACGATTATGATTTATTTTAATGCATTTAACTTTATAAGTAGCCGGAACACAGAGTTCTTTATAATTTACCTATTAAAGGATATCTTCGACAGCAGTAGTAGGATCCAGACGGGAAATAGCGTCCTAAGGGGAGTAATTACTCTTAAAGATGATAAGCCATTACCATCTTCAGGGATTTGTTTAGTATTTTAGAAATTAAAACTATTTAAATTGGAAAAAAATTTTAAAATCTGTTACCGAAATTTATACTTAGATATATACATTTATAGATATATACTTATATATAGTATATATTTATACTTTATACTTATCTTTGACCTATTAAGCCAAAAACTTTGTAGTATATCAGTACGGATAATATTTTGTTTTATTTGAAACTCAGTTTCAAAAATATTTCAAAATTGCCTCTGATTATCGCAAGATTCCTCTTTTTTTTATTGGAAAAATATCGCAAATATTTAATAAATAAATTATCATCAGTGTAAAATTTAATTAATTAAATTAAATTAATTATTGCTTTATTTTAACAAAATTATTTGTAAAAATAGGTTTTTTATTTTTGTAGTAATAGTGCTTCACTGCCCAATGTGTGAACTTAATTTATTTTTATATATAATACTAGTTATTTTTAAATTTTGTCTTTTATTCTGAATAGCTTTTGATAAAAAATAAGTGAATACGTAACAAGCAAAATTTGTTTAATTACTCTTTCCATCTTTAAAAAAATCGTCCCTAAAGAAGTTAATGTAATGGTCAATCAAAAAAATACCCTTAATACTCTGAATTATATGTACTCGTACTTAGATTGGTTCGGGGTGTTGATTTCCAGGGCAGATACAGTTCTCGGTTGATCAGAATTATCGGCAGGAGAACCAGTAGAGGCAGAACAAGCGGAGGTAGTTTTCTTTGATGATAAACCAATGCTATTTGCACTCCAGGTATTGTTACCTATTGTACTATATTTCTAGCAAATGATTTGAACTGCCTTGATTGGTTGGTAACACAATTTTGATTCCAATTCAGAGGATTAGTAGTACAATGACATGTTATAGGAGTTGCATTACCAAGATCATTGGCCATCATACAATCGATATTTGGTAGGTCAATGTTTTTGATTTCCTTCACAATATCATTGACCTGTGTAGAAATAATATCGATCACCGATTGCAGATCCATGACCGATCAGTGAAGAATTTGTTTAGCTTGTTCGATAGACAGTAGCAGTTAATTTAATTCTGCACAGATCGCAATACCAATGGAGGCCATTATTTGTAGTCTTAAAAATATTACCAACCATAACCAACAGCTAGTCCGACGTATTTACAGTTGTACAGGTTAGTACAAGCTCCAGAGCAGCAGATAACAGGAGATTTGTTAAAGTGGTCGGCACAATTCGCACTAGCTAAAATGGGAACACAGAAGAACCACAGGCAATACTCTACAAGGCACCAGCCAAACAAATATTTTCACAACAGAAACAGATGAACCACCAAAAATAAGGTAAATTAATAATAATAATAAAATGAGCAATACGATAAAAATAGGAAATAGGTATATTAATTACATGAATTTCGGAGAAAATGTGAGGAAAATCTGAATTTTAGGAAAATGAGAAAAATATTGTTCAATTTCGGTAGTGAACCTGCATAAGTTGGATGTCGCTGCGTTGAGTTGATCAAAAGATAAAAAAAAAATAGTGACTTGCATGCCATGGAAACTTGGAGTTTACGAATCACTCTGTAACTCCTAAACGGTTAAGGTGTCCCCCACTGCCATACAATTTTTTGCTGGATGCTTGACACTTTATTGGTTATAATCTATACAACTACAATCTGTTTTTCAAAATTGATTTTCTGATTTAAATTAGCACAAGCATATAAAATTGGAAGTAGACTTTAAAATTCGACAAGATATTATTGCGGAATTTCTGGTTTTTGTCATTTTTATTTTTATTCAACGAAACGTGTTTTATTTTACGGAGTTTTCAAATTTCCTTACCAAACTATCGACCTTCTTTTCAAGCTTTCAAAAATTTTCCTATACTCGCCGGGTTTTTGGCTATCCAGTCATATTTTTATTTTTGGTTTTACATACCCTGAACCCCCTTACTCGCAAAACCCTTCCGTAACTTTCTTAAGATTCACATCTCCATTTTGAGCAAATCGCGCCATCCACTCGCAAGTAAAATACGTTTTTGCATCCCCTTTTTCAACGAAAATTAATTTTATTATTCCTTCTGAATCACCCATCTGTACCTTCTTTTCTATTTAGATAATGTTCAAGAATTTTAGAAAAATGTCAACCTCTTAAGAATAGGTGTCATGTTAACATATTTTGAGACTATACCTGACCACTTTCAAGGAGCGAAATTCACTTTTTCTGATCGCTCCAAAAATCATTTTCTCGATGCAACGCACAGCCGCAGCGGCACACGAAATTGAATTGACTCTTCTTCGTTCTATGAGGTCAGAATTTCCCACAAAATAGCTCGCGAGCAGACACTCAAAGTGTGATCGGGTCTTGGTGGCCTACCACGTCACACATATTTTGTTATATGCGCGCGACCGCCGAATAAAACTCACCAATTTTCTTCAGAAATTCTCAACGAATTTTTATCGTTCTACTTTTGTACGGTTCCCTTACATTTCTTCTCCTTTTCTATAATATTTCCCATATTTCCCAATATCTAAATTGTATAACTCCATAATTTTAAGTTGAATTACTTAAATTTGCCACCTTGCAATTCGTTCAAAGATGAAGAAGATGTTGCGAGGCTGCTGAAAATAACCTACATTTTCAATGGATTTTTTAGCAAAATTTCCGTCAGGTATTATTAGTAACAGAGCATCGGAATCATTGCAAATACGGCTGGCTACGATCAGCTAATTATGGCAGTAAAATAAATTAAAATTATTTCCATTAATATTTTTATGACTTTTCTGCAATAGCTGTATATGCTAAACAAACATTTCCGATACTTTTTGAAAGCATTGTGTTCATTTTATGACTTTTGTAATTACTGTAAGATACCAGTTAAGGTTTTCTAAAGAACAGATTTCTCTACATCTATTTAACCTGGACATTTTTTGCTGGAAAAGTAATAAGAAGAGTGATTTGATAAAACTGATAAATGGGTATATCATTGTTTATTTCGGAGAAAATGTTAGGAAAGGCTGAAATATTCCTAATATGAGAAACATATTTTCTAATTTTCGAAGTGAGTGTACCTGCATTGGATGTAGGTAAGTCAACATTGTTGACATATTTGGAAAGGATAGTAGATTTTCTGTGTGAGTTGGATGTTGGCACATTGAGTTGATCAAAAGATAAAAATTTATGTGCGTCATGGAAAATTTGAATTTACGAAAAACCCTGTAGATCCCAAAGGATTGAGATGCCCCCGTAGGTCAGATCTTTCATTCAACTCATTTTGACATATGGAATTATATTTATATATGACAGGATCCTGGGTATGGAGATGCCGGATGGGTCTTTCCGAGTTGGGTATGCCGGCGACATCGCGGGGGTTATTACTGCTAGAGAGGTCGCGGCAGCTCCAACTTGGCTCAACCAGGTGATGCGCCGGGATAGTCCCTGGGTGCGCGATCATAGGTTGGAGTTGACACTGGCCAAGACCGAGATCGTCCCTCTGACGAAGAAGCGCATTCTCCTCCTGAGGGAGATGCGGGTCGGAGACATGTTGGTCCAGACGAAGCCCGCGATGAAGTACCTGGGGGTGAGCCTCGATTGTAGCCTCATCTGCTAGGACGAGATGCGGAGCAGGGCGGACAAGGAGGTCGCGGTAACGACAGCGCTAAGCAGGGTCATGGCCAACATTGGTGGACCCAGGCCCTGCAAACGGCGTCTGTTGCTCCGCACCTCTGGGGCCGTAATACTCTACGGGGAGGAAGTCTGGGCCGGCACGATTCGGTGGGGGAAGTACCACAAGCGCTTGCTTTCGGTGCAGCGATGTGCGGCCCTCCGTACCGCGAACTCCTACCGTACGGTCTTGGAACCGGCAGTATTGGTGGTAGCGGGGATCATTCCCATTGATGCCAGTTAGAGCATTGTAGAACGCTGAGGTCTGCTCTGATAAATCGTGAGCCCCATCATAAGTTGACGTAACAGATTACAAATTTTTTGAAGGTATTATCTATTGCCAATTTTTCGTTTAGGCTATTTAATTTCAAAATAACTTTTTCCATTGATTTAAGTTATTTAAAATCTTCGCTGGATTCAATTTTACAATTTTGTTCAAATTTTCTTTATACTCATTATATAGCCATAATGTGGCTAATTCTTGAATTTTCTTACATTTATCATCGCTAATTCCACAACATTTGGTGCGTGCTCAGTTTTTACCTTTTTTAAACTGCGCATTTATTTTGTTATCTTCATTTACTGCCAAATTTTTGACTTAACTGATTATTTAGAATTTAACCCGATCGATATTATAAATATTGGAAGAAGAGCTATTTTGCCATCTTCATTTAATGGTTGTTCAGAAAATATGTATCAAAAATATTACAATATTTCGGCAAATCTTTATTTGTTAATGTAATACATTATTTTTATATTGCGAGGATCGATTGCTCTTGAGAAATTGCACGAAAAATATAATTTAGTTCAGATGGGACTTTCACAGAAGACTCCCAAAGCAAATAGCATAATGTTTCAACTGCCAGATGTTTGGACATGGTTCAAAACACTGCCACATTACTTCCTTTTGTATTCACTGTTCGGGACAACATGCTACTGCAAGCTGCAAGAGACCTTAAATTACGAAATGTGCTAATTGATATAGCATAAATTAACGGATCCTATATGAAAAATTAGCTGCAAGGAGATCTAAAAACTCAACAAATCGAGGCAAAAGAGAAGGTAAAAAGACTTCTCGCCGCTGAATACAGGACTACACCAATCTTAAAGAAATCCCATTTGCTGGCCTGCGGAAATACAAACTTAGCTAATTTCGGTAATAGTACTAGTACAAATTTAAATATTAACCTCTTTACTGCCAATGAAATTCAAATGCTCACTAATGAGTTAGTCTCTAAACTAAGACTCTGGAAGGACAAGTTTGAGCAATTTAACACTTTATCGACCGGGCGTTTTATTCAGCAATGATGTTAGGACGCCTATTGACGTGCCCGGTCGATAAAGTGTTAATATAATCACGAGTATAGGATTAAAATATTTAAGCAATGTTTCATGATCAAGTCAAGATAATTACATGGAATGCTAGAGGCATCTAAAGTAATTGAATTTTTCAACTTTATGGTTGTCAGTAAGATAGATATAGCTTTAGTTATAGAAGTTGACCTAAACTCAAATATCTCGTTTTTAAATCCCAGCTATAACTGCTTTAGGCTGGACAGGCAAAACTCAAGGGGAGGAGGAGTTACCATAGCAACAAGTAAGACATTAGAGACTAAATTATTATCTCTACTAGGAACACAAATAATCTAGGCTGTTGGCATTGAAATAACAGCAAACTACCTTAACCCATTTAAAGTAGTTTGTGCTTATTTTGCAGGCAGTAGATCATACAATAAATGTAAAAATATGTTAAGAACTGATATAAGTAAGCTAGAAATACTATAAGGTAACTTTATCAAAGGTGGTGACCTAAATTGCAAACATCAAGACTGGGGTTGCTCCAGAGCAAACTGTTGGGGAATATTCAATGTAAGCTTGAATCTAAATTCACCTATACCATATACCAACCTGACTCCACCTACATTCCAAGCTAGCCAAGATTGGATTGGAAGATTGTTGGATGTTTTCCTCACTAACTGTCCGTCGTTATTATCGCAGCAACTAGCAATTAATGCTTTATCGTCTGACCACCTCTCCACTACTAATCTATCCATCTCCCCAGACGTATACAAACCATGCTGATATTGGCAATATAGATCAAATCTTAAATAACGCCATTAAGAAAAGTATTGAAGCCTCGGATCCGCAATTCCACCCTCTTTCAAAGGCTGCTAAACTACTCTAATTTATCATGGACGTAATAGTACAAAGAAAGGAAGAAGTCAAGAATCCGAAAACCTCTCCGATTTCTACGAAAATTTGTAGAAACATTCTTTTCGACTTAAAATGCACGCAAGGCGATTTGGAATGACTGATACACAAAATAATGAGCTATGGTTTCGCTGTTCCTCTAGTCAATATTCGCACTTATCTGCAAGACTGATATTTCCATGTGTAACTAGGTCTTATTTCCTCTGAAATAAGGCAAATTAATGCTGGTGTCCCGCAATGAGCTGTACTAGGTCCAATACTATATAACTTATACACAGCTAACTTTCCAAATATCCCGAATTGTCTCTCGTCCATCTTCGCTGATGATATAGCTTTCACCTCGCATGAAGAAGCCACTCAAATAATTAATAACCTACAATGCGGTTTTAACACCCCACTAAACTATTTTAACACGAAAGGTAAAAGTAAATCCTAAGCGCAGGCCATGTTTTTTACGCGGAATAGGAGTCCAAGATATTTACCCAACTCCAAACTGGTGTACAAATGAAGTCCCCTGAAAAGACTAGGTGAAATATCTGCGGGTCACCTTTGACAAAACCATTACCTTGTCAAAGCATATTGCAACAGTTCTTAAAAAAAACGAGCTTGATCATTGCTGATAAAAATTATGTACCCCTTTATAAAGAGAAGGTCTATATTATACCTGGACAAAGTATATATATTATATGTATATAAGGTAATATTTCAAGCACAAATGCTTTATGGTGGCCCAGTCTGTTTTTCATGTGGACGTACGCATATTAGAAAAGTGCGTCATGCAAAACAAAATTCTTATAATGATTATGAATCTACCAATGCACTTCTCTACCCTTGAGCTGAATAGTTAAGCTAATGTCATCTTAGACATGTTAGTTTTAAATTAATTATCATAGCAGCTACATTTTTTGAAAAATATAGCTTTATGGAAAACCTTCTTATAAAAGAACTCGCGCGCGCGGATAGTAGTAGTAGTTGCAGCAGTAGTAGAGTAGAATAATTAGATAAGTAGGACGATTGTGAATTTCGAAAAGAACGCCGCGACCGGAAGGGTCGCCATAGTCGCGAAAAATAGTTGTCAGGGGGGAATAACTCGTTATAGTTAATGCCGGGAATTAAGAAAGTAAATGCAAGGATATCGTAGGGGAGAGACTGAGATTTTAGATAAATGTGATGGTTTTTATGACACAACCCTCTTACATTTTGGTAGTGGGGATAAAACCGGAAATCTTGTGGAATATTTGGGAGAAGAAATCTTCATGGAGTTGATCCCATCGAAAGCTAAGTGCTTCTTGAACAAGTTCATCACCCAGAAAAGATCGGTATGCCTTGGAGAGCCTTTCAAAATAAACGAAGAAGATTCCTCAGATGAAGGAGTTTTGGTATTATTGTTGTTTATTTTAGAAAATTGCTGAGTTCAATCATTTTTGGTTCAGGTTGTGCCAAACATTTTTATAATGGGAAGTGAGAGAAGGATAAAACCGCCATCCGAGTGCTGACAGGGTAAAGCAGGAATATCAGCAGGAACCACAGCAGTATTGGACACGGGTAGTGATATTGTCGGGGGTGGGTACGGTCTAGTGGAGAAGGGTGTGGAGAACATCGTAGAGACTGACCATTTAAGGGGAGCGATCCGAGAGCAAATAAGACGAGAGTGCCTGATATTCGATAGATCGCCACAACACAAGCTCAGTTCGTTATATAGATTACACGAAGAGGAGAGTTTGGTTAGAGAATCTCGTAGATCTTTAAATAAAGTGGCCAGACGTTGATCCTCATAGGAGGCAGGTGAAGAGCATAATGCCACTAGAGAATTGTCCAGGATGAGGAACTTAAATGTTTTCAATATTATTAAATATTTTCGAAGTAAAGTCGTCAATGCCCTTAAAGAAAGATATTCGGTCACGGAAGCATGATGACGCAGGGTAAAAGTATTGGATTCATTGTTGCATTTAATTGCAAGTAATACATCTGCACATGAAATTGCCCTACACTTCACGCAGCGGTAGGCAACAAGGTGCTTGAATTCACTAAGAACTAAATACGTTTACGAAGTCCAATGTAAACGAGTGAAAGTCCACCACAGGTAACCCATTCAAAAGGTAGAAGCAGTGCGGTTATCATGCAGTTGGTGTTGATACAGCAATTATAAAACCACAGAGGGACAGTCATAGAGCAAATCTAAATAAACTGATTACCGAAATAAAAATTTGAACGAACTGAATTGAACTGAACAAAATAGTTTGCGATAATAATTGATTTTTTTTAGGGAGAATATGTGCATGTTTCCATAATTCAAGAAAAATGCTAGCGCTTAGCTATTTATTATAAATTATGTATAAGAGATAACGCATTATTCTTACCAAATCCTTACGGAGCTATTCGGAATACGATTTGGTATTATGTTTAAGAATGCAGTCCTTAAAAATCGTTTAGCAATTGGGCAACTTTTTGAAAATAAATTTTAATTTTCAGACCTTTCATTTTTTTCGTAATTTCCTAAGATTTTTTCTCTCAAAATGTTTTTTGAACATCAGAAAAAGTAAAGTAGATAGGCTTTTTCAGTAATATCATAAAAATGAGAAAGATCGTCGTCGCATGTCTTATCTAGGAGCAGCGAATCTTAGTTAAATTTGAGAAGATTCTCCTTCACGGCGTCGAACTTACTTTTCATAAAGTTACGAGAGAAAGTCTCATCAAAACCTTTGAGCTATGAGGGGTATACTGAGGTTAATTTCTAAAGGATGTTCGCGGAGGTTAGCAGTTTTAAATTTTCTAACAGAACAAATTCAAAAGAAAACATACTTTTGTATGTATACTGGCAAGATAATCTGCACGAAACATAAGCACAACAAACATAAGAATGAATATGAACGAAGTTTAAATTTAACACAATAGTAGCGAATTGGCGAACTGGTCAAAAGGAAAGCAGAAGAGAATAGGGCCTAAGTGGTGTGTACCCCATCTCTGTTCATCCTAAAACTCCGTACAAATTTGCAATCACTGCAGAATATTTCATAGAAATGTGAATGAAATTCTTTCCTATCTCTCGTCCTAGTTTCACTAAGGCAAAATATATCAGGATTTTCAATAAAGATAGCAGAATATGCATCAAGCAATTTGGTCCTCCAATCACGCACGTTTTTTCAAATAATATTTACGTTATAACTATAACCTAAATTAATATTAGGAGTTACAAAGTAGTAGTTAAGATTTATTAGCGAAGTTTTGCAATGGGAGCCTCCCAGATGAACTAGATATGAAAATTTCAAAAGATAAATCTCTCTGGTCAGAAGCCCTTTGAGTTTACGGTTGGGAATATCTCATCAGGAACAAAAAATCGAAAAGAAGCAGTACGATGATTAGGCATCAGCTTTTTGTATATTATAAAAACGGCAGGTCGGTCAAGCTTAAAGGTAACAAATTTGATTAAATCGTCGATAGATGTATCATAACTTAACGGAGATACAAAAAGCGATGTAGGAGGCTAAACCATGTCCAAGTTGACGGTAGTTAATAGTTTATCCGTAGTAAGCGACTGCTGTTGGACAAGGGCAGCAGTTGAATTTTTCTCTATTATGAAGTCATTGTTTTGTAACTTTAAGAACTCCAATAGAAGGGCATAATTATTAAAGACTGATTCTGAAGGTTTTCACTTTGAAGGTTTGGAACTGAGGGTGCTTCCAAAATTGCATTCTTTGAAGAGGGTGTGTTCTGAGATGTTGACTTTTGTAGTCGTTGCTGTAGAGTACATGCAGAATGAGAAGTATGCCGAAAATTGAAATTGGGCATAAGTGTTAAGGACTTTCAAAGAGTCTGGCCAGGATTAGTTTTCACTAAAGCTGGATGGTGATATTCCCTTTACGATTCTTCATTTGCAACATTGCTAATGTTCTCTAGCGCCTTGAATGAGTGATCGGAAATATTCTTGGATTATGATAAAGCACTAGCAATATCGCTAGAACTAAACTCTAGCAGTCGATAAAAGGTCAAATCTTACAGTCAGTGAATTCAATTCCTCGGAAATCTTTGGTATAATATTTCACTTTTTAGAGCTCTTTCCGTGTGCTTTTGAGCAATGGGGGACACTCGAATAGGGAAATATAGTCCAAATTAATCATCCGTACGAACATTTTTAAAGCAGTATCTATTAACATATTGCTAAAACACTGTTTTAAGAATTCTCCAAAACATATAACGTCAATACCATGGTCCTGATCTAAATCAGATTGAACATGTGTAAGATCTAATAACGAAAAGGTCACTAATAGTAAGAAGTATTAACGAATCTCAAAATGATGTAATGTTCTACAGTAACCGAAGACTATTTTAAAAAATTGCACGATTCAATGTCGAGAAGAAAAATGATGTCATTCAGTCAAAAACACATAACACAAAATACAAATAATAAGAAATAAATAGTAGAAAATTTAGTAAATCCTAAAATAGTTATATAATAATATACATGAAAGAAAGCTTCAAGATATAATTATAATTGTAACCACATAAATCAGTTTCCTTTCAAAAAGAAGATTCTTAACTGCGATACTTTTAAATAAGCTTGTTTTTGAGTGGTAGTTGCACTGGGTACAAGCTTTGAGTACGATTGAAATATAAATATTTATATATTTCCACTAAATTTATTTCTGAATCTTTCATTAATGGTTTTTAGCATGTCTAATGTGTCAATCAGGAAATTCTTTCTTACCAATAAATGTTAATAATTATTCCCTTGGAGGCATTTTTATTGCTTTGTGTCTAATACATTAGCCACATTAAAACTAAAATAACTTATAATAATTAGAGTTGAGTGTGGAAATTATTGGCAGGCTTTCTGCAGTTTTCACATTCTGGTAAGCCCCATATTTCTCTGGAGCATAATCATCGCTGCTCCTTTAATTATTCACTTAAATTTGTGAACAAACAAATTTGAGTTTCTGAAATAGCTGATTGAGGTATGCTTGGTTATTATTTATATACGAGTACGTTAACCAACAGAATTATTTGATTTGCTGTTGTGTAGCAATTGGTTTTACATGGAAAATCAATGTTACGGAATATTTTCCCTGCACGTTTAATGAGCGAAGAATCGCTAGTCTTTAATTTAAATTTATATCGTTAAGTGTACATATTTTAGAGTGTTAATACGATAAAATGTTCTATTGATTTACTTGATTTATGTTTTATAAATTTGGTTCCGCCGATAAAGTGTGTCCTAATTTAAGCGCTCTGACTCTAAAACAAGCAAATAGTTAGGAAACATATC
The DNA here is from genome assembly GCA_963969385.1 of Philonicus albiceps. Classification (NCBI taxonomy): domain Eukaryota; kingdom Metazoa; phylum Arthropoda; class Insecta; order Diptera; family Asilidae; genus Philonicus; species Philonicus albiceps. Next base: position 21,849,685 of record OZ017776.1, on the reverse strand, counting down.
CCATTGAGAAATTTGAAATGAACAAAGCCAAGTAATAAAATTATGTACAAGAAGAATAAGAATAGTGAAAAATTCATGCAAAATATAATAGTACATCAAGAAAGCAGAACACTACAAAGCAGAGGCTTTTACAATTATTAATAATTTGAGCAAAAAGTTTTGAAAGCCGGGAGTGAGTTGAGCATTCCTCTAAAAAATAATCTTTTTTAAATATGTGAAGCATTAAATTCATATTCATTGGTAGATTAAATCATAATAAGGAAGGAACATAATGAAAAAGTTAAAATGCTTGGAAAATTAAGAAATAAAAAAACTTAAATTCACCTTTGACTTACATCGCAGCCCCTTTGTATGCAAAAAAGAATTTTTTCAAGCGTGGCTTGTAGGAGAACATGATATTAAAAAAACAACGAATCTTTAAAGGTGAAATAAAATAATTTGTTTGATATTGTTTCGATCAAATGCAAAGTAGGTAATTACTCTTTTCTTCATAAAATCCCTCATATTTTCGTATTCTCATTTCAAAACTGATTCGGTTTGACTTGCTTTTGATTTTTTCACTGGAATCATTCGGACATTTCGTAGGTTTTAATTAGCATTTTTAGGGCAATACTTACGGTCTGTTTTCGCAGCTGGAGGTTTCCGTGTCGCCCAATTCGTTCGGATTGATCGAGAACCCAACCACTGACCATTCATGGCCGTGATAGCGCTCTCAGCTTCCTGAAATGTGAATACATAGTTTAGAAAATATATTTTGGGCAATTTTCCATATAATACAATATAACTAACAAATAAAATTTTTAGATGGAATATTGACGAAATGGGATAGGCAGCAGTTATGCCATTTGAAACGAAGTGTTTAATAAGTTCATTTAAATTTTATATATGATATCATTGTAATATTTTTAGGTAATTCACGCAAATTACAGCTAGTTCATCTAAAATCTTGGTTAAAGTTGCCTAAATGTTTGCAGGTAATTTAGCAGAGTTTTTATGCTTATACCCAATTAGCAAAGTATCGAGAACCCGCTCAACTATTCGGTCACTATAGTGTTTTACCATTTTGGTTAGTACTATAATAATTTTTTCTCCCACATCTTAACACAATATCGTAATTAATCAAATATTGTAAGGTAAATTCAAATAGGTAATTTTGTAATTTAGAGAATATTTCTGTTATTTTTCAATAGGATTAAGTTTTAGGACACAATTTCTTTAACTTTGTAGACACTTCATCCCCCTATTAACCAAAATAAATAAATAAAACTGATTATGCATTTCTTTTTGTACAACTTCGAATTTATATCACATAAAACTTACCGATTTTTTCACAAATGACACAAATCCATATCCCTTCGATTTGAGTGTTTGTGGATCTCTGACTACACGGCAATCTCTGAAATAAAAAAAAAAATACATCAAATGTATGAGTTGATTCATAAAATACTCGTGAGTTCATTAGATCTTAACTTTTCTCAATTAAATATAGCTCAAATCTTTAATTATTGTACAATTGAATTGTAGTAAAGAGCTGCGCACTATTTGCAAATTTTTAATATGAAATTCGATAGGAAGTATTCTCTAATTAGTAAACTTTAAATAGTATTGTAGTAGTACTGCATGTTGAGAAGACTTTTCACAACAAAGATCAATTTCCGTAATATAAAGAAGGAGAAAAGGATAACACAACAAATATCATAACAAAATCGATAGTTTGATATTTGAAATTTCTCTTTCAATATTTTAGGTAGAGTTCAGTTCAGTGCAGTGGAATTCACTCGAAAACCGAAAATTTTTAGAAAAACTTATACAAAAATAACACAGAATATAATTAAAAATAAAATATGTAATTCTATATTTGCCGTAAAAATCAACCTATGTTCTTTTTTTAAATTTCTCCAAAAATTAATTCTTGATGCCAAGTCAACAACACGTCAGAGAAATGTTGGTATCGAAGTTATAATAACACGCTTTAAGTAAACATGTAACTATAAATCCAGAGTTATCAATTAGAAGTCATTCGCAACAAATAGGTCTTTGTCCGATCACTATGGACAATTTTTGGTAAAGCTTTCGGCTTACATACATACAAGATCCAGCTAGTGCAGGAATTAGAAACCTCGTGATCATAGAATGCATCGTATATGACGTTAATCAGGCTTTAGAAAAATTGGAAGAAGATCCAATTTTTTAACGAAACATTTTGATTAGTGATAAGGCTCATTTTTAGCTGAATGGATTCGCGAACAAAAAAATTGTAGTTTTGGTATTGAAAATACCATTGCATCCAAAAGAGTAACTATCGGCCTTTACTCCTTTAGAAATGAGGCTGGAACCATATTATTACGTAACTGAACATGATCAACGAATTTTTGTTTGAAAGCATCGCTCCACACGAAATGTGGTTCCAATAGGATGGCGCTGCATTATTTCGCGATTTGGTTCTCTTAAGTGGCCTCCAAGATCATCTAATTTAACATCGCTTAATTATTTGTTGTGGGAGTATGTTAAATCATTGGTGTAAGCTAACAAACAGTTGCCGAATAGAAGCTACCATTGTAGAATGGAAGCAAAATTGTTCTTATTTAATTTTTCACTTATTTAATTTTTCCTTCCATTTAATTTTATATTCAAGAGTCTACACAAAAATCAACACTCAGAATTTCTTATTAAATACGAGTATCTTTTATATTTAGAAGGCGTCCTTTATTTAAAAACGTTTATTGAATTTAATTCTCAAATGCATCGTTTTCTAACTTCTGGAATGATATTAAAAAAAATAAATTGTTTTAATCAGCAGTTCTTTCTCCGTGGGAGTTTTATACATTTCGGGAAATAAACGTAATATGGTTGATAAGATTTTCATCTTTATCTATTTGTATTTCGCAAAACTGCATATTTCTATAAAAATGTATTGCCGAATTCAATTAATTCTTAATTTTCATACTCAAGTTTTCACTTAAACATTGGTTATTCTTGTAATACCTACCTACATACTTTAGGTATAGATTTATTTTACTCGGTCACCAAAGGAATATGAAGTGATTGCTTAGTAGTATACTCAAATGTAAATGAATGGGGTAATAATAATAATAATAATAATTTTGTTAAAATATTTTTATGGGAAATTTCGCGACAAGATGTTTTCACTAAATTTTAAAAGGCGAACTATTTGGGTAAATGGTACAACTTTTTCTTGATGCAATTTTTGCAAGATAAATAAGTTTATCTGAAAATTGTTAAAAAGATTTTAAAAAAGGTAGAGTATCTAAAGTAGAGCACTTGGACGAAAATCGTACATCAGCTCAAGTAATAAAAAGGGAGAAGATTAAGGGAAAAGAAAAATCGGTCGTGGCCCTTCTGACAATTCGTGATAATGATAATAACTCTTTAATGGATGGAAAAGAGTAAGTTAAAGCAGATCTTTCAAGGAGTCAAGGACTTTATGAATATAATTAATTGTGATTTCGACGGTCTGGTTGAGTTGAATTTAAATGCAGATTACAAGCAATTTCTAAATGAACAGGGAGAAGTTTAATGTACCTAAAAGAAAATTGGTTTCGGAAATGCTTTTAGGTCTTTTCAAACACTATAAAAGAACTAGATAAATTTAATACTATTACTGTGTTATAAAATCTATTTTCTTGTTCTCCAGAAAACGTATTTAATGGATGCAAAAATTAATTCACAATAAAAATATGTAGAACTATTTCCAAATATATGCAATACCTACAAAAAATTCAAAATTCTCTAGGCAAACATTTGAGTAATATCAAACTAATATATTTTGGAAATTATGGTGACATAATAATCTCGTTTCTTAAAACACAGTATATACGTATATAAAATAAATATATAGAAAATTAATTATAATTAAAAGAAAGCTAAACTAGCAAAGATCATGAATTACTAGATGGGACACTCGTGACGTATTCCCTTATCTTTTTTCGAACTTGGTCCCCTTAGCCCACCAACCTGCAGATTTTGCTAAAAGTGGATAATAATAAAGGGCTCACGCGTGAGAGAAAAACAAAAATTTAGGGGGAAGCGGAACAAAAATTAAAATCTCGTTTCATCACCCAGAGCAGCGCACATGTTCGACTACGTTTGGCCCGCCTTTAAATATGTACAGTGAAAAAATGTAAACAGCCCGCATCCGTATATATGCTCTGAGTGTGCTACCTGCATGTTCCCCATTCTCAATTCAGGATTTCCCTATGCTGGAACATTGCCTGGGGACGGCACTAACACCATGCATGCAGAGGCACACAGCGAGCTCGACAGATTGGCCCGCCTTTAAAAATCCATGGTAAAAAAACGCTGCATTTTATTGTCTACACTGTAAGAATTTTTGGCTGCTTATTCTTATCTGTTTCGTTCTTATTGAAATTTAGATAAGGCATAGAAAGCAGTAGTTCTTTGCTACTTTCTCTAATGGAAAAATGTACCCCAGGCAGTTTTAGAAGTTGCATATGGGTTAGAGCTTTAAGCTTGTATAGAGAGTGTCACATCTAGTAATTCATGATCTTTGCTAAACCAGTACCCAAATATTGTGTTAATTTAATTGTTAGTATAGAATTAATCAGCCTTATCCTAAAAAAATTAACATTGATTTGGAATGATATAAAATAAATGATTTTAGTTGAGAAGAAGTGACAAAGAGGATCACCAAAAAAAATTAACGATGTAGCGTTAAGTGAATATAACAAATATCGCCAAAGACACACACCTAATACTCACTCTTTTTAGAAAGAAGCCCATCATTTATTATCGGGTCAAATAATTTTTAATCATGTTAGTTTTTTCATCAAAATATTTCAAAAATTAACCTATTTTTTAGATCTTTTCGGGAACTGTTAAATAATTAATTTATCTAAAATGAGGACTTAGACCTTAAATAAATAATTACCTCATACAGCAAATAAGGAATTTAGTCATATGTTCATAAGACTACCCTTTCAAATAGGGTGGTTTTTTAAAATACAAAATAATTAATTTTGTTCAAAAAATTATTTTTATTTATTTAAAACTTTATTTTATGCCTTTAATATTTGAATATTATTTGCTAGAATAAGACCTTTGAGAACGTACCGCTAAGATTACGATTGTCCGACAAATCAGGGAAGGCAAGGTCCTCCTGGAGTTTGGGATGATGACGGCCGAGTGCAAAGTGGCTTTCTCAGTCGTTCTGTCCTCTCCTATTGGGTAAATGAGCACCATCAAGCATCTGGTCGCCAAAGCTTCTCTGCAGATCAGGGAACATGACGATTGCATGACCCCACAGGAGGTGCAGAAAGCAAAAGAGAGCAGAGTGTTTACAACGATTACCTCTAGGTCACACCCCAATGACCACACCCAAAGGTCCTCAAATACAAGATGTGACACTCGTGGTGTATTTCTTTATTTTTTTACAACCTTGCTCCCGTTAGTCCTTGTAAATTTTGCTAAAAGTAGATATTAATAAAGGGCTCAAACAAAAATTTAGCGGGAGGCGGAACGAAAATTGAAATTACGTTTCACCTCCCAAAGCAGCGTACACGTTCGAATACTTTGGCCCGCCTTTATAAATGCTCAGTAAAAAAAAATGTAAACAGCCCGCATCCGTATAAATGCTTTGAGTGTGCTACCTGCCTTTTCCCGATTCTCGATTCAGAATTTCCCTATGCTACAACATTACGCGGGAACTGCACTAACACCATGTATGCGAGCCTGAAACTCTGGCCCGCCTTTAAAAATACTTGGTAGAAAAACGCTGCACATTATTGCCTACACTGTAAGCGCTGTAGATGAGAATATTTAGTTGCCTATTCTTATCTCTTTCATCTTTATTGGAATTGAAATAAGGCATGGGAAGCAGTAGTTCTTTGCTGCTTTATCTAATGGGAAATATTTCATCAGGTAGTTTTAGAAATTGCATATGGGTTAGAGCTTTGGGCTTGTATAGAGAGTGTCATATCTTGTACTTCATGATCTTTAGGCCACACCCAAATGGACGAGCTGGTCTCGAGAGTGTTGCTGAATCCATAGGCGGGTGATCGCAACGAAGTGCTTCCATTGCTTGCATTACGGGCACGATAGCTTGGACTGCAAAAGTGCGGATCGGAACATGCTCTATTTTCGGTGTGTGCGCGAGGGACATAACGCATTTGCTTTTTCTGCTCGGAGGTGGTGTGGTGGGCGCTCAGCGATAGCTTTCGAATATACGTCGACTACAATAAAATTATTAAAAAACAAAGAACAAGCTTTAAAACAGAAAAAGTTCTTAGACTGAACTAGCTAAACCCTGCCCGCTTGATTGCGCATTAACAAATAAAATAACATAATTCATTTTCAAATCCATAATCTTATTTATTATAATGCTCAACACTTTTACTTTTTCAATTTTGTTTCCAGTAAATAAATAAAGCCGATGATTTGCCTACACGTGAACGGCAAAATAAAATCATCCATGCGAAAAAACTTGATGTTCTAAATTTATGGCACAAATTAGCAAAGACTGATATTTCGCCTTATTTAAAGTGATCGCAAATGCGGCAAGAACTGAAAATTGAGGATATTTGAAATCAAAAGCCAAATAAGATGGAAGTATTTTGGAATTCGTGGAATAAAAACCTCTTCACCTTTGAATTTCTCAGTCAAAATAGTTGCCTCAATAACATTGCCCATTAATTTTTTTACAACATGCTTCGTATCACTACAGAGTTATGGATGATTAGTAGCAGTCCAGGTAAATCCAATCCATTTAAACATTCTATGGGATAATTCCCCACATCACCTTCATTGTGTCGGTATCTACAGACTCATACGAAACAAAATCACCGGGTATATTAAACTGTAAAGCCAAATTCAATTCAATTTTTCGCTGCCAAAATCGTTCTTTCCCTCAAACAAACATAAGTTTTGTATTGCTGTCCTATCTTTGTCAATACATTTATTTATTTATTGTTTATTTAACAAAAATAGAAGAACAATAGAATTGAACCCCTGCTTAAAGAAACCTAGCGCTCTCGGGAAAACAGACCATATGGCGCATCCTACCAAAAAGAAAGAAAAGCAAAGAATGTGCTACTTCATGGATGGTGTTAGTGCCGTCCCCACAGCATAGGGGAATTTTGAATCGAGAATCGGGAAAAAGCAGGTAGCACACTCAAAACATATATTCGGATGCGGACTATTTACATTTTTTCACTGAATATTTTTAAAGGCGGGCCAAAGTATTTGAACGTGTGCACTACTACGGGACTAAGGTCGAAAAAAGAAGGAAATACGTCACGAGTGTCACATCTTATATTGGATGATATTTGCATCACGACACGTCGGTTGAGTCAATCGGCTTGAGCTTTTAATGGGGACAGGGACAGCGCGATGACCACGCACTGCTGGTAGAAGTGGTGTATTGCGTTGTTTATGCGTCAGTTTTTGTTTATTGCCTTGTTTAATGTTGAGTTGCCAATTTTTCAACAGTCATTGCTGTTATAATATACCTTATAAGTTTTATCAATTTTCTCGTTATCGGAACTAACTAATTGCGTACATTTATTCAATATTTGGTGGTAAGACCCAAACATCCGTGAATTATGTTCTTTCAATGTTTATCATTATATTGGCATACATTTTTTCATTTTTGCTACATCATAGGTAGATAGCTTACACAACCAGCTAGATAACTTACTTACAGACATCTATACAACTCAAACGGACATTATTGGAATTATTCATAAGGGACTAAGTGCAGGATGTCATCAAAAGAAAGAAGAAATTTATTACGATACTGTGAGTGATTCCTATGCCTAAAATTGTGAAAGGTGGTCTTTTACCATTCCTCATCCCACTCTTTGCCAGCCTTTCGGCTAATGCAGCATTATCAGGAGGTGCAGCTGACATAGGTAAATACTGCAAGCAAAATGCATGACGGCAAATGGAAGAAGGCAAGGTATTTCGGCAGAACCTGGAATGCTGCTTTGAGTAAGATATAAGAATAAAATAGACAACATCGAATAAATATATATATATATATATATATAAATAAATTGTTTGCTTGATATTTTATTATAAATCTGTTACATGGCTGAAAATCATATTTTATCGAAGTCAATCATGATTCTGGGTTTTAAATTGTTTGAGCATGATCGGGAAGGACAGAGATGTGATAAAGTCGCAATTTTCGTGAGAAATTGTATTATGCTGTCTATTGTACACCTGTAGCATTTAACCTCGAGAGTGCAATATACTTGAGTAACTTGTTACCTGATTTCTCTATAAATTCAACATAATTGTTGGAAGACATTTCAATATTAATTTATTGCACCACATCAGCATTGCAGATAACTTCCTATATTTCCCTCAGTCGTGTTATTTCATTAGCAAAAATAATAATGGTATTCCAACTTATTACAACTGTTGTAATCCTTTACTATTGGATTACTTTTTCGCAAGTTATACATATGATACGCTTTTTGTTAACCATCTGACGTCTTCAAGCATATTTGAACATAATTTTATATTTCTACCATATACTATTTTTTTAACTCTTCTCTAAGTATCGTGAGTACCGCTAGCATGAAAGAAACTTGCTTGCTAAAGCGTCCTCACTTCTCTGGCACGATAATATTCGTGGTTGCTCATGTGCTGTTGATCAATTACTTACTTTAAATTTGGAAAAATGCCATAGTTATACCGTTCGCCAAATGTTCTGTCACTATTTCCTGATTGATTTCAATTTACTAATTGACCTAAAAGTTTATTGTGTTTTCTGGAAATTCTGATTAGTACCCAAATCTCAACCGTTTGGGAGTTACAGGGTGATTGGTAAATTCCAATTTTTCATTGTATGCACATCACTATTTTAATTTTATCTTTTAATATACTCATTGCTGGAACATCCAAATCATGCCAAAAATCTACTATTCTAATTTCCAAGGATATTAATAATATTGACCTACCACCACCCACTGCAGGTACACTCACCTCCGAAACTAGAAAATATGTTTCTCATTTCCCTAAAATTTATCTGATCCTCATATTTTCGCCTAAATTCATGTAATAAATATGCGTATTTATTATTTTTATCAAATTGCTCAGGTATACTCACTTTTGAAAGTAAAAAAAACAGTTTTTAATTTTCCTAAAATTCGCATTTTCATTGTATTTTCTCCGAAATTCATGTAATTAATGCACTTATTTATTATTTTTATCAAATTGCCTATCTTATTATCTTTCCAAAAACATACAACATGTTCATGTTGAATAGAGGTGCAAAATCTGCACCTTAGAAAACATTGACTGGGATCTCATTGTTTTATTGCTATGTAATTTTAAAAATCGTAAAACGAACGAGATGACTTCAAAAAATATCGGAAATGTTTGTTTAGCATACACAGGCGTTATTGCCATAATTAACTTGTCTTAGCCAGCCATACTTGGGACTATTCCAACGCTCTGTTACTAATACCTCACGGAAATTTTGCTATAAAAGATGGTCAGTGAACAAGAACATCGATCATAGTTGGAAAATCAAGTTATAACTAGAAGTATTCTAAGCTGAAATAATTAAAAAATTGCCAAATTTACTTTTGAGGATTACGCCGATATAATTTATTTATATTTACCCCAAAGAATGATATTTTTGCTGACTCTCTAAAGGTTAAGAAAAATCCGAAATGTAACTCCAAAAAGGATGGATATGCTAAAAGAAACCTTGTGATGTTTCTGTCGACGTACAAAACCAAAGAATCAGCACCGTCATTGAAAAAGATTACATTCATAGCATCATATGCCAGTAGAAAGAACGACTTATGGAAAGAGATTCCTAGAGAAGAGTGGAGTTTTACACTTCGCTTCTGGAATGCGACATAGAAAACAAAGAAACGCTGCTAGATCGAATTATATGGACAGATGAACCGCACCTAACTAAGGATGGCATCACAAACTTCTAGAACCTTTATATCGGGTCGAACATTAACCGACTTCAATTCACCATATATTCAGTGACAATTTATTTTTCTTCATCTGCTTAATAGCCCAAATTATACGAAAATTTTGGAGAATACACTATCAGAAATGCTTGAATATACGAGGTCTGTTCAAAAAGTATCGTGAATTTTGATTGTCCGCTGGCGATTTTCGATTGACCAGCTCGGCTATTTTGCTTGGACGAGTTTTCGATCGTCTTCGATTTTTGCCTATTCCAAAAATGGAAAATGCAAAAATTTCTTAAGCGCTGGATTTGGACGAAGTGGACCGATATCCTGCTATATTTCCAGACCTTACTTCATTAAACTTTTTCTTAGGAACAATGAAGGATGAAGTATACTTAAGTCCTCTTCACACCAGAGAATTAATTAGCAGAATTGGGACTGCACTGACGAAAATACGGGAGAGATTTGTCAAATACGCACTAAATAGAGAGTTAGAAGGAGGTTAATATCATGAGTCGAAAATGGTGGAGGACATTTGGAGCAGTTTTTTGAGATGTTAGCATTCATTTACTCGTAAATCGGTTTTTCACTAAACAAAAAGTATTTTGTGTTCAATTTTAGTTTTGATTTTGTTTTTTTTTTAATTTACTAGGAAGGGTTTTCCACGAATGAATTTTCATATTTTTCCTCTACTTAGACATGTTGTACTTTTTCGGAAAGCTAATTAGAAGGGCAATTCGATAAAGGTTGAAATTTAGTGTATTATTCTAATTCCGGAGAAAATTCGATAAAAAAGTAATTTTTAAGAAAATTAAAACATATGTTACAGTTTCGATAGTGAGTGCGCCTGCAGTGGGTGGTGGAAAGGGCATAATTATAGTTATATATAATAGTATATATTCAGCGAAAATTAGAATTTACGAACCTCTTTCAACTGCCATACAATTTTTAAAAGGTAAAACCTTTGATCCCCCTCATTTTGGCATACCCACTAAAAACACCCTGTATAATTATCTTCGTTTTTTGCTTTCATAAATGCTACTACTATTACTCCCCAGGCATGCTTCTGATTTATACAAAGGAATTGTTTTATACGAATCTACATCTACAAGTGGATATGCTGCCATGCCAACCTAACAGCCTAACAAAGGCCACATCTAAACTTTTAATTCACACTACAAGATACCGCTTAAATTTACGATATTGTAAAATGAAAAACTCGTGGTGGAAAACAAGTCCTTATAAAAACCGAAATCGAGATGACCACCACAACACCTCCTTCCCAACGAAGTGGTAGAATAGCTATATTAAACTCTGATTTCAAAAAATTTTAAAGAATCAAGGAAATATAACTTTTTTACGATAAGTGTTAAAAAATATGCATATGAAAGGTGAATTTTGAACTTAAAGATTCCTCCTAGAGACTGGACAAGGACGAGAAGTTCCTATTTGATGAAAAGGCACTAGCTGGAGATTCGAGTTAGCTTGGGTTAAATTGTTTAAATCTCGTAGTTGGAATAGGATACCTAATTTGACATTTTATATCGGATATATTAGTGGTAAAATATGGTATTTTATTTTAATTGTGATAAAATGTTGATGGCTTCATCGACGCGAAATGGTCCATTATAATAATTCTGAAAACTTTTACCTCGTTACGAACTAAAACATCCTTGAATTTAAAAATTTTTTTTTTAGAGTAATTCGATGCTGGAATAGGACGCATATTATCAAACAGATCTTTTAAATGATTAATGAAAATACTTTGGTGAGGAACTTTTAAATTTTGATGGAGAACATCTCCAAGGAGACTTAATGACTGCCCCCATATAGCAGGTGTCGCAACAAACTCTTCTTGAAAAATTGTTCTAATCCAAAGTCAAACTGCAGGTAAACGATCTTTAGGAACCTATCTTTTGATAAAACTGTTGGATTTCGGATGGTATGGAATGGTGCGGTTGTGTTTAACACCTACAAATTTAGAAAGTTTTCTGAAGTTGTTTTGGTCTGTAACTATTAGAGAAATCCATTCTCTAAAGAGTACTTTTGTACAAATTTCAGCTAAAATATTAGAGATGGATTTTGGTTCAGGCCATCGTGAAAAGCGGTTGATAATTGTCAGGCAATACCTAAAACTGTTTGATAGAGGAAGAGAGCCGATAATGTCTATATGATTTGTTTCGAAACGTGACGAAGAAATAGGAAAAGTGTCAAAAGAATATTTAACACGACAAGAAACTTTATTCTTCTGACATCGAATGCAACTTTGGCTCTTTATTAACGAACGGCCAAAAATATCAATAACGGGAATCCTTAATTTCACAATAAATTTGTTCGCTACACCCAAGAACAAGCAATTTGGAAAATTTATAAGAAGAATTTTCCATAAGCTTTTGAAGCTGAAATTCTTCTACTTGTGAGAGGGTGTCTACGACATTATCACTACCAGATGTTATATGTTGAATATCCGTAGTGAATTGGCCTATAAAATTCAAGTGAGTGTCTAGCTTGGCTTGGTTAAGCTTTCTCCGAATTTTGTTTAAATGCGAAAATAAAGGTTTATGATCTATGAATAAAGTAAAGTTTCTACCTTCTAAATGGTAACTAAGAAATATTTAATGCCTTTGTGAGCTGCTAATAATTCTCGGTCATAAGCTCTGTACTTTGTTTGTACAGTACTTAATTTAGTGGAAATAAAACCGAGAGATTGCCAAGAATTGTTGATTCTTTGATTTAAATTAGCCCCTATTGCGGTGTCGGAAGCATCGGAAAATATACCTAAATGGCCGTTAATGTTTGGAAAAGTCAATGATATGAGATAACTGGAATTTAATATTATTAAAGGCCTCGACCGTGTTGGGTGACCAATTAACTCTTCTGGATCATCTTTTCAGGAGATGTTTGATGCCATCAGATAACTTTTATCGAGAAATTTCACCTCTTGTTGCATAAAGTTTCATTTCTCGGTGTTAATAATTAACTCATGATCTTGGAAGCGCTAAAAGTTTTGTTTTAAATAATTTATATGTTGTTGTTTAGAATTTGAAGGTACCAAAATATTATCCAGAAATACAAAACAAAATTGTAAATTCTGAAGAGCGGAATGGTTAAATCTTTGGAAAAGTTTTGCAATTTTGTAAATGACAAGCGAAATGGTGAACCATAGGGCTTTGGTAATGACCAGGAAAAATTATTCAGCTTATAATCGCCACGAGATCTCTAATAACCGTTTATTTTAAGTACCATATGTACTGGTGAAGACCAAGGACTGTTAAAGGGTCTACCAATGCCTTGATTCAATAAAAATTCGAATTCCTTTTTTGCCATTATTAAGAAACTTTTAAAAATGTGGGTTGTCCTGTAGATTGAATTTGATGAGTTATTATATGTTTAATAAGTAGTACAAAACCAGAGTCTAGAATTTACATAGAATTCAGATTTTTTAATATCCTGATTTGTTGAAGGTTTTATTAAAAGAGATAAAGTAGTTGAATTACCTTAAATAGATTACTATTTGAAGTAAGATTGATTAAAGGATCTATTAAACCCCTTTTATATAAACTTGTAATGAAATAAAAAATCTGCACCTAAAATTGGTTTCTCAACGTCAGCGATTAAAAAATATCACTGAAGATTTCCGTAGGTATTTATGATTGAAGAACTGGCAGCTAACAATTGAAGATTAGGAGGTATTAATTTAGATGTAGCAGGAATAGAAATAACTGAAATATCTGTGTCAATCAGTATCAATTCTATATCTTGTATTATCTGCCGTCTACCAGGCACCATGGTAGATAATGGATAATATACCACCACTAAAGTGCCTGCTTGTGCGCGTAGTCGACGTGATTAAAGAACAGCAAGCAAAATTAGATGGCGACCTATTTACAAACTTGCAGCAGTTCCTATAACTCCGGAAGTATCAGACACCAAATCTATAATTTGATTTGACACTATATTGAAAAGAGTACGATTTGCTCCATCATGCGGCCTTCAAGACACTGTTCAAAAGAATTGACGATAGTCAACCCTGTAGAGAAATTGTAAGTTAACTAGATCACCTGCTATCTGAATTAACCACACCAAAATTACCCAGTGTACAATGCACATATCATGCAATCAAATGCGCTTAAATTATATTCGCATAGTTTTATAGAATCATTTCAATTAAAATCACCTGAGTTTATCCACATCAGTCGCACAAGCATCCAACGAAAAGGTAACTGCACAGTAAGAAATTTGCTTAACTTGCACTTGCTCGCGGTGCAAACGAAATTAGGTGACCAACAGGCCATAACCATTTTTATTTTTGCCTATTAAGTTACTAGGTGGTCATTAACTACTTATTTAAAATATATAAATAAATCAATTTATAGTGAATAATACCATTGGTAATTAACAGACCACTTTGATCAGTCATTAACATGTTCCCTGCCACAATTTTCAAGAGAGCTTTCGTGAGAAAATTGCATGTAAAAATGTATTTTGCGAGAAAGAGCTTTCAAGGTCTGGCCACGGGTGATCCCCACGGCATTAACGTTTTTATTTCTATTATCGAGTCAGTGTGACAAAGTTATCGAATTACCCTGTTCCTTCTAAACGATTACAATTGCCCCCTCCCCCGACTTACAATTGTTTGTTTGTCTAGGTCAGATCTTTCAACCTACTCATTTTGGAATGCGCAATCTGAATAACGAGGCAACTATAAATTTGGTATGCGGCAATAAGATCACTCATCTCACAATGCAAGAAATAAATCCTAAAGATTTGAAAGTGCTGCAGCCATTGGTAAATATATAAGGAAATATAATTTATCTATTCACCATGAGAGTGTCTAACATTACGTTGAGCAATTTCACATGCATTACATGGCTAATAAATCACAATTTATCCCTAAGTGATAAACAGAATGTAGCGCTGGCTCTTTTTTCAAAAGTTAAAAGCACGGTAACCCAGGCATTATGTGGCGTTGGCTCTGGCACTCGCGATTTTTCGTTAACCACGCATTGCAGCTGTTATAGTTATATACCTGCTGACCCATGCTAATTAATGTGCAGAATCTCTTCAGAAAAGCCTTATTTTGAAAAAAACTTTATAGAAAAATTATATGTTTCAGAGCATCAAGGTAATGATAGAGATAACATTTATTTTTAACACGTTCCCTGCTAGAATTTTCAACAAAGGTTTAGTGAGAAACTTACATGTAAAAATGTATTTGGTAAGAGAGAGCTTTCATTTGGAGACCGGTTTCGGCATACGTGGCAGGCAAAGATCATGAATTACTATATGTGAGACTCGCGACGTAGTCCCTTATCTTTTTTCGACCTTGCAGATTTTTCTAAAAGTGGATAGTAATAAAGGGCTCACGCGTGAGAGAAAGACAAAAATTTAGGGGGAGGCGGAACGAAAATTAAAATCACGTTTCACCACCCAAAGCAGCGCACACGTTCGAATACGTTTGGCTCGCCTTTAAAAATGCACAGTGAAAAACTGTAAGCAGCCCGCATCTGTATACATGCTCTGAGTGTGCTACCTGCCTGTTCCCTATTCTCAATTCAGGATTTCCCTATGCTGGAACATTGCCTGGGAACGGCACTAACACCATGCATACAGAGGCACACAGCGAGTCCGACAGATTGGCCCGCCTTTAAAAATGCGTGATAAAAAAACGCTGCATTTGCATTGCCTATTACCCACACTGTCGACATCCAAATGATGGTATTATTCGAAAACTTAATATAAGGGCCCAAAATGGTCATCACCATAATCATATATATAATATATATATATAAAAATTATGATGAAAATGACAAGTTCTTATAGCGTTAGCGTCCGTTCATTTGAATCTCGATACAAGTAGTCGCATCATAGAGAAATAACCGCATATTCACGTACAATGTGTTAAGAATTTTAAGAACAATGGAGTGTCATGCACACCATATTACGTTGGTGCAAGTTTTGACACCCGATGATATGCAAGACTGTGTCAGGTTTTGCCGCTGACGAGTAAGGAAGATTCATAGAAATCCAGACATATTTAGGATTGTTATATTTTCTGATGAATCGACTTTTAACCCATTGAACACTATGAACGTAAATATGGGTTCTCACACAGTCATTCACTTGGGCCAATTTGACCTATAATGAGCTCACCTTAAGCTGTCACAATCAACATATTTTGCAATGGAATTACAGTCAAGGCAGCATGTGCTCCCTTGTAAAAACCACGCTCCCCTGTGTGTCATTCGTCATAAAACGTAGTCAGTCCACAGTACACGTTTAACTTTGCATAATTCAGCAATCAAAAGGTTAAAAACAAAAAATTGGATATTTAAATTCTAGCGTTTTCATTTTCCTTTAAATTTGTCGCTTATTACACGCATCCCATGCTTTGCAAACAATGTTCCTCTTTCATATTCAACTGCTTTATTGTTCCAGGAACAGGAACAGGAACAGGAACAGGAACAGGAACAGGAACAGGAACAGGAACAGGAACAGGAACAGGAACAGGAACAGGAACAGGAACAGGAACAGGAACAGGAACAGGAACAGGAACAGGAACAGGAACAGGAACACTAACAGGAACAGGAACAGGAACAGGAACAGGAACAGGAACAGGAACAGGAACAGGAACAGGAACAGGAACAGGAACAGGAACAGGAACAGGAACAGGAACAGGAACAGGAACAGGAACAGGAACAGGAACAGGAACAGGAACAGGAACAGGAACAGGAACAGGAACAGGAACAGGAACAGGAACAGGAACAGGAACAGGAACAGGAACAGGAACAGGAACAGGAACAGGAACAGGAACAGGAACAGGAACAGGAACAGGAACAGGAACAGGAACAGGAACAGGAACAGGAACAGGAACAGGAACAGGAACAGGAACAGGAACAGGAACAGGAACAGGAACAGGAACAGGAACAGGAACAGGAACAGGAACAGGAACAGGAACAGGAACAGGAACAGGAACAGGAACAGGAACAGGAACAGGAACAGGAACAGGAACAGGAACAGGAACAGGAACAGGAACAGGAACAGGAACAGGAACAGGAACAGGAACAGGAACAGGAACAGGAACAGGAACAGGAACAGGAACAGGAACAGGAACAGGAACAGGAACGGGAACAGGAACAGGAACAGGCTAGATCATTGAAAGTCACCGAGGGAGTGATGTTATCAATGGCGGGGCCAGTGTTTGAGGCAGCAACGGCCTGAATCATCTAGAGAGGGGCGCGGGGGAAGGTACAAGAGTCGATGTTTCCATCGATTTCATTTCTGAGATCTTATCTAAAGGTGACAGTAGGGTGGACGAATTATCATCACTCGTACATACATAAGATTGATCGTATATGGCCAATTTGTCGTACAAACTTAAAGCCGTCCTAAATATCTTCCGCCCTTGATTTTTTCACGGTTTTACTTTGTTTACCATCTGTCAATATGAATCGCTCCGATATTGTATTGTGGCTAACTAAAATGTCACTCTAGAAATGAATACCGTTTGTCGATATAAACAGAGTTTATCCAAAAGAAAATAACAGAAACATCAAAAAGAACATATTTTTCGCTGAGCTGCTGCCTTGTCTAGCAGGGATTTTCAGGAATTAATTTAAAACTTTTCAAGTAAGTACGCTACTTTAATAAGTGAATATAAAAACTTGAAAGAAATTTCCCCTATTTTTCTGTGAAAAAAATTTAGTAAATTGTAAACGTAAGAAATTAAATTATTCTTAAGCTTTTCATATGAGATTCAATCAATTTTATAAACAGTCGTATGAATATTACGTCTAATTGAGATAAATAAACCAACTTGACACCTTTATTTGAATATCCCATAATTCTTAACTTCTCATGATATTGACAACTTAATACTACAAGAAGAATTCGAAGTAAAAATAAACTTTCGACCAAAATTATACTCGTATAAGTCGCATTTTTAAAACATGAGAAAATTACTTATATTTTATTTATATGAATAATATGAAATACTAAAATTAGTTTGTGCGTACTTCAGAACCGAGTCGAGAAGCTTTTTATTTAAACAAATTTAAGTTTACAATGTTATTAAATTACAATAGACCTTCTGCAAAATATAAGGGTATGACCGGAACGCTGTTACAAATTCCTAACAGTTATTTAGTGGGTTTTAATTTCCTAAAGAAAAATTCCATTGTATTTAATTTCACAAGGTTATGTTATGACGCATTGTGCAAAAATATGTAAATAAGTGTAACATTGTGTAACAATATGTAAATAAATTTTTCTATTCAAAGTTGGATAAGTGCTTTTAGTTTAACTGACAGTTTTAACCAAATATTAAGCATTTAACAACTCTCAAATAATTAAGTACTAATCAGAAAAATAAAAGAAAGTTTGGTAAAATGCCGAAAATCTCGAAAATCTATAATATAATTATAATGCAGTATATTCCATGTATGATCTTGAAAGTATTTTGAATTTGTCAACACTGGAGAGAAAGTTTTTAGAACTAAAGACGATCAAATAACAAATGCTCTATGAAAATTTTTTGGCAACATATTATTGGCTGATTAATTCGTCTAATACATATGTAATAAGACAAACTGTTTAAATTTCCTCCTCCTCCTGAGGTAAATCTATATTTCAAAGATTTGTATACTTTTACTATAAGTACCATTAAAAATGATTTTAGGAGGCTTACACTGGAGATAAAAACCTACGTGTTAAATTAATGTCTTGTTTCTACAGTTATCAGATCGATATCCGAAAACCGGAATATTAAAAAGATTTAATACAAAAGAAGCGAAAAGAAACGTTTCTTTAAAAAATTTTCTAAACTTAATTAAATGCATATAAATTAAAGGAATTAAGAAGTTAATCAAATTCAAGGAAACTATTGTATAAAAGATTACATACAACGCTTACAAAGTCATATGTAATTTCAGAAATGAATGTGTAATTTATTTACATTGTTGTTTAGTAAACGTACATATAATCAGTGTTTAATTCAGGCGCGGATCTAGAATTTTTTTCCGGGGGGGGTTACAGGATAAAGAAAAATCAAAAATAACAAAAATAAGAAGAATAACCAAATAAACAAAGGTTTGCAAAATATTGTTTCAGCTCTATTTTTTGAAATGCGGGCTGTTTTTTGGGGGGGGGTCATGACCCCCCGTGACCACCACTTGGATCCGCGCCTGGTTTAATTTTTTTCAATTTATTGAAAATCAATACAATAAAAATAGAGTAAATATCGATTTTATATGATTCTTTATTCTGCATTTATGCGTAATATTAATACTTATTTTGATATATTTTGTAGAAAACGAAAATTTAACTGTTGTACTGTTATAATGTGAATTGCCTGCTGATTTTTTAAAAATGAACAGAAATTGGGCTTTTTCACGGAAAGTTTATTCGAAGGTTTAAAATTGATGAAATTATGTTTAAAAAATAATATCGGTCTTTTCTGAGTTCTTGTACATCGCTCGTAAAATATTTAATTCCAAATTGGTAATTTCTTCTAGAATTTTGGCTTTTAAGACTTGCAAGGCTTGTGGTTTGTTGTGGTAAAAGGGAGATTTTAAAAATTTTGAAAGGAAGATGTCTTATCTCCATCGTTGCCTGAAGTGTATGAGCGGTTGCTCCGTCCTGCTGGAACCAACAATGCTCGACCCGAGTAAAAATCGTCAGCATAAAAAGAGCACCGAAAGACCACCAAACGTTTAATTACCACCAATATACAACCCAAATAGACTCGATTTTCTTTTGGGAAATTAGGAGCACTGATATACCACCAAATAAGGGACAGATATCAATTGAAAACTCTAATAGTCGATGGAAGACCCAAAACACCACCAGAACATGATTGCATCCTTATTCAGCACCAGCCTTACTTATAAATTTATATCTGCACGAATTAACTAGACGTTAGTTGTCAAATGGTGGTATTTTAGTGTAGTAAACGGTGCTATGTGCTCATTTGGTATGGAATTTTTTGACGATAGTAGTCATTTGGTGGTGATTCGGTGTTGAAGCTGGTGCTCTATTAGTTGTTGTAAAGAAGTGGATTAACTATTTTGTTCGCCAAAAGGGCTTACTTTGGTGTTATTTTAGTTTAACTTGAAGTGTCGATTTAGTTGTTATTCAGTGTATAGGAAATTCAATGCACAATTTTTACTCGGGGACACTCAATTCAGCAACTTAACTCTTTTAACATCTGTCTGTAGCGCTTATTAGTTACGGTTACGGTGGTGTCGTCGGCGTCTTCAAAAAATATTTCATGAAATTCCGCACCAAACAATCACTTTGACAGGATGCAATGGCTCTTTGTGCCATAGAAGCAAACATTTTGTTTGGTCACATAAACACTTAAGTGGAAATGGACTTTGTCGCCCATTGTGATTTTGGATACCAAATCATCCTCTTGTTAAGTTAATCTTACTTGACGGTCAGTAAGCAGCAATTTGTAATGGAACATCTTCATGTCTTTCATCACAATTCGGTACGAAGATCGTGTACTGATGCCAAATTGTGTGTATCGTTATCTCGTCGATGTTTGTGGACTCTTTCGGACGTCCTCGGTCACAAAAGCGATATTCTCCGGTAAATAAATAATACCGGGCCGGGTTTAAGTCAAATATACGGAAAAATCACGGATTTTTACGAAATTCTATAGAAACATTCTTTTGAACATTCACTTGAAACGACAACTAAGCAAACAATTTTTATTGGACGCATTTATTTTGGGAGATATTAAACTTTCAACATTTCAGTTTTTTTTTAGCCATTTCGTATTCTTGACTTATTCGCTTAATAAATGTACTATTCACATACTTTACTTACTGTAACACTTTTTCGGTAGCTAAAACACCTAAAAATAGAAAAATAATGCATTAATTTTTAAGTTTACTTACCTCTGTAATACCGCGAATGATAACTTCATGAAACTGATATTTGAAATTTCCTAGCAATCTTTTGGGCACCGTTCAGAAATTGTGAAGAAGAATTTTTTGTATAAAGTTTCGTGAAATTCCGTGATTTCATACTTTTGACTTGTTCCCGGGGCTGGCCAATACTTGTGGCACCTTTAATGGACCCAGTTTAGATGAGAGACTCAGCCAAACGCTTTATGTTCGCGCACGTAGTACGGGATGACGAGGAACACGACGACGAGATTCACGCTGTTTTAAAACAACAGACCGAAAATTGGTTAAATAAGCAGTTCTTTAGGTATGTATCGCTTCAATGCTTATTGTCAAAAAATACTCTATCTGTATACAACATAAATGTCAAATACAATGACATTCGACGCCACTTGCAAAAATTATAGCACATTCATATTATAACATCACTTTTGCTCCACCTTTTGAAATTACATATTAATTTTTCTATATCATAAATGAACATAAAAAATGTTAATTTTTAAATTGTTTCATAGTCAGATTGCTGCAAAGTTCAAAATTTATCCTAACTCTTGCCACTTAACGCCATCATGCGACTCTTATTACATTTTTGTTTTTTGATGTTGTCAGGACTGAATGTTACTTCACTTGTTAAATGAAAAGGAAACAATAATTGGAACTAGGCAGAAATAATCTTTAAGTAGATAAGGCATCCCAATTTATTTAAATTATACCATCACAATTTCCTACAGGCTGCAGTAGCGTTCGAATTGAAATTTTAATTTGCGCGAAAAGAATAAAAACGACCAAGTGTGTTGATTAGAATCGAGCCGTTGAGAAACGACAATTTCTACACTTGGAATTTACAAGTGGAAACACTATCGATAAAAACTAACAATAAAAAATGACTATTGGGGATCAAACCGAAAGTTACAGCTAGAAATACAGAGTCGGAGAACACAGTAAAAGCCTAGACAGAAGGCGGCAGGAAAAAAGATTAGATTTAATATTGGTGATTAATTCTTATAGGCGAAAGATCGCATGGCACCATAATATAGATATGATGCATATAATTAGATTGATTTTCAAACACACGCAGAATATTTATTTCAATTTTCATGATGCATCATAATATGATAAATCTAATTTCAATTTTTTTATTTATCATGATGCATCATACTACGATGCCCATTAAAGATATCTATTAAACGTGAAAATTTTGTTTTTTTTTATATACTAAGTTCTAAGAAGAACTTATAATTATTAATCTCTCGGAATTAAAGCAGATTAAAAACTTCGAAGCA
Organism: Philonicus albiceps; assembly: GCA_963969385.1. Classification (NCBI taxonomy): domain Eukaryota; kingdom Metazoa; phylum Arthropoda; class Insecta; order Diptera; family Asilidae; genus Philonicus; species Philonicus albiceps. The sequence goes on along the minus strand of OZ017776.1, from coordinate 21,827,575 downwards.
TCAAATCCACTATGGAAGAAATTACACGAAATATTCTAGTGGAGCTGCCTTACTCGAAAGGCTACCTTATTGAAAAAATTAATCATTTTAAAATGAGAGAAGAAGTGATACGTTACGACACACATTGCTGAAGTTTTCGACGTTGTAGACAAATTTTTGGATATGAACATCTTAATTAATAATAACCTTCATGCTTTCATACTCTTGCATAATCTCCCGAGAAGTTTCGAAAACCTTAGCAACTTTAGAAGCATTAAATGTGAAGATCCTAAAGAAGAAAATGTGAATATTATCAAAATAGTATGCACGTTAAAAAAAAATTCAGACAACAAATGGAATTACGGGAAATCACCAGGTAGGTCTTTCTAAAAATTTTTAATTTCAGCGCCGTAATTGTAGAAAAACAGCCAAACGACTAGCGCCTATAGATAGATAGATAGATAGATAGATAGACATCCCCCTAATGTACCCCTCAACCTTGCAAATATAGGAAAAACGACAATAAATGGCGAAATTAAGGTGTTGTCTTCAGATGGTAAAGGCGGGAGAATGCTAAAACTCGAAAATGTTATGCTACTTCATAATCTCAAAACAAACATTATGTCTGTAGCAAAAATCGCAGATATACGATTTGAACTTTAATAAACAATCAGTCTTTATCATTCCACCAAATGGTAATATAATTTTTAAAAGAGAATAGGAGACTTATATTATGTACAGAAAGCGATGAACTTCGCTAATTTCTCAGAATCCAAACCAAAATCGTATCTTAAAGAATGGCATGAAAAGTTTGATCATATAAATATCGATTACTTAAAGAATGTGGCTAAGCAGCAAAGGCCTTTGGAAACGGGAAACAAATTTCACCTGTGAAATATGCATAAAAGCCATGTCGCATTACCATATCCCAAAAGAGATACTTCTGCAACAAGTGAACTACTGCAAATAAGACAGTGGCATTTGTGAACCGATGAGCACTGCATCTATTGCTGAATTTATCGATGACAAATCTCTCTGGCTTGAGACCTATTTTTTTTGGAAAAGTAGAGGAATTGAAAATAAATGTTATTTTTCAAATTTCATATCAAAAAATCATGTTCTAATTTTTATCGTATTTTGCATAGTAATGAAAAATAACTAAAATATGCAAAAGTTAAAAAGTTATTTATAATTAATATTTTAAAAAACCGACGTTAACAATTGTGAATGACTTTTATCTTTTGCGATAATAAATAAAAATTAATTAACAATTTTTATTTTTTTTGTTCGAATAATAAAAGTTCCAATGAAACAAATAAGTAGACAAGATGACAGTCTAACAAACAAAGTAACTTAACGAGCAAATAAAAACACACAGAAGAACAAATATACATACTTAAGGCGGATAGGAGTAATGTGAATTTACTCGTACTCTACAACATATTTCAATAAACAACATTTTTGTTGAGTAACACGCAATGCACCTTATAACAAGCTGCATGTCACGTATTATGTTACTTGTAATAATTTATAAAATGGTACAACACAAAATATTTTCATTTAGATCTGAAAATTAAATATTTGTAAGAAAATTTAATAATTTAATAATATACTTATTTTCGTACAAACATTTTTATATTTACCTACACTTTTCAAGTATCGAACAGTAGCCATCATCATCCATCGTTGTCATTTTTTATGAATAGTTTAATACTAATTTGATACGAATAGAAATTATATCAATTCGTATTTCTTACCATCTAAGGAATCAAATTGAATTTAAATGCGGATCTAATAAGTTATATCTTTGATCAGCTAATATTAATTATAACGCTGAAAACGTTCTCTCTCAAATTATTACTTAATTTATTTGTAAGACTTTATTTCGTATCGCTTACTACACAGCTTTAATCGTTACTGTAAAGAATTAGTATTTCTACATATACGAGTATGATTCTACAATTAATACAATAAGTGCAGTGTACAAATTTAGCATTATAAAACCAGAAAACTATGACGGTGATGCAACATATAGTAGATCACAATTAGAAAATATGATAGTAAGAAAAATTGCATGTTACTCAATAAAAGTAGTTTTTATTTAAATATTTTTTAGAGTATGCTCATGATTGGTCCTTAATAACTCCACATAACTCATCTTATCTACTTATTTGTTTCTTTTTTACTTTTATTATTTATGATTGAAAATGATAAAAATCATTCATAACTGTCATAAGTATTATCGCTGGATTTTAATAATATGAATTATATTTAACTATTTTATCATAATTATTTAATATTTTAGAATTAAATAATAGTTATTGAAAATATTTAAAATAAAATTCATAAAATAATGAATTACACTACAGTTTTTTTTATAAAACTAATAACTGCTGCGGCCCTTGTTTCAGATGTTAACGGCTGACTGTTTCTCACTTATCACAGCAGAATGGCATCGCGAAAACGAAGAATCAAACATTGATTAAAGCTCCACGATGCGCAATTACAAAATTAATATCAGCATCTATATTATGGGATAAAGTAATGAACATAGCAAGCTATATCGGAAGTTGATGCGCAAGTAAAAGGGATATTTTAAATTTAAAAACGATGTCGAAGAAATAATACAAGAACCAGAAAGGGAAATTAATAGATTAAAGAATACACTATTTGATGGAAAGACGAAGACAAATTATGCTCTATACTCTGGATTGCCTGAAAACAACAAATACGCAGAGGACGGCCGAAAACTATTAGAACGGGCAAAAGGGGAAGACCGCGAAAACTTTATTAGCCAAAGTTATCTATACAGACGAGAAATATGAAAAGATCACAATACACGAAGCCAAATACTGGGATTAGCCAAAAGCCGCAGAGGGCTATGTCGGAACTATACGGAGGTTGTCGAAGTTGTGAAATATATTTTTTATTTTAAAAACTATCGAAGATTGAAAATTCCGCTCAAAGGGCACTGGTTCGATGAGACAGAGACGATTCAAATGAATGCAACAAGTGTATTGAAGGCCATTCCGAAAACTTAATTCAAGAACTGCTTCAGGACGTGCAAACATCGATGGGAGTGTGTTATTCAGTCGAATGGGGATTACTTTGAGGAACATCTTGAGACGGATGGCGAAAAATAATGCCAGCGCGGAATTATGAACGCAGGCTGTATACTTTTGGGACATACCTCTTACGAGAATTTACGAGTAGCCGTTTCAACTTGAGTGCTTTAATTTGACGAAATATGTAGCTTTTTATATAATAGAGCCTTATTTTAAAAATCAATTGAATTATTTTCAGTGCAAAATTCTTTAATAATAATATTCTAAAAATGTTCAGAAAATAATTTAATTTGTCTTTGACTTGAATTTGTTTTTATTAATCGGATATTGTAATCTGGGTTTCTGTTTTGAAGTTTTTTTGGGAACGTCTAAAATCGATTTGTAATTTACACCCGTTTCCAGAATAAGGATTAGTCATAATGTTACACTGTTTTTTATTTATTTATTTTTCATTTAAAATTCATTTATAAGTTTAAAAGCATTAGCACTTTTATTTGCAGATATTGCCTAAGAACTTTTAACTTAATGTTCTCTTTTAGAAGACATATACGGAAACATTCTAATGAAAATTCTTCTTCTAAAAATATCGATAATCCGATTCATGAAGAAGTTAATGGAAGCAGTCACTTATATCCAATCAATAAAGTTGCTTTATGATTTTTACAAAACGAAATGCTAATGTTTGCTCTGAAGTACTCTACTAATATGCCTAGAAATACATGTAATATCTGGAATTATAATTAATATTCAAAATCACGTTTTTTATTGGTTTAAAAATATTTGTAACAAACCATTTCGATGTCTGTTAATGAAAATGATCAAGTGAGATGAACTTATTGGAAAATACAAAATGTATCCATAATATAAATTCCGATTCAAATTTACATGAATTTTATATTTTGTTTGAATTTGAAGAATTTATTATCACAAAGTGCTTATAATTTAAATAAAGCTGATTCAGGTTGAGTATTACTATATTACCTTTAGAACATAATTTTATAAAATTCTTGATCTTCACACTCTCAACTTTATTCGTATTGAACAATTATAAAATGTTGCAAAATGAAACTAAAATAAGTAATATAGTACACCGTTCTATTTAGAAAGAAAAAACTAACAAATTTGTATAAAAGAGTAATTCCTTCTATTCCCTATCAAGGTGAATTTGAACTGAATAATTCGTTCGGGGCTATAGGAAGAAAATATAAAACATCAGCATTTTATATCATCTTCCCTTTATTGGATTCAGATCAAATATCACAATTGGAAAATATCTTTTTATGTTGTTTGACAAAAAAGTTATGATGTGGACTATATTTTATTAATATTTTTATTTTATTCAATAAATGTATTTGTCAGATTATTAAAAAGATTAGAAACATACTGTAAATATTCAAAGAGTATAACAAACAGTCCATTTAGTTCTTGCTGGTAATAATTTAGGTTTTAATGGAATATTGGACTTTATGAAAAAATCAGAAATTAAAATAATTATACCGTTTTTATACAGCATAATGCGTTACCTGAAAGTGATACTAAAGAGCCATGTGTTTTCAACGAAATGCCTAGTTTTCATATTTAGCATAATGAAACTGTAAATATTATATCTGATATCCTGGAGGATATTTGTCATGTAGATATTTCTAAATCTCAATGTACACATCACTCTATTTTAGAAAAGAAATACTTTCGCATATAAACACTTAATAACAAGATAAAACACATCCGATATTGTAATTGCGACAAGAAAAATTCAAAACTGTTCATAAATTTGTTTTCCGGATAATGTAAAAAGCAAGCTAGTGAAAGGTAATGCTTTTTATATGTTCTTCCCTTAATTTTAGGAGTATGCTTCGAAAACAGATATTGTATGAAAATTTGTAATGTTAATTTTTAGATTAATAGATTTTATTTTGTTTACTTTGCAAGACCTTTTGAATTTTAAAAATCTGATAAAGATACATGATCTGAGTTGATTCCAAATTAATAAGACCTTCGTTTTGCATTACCCTACTGTCGAGCAAGCTTAGGTTCCTTGAAAAGTATTGTACAATGAGACTTGAAGGCAAACATCACGAAAAAATATTTTATTCAATGTTTTTACTAAATTACAATTTTCTGTTGCTTTCAATTTGACAAGAAAATAAACTGCATTTTACTTATCAAGATCTTTCTGAGACAAACATAAAACATTAGCAGAATCATAACTTAAAAAACATTTGTAATGCATTATACAAAAATATCTAGCAGCATGTATTTATTTATTTATTTAAGTTTTTTATGAACACAGAATTAGGTTTTTAAGGTTCAGATTGTACTCTAACAGGAAATAAAAGTCCGTCAGGGGGTATCCGTTGGATTTTTCTTTTAAACTAATTAAACTATAAAATTGTTGGGGACCAGAAATGATTTGAGACTGCATGCGGTTGAGATAATCATTGTCGAGGAATTCTTAACATTCGGCGAAATAAGGGAGGGATAACGGCGTATGAAGAGTAGTTAGAGCTACTCCTTGAACAAAGAAAAGAATGCTATATTTTATTCCTTTTATAACGCAGTGAACGAAGGTCTTTATCATACCAAGGCGGTGATGAGGTGCCACTATTTATGTATTCAAAGGAGGCACATTGAGTCAGGTAGTTAAATAGTTCGCTATAGAAGAGGTTGGTGTTGTTGTTAACAGATAATAGGAAATTACTTAAGGTTAAAAGAATGAAAACCTGGAAAGGAAAACACAAAAATGTGATACCGTTTGAATAGGCAGTGATGTTTTCAATTTTGTCTACGTATTTAGCGATGTTATCAACGAAGTTCAAAACTTCACGCTTTACCCGATCAATAATTGGCATTAATATCTTGTTGTTGTTTATAATTTCTTCCCTTAAATGGTCTCTTTGGGTCATGATCGTTTCGCAGAATATTTTTCTAATAATAAAAAAAGTAATGTAGCTTTCGGGTATCGTTATAAACTCTGTGAAAATCCTGGCAATAATTGTACATGTTATAACAGACATGGACTACTAGGGTCCATTCTACTGGTGGTGGCGGTCGTGCACAAACATACTCATATTAGAAACAAGGTCGCGATAACGCGCCTTAGAGAGAAGTGTGCTCGTTTTTCTGCGATTTGTCCTTGGAACTCATTCTTCATTAATTTTGGAGGTTTGCTGCATCAGACTAAACGACTACAGGAAGTGGTACAAGCTTATGTAATGGTCTCCATATGATATTATTAGGAAACTTGTAATGAGATACCCTAACGATTGATGATTTTCACAATGCTTTTACCAAACCTTCATTTTAAAGCTGGTAAATTGTCACCTTTGATTCTGAAAAGAGTGGCGAATTTTAGGTCTTCAATGCACTGCGAATATTCTGTTAATTTTCGTGGGATATTCCTTCCTAAGATAATGAGTTAAGCCATCCAGGATTCTTTCTGAGTCTGTCCAATAATGCGTTGGTTTATCTGTTAAATCTAAATCTCTGCTGATGCGATCGGAAATTTCAGTTCTTAGTGTTGTCGCACACAGTTGTAGTGCAGGTTAAACAGGGAGCGTTCCTTACTTTGGTTTTGGCACAAAGCAGTATAAAGATTACCTGGTTCTTATAATTTATGGCTTTATGGTATATTTAATACCGCAGCACCTTATGCCTTTAGAAACGCATGCGGAAATGCATGAAACTGAATTATCTATTAAGTTTTACAAATAATTCGTTTTATCCCTAGGTTATCCAGTTGGTATATTTCAAACAGGCAGTTAAGTAGTCAGGCTTATCTCAATACTAGAAAGGCAAACGTCGGTTTGAACTATCATCAGTCATTACAATTAGGCAAAAATATGTATATAATGTATATATAACTAATGCTCCAGTATTTTTGGTTTGCTTAAAATTAATTGGCAACCGTAAGGTTTTCCTAAATGTGAATTATTTGCTTCTATTTGTCTCCGTGTCCCTTCTTAAAATGTTTTCTCTTGTGGAAATGCTTCTTCTGTTAAATTTGCTGCTTATGATTTAATTTTATATTTTATTGATTTTATGACAGATTAATGTATAATTATTAAAAGAGTTCATAAATTACAATATTTTTATTTATTTTATTTTTGGAATAAAAAAAAAGAGAGAATGAAAAATTAATACGTTTCCGCCGGCATGTACCACTAATGGTACATAGAGGACTTGCCCATCGGGCGACTTGTACCACGGATGGTACATACATAACAGGAGAAGAATCGAAGTATCAAATGCTAGCACTCTTATTCTCAAGTTGATCGCCTCAGGTTTATCAGTGAGAGCTATTTGTTTTTATATATTCAAAGGTAAAAGCGCTGGTTAAAGCTAATGAGCGATTATATTCATAACAACGCCAGCAAATGGAAAATAATATGAATTAGAGAGCCGTCAGATGTCGCGATCTGCAAATAAGGCCGTCGGCAGGAACGTGTTAAAAGTATGCGACGCAAACCAAGAGTCGAACTCATGGTATGTTGCATTCTAAGAAGGCACCTGACCACTGCCCTTGCCTGACCCCCTTGTGTTGGCTCGTACCTGTCAAGTATTTGATCAACTCTTACCTCCTCTGAAAAAAATGTTGCATTTTCTACATACGCCTTTGAATATTATTATAAAAATACTCGTACTTGCAAATAACTCAATTTTAGTTTGAAAAACATATTTTTTAATATTCCCGTATTCTATATAAAAAAGAGTTCTGGTTACTGACAGTACCTATTGGATAATTAAACAATGAAGCAAATATCGAATGCATGTTGAATATTCAAGATCTTACCCTAAATTTTGGAAGTAATATTTGCCCGGCTTATGCCTCACTTTTAAGATCCAGCCTAATTTTTACGGACACAAAGTAAAATAAAAGTAATATAAGGGTTGTAGTTCAGTCACTTTAAAACCAAAAGCGCGGCATTTAATTACAGTTAACTGGTCTAATAACATTTTTATTTTCACCATATATTGCATATTACCGTTTTCGATACAATAACCGAAACGGATTTACCTGGAGATCGAATTAGCCTAGGTTTTTCTTATATTTTTCAGCATTTTAAATCTTCGAAGCACTTTGAGGCACTCCTTAAGTTTTGTATAATTTTTCCGTTTTTGCTGACTCTATTCTATTCTATTCTATTATATTCTATTCTATTCTAGTGTGTTTCAGTGTGTTTAGCCTTTAAGAATCCTCGCTTGGGACAGTTTGTAGTTTGTAATACCATTGATATGTTATAACAATTAAAAGTAAATATGGTGCAAAAAGTACACCCACTACAGCCAAGCAAAGCTTACAAATTTTTTTATTCAGCTAAATTACATCAAAGTATTGGAATTGTGAAAAATGGCAATTCAAACAGGATAAATGATTGATTGAGGATACGACAGAAGCACACAAATTTTCCTCAATGTTGAAATGGTAGCTGTGAAAACAAAATCGAGAATAAATCAGAAATGGACACTGTTTCCGACAGTTTTCAGTTTAGGTCTATTTGAAATTGATTGAATGTGAGCAATTCAAATGGTTGGATAAATCGATTTACGCGAAACTGTTTCTAAAAAAAAACTGTAAGTAGTTTCAGCTAAGTTAATTTTTGTTTAGTGAATATCCCAAAAACAGGCAGCATTTCCAAACGATATCGGAAGGACGTATCCCGCGAAACTGTAATGAATTTCTAACCGACTTTAAAACTCAACTAAGTTAATTGCTTAGGCTGCAAATAGCATTCCTTCCCCTATATTAAGTTGGTACTTACGAAATTTCTCCAAATGGGGCAAAAGCCTCTCTTAGTTGCTGTGTTTCAATTTCTGAACTCAGGTCACCGACGAAGATGTGAAAATGTTCTGGAAAATAAAGAGATAAATAAATCATTAATAACTGTAGCGACGTTCATAGTTATTTCGTTAATTATACATTTTGTTACGCGGACTCACGAAAATTAAGCATTATAAGGATGGCGTTAGAGTGTCAGTCAGGCGCTAATATCCATTCCACTCGCTAATGTAGGCTTCACCATTCTCCCCAACCGAAGGTCCCCGGTGACGCCTCGGAAAGATTAAATTATAAATTGTACAGGAGAAAATGCATTACCTTGATTACTAAGTCAAACACAATGAACTCATTTGCAGGAATTAATGGAACGCCGGGGATGAAAACGGAAATATAAAATTAGGTAAACTTCTCTCAGTATCATTGAATCATTACATTCTACATCAAGCCGAGCTAACTTTAAAGCAAAAAAACAATTATATACTCTCGTATTTACTAATTACTTTCGGAATTTGCACTAAATGCGGGCTCGTAATTAAGCAGTGGATTTGGACCGAGCTGTACCCTCTTCTGGGGCACTTGAAAACTCATACACCTAAAGCGGATTCTGCATGATAAAACCACGTACGTATTTCTTGCCTCGCACTGGGTTGACAAATTGAAGAACTTTTTGTTTCGGCAGGTAGGTAATTGATTGTCGCTTAATGTTTAAATTAATTTAAACGAAAATGATGGTCGAATTAAAAATGCGAATTTCGAAACTTTGCACAACTTTGCTGAAAATTTTTAGAGCTAAAACTTTTTTTCCCAAACAGGATGCTGGCAAAGCGCGACAACATCTGTGAGAGGAGATATTTGCTCGTGGTCCTATATTGACACGATGTTCAAAATTAAACTTAAAATTAAAAACAAACAAGACGCGCTTCATTAACGCTACCGTGTGTATCTGCGACCCAGGAAGATTATTAATGAGCTGAATGTGACTACAATTGTAAAATAAGAGCAGACTGTTGCGTCCTCGTATTCTATGAACTCAAATAATAGGGTAAAATAAATAGATTGTCGCAAGCACAGGATCCAATTATAGCGAGGAGCTCTGGCCATCTGACATTTCCTTGAGCTCTTTAAAAAAGCACAAGGCGGAATAGCGAATTATCGCACATCATTTTACATCTCGGTATTTTCAAATAAAATTTTTAGATTTTGATGGTGATAATAGATGCTGTACGGTTCCAATACTGAAGTCGATATTATTGCCAGGTGCGTATAATGCCTAACTCTTGGGGCGTGGCACAGGGGCAATACGGTCATTGACCATTTGCTATATTAAATCCATTTTTTCGCGAAAATACGAGAATGTGTTGCTTAAACTACAAGAGTAATATCGAAAAGAATGTAGGTTTTTACAGTTCTACATAAAACTCGTCGTTAGTCCCATAAGAAAAAGTTTAGTATTTATTTTATTTTACTCGTACACTTGTTCTCATCCTTTCAATTTCTGCGTACACTGGCGCACTATGGTGTTTTCTGTTTTTAAACCCAATCAAACTTAAAACTTCGGAACGGAATGGCATTTTCATAGCCAACTAGGTGATCCACGGCCCCTGAATGTATTTATTAGGCAGACTAAAATTTCTCAATCAAAACGTTCGAATAGAAAAATCCACTTTACCTTGTAATTTTGAAGATTCCTCTCCCTATATTTGGTATACTTATAAAAAAAACGAAATTCTATCTGTTTGTGCTTCTTTTGAAGAAAGTCCAATTTAATATATAGGCTAATTTTAATTCGTGGTCCCTAAACTGGCGAACGCAAGATGATGGTGAATAATTGCAAGTTTCAAGGACTTGCTATGAAAATTGGTCATTGGGGGATTTAGGAAATGCTTGAAATGAAATAAAAATTCAGATATAATCAATGTAGTAGCGAGAAAAATCTTACTATTTGGATACAAATATGGCGTTTAATAAAATTATTATCAATTCGAGTTTAATAAAAATATTTGAAATAAACATAATTAAATTCACAATATTTCATAGTTTATTTTCTGCCAATAACAAAAATAAATATGCAAGGTTTTTTATAACTTACGAAAAATATCATGATGCATAATATATCATTTTATTTTAAGCCCATGTTTTGTGGGTTTGCATTTATAGAAGAATCAATATTTAAAAAAATTGAAGTTCTCTACCGCTCAATAACCAGTAAAATACAAAAATAATATATTATATATATACTACCCAAATGCAAAATAGTTGGTCTAGTGACAAATTTTAACAGTATATTTTATAACTAAGCATATATGTTTCAAATAACTATTTATTAAATAAAATTTATTCTTGTTTTATAATCCCTGGAAGTCATCCTCTTAAATTATTTCAAAACAAATAAAATTCAGGTCGCAAATTTAGTAATAATTTTATTTTGCATTATTGAGTAACCAAGCAAAACAGTTGGTCTACCCTGAATTGAGTGCAGAATAGTTGGTTTACTCTGAAATTTTGATGTAATGCTAGTTAAGTTTGTGTTTGCAAATTTAAAGAAATTATTCTAGATGGAGTTACACTCATTTTTTTAATCGCTCATAGCCATGTTAGTCATTCAGTTTGTGATAATGCCACGTGGTATACAATTTCACCCGATCTTCGGGCAGTAATTGTTAATTCTTTTAAAAATGGAAATTCTTCGTATAAAGTCGCTAAAAACTTAGGAGTACCCCGTTCGTCGAATCAAAATATAATTAATTCATACAAAAAAAAGGAAACGTTGATTTGAAGAAGAAAACAGGAAGGCCGTGCATAGCTAGTTTAAGGGACAGGAGAAATTTTAACGCAATAATCAAAGAAACCCGTCGTGCTAACTCTGCTGCTATAACCGTTAAGTGGAGAAAAACTCTTAAAAGAGACATTTCAGTATATACGTACAGGAGAGAAATCAAAAGATTAGGATACAATTTTTATAAAGTAAGTTAAGACGAATCCATGAAAGAAGTTGTAGAACTGTAGTGCTTGCGTTTTCAAACAGGCAAAGGAAAAACCACATCTTATCGTAAAGCAAAAGAAAAAGTGGGAGTGGGCCAAGTCACACAAAGATTAGACTCCCAGGCAATGGAAATTTGTTATATGGAGCGATGAATCGAAATTTTTCGCGTGTGTTGGAGATAATGGGAAAATAGTTATTCGCACTTCGGATGAGCAGTTTAATAGACTGCTTGAAAAGAACTGTAAAGTTCCCGGCATCAATGATGCTATGGTGATGCATGTCTGGTCGAGGCGTAGGTCAACTATGCATCGTAAATGGTATAATAAATATCAAAATATACTAGAAAATGAACTCCTTCCTTCTATTAAAAAACTGGAGTCCGCTGAAGGAGAATATATTTTCCAACAGGACGGAGCTCCCTGCCACACAGCAAGGTCCACAATACCTTGGATCAGGGCTCATGACATTCCTTTACTGGAATGTCCATCTAATAGTCCTGATCTCTCTCCAAAAGAGTGTCTTTGGGGAAAAATGAAGAAAAGACAAAATATATCCGGCCAGAAACCTTAAAGAACTTCGTTCATTAATCACTACTGTTTGGGAATCCATAACACACGAGGAATGTGAAATTTTAGTGACAACTATGCCTCGAAGTATAAATGACGTGATAAAGAACAAAGGCGATGTCAGCAAATGGTAATAGAATGAATAAAAACAACTTAGACCAACTATTCTGCACTCAATTCAGGGTAGACTAACTGTTTTGCATGGCTACTCAATAATGCAAAATAAAATTATTACTAAATTTGCGACCTGAATTTTAGATGTTTTGAAATAATTTAAAAGGATGACTTCCAGAGATTATAAAACAAGAATAAATTTTATTTAATAAATAGTTATTTGAAACATATATGCTTAGTTATAAAATATGCTGTTAAAATTTGTCACTAGACCAACTATTTTGCATTTGGGTAGTATATTAAGCTCTTTTTAATTTAGTTTTTATAGCAAATAAAAAGAGCAGCTTCCTGACCGTCGCACTGTTACTACTACTGAACATATGTATGTATTACATTTTCCGCCAAATTTTTTTTGTATGTAATGTCTTGCTCACATCAGATCTCTATAGAAATTAAATTCAGCTAGGGTTACCACATTCTTTTTTCATCTAGCTTAGCGAAATAACTATAAATAAAGAATTATAATAAGCATATCATATATACGCCATGCAATAAAGATTTAAAGAAATATTTGAAAATGTGTTACTGTCAATTTTGTTATAAGGATAATTCTGCTTTAAGTAAACGTAGCCCAAGTAGACAGCCGTCTTTCTCCTGAGACCAACTTTACAATTATAATATTATTAGATATATAAATCAGCGGCGAACAGAAAACTAACAGCAAAATAATGTGGACATGTGTGGTTAAGATTTCGTCGAGATTTTGGCTGAGGCGTACTATTTGAACAGCGCAAAATTTCATTTATTTCACAACATTGCATTGAATATACTCGAATTTAATTATCTAAATGCAATACACGTTATAGGTACTAAAAAGTACTAAATATTCTATGGCAATGGGAGCATTCGTTTCTCATTGCGTCGTAATTGAGCTCTGTCGTTTGAATTGAAATATTTCGTTGGTAATTTTTACTTTTGTTTTTGCTTTTTAGTTCGGGTTTTTTCCTTTTTTAATATGTTTTGTTGCGCAAATTAAACTGAGGAAGAACGGTCATCAGCATACGAAACAGGCAAAGAATGCTTCAAATACGTGCCGAGAAGCAGCAGAGCGACGTGCAGCCAAACTTGAAGATATACGGTTGCGATCAAGACGATCTCGTTCTGAAGCTTCAGATCTGCTTCGTTCTCAACAGAATGAACGCGACAAGCTGTAAGTGGATGAAAGACGTCAATGAGAAAGAACAGGTCAGCGTCAAACACTACTCCATGTTCAACGATCATAGTATTATAATCGCCTTGTATTCCGAATTGCTTGCTGGATATATCGCTGAATCAAAGCATTTCCTCTCTAAAATCAGGATATATAACTCATGCGCGAAGATGATAAATCCAGTCAATGACGAAGAAACAAATAAGAAATGCAACAACATAGAACTATTATTCATACCGATTAATAACTCGAGAGAACGCAGATTATCACATTTTGAAATGCCGTCAATTGTTTTATCCATACATCGTAGATATATAAGTTAACGCAATTCACGCGCCCACAACATCACCTCGCACGAAATTATTAAGCAATTCGATCCGATCATTAACCTGCCCAGAAATCAGCAACGTCTCCAACCTAATTACACCTTAAGCTGAGTGGAACACCTATCGACGGAAACCACCCAGACAGCTGACGCTAGCTTTAAGTTGATGAGCAGCCAATAAATATTTGTAAGTAGCGATAAAGTAACTTGAGTTTGGTTTAAGCATTTGAATAAATCAGATCAGTCCAGGTCGACTGAGAAAAATTAAATTGTGTTTTTTTTTTTTTTTATAGAAAAAACTTATAAATCTTTAAAAAGAACGTTTAATATTCATCCGCTTCAACCAGACCAAGCTTTGCTCTGAAGAATACGTACATTTGGGAGACACAACAATTTTGCCATTTTTATACAGGTATACTAGCATTTTTCAAAGATTTTCTTTACAACAGGCAATAAAGTTTATGTCTGTACCTGCTCCTTTTCAAGAAGCAGGTAAAATTTATGGATGGATCATGATTTTGTCGACGAGTGTAACTTTGCTTATGATGTGATAGATAAGAGAACGGAAATTGATTTCGCTATCACAGATAATACCAAGATCATGTAAGGATCAGATTAGTGGTTATAAAAGGAATGGGTTCATCGGAAAGGAAAAAGAATATCACTAGGCCGTTATAAAATGTAGTTTTGCTTATGCCAGTTATTTCTTTAAAAAACAAGAAATTATATTTACTGTACCGGCTGCAATTGTAACGATGATAGATGTAGTTAGTGTGCAGGAATAATGGGCACTACTTTATTAAAGAGTTGGCGAAAGGAGGACCATCTTCCCGAAAGTTTTAATTTTATGCCACCTTATTCATCAAAAGCAAGAAGTCAAAACTAGTATGACGTGAAAAATATAAATATAAAATAGGTTAATTTCGAGCGATGGAGCCATTATCTCCAACAACATACGTAAAGTATTTTCAAAATTTGAAAACGTAAAATATAAAAGATGAAGTAAAAATAGTTTAAAAGAAGTTTGACTTCTGCTATAAAAGAGTTTTGTAAATAATTAGATTAAGCCAACTTGTCACTTTTTAACCTAAATTTGAAATTCACAGCGAAGCGTCTTTTATAAGTTGTGCTCTGTAATAAGTGTAACTCTTCATCCGATAATAAAATTAAGTTTTTATGTCTACACTTCTTGCAGTATTTCTTGTAGTATAATGTCTTTTTAGACCTATTCATCTTAGTTGTAGGAAAAGAGAGTTCAACCCAGTTAAGTACACCCTGGCTAGCTGTGGGTGATATAACGGCTCCTGATACTTATACTATACTTGATACTATTATATGGTAATGGTTGAAATTTTTCCCACGCGATGAACAATGTTCAGTTGCTTCGAGTCCAATTATAATGTAACAAGAACAAGTTTTATTTATTGTTGTTTAATAATACTATAGATATACAGAGCAACAATAATTTCTTAGTGTTATTGTTTCCCATTGACCGGTGCCGTGTTAGTAACGCTTATTGCACCTGTTGCACTAAAACGCCATATGATTATAGTAATATTTACCGTTGCAGCAAGAGTCAGATATCTTACAGTGAACTGGTTGACGGTGGTGATACTTTGTACCTTGTTTGATAGGTTGGAGAGATCTAGTGATGTTTTCTGGTCTTGCAAATACTTTAGCTCCTCTAGCTGTGGTTGGAAGCTATCAGAAAAATCACTGATAACAGCTAGACGTGTTAAGCTTGTAAATAGATTGGTTGCTGACAAACACAATTTTATGAAACAAATCGTACTCCGTAAGGATGCCAGAGTCATGAAGAAAAGTTGAGTCACAGATTACATTTATCGTTATATTATTTTTATAGGTAAAGACCAATTGGTTTGTTAAGAAAGCTCAATTTAAATTGGTTCACCTGTTCAGTGGATTACTTTACAACCTTCTGCTTTTGCAGTGGTAAACAATTTAAATGCGCACGCATATATATATGTTGGAATTCTTTGGGTATAGTCTTAATTAAAAATTGGCAACTGGATTTCTCCTGAAATTATTATACATATCAATGATAATTCTAGCTTTTCAATCGGATGATAATAGCCTCGATACGAAGTAATAGCCAAAAGTTGTGAGTGAATCGCGGTTGGATTTTTAGCCAGAAATCGGCGTCATTGATTTATGTACACCCTTTGCCAAAAAAGCCGATTTAGGTTTTTACCTGTTTTGTTTAGAAATGTGAGCAATCTTCATAAATGGGTATTGATAAAGCATTGTAAATCAATTAGGGAAATTATTACGCTTTCTACCTTTTGAGAATATATAAGGTTGTCAAGTGATATTTGTTGTATTCAAGCAAATGAAAGTGTTATATCTTACAAACGAAATACAAGTTTTAAAGCGAATGTGGTTTTGAATGAACAGGACTACGATTAAAATATTACGTTTTTCGGACGCAGGATTATCAAATGTTGACATAGCTAAACGGACAAAGTGTAACAAATCATTCATGAGGCGCTTCGGGAAACTGAAAAATTATATCGGAAAAAATAGAATGTAGGAAACGAAAAATCACTCAAAAAGAAGACCGGTTATAGCAGCAGTTAAGTTTAAGGAATTTTTGTCGAATTCATCTCAACTGAGAAGAGACTTCGTGGAAAAAACAGGGATAACAATATCAACCAACGTATCGTCGTAGGAGGCTAAACGAAGTTGGACTTATTTCCAGGAGGTCAGCAAAGAAACCACTACTTATACAGATCATGGCTGGATTGGGCGAAGCAGCATGAACATTTTATGGCTGCTGATTGGAAAAATGTCATCTTTTCAGATGAATCCAAATTCAACCTAATAGGATCAGACGGGAAGCAGGTTATTCATCGCAGATCTGGGGAAAGATATAGCGCTGAGTGCATCACTCATATGTTCAAAATAATGAAGAGGTCACCACTGAAACAAACGCTTCGGATGTCTCGAAAAAAGAAAATTTAGAAGGAATAAAAAAATTGGAAAAATGCTAGTCCAAACGTATAGAGCTAAAAGGAGACTATATTGAGAAATAAAACGCTTATTTGCGGAACAAAAAAAATTACTGACTTATCAAACTGACATCGTATTATAATTTTTATTTTTATTTTTTAAAAATCAAATAATATAAATTGTTGTGTTATTATAGAGCGTATAGAGAGCATCGGATTCAATAAAAACGGCCAAGTTCAATCACATGTTGAATTCAACCTCTTGCACTGGAAAACATCATCAAAAATTGACAACAAAAATATTGAATTAAATTAAATCGAATGTCGTATGGAAAAGTCCCGGTTCCTCAAGGAAAGAAAAGTTATTAGCATTTGCTAAACAATTCAGCTGAATTAATAGTACCCTGAAGGCCGTCAAAAGACGAAGTAGGGCTAGCATATGCAAATACATGTATAAAAATATGCAATATAGCAGATGAGAGATATAGAGCTCTCCGAACACCATAGACCATTTCCTGACAAATCCTAAAGTTGCAATAGCAATATGATGTTTGAAGCAGAAGCGAAATCAAGATTAACACCCATATTTCTCACTTTGTCAAGTATGGGTAGAGGACGGTTGTCTAATGAATACGTAAAATATGTAAAATCCACGGATTCTTTTTACGTGAGAATTCATACAACTGCATTTGTCCACATTTAATGGAAGACAGTTTGAAGCACACCTCTGGGTGGACTATTTATAATTTTGATTTTGATTTTTCTATAAATAAAAATGAATATTTTTTTTTTTCAATGTGTTTTTTTTATAGGAAAGGACAATCCTTCTAGCTAATTATGGAACACCACTTCAGTCAAATGACTTCGTCGGATAGCTTTGCAGATTGCATTGATTTCTATTTGACCGATAGCTGCATCAATTTTGTCCTTAAGATCCCCAATCATTGTTCGGTGCTAAGCGTAACACTTATCTTTAACAGTTCCTCATACTAGTCCAACGGAGTCAAATAGTAGTTACTCGTTGAGGGTGCATTGGCTTTTCAACAACCATCTTCTTCCGAACATTCCAGAGCTCAAATAGAGAAGCGAAAACTTTGCGGATGGTCATGTGGCCTCAGCTCCTGTACCAATTGAACTTTGTACAGCGTGATTCCCAAAGCTTGCAAAATTCGTACAGAAAAAATGCGTGAAATGTTCTATTTCTAAGAATTGATGTGCTTTGTTATTCTTGCACACTGTGCGCACTGCAGGAGTACGAGGACATGCTGCTTTATCCAATAAAGATTCAGCTTCACGCACATGTTTTGAAAATTGCTCCATAAATTACGTGGAAGGCGCTTCTTTTTTACCTAATTTTGAAAGTAATTTTCTTACAGTTTAGGTAGAAGATTCACCATTTTGCAAGTGAATTTTTAGTATTTTTTAGAGTTGCTGAAGCATATATAGACTCATTATGTTAACATCTCCGGTTGACGGACTAACTACTATATAATTACTTTCTGTCATAATCCGAATAATATTTGACTTTCCACACTTAATATGACCAAAAACTAAATTATAACTGGACCATCCTATATTTTTGAAAGTCAGTTTTAAAGCATCACAAGCACAGGCGTCATATATTAATCGAAAAATTTTACTATCATCTGCTACAAAGCATCTTAGAATGGAAAGGAATAAGAGATGCATCGTTGATGTAAATGACGAACAGTAAGGGATCCAGTTGACTGCCATGTGGTACGCCCGATGTAATAGTGATAGGGTCGGACAGGGTTCCACAAAAGCGGACACGCTGAGTAGTTCCAGTTAAGTATGATGATTTCAAGAAGGGGAGTCAAATTTAGACAATTTATACATAGATAAGGATACGGGGATTAATTCTATCAAATACCCTTGATTTGATGTTATGATTTTTTGTAGAACGAATGCTTTCAGTTTAGTGGAGTAACAAGTTATTCATGACTTTAAATTAATGTTGACCTTTCGCTTATATTGCTGTTTTTCGTTTTCTATGTAGGTATAAACATGCACTAGCCGGAACAATTGCTAGCTTTGTAATCGTGTTTTCGGTGATTAAGTTGATTTGAGAACCTAAATATAGAATTCCTCTGCCTTCTACCTGGCAAAGAGCCAGTGGCAGTTACGACTTTTACTGGAGATGTCTGCAGAATAACAGATCCCTTATGGCACTGATTAGTTAAGGCGGCAGTCGTTATCGATTAATCACTTTCCCTTTTTACATGAATGCTAGAACTCGTTCTTTCGGTTAGCAGGTTAGATTGAGTTTTAGCGTTATGATATTAAAGCTTTTGTAAACCTTTTGTGAAGCTTTATAACCGCATGCAAATGCTTCTCTTTTCCTTATTTGAAGTGCAGAAATGCACTTGTTGTTGTTTGAAGCGCTTATGTCTGCGGACATGCGATGCTAAAATGAAATGAAGTATCGTACGAAGAGTAAGCGCAACGAGCTTATAAAAAAGTGCTTCATCTTCTCTTTTCGAGTGTATCTTTTCCTTTTGGGTTGGTACTTGCTGATGTAGTTCGGCATAGTTATAGATACGCTGGCTCAATGGAACGCAGCTATTTTGTTAAAATTATACCAAATTAATTTAAAAAATAGAAAACATTTTTAATTTAGTCATTGTTTATTCCAATGCATAATTTGATGAGTGAATATAGCCGTTGAAGGACATCATTCAAAATAAGAAAGATAATCGCAAATACTTTAATTTAATGAACTTTAAGGATCTCCAGCGGCTAAATTTCATTCCGTTGAAAAACAGGAAAGTGTGTGTGAATAAACGAAACAATGTTGTGAAAAATCTCTCCGGAGGCGAACTGAAATGTTATGGGGTAGAATCAATGTGCACAACAAGATATCCGTATGGCATTTAAAAAATTTTAAATTGAAAAATTTTTGAAACTAATTACGACCAGCAAAAAATGTTTGTATATGCCTCACTTATGAGCTGACGACAACGTTCCCACAAAATTTTATCGAAATCCCAGGGGAGACCTCAAACTCAACCTGTTCTGCCTTAGAACAAAAAGACTTAAATATCAGAAAGTAGTTAACTTTATGTTAAATGCGATAATTATAAACATTAAATATAATTCAAATTCGTCCTCTTTGAAAGCCAAATTATTAAAATAAATTCGATATTGGGCATAGATAGGTAGATAGGTTCCAAATATTTATGAAGAAAAATAATTATTTAAGCTTTTAAAACAACTTCATAAAGTGGTGAGCTCTAAAACTCATTAAAGATGTATGGCTTTAACAGCCATAAAAATGATTACGCAACATATTCTTTGTATTCTTTTGATCCTCTATTATGCTAGGAATGTTCGAGTCAACATTTTGAAATAGTCGAGTTTGAGTAAGAGCAGGTTTTATTCTTAAAACGAAATAATTTTATGTATTTTTGTATTTTGCTTTTGATAGCGTTCGTGCCAATTATTATTACATGCCCATGTAATCTCATAGTTTTCAATACTAGTTGCGGTCCACCATGTAAAGATAGTTAGCACTTTGGTAAATGGTCCTTTTTCGGTAATATATTTGGATAATATTTGTTAAATAGAAGCATTTAGTTTGCGAGCCTTTTTCCAGTTTGTAAAGTTCCTTCGTTATCTATAAAGGAATATAATTTGAATTGAGGCGCGAATCCAAGGGGGGGGGTCACGGGGGTCATAACCCCCCCCCCACAAAACAGCCCGCATTTCAAAAAATAGAGCTGAAACAATATTTTGCAAACCTTTGTTTATTTGGTTATTCTTGTTATTTTTGTTATTTTTGATTTTTTTCTATCCTGTGACCCCCTCCGGAAAAAAATTCTAGATCCGCGCCTGTTTGAATTATGTGCTAGATTTTGTAAGAATTTGGTTTGACCAATAGTAAATAGTTTCGAAAGTAAAGACCGAAAAGCTAGAGTTATTTCCATTATTTTCATATACTGGCATTTATCCAAAAATTATCTCTTCTAATTCGGCTTTTTGTGCAGTTTTATGAATGACGCCATTTCGAAACATTTTCGGATATACATTTTCATGTAAATCAATATTATTATTATTATTATTATTGAAGTGGGCGAGACGTGTAGCCTCGAGCGCTCAGATATTGTCCATTGCACTCATTGACCCATTATGTTCGTAGAGTAGAATATTCGAACCCACAGCCTCTAGGACGGTAGGCCAGCGCGTTAACAACTTATCTACCGTACGCCCCCATAAATATACTCTGGTTTGAAATCTTGTTACTGTTTTACGAGCCGAGTGATTGGCTAACAAAACTGTGTACCATATTTGGGACATGTTTTTGGGAGTCATTCTCATCCGCCGAGGCAGACGAATCAAAAA
This sequence comes from Philonicus albiceps, assembly GCA_963969385.1. NCBI lineage: Eukaryota > Metazoa > Arthropoda > Insecta > Diptera > Asilidae > Philonicus > Philonicus albiceps. The sequence continues at coordinate 21,806,229 of OZ017776.1, read as the reverse complement.
AACAAATGGTTGCCGTTTCAATCTAGGGAATCAGGATGATGTCGTCAGTGTGGCGTAGTATGCTGCCCGTGCTACAGTCTCCAAGATTGTGTGAATTGAAAGCCATTCCTCAGAATATGATATCTAGGTTTAATTTAAACAATAAAAGTTAAGTATAATATAAGCGGAGGCAAAAAAAAACATAATATGTAAAAATCTAATATTCTAGATAATTAATTAAAAACCTTAAATGAGTTTAAGATATCTTACTCACAGATTTTTAGGAAGAATTACGTTGGTAAATGAAACCTCCAATTTTTAAATTGGTAGCTTTATTGTTCCAAGGTCAACAATTTCTAGTAGTATGTCGTATCTCGTTTAATTCGAAATGATTGAAATGCGTTATTAATGCACTTTGGGACTCTAAATCTATGCAGCACGTAAAGTCAAAAATATCCCTTGGTTGCTCTTAGCAATTACCAAAGTCGTTGCCAGTAATATTGGTTCCTCACGCAGCAATGCATGATGACATTTATCATATTTGAAAGCTGTATTGTAGAGAGGACATGCTATTTTCATATATTTTCTTAGAAAGTTACGGCACAAATTGTTCTTTGCTATAAGCTTTCCGGAGGAAAGGAATTCTCTAACCCTTATGTCAACAAATCACTCTTTATCTTCTTTGTTAGACCACTTCTTGAGTATGCCTGTCAGGTCTAAACTATTCAACCTCAAATCCCTCGTCCAACGTCGAGATGTTGCTGATATGCACCAAGTCCTTGCCGGTTCCATTGATTGCCCTGACCTTCTTCGCAGCATATGCCTTAACACTAACCCCCTAATGTTAGATCCTTCCCTACTTTTCTTCTTGAAGGTCATCGCACTTGCAATGGTCATTTCGAACTCTTTATCAGAATGCTGCTGATGGCCAACAATTTTGCTGCCTTCGATTTCCAACTCATCAAAACCACCCTTAAGCTTACCCTATACTTGCCTAACCCAACTATCCAGTGAGCCATTCTGTCTCCAGGCCCCCCCGATCTTGTCATAAGTAGGTTAATTTAATTTAATTTACTTAATTAGCTTTCTTTTTATTATTATTTTGTTATTATTATTTATCTTTATAGCTTATATTAGGCGAAATAAATAAATAAATAAAGATGGCAAATATACATAGTTCAATAGATTTGGACAGGCATACATATATAGGGATGGTGAAAGTGTCTGTTATGCCGAAGATTTTTTCTTTCTTTCTTTGGTCTAGTATGTATCTATTTGCATTTATTTTGTAGATTAATTAGTTAGTCTTAGTATATGAGAAATATATCGAAATGCTATTTTTTTGTACATTGCAAATATTGTCCAAGTTTTTAGTAATTTTGCTCTACGTAGAACTAAAGATTCTTTCAATAGGGACTTCCGAATTTTGACAGTTAATAGCGGCCATTTTGTTGAAGCCATACCTGTCAAATTGCTGTCATTTATTCAGTCTGTTTTGCTAAATCACCATGGACGGATATAGCGTTCAAAAACACATGCAAATGATAAAATTTGTTTATCAAAATGGGTGTTCTGTTCGGGCAACGTTTCTCGCGCTTTGCCCATTTTACGGTTGCCATAATCGTCCTACCTAGAGGACTATTCGCAGTGTGGTAGATAAATTTGAGTCCACTGGTTCAGTAAACAATCAACCAATACCCGTACATCAATGAAATGCAAGATCTACCGAAAACATCGCCGCTGTCTGTGAGAGTGTGCAGGAGAATCCGAGGCAGTCGATTTCGTATCGTTCACAAGAATTCGGCCTTTCGCAGACCACAACTTGGCGAATTTTGCGTCGTGACTTGGGCCTGCACCCGTACAAAATTCAACTGTCCCACGAATTGAGATAGACAATGACGTGTGTTCGCTGAATGGGCTCTGGAGCAGTTGGAAACTGACCGTAATTTTCATTCAAAAATCATCTTCAGCGATGAGGTTAATTTCTGGATAAATGGGTATGTCAACAAACAAAATTGCCGAATTTGAGACGATACCAATTCACGTGAGATCCAAAAGCGTCCAATGCATCCGGAAAAAGTCACTGTTTGGTGCGGATTTTGGGCTGGCGGCGTCATTGGTCCATATTTCTTTGAGAATAACGTTGGCCAGGCCATCACCGTCAGCAGTGAGCGCTATAGGTCAATGATTACCAACTTCTTTTAGCCTGAATTGGATGATATGAACACCAACAACATGTGGTTTAAACAGGACGGGGCTACTTGCCACACAGCTCATGCCATTCTGCACGAGCGATTTGAGAGCATGGTCATCTCACGTGGAGGTGATGTGAACTGGTCACTGAAATAGTGCGATTTGACCCCGTTAGACTTTTTCTTGTGTGGAGTTTTTTTAAGTCGCAGGTCTATGCCAATAAGCCAGAAATCAAAGCGGTCCTCAAAGCCAACATAACCCGTGCCATTCAGAGAAGCCGCGGAGGACTTTGAAACAATGTAATATTTCGTACCTAATGGCATCAATAGGCCTTCTAACAAATAAAAAATTTCGATGATATCTCACACATACTTTTTTACTTTTATTTAAATTTAAAGAGAAGAAGTGCTTAATGAAAGGCTCTTTAGATACAATATTGAACAATTAAATTTACATTATAATAAATCTACGTTATCATTTGCATAAATCATTTTTGTTATGCTTTTTCGCAAATTTATTCCCCATATTTCAATCCGAAAATGCACAAACATGCAATTAAAATATGTTTATCTTAATTAAATACTACCTGTAATTTAGTTGAATTGTTAAATGAATTTGTCAGGGTCTGGTAAGAATATTGAATATTTTTATTCAATTTTTTTTCATGCTCATATAAACTGGAGTAAAGGATATAGATAACAAACTGTCTCGCAAAGTCTCAGTTTATTGCGTATCTTTGCCCGGTTACTCATGGCTAGAAAACAAAATACCATATAAGATGTTCATTCTATTATTTTGCTGTAAAACACAGTTGGTATATTCACCTATATATTCTTTCATTTGCCCAATGCAGCGGTTCGATAAGGTTCAGCGCAGACGTCATTGCTAGCTTGCAGCTAAATGACGAAGATTTCGGAATTTTCTTGAAATAAAATTTGTTTTTTAGAAAGATACCGATGCGCTGCTACTGGTTGCAACGAATTCAGGATAGTGTGGCACTCGCCAAATAATAATACTTGGTGCAGTTGATCCTCAAACTGTCTACGGAAAAATATGTGTTATGTTAATACTTTCCCCGCATTATAAATATAATTTCCCAGATGTTGTACAGATCCAGAAAAGTAACATCCCTAATTGGCAAGCAAATTAATCACTTGCACTTTATCCCTAAATTTCTTTCTATTTTTCCTAGGCCTTTAAGGGGTTATACTCAGTTAGAATTTTCAAAAAAATCGAATTTTTTTTTTGTATTCTCGGAATGTACATATATTTAAGTATATTCTCTGAAAATTTGAAGTCAATCCGATAAATATTTTCGGAGATATACCGGAACTTGTAAGGCCACGTCAGAGTGTTACAAAGCGTGATCCTTCGATTGAATATAGAATTTTAAATTTCATTACTATATTTACTGCGATAAGTGAATATGTGAAATGTGACTCTTGTGACGGAAAAATAAAATTTGAAACTGCTTCTTCCCGTGGACTTGGTTTTAAAATCGTTGTTGTGTGTGATAATTGTGAAAATATATGATACCATGTAAGTTGAAGAAAAAAATGTTAACTATGTGTAAATTACTTCTGAAACTTTAAACGCGTTTTTCTCAAAACGGTATTTTCAAAGTCGGTAATCTCGGTTTCTCAAAAATGGCTCAAGCGACCGGTCTCAAATTTTTACACAATCTCCTTAGATATATTCCTCAGGTATTGAACGAAGGAATAAGATTTAAAAAAATTATTACTATTTTTTTTTAACAATTTGCAATGAAAATTTCAGTCAAAAAGAAAATTTTTTTTCAAATTGACGTCATTTTGTCAAAAATCAATATTTTTATTAGTCCTTCGTTCAATACCTGCATTAATCTATCCCTCAAATAAATCAACCATTTTTTTTATTTCTGATAATCCACACCGCCGAAATGGAGATCACCGCCAAGCGCCTCTTTTTGAAGGTCGTTCGGGACATCATCTACAGGAGCGGTGCACATCAATATTTTTACATGATCGACGCGCTATTGTATTCTTAAAAGTAGGCTCTATTTGAATAACAATCACTTGTAATTGATAAATAAAAACTGTTTCTTTAAAAAATTCATAAAAAGACGTCTTTTTTGAGCCTCGCAACTGCGTATAACCCCTTAAACAATGATCGTTAGCTTCAATACTACTGGACATTTTCTTAAAACATATAGAATAGTTTTTACAACGCTAATTTTATTAATGTTTAAGTATCAACTAATTACAAAATGTTTTTCTGAAAATCAATAGGGTGATGATTCCTCTTTTTTCCCAAAAGGAGTGTATATCCAAATTTGTATCTAGATTCATAATCATGTAATTTAATAAACAAATGATAGCCTGTAGATGCTATTTTATTTGATATTTGATCTAAAGGAGGAACTACTTATTTCATTTGATCTGAAGGAGGATATATTTATATTTATTTAACTAATATAATGTTTGAAGAATTTATTTAAATTTATTTACTTCGCATTAATTAATTTAATTCGTGAATTCTATTTTGTTTCTTAATGCCTGACCTGGTCGAATTCCTATGCTCTCGCAATGGTGAAAATACTACTTAAAGTGTGTGCCAACTTAGCTTTTGAAAAAGTTCCTGACTAATTTTCAGAGGTTTTAGTCTGTGTGTCAATTCAGCTTATCAAATTCTTTTCCTTTTTAACCATTTTTAGAAATTTAGTTATCTAAGTAGTTATAAACCTAACGCAAATAATCCATTTGTCTTTTCCTAAGATAAAAATATTCGAAAATCAATTAGAAAGCTAAAAAGTAGTCTGCCATATAATTTTCTTTTTAAAAAGCTGAGTTGGCACACACATTTAATTTAAATTTTCGTTACTTTGATTTCATTTAATTGTTTTTCGGTAATATAATTAAACCAATTAAATGACCACCCCCAAAGTTACAGGACCACCAAATGAATTTACGGGCAAAAGGTATTTCCTGTAATAAAAACAGAAATTGAAATCATTTACAATGGTTGTAGTACATTCTTATTCAACATTTATTGCTTTATAAAGTAAAGATATTCAATTAGTTTTTTTAACAGAACTTTTACAAGAAAATAAATTAAAGTTTCGAAAATTATGTTATTCAATTCAATTTTTAGTACCAAAAACTGTTAAAAGTTAATTATTATTGTAAATTAATATTTTGCACTATAACTTTTAACATAAAAATAATAAATAACCTATCAGTTATTGATTGTATTAAATTTTTAAGATTTTCAGGTTCTATTTCTTCCCAAGGAAGTTTTATAGCTCGTATAAGCTCTGAAATTCTACTAAACTACCTCCCATTGGCATAAAGTTACCTAAATAAAATTCCCCATAGATTTTCTTGGGGTTTAGATCCGGACTTCGAAAGGACCAATCTAATACATTGGCGTTAATACACTTGAACCAGCCTTTGGCAGCTTTATGGAGAGTGCACAAGAGTCTGGTCCAGCGCAATCTTTTGCATATTCAGCCATGCATCTAGCATATAAATATATTTTTTGGAATTTATTCTTCCAGGAACCTATAATAATGGCAAAGTTTTTACTCATTCTATATTCCTTGTGATCTCGTGTATTATGCCAATTAAACTGGAAAACAACTAGTGCATCTAAATTAATTTTTTTGATTTTATAATTGTCTACAACAGTAGCAGATCAACTTATTTATTTTTTTTTTTTGCAATAATCCTGTTTGAAACACTGCATTCTTTAGAAGTGTGTATTTTCCCCTTTTCTTCTTCAGTTAAACGCTTTGCATGACCCATTCCAAAGTAACGACGAAATCATATATCTAATTTATTTCGTATTTACCTGAATTTCTTTATTTATATTATTATTCCTTAAAAAAAAATTGAAATAAAAGTACTGAATCAACTATTAAACTATATTGCTTTAATTTGATTTCACCTTTTAGATACGATTTCACCGAGAACTCAATGATAAGTAACTCTAATCTTTAAAAAAATATATATTTGAACAATTTGTTTTATGTCTGAAGCCAACAAAATAAAATAAAAAAGTCAACAAAATAAAATTAAAAAAAAACTGGGCAAAATTGTTAGAAACGCATATGGTAATAATTACTGGGTGCCTTTAAATTCATTTCATGGACTGTAAAACGTAAAACATATTTCATATTCGAAAATGTTCCTATTTTTATACTAACAAAATGCAAGTCTGCAGGAAATTCTCGATCCTCCAACATTTAATTAATCTTTTATTAGGTTTCCGGACGTTTCTTCTGTGATTGATAGGGATTGAAACCTATTTTTACATTATATTTCTATTCGAAATGGGAGGCTTAATTATCAATTGAAAATAACATTCTTCACTAAAAATTAATATGTATGAGTGCTGTAAATTTCAGCATGAAATAGGATCAATGGGCGTCAATTTGACGAGTTCCATAAATGTAGTGTTATTTTTTATTAATTTTTTTATAAATTTTTAATAATTTTAAAGAAATTTTCAAAATTCGGTATTTTATTTTTATTTTAAGTGATTTTGCCTTAATTATATCAAATTATTTTATAATAATAAAATATAATATAATAACGAAGTTTGAAAAATTGCAGCAGTGGTTAAGTATTTTTATTTTTACAAACGCTACTATTGTAAACCTGATCTACTAGATTTGTACAATTCTGCGGTATTCTACCTGCGAATACCTGCAAATCTTTATATACATTGCCAAAAGTTATTAATCGACTATAAAGAAATGCTAAACCACCAAACTTACAAAACCTTCGATATTTATTTATATTTATTTTTGTTTTTTGTTTTTTGTTTTTTGTTTTTTGTCTTTTGTTTTTTGTTTTTTGTTTTTTGTTTTTTGTGTTTTTTGTTTTTTGTTTTTTGTTTTTTTGTTTTTTGTTTTTTGTTTTTCGTTTTTTGTTTTGTTTTTCGTTTTTTGTTTTTTTGTTTTTTGTTTTTCGTTTTTTGTTTTTTGTTTTTTGTTTTTCGTTTTTCGTTTTTTGTTTTTTGTTTTTTGTTTTTTGTTTTTTGTTTTTTGTTTTTTGTTTTTTGTTTTTTGTTTTTTGTTTTTTGTTTTTTGTTTTTTGTTTTTTGTTTTTTGTTTTTTGTTTTTTGTTTTTTGTTTTTTGTTTTTTGTTTTTTGTTTTTTGTTTTTTGTTTTTTGTTTTTTGTTTTTTGTTTTTTGTTTTTTGTTTTTTGTTTTTTGTTTTTTGTTTTTTGTTTTTTGTTTTTTGTTTTTTGTTTTTTGTTTTTTGTTTTTTGTTTTTTGTTTTTTGTTTTTTGTTTTTTGTTTTTTTGTTTTTTGTTTTTTGTTTTTTGTTTTTTGTTTTTTGTTTTTTGTTTTTGTTTTTTTTTGTTGTGTTTTGTTTTTTGTTTTTAGTTAATTTTTTTGTGTTTTCTCTTTTGTTTTTTTGTTTTTTGATTTTTTTTGGTTTATGCGTTTTTAGTTTATATTTTGTTTCTTGAAAAAAACTACTAAAATGCATTTCAAGATTCTTTTAGACTGACACAAAAATATAAAATGGGGGAAATAACTGGGTGGGTACCCATTATACTATTTGTATTAAAGTATGAATATCTAATAAGGAAATTCATAATTATCATCATCATTATACATATATGAGGAAAACTTTTAAATGAATGTTGTAGAAATTTGTGATTATAAATAATTGTTTATGAATTAATTAAACGAAATAAATAAATACACCTGGCCTGAAGAAGTAGGAGTAGCCTAGGGTCCTAGAATGTTGAATGTGCATGTTATTGTAAACTTATAAACGGAACAAGTCTCAGCGACCGAATCATGGATTTTGCCTATGGATGTGGGTACCCGGGAACGCTAGTAATAAAACAACGTAGAAAATTCTTATTAACATGAGGGTTAAGTACAATATGTGGACAAATAATATGTGGCGAAATAAAATGGATACTGTTGATTCCTCTTGACTTTATTTATTTCATTTTTTTTGTGGGAAAAGTTTTGCGAGTTTAGAAGCATTTTGAAGTACTGACTAAGTGAAATATGTAGAAAAATGTAAGATGGGTGAAATAAAATGGAGGCAGTGTTCATTGCTTTTAAGATTTATTTTATTAAGAGCAAAGCTTAGTATCATTATGGAAAAGTTTTGCATTTTTAATAGCGGTCTGAAGTATTGTTAAAATGTAAGTTTTGAGAAATATGAGGCGAGTAAAATAAAATGTAAAGTGTGTTAATAATTATTGGACGAGTCTACATTAGAGGGTAAAAAAAATATTTTATTTTGTTAAATGAAAAATTTGTACAATATGCTTTCAAGATCCAAGTTACAAATTGAGTCTATAATTTGTGAGAAGTCGACAAAAGTACATGTAGCCGGGATACTGCTGCCAGAATAGGCGAAAACCGCATTAATCAAAACCACTGCAGCGGGTCAGTTACATCGACAACGAAAACCTAGCATAAGCAACGTTAGAATAAAATGTATGAAAACGAGAGCGGATTTCTATATGGAGTAAAAGATAGGTAAATAAACAATAATAAGCTTTTATCAACTATTTTCTTGTATGACAATTTAAACGTTATTCTCGAAACTATGTTTTTCGAAATTACATGCTTGATTAAAAAAAATACTCAAAGCATTCACTTGATATTTTTCTTTTGTATCAACTTAAAAATTTAATTGAAAAAAGAACTATTAACAAAGCAAACTGAAAATTGTTCATAAAAAAACAATTTTTTTTTCAAACCTCCTTGTTACAAGTTTCTTATAATAAATTTATGGATTTCTTAGCTTCATATAGTGGCTAAACTCCTAAACTTTATAAAGTATTTTTGTTTTTGTTTCAGACGATTCTATATGATGCTATAATGAACGCAGTGCAGAAATTATTTTCAAAGGTTGTCATGCATGTTTGTTTATAACTTTTAATCAAATCAGTGAAATCTTATAAAACCTTAAAGTAGCTAAACATCCTTCTCATCATTACAAAATAATCGAAAATTTTTCATTTTATATTTCAAAACAATAGCCTAATACACAAAATGATGAGCTACAAATTTCCAATCCCACTGACTAAATTGCTTCGCGACTTTCTGCGCAATAGACATTTTCGAGTGTATCTAGGCTCCACATCCTCCGAAGTAAGTCATATAACTGCGGGAGTTCCACAAGGTTCTGTTCTAGGGCCAATACTATACAATTTATACACAGCTGACTTCCCCAACATGCCAAACTGTCTGTCGTCCATCTTCGCTGATGATACCGCTATCTTTAGTTCACACGATGAAGGCAATCATATTTTCCATAATTTACAAATTGGGCTAGACACTTTACAAATCTATTTTAATAAATGGAAAATAAAAATAAATCCTAGCAAAACCCAAGCCGTGCTCTTTACTCGTAAAAGAAATCCAAGACACCTACCTAACAACAACCTGACCATAAATGGCAGTGAAGTGACATGGAATGATAATGTTAAGTACCTAGGGGTCACATTAAATAAGACCCTAACTTATTCGAAGCATATCTTATCGACTCTTAACAAAATAAACCTCCTGATTAAAATAATGTATCCTTTCATAAACAGAAGATCAACATTAAACCTGGATAATAAAGTTATAATATTTAAAGTTATATTTCAAGCCCTAATGCTCTATGGTGGGCCGGTCTGGGTTCAATGTGCACGTACACATATCCAAAAACTTCAAATCATGCAAAATAAAATACTCAAAATGATGCTAAATCTACCTTGGCACTTCTCCACCCTTGAATTACATAGTCGGGCTAATGTTATGCCCGTTAGTGTCAAACTCGATATTATGGCAGACAAATTTTTCGAAAAATGTGGCAATTCGAATAACCCTCTAATCAGGCAACTTGTAATAAATCAGGCGCCCGGCAATAGTAGAATAGTATGGTCAAATAAGTAGGATTAGTTAGGCAATAATCATAGTAAGTAGATAGTTAAACAAATTCACTGGATTTTTATTGAATTTTCCCCAAATTGTAATATTCTTAATTTACACTTTCTGGTTAAGTCACACGTAGATAAAATAACACAGATGAATGAATTTCAAATTCCAGCACTGAATGTAAACCCTTCTTACCTTGTAAAACATTGTCAATTTTGAAATAACTAAATAAAATAAATAAAAAATAAATATTTCAAAACAAAAGTGACTGCAGCACCAAAACATCGAAATGTTATAGTCATTTGTTAGTTGATGTTTGATATTTGTCATTTATATTTTCGTTAGCAAATAAGTTTACCAAATCGTATTTAATAATTTTTTGTTTTATTTGAATGATTTTTAATATATTCATTTATAATGAGTGAAAATAAGGAAAGAATTGCGTTCTTTAAAATTTAGTGATCTTTTTATCTGAATAACGTGAAAATAGTGGGAAAATTGACATAGGCAAAAAAATTACTTTTACAAAATTTCACAATTAATTTTTTCCGAAAATATTAACTGTCGCTTAGTTTTGTTTATATTTTTTATTTTTAAATGCTCACTTTTTTCTTCTTAAAGCAAAAAAAAAAAAATAATAACCTAAAAGGTGTTAATTTATTAAGTTTAAGTCTGCTAATAGTAAAAAACATATGTTCGGAATCAGACACTTTTTTTTTAGATATTATTTACCATAAATATTGTAAATTTAAATGATGATGAATAATTAATTTAACCGAAGATTTCATGATACGAATAAAAGTCATATAAATTATGCTTCAGAGGTCCATTTGGCACTTCCGCAGCAAATGGCTGAGTTATAGTAATTAAAATTGCGGGCACTGAAGTAATTGATTACTCATTTAGCAAATATGACCGATAAATGTGCATAATTGTACTACAATATCCCTATGATGAAATATGCAGCTTTCGTCCAAATTTCTTTCGTTACAAAATTTCACGTCCATTGTTTTTCCGGGACGTGATTTAATACTATCTATTAAATACATCTGTGATTGCTTCCCTTCGTGTAATTGAAATGAAATAAACAATTCTCAACGTAATTTAATATTTAAAAGAGGTACTGTGTCATCATCACTGTTGACATAGTCGCGATATTTTACAGTCATGTTAACTAATATCATGAACATTTTCTGTCCAGGAATTAAACGCAAACCGGAATACGGATGACATTATAATTAAAGCAGGATAAGCTAGGGCATGGATGCAGCAGTTCAAACGCTTTTGGAGAAAAACAGTTGCGTTTTGATGCACATATTGGTTGTCAGTCTACACTAAACAAAATTTAAATTTAATGCGTAATTTGTTAACGGTCTTTAATATCTGCAACTCGTATTAATTATAATTACGTGTAACCTCCACTGGGCCAATTCACACAAGCGAAGAAGATGCACAACTTTAGCCTTTTGAATCCTTTCAATAAGAGCCAGCTCATTCTTATTGGGTCAAGGTTAAATTAATTTCCCTTAGCTCTTTGCCTATATCCCTTTAGAAGCATTAAATAAAGAAGGGTATTTGTATTCACTCTTTAACCGGGCTCATGAAATGTTTTAAATTGGAACGTTTTTATGTTACTTTTTATTCTCCTGAAATGCACTAACAAGTAAATCAGAGTAGCTAGAGAGGAAGGTATCGTTCAGCTTCCTTTAATAAATACATTCCTATTTACACATAGATATAGGATTATTTCACCAGGAAGAACCTTATACAGACAGCTGTTGTATTTAACAATCTAATTTGATGTAAATTTTAAGTAGCTGCAAACACAACAATCTGATCAGAAAAGAGAATAAAATACATGTGTATATATATCTTTAATTTAGTAATATATAACATATGTATCTTTATTCTACAGTCTGGTTTAATATTTTTAAATACTATTCTCAATTATGATCAGTCTGCTTATGAATTTGAGTTCACTTTGTCATGTTAGTTGCTACACATCCATTCTTTCGGTAGATTTTTAAGTTAGCTTAGGAATAAAAGTACAAAACTTTTAAAATTAAGGCTTCGAATGGAATCCAAATCAACTGGTCTATATAAACAAAAATTGGCTTGTTTTACAGTGTTATTATGAAAATTATATTACTTTGCTTATCGTTCCACAGATTTAGTATAAGGGATAAATTACAAATATAACCGTAACCGCGTTTCGCCTAATTAGGACTTATTGCAACGAATCTCACTACGATCTTTAATTCCTGAAATCTTTTTGGTAATTTACTAAGTATGAGAAACCAATTTTACTTTTTAAATTTCAAAAATTTCATATTTATCTAATATTTTGCCTCCTTAAAAATTATGTATTAATTTTATGGCATCACAAACTTGCATTGTAGTTATTTTTTTTAAACACTTAGCAAATCGTACGGGTGGATATTGAATAGAGCTTATATGGTCCTATGTATTGAATGAATGTCCATAACCATTTCGTTCTAAACGTAAACATCTTCTGAGTCAAAATGGCTCCAATATGTTTAACCATCTGCATTGAATATGCTTCAATCTTAGAAGTGCGCTTGGTATTGCAATAACACAGTACCAGCACACTTCTAAGCAACGAAGGTGGCTTTAAGGAGATTTTCTAATAAATGTGGTAGTCAAAGTGTTAATTATACAAGTATATATGGAGAATAGTTTCACTTTTGTAGCAATTGTTTGCAACAATAGTCAAAATCGCGTAGAGTTCTTAAGCAAAATTCGACTGGTTAAGCGGGATCTTAAGTCTTTATAGGAAACTTACCTTTGCTGCCATGATTATTCCAATAAAATTTAATCATCCATGAAAAAATACAATTGCTTTACATAGTGTGATAAATAGAGTTCTTAAGGTACCGCTTAATCAGTCAGATTATGATAAAGAACTCTGCACGATTTTAACTACTGTCGAAAATAATACTTATAAAACTCTCAATAAAAATAAAAACGAAAGACGCAAGCAAGTTTGTAATACTGTTATAGCTTCTAGAAGCTGTGATAGATTGGCCGAAAGGAAAGATTAAATTCATTAGATTCAGGCAATCGCTGCCTGAGACAAAATTAGATGTGATAGATCAGCCAAAAGGAAAGACACAAATAGATTTAGTCAATCGCCGCCTGAGACAAAATTAGTTTTTGAAAAATGATACATCCGGGCTAATAATCCTGACTACTGTTATCCATTACCACAATATCTTTCCATTAGCCATCGCTGATGAATTAATTAAATGTAGAAAAAGTCTAGCCTAGTAAGCTACTCAATAGATTTGAGCAATAAGTACGCGTTACTGGATCCTGAGTTGTTATGAGTTAATCCCAAATCCTTTGTCTGGAAGACGTACTCATGATCAGGTAAGCCATATGATTTCTCAACAGTAGACGAAGTCGAGAAAAAGTTAGCTCCACCCTCATTTTCAGATTTCATATTTTTGCCTAATCTTTATAGAATTTTAACCAGCAACCAGAGCAGAGGAGAGGTAACTCCACCTTGAGAGGTCTTTCTGCATACGAATTTGATCACCTGGCTGTCACCTAGTTTAGACTACACAATTCAATAAATCGTAGCATGATAACTATTCAGTAACTAAGATTTTGTTCCAAACCTAAGGTAAGGAGGGCTTCCTGAATTGCCTCATTATTAATATTTCTGAAGGCCTTTTTTATTGTCCAAAAAAGCTGCTAATGTGTATTGCTCGTACTACAAAGGATGTGCCTGGATTTGCCCTTAAGGTACGCGTGCTAAAATTTTGGTAGCGATGATTCTTTTAAAATTTGCCTCACATATTATAAAGCTCTAAAATCATTTCCAATGTTTTTGTTAATCGTACATATCTCAACGAAACTGAAATATTAATTGAACGTAACGTAGCTTTTGAAAATTTATATTACCAAGGGTGCTATAATATTCTACAGTTTCAGTAGCATAATAGTAAAAAATTTCATCCGAACCTGCCAATTTGAACGTAGAGAACCTGTTTAATGCCAATGAGAATCTTCATCTATGATACCTTTCAGGATTTTTATGGGAGTCTGTTATAGACTTCTGGCACCCGAGGTTTCCCTAGGAATATCTGTACATCCCGGAAAGTGTATGTTCATTCACAATTGTGATCTAAGAAAAATCCCAAATCGGACACTCTTTTTTTATTTTTGTCACTGCAATCCCAATTCTGTTAATTAGTTTCCCTCTGGTGTTAACTTGAGTAAACTTCATCCTCATGGTTAAAAAAAAAACAAAGGCAGTAACGTGTCGATATCTAGCAGGCCAAGGAATCGGTTCACCTCGTCCAGTCCAGCGCTCAGAAAATTTTTCATTTAATTTTATCTACACAAGGTTACTATTGTAGTATATGCTGGTGGTCCATCGTGTTGGTGAAGCATTGCTTTTCTATCATCTAGAGAGATGTATTCAAGCAGTTGTGGCAGTGTATTCTCCAGAAAGTCCACATAAATGTGGATATTAAGCACTTGTGGCAAAATGATTGACCCATTTAAGTGGTTGTCGATGTTATCAGCCCAAACATGGACACTGAATTTATCCTGAACTGATATCGCTCTTGCCCTATATGTGTTAGTATCTAACCAAATATGAAAGTTGTGGCAGTTAATGATAGCAGCCCTAGTAAATTGCTATTCCGCCACAGAATTCCATTTAAAAACTCCTTGTTCTCCATGTTGATTTCCAAAACTAAGTGCAAAACTCGCAAAATCTTCGCTCAGAACTTCCTTTCAGAAGTCCTTGTGCTGTCATATGACGATAATGTAATCTATCTTAATGAAGTTATTGCTTAGTTAATCTTGCTGACTGACCTTCTTTTATAACAAAATTTCCGTCAGGTATTAGTAACAGAACGTCAGGTTTCACCAAAGTATGGCTAGCTAAGACAAGCAAATTATGGCAATAAAAAAATTCCATTAACCTTTTTATGAGTTTTCTGCAGCACTTTTGCAATTAGGGGACAATGAAAGAATACCAGTTAAGATTTTCTAAGGAACCACCACCCTGTATTTGCTGAAAGGTTGAAATGCCCCCCCCTCCTCTGCCATACAATTTTTTATTTGTCTAGATCAGATCTTTCATCTTACTAATTTTGGTATATACACTAAAATACAAGCTGTAAAAGGAAGGAGTTTGGCAGATAGGATAATGGTTTATCACGTCATTCTAAATCGACGGATTATTCTGACATAGGTATCAAATAAGAGGGTTTGACAAGTAAAATACGACCAATTACGTAACGTCATTCTAAATTACCTTGACGGCCACCCGCAGTAGGTAGACTACTTTCTTTTCCACAACCTCCTTAACATGGGTTTCAAATTCAAGTGTTGGCCAAGTAAATTACGAGCTCAATTCTGTGTACAATTTTCCATTTCAAATCCCCCCTAGCTAATATTATATACGAGAACGTTCCAAGGGCTGAATGACCTAAGGGTGGTTAAAATGTCATGTTGCTCTAACTTATAGCACCCAACGCTAACATAAAGTGGGAGAGATAGTGGCAACAGAGAGCTAAATGGAATGGGGGTGTTTAAAATTTCGGTGTCCCTAATGTGCAACCTCGGAATGCTTGAGCGATCCTGTTGCAAACTAGATTCCTTGCTCTTCCACGCAGTTCTCTGGGAGAGTGAACATTGAATTGTTCTATATTTATCTTAATAAAATAAATTTTGTAGTAAATAAAAAGAAAGGTGAAAATGGTGGCCAGATGAAGGAAATCCACGAAAGAGACTTTTGGAAAAAAGATAATATATACATAAATCAAAGTATTTATTTAAGAATCTAAAAAGTAGAAAATAATATACAGGGGAAAGGTGACATGAAAGGGACAATCCTAATTACGGATTAATTACAAATCCTTCCGAAACAAAAGTGTTTTACTGTGTAGAATCACCAATGCACTCCTGACCCACTTCCTGTCATTCATTCATATTTTTCCGTTTAGTTAGTAATGCGGAGGGGTTAAATTACCAGTAACATTACCAGTATTGGTACTTCAACAAATTTAATTACCATTACTATACCTCAGAAGCATTACTTAGCATCACCTGTCAGTACTAAGCATTAGCTAAGGTTGCTTAGAAATACTCAGTATTGCCTAGCATTGCTTAAAAGTAAAGACACTCTAGGAACTTAAGCACACGCACTCCTAAGCTGGATTACCATATTCCCATAGTACCATATATTATTTCTAAGACCTACTTTGACATCACACGCAAATTCAATTTCCTTATTCCGGCTAAACAAGTATAGGAAGAGATTTTTCTGCAGTTGGATTCGGTACAAATTCTTATCGATGGATCCAAGATCAAAGTTAGGGTCGGTAGCAGTATATTTTCTGGAAATAAAAATCATACAGTATACAGGGCAAGCTAGAGATCAAGCGATCCTATGAAATAAGCGCCGACATCAGGTAGGAATCCCAGATCAACAGACATATCTGACCAACCTTCGACCGTAACAGGCCAGATGAACTAATCTCACTTATATGCGGGCATGCCGAGAGGCTAGGGGTACTCTCCGCAACGAATTCTGTAGATGTGACGTTAATGAGGAAGAGGAAAGTAATATTAGGCCTTCTCTGCCATTGTCGAGTTCGGCCTGATGACAATTAAGAGATACGAATTGATTCTCCAGTTAAACCCTGGGTTGCCTCGTCTGGTAACACACAAGTAGCTTAAGTTATGGTCTAGGTGTACCTTATTGGCATTGACATTAACATAATAGTAAGCCCAACTTCCGTTGCGACATAGATCATACAACTAGCAAGACCAATTTTGCTTTCTAAGGAATTTTCTAAACCTTATGTCACCAAGTCACTCTTCATCTTCTTTGTTAATTCCTTATGAAAACCGCCTAAAACAATCATTCAATTCCTTGCCCTACGTCGAGATTGCGCCGATATTGTTCTCGTCCACCAAGTCCTTACCGGTTCCATTGATTGCCCTGACCTCCTTCGCAGCATATCCCTTAACACTAACCCCCTAATGTTGCATCTTTCCCTATATTTCACCTTGAAAGTCATCGTACTAACCATGGTCACTTTGAACCCTTTATCAGAATGCTGCAGATAGTCAACAACTTTGCCGATTTTTCCATTTCCATCTCATCAAAACCTCCCTTAAGCTTAACCTATACTTGCCTAACTCAACCCTAAAATGAACCGTTCTGTCTCCACGCCCCCCTGATCTCATAAGTAGGTTAATATAATTTAATTTAGTTAATTAGCTCTTTTATTATTATTTTGTTAGTATTATTTATTTTTGTAGCTTGTATTAAGCGAAATAAATAAATAAATAACCTAACCAATATAATCCAAATAAATATGATGATGACATTCAATTTTAATAGGAAACCGGGTAATTTCCCTATTTTGTCTTAAAAAAGTAATTTATGATTAGATAACGAATTTTATGTGATTGTATACATAACTTCTTTAGTCGTGCGTAGACAAATTTTAATAGAATAAAAAGTTTTTATATGAAAAAAAAATTCGAAATATGTACATAGATGTTTGCATTCTGCATAAAAACGGCCTTCCAAATATGTTCGAATATATGCAAATATGCAGTTTTTGTGCAATATGCAAAATATATAAACACAAAAATGCAACGAATGCTGAATATTCCTTCCTTCTCTTTTTTTCCAAGACGCGAAATTTATTTGATATTCATTTTAGAGCATATTTCTTTTTTAAAGTATTTTAAAATATTGTAATATAATATTTTATATAATTAATTTCTTGTATTGTATAAATTAATTCTCAAATTCCTTTCTTTTATTCGTGCACTCGGGAACTAAGCCTATGCGACACTTTCTGTGCGTTATTATTTTATCAATTTTTGGCTTACTATTTATTTAAGTATTTGTTATTCGTAGCTTTTATTATTTTCCAGGGTTTTTAAATGCGAATCGAACCCATGATATAGTTACATCACAGACAAACCTACAGCCACGAATTAATTTATTCAATTTATTATGCAATCTAAAGATCGCGAAAGCACATATTCATAGGATAAACTAAGGAAAGATGAACACGTCGACACTGCATTTTTTCGATTTTACTACGCTGTAAAATACCTCGATGAGAACAATGATTAAAGAGGCCAGTATTAAATATAATCGTATTTTATATGTAGGTCCGATGCTCCATTTTTTTCCATTTTATTTTCGAATAATAGAGTACACTCCTATTACAAATATTATCAGTAATCAAAAAGAAATAAAGTACAATTCACAATACCAAAAGTAAAAAAAAGGAGTAATTTATGTAATAGAAAAGTGGTTGAATACTATTAAGGAGAAGTGCTTTAACTTTGAAGAAGATGTTTATTGTACTTATGAAATTTATTTTTTCTTTATTGTTTTAATTCACTTCATTTTTATTCAAATCACTTGGGAACGAAAATTGCAACTTGTCCAACATTTAAGCACGTATAAACATAAAAATGTGTGAAAATGGTGCAACTATTGAATGAAATACCAATAATTCGTTTTATTTTGAATTATGCCAAGCTAATTATCGAAACTGTCTTTGTATCATAAACAGCACAACCAAAACACATTAGAGCAATTTTTTTGTTTTAAAGGGTTACATACGAGTATACCTGTACATTAGGAAAAATATTTATAAATATTTAAAATAAATTATTTTAAAGTTTAATGAATGAAAAATATACCTACGCATTCAACATTTAATTATAGCTAACAAAAAAATAAAAGAATTTTTATTTTT
Organism: Philonicus albiceps; assembly: GCA_963969385.1. Taxonomy (NCBI): domain Eukaryota; kingdom Metazoa; phylum Arthropoda; class Insecta; order Diptera; family Asilidae; genus Philonicus; species Philonicus albiceps. Next base: position 21,787,401 of record OZ017776.1, on the reverse strand, counting down.
TATGGTAAGGGTTTTATTACGGGTTCATTGAAGAAAAATATAGCACCATCTTGTCGGCATAAAAATTCCAGCATTAAAAATTATCCAGTTTTCAGAAAATAAAATCTTCTAAAATTATGTAATCGTTAAAAATTGCCGAAGGAATTTTTTTCAGTAAAAAAAAATATCGGTATTTCAAACTTGGGTACACAATTCTTGAGAAGGCAATTTATGTTCAATTATTTAAATAAAATTGTCTAATCAAATAATTAAAACAACCTCGAGGTAGTTTGTAGAGAAATCCATTTGCTACAAAAAAAAAGTTAAACAATATTGAAAATTTACTAAGTAATCACGCCGGCGGTGTCTAAAAAGATATGCTATAACTTTGTAACAGAATGGAATTTCGAACTATGCTTTTTAATTATTCTGCGAAGTAAAGAAACTTTTGGAAAGTTACTTTAGTAAGCCCTTAAATTAAAAACGCAGAGCTATCGTAAAACGAAAAATGGGGTTCTGGCTGTAACAATCGCGATTGTGGAATTAGAATTGGGTTCTAAATAGCACAAAAAGAATTGTTTTAAGTTCAAAAATTCATTATATTGAAAATGGCAGGGCTCACTTTACATCTAATGAAGAAGATATAAAAATCGTAATTATAGTTATTTTCTTAATAGCACATATAACGCATTATAGCATATTTCGGAGCAAGTCAATAATCCGGAAACCTTGCACATATTTTCTCGAGTTCTTTCATCAGTTTTCGCACTAAATCAACTAATCACTAAACACTCACGAGTATTTCACGTTTCCTACCAAAAACACCTAAAACAGATAAATGTTACGTCAGATTTTGAGCTTACTTACCTGAATCCAAACGCACCATAATATCAAATTACTTAATAAAACTGGAATTTCACATTTACATTCTCCCCAAAAATCTTCTGGGTACCGTTCAGTAAGTGAATATGCATTCTCATATAATGATGATAAATTCAACGAAAATGTATTTTTTGTTTTTTATCGGAAAAAAAAATAAAAACTAACAATCAAATCTTATGATTATTACTAATTTATGTATTATATAAGATGGGAAATATTCGATTAATAGACAGAATTTGTATAAGAAAAATTTGCAATCAATACGCAGTTTGTATAAGGGAAATCTTCAGTCAAAAGACAGATTATATGTATAAGAAAACTTTTCAGTAATTTTTGTAGAACGATAATCTTCAGTTATTACTTTGTATAAGATTTTCTTAAAAGTTTCCTCCGCAATTCTTTTTGTATAAAATGTTTGAAACGCTTATATTTTGCACTACTGACTTAAATCCCAATACATATTCCGAAATCGCGATAATTAAGTGAAAACAACCAATTAATTTTTATTACTAGACACTTATCACTTCAAAATTAGGAATTTGGAAAATTGCAAAACGGGTAATGTCATATTATAAATAATATATAATAAAAAATTACCTCCAAACATATATGGTAATTTAGATATAGGAAAAATTTATTTAAAAGCTAACTATTATTTTATTTTGATAAATGTCCACATTATTTCTAATGCACTTAGATCTATTCGCAAGTGCATAACCAATTACTGAACAGTTCGAAAAAGTTTGAAAGGAATTTGAAATATGAAACTTCAGTGCCAGTAACCTACCATTATAGAGCCGTTGAAGTCCAGATAAGCTTACAAACTAATATAAACTTTTCAGGCGTTTTTAGGCATTAAACGTGAAATATTGTGTTAATGACTTAGCATAAAATCTGATAAAATTATCTATGAACTCCCAAGGAAAAGTACGAAATTTGTTGATGGGAAAATTCGACATTAAAATCTTCAAAGTTAAATTTCTTGAGAAATGTTACTTTCCGACAAAAAATATTCACATATTCGTCGGGATTGAAACTATAATAATGTTGTCTACAAAATTTCACCGGAAACCGGGAGATTTCCGTATTCTTGATTTAAGCCTAACATTATAGAGATAATATCATTTTTTCTTTGCGTTATAACACGCATATTTGAGAACATTTTTTATTCCAAAAAACGTAAATAAATATGCAGATGTGCCTATTCGCAACTGCAGAGTTAAAATTTTCTGTACTGCAAACAAGATATGTAGAGAACATTACAATGGGAAAACAATTTTCCAAAAATCGAATATGACAAGAATAAATTCAAACCCAAATTTAATTTCTGGGTATAAGAAGCGCAATTACATCAAAATATTGAATTTCCCCAAAAATGTAAAATGGCAGGCTTAACTTTTCATAAACATTTTAAAGTCGGAAAACATTTAAAAAATCACATATTTTTTTATGCGAAATTTTTCTCCGCTAACACTTCACAATTCGTATGATCGTGGTCTCTATAGTTGAAATGCCAACAAATTATTAGACAAGCCTATGTGATCCCATATCGTAGGTAGGCAGAAGTAGACCGTTCCAGTCAGCCGATCGGTCGACAGAATTGTTACAGTATTTTCCCACCTTTGTATGCTATATTGATAATGTCATTAGTTGAAAACCACTAAATTGATTCGCCTAAAATTTTTGTTACGAATAGAAAACAATAATATCCAGTACTAGTACTTCGTTCTAGTTTTCCTAACTTAGATTAGGAAAATTAAAAAGTTAAAACAAAGTCCAGGGGAAAGAGAGAACTAGTAAAACAAGGAGGAAAATGTTAAATAATATTAATATGAAAATATGTAATTTGTTTTCAAATTCGTATGCTAAGTATAAGTAAAATGTGCAATGGTATGTAATATAAATGTATTAAATTAAAATAAGGTTACAAGTTTTAAAAAAATAGTTGCGTGCTTAGATTTATATAAAAAGAATTGTATTCGTTACTGCTTTATTTGGGATGCCTTTTTCATAGATATATAAAATTCTTGTTACTGAGTAAAGGGGACTTTTAAATAACTTAATTAATTAATTTTTCTATAGTAATTGACTTCGTAAATTTTATATTTATTCCATTCCATTTTTTGTTTTTTCATTAATACTAGTTGAGTAACCCGCCTTCATTTGGTGTATCTTAAATACTTAAAAGTTCGCAAATACTCAGGTTTGATAGTTCATCAACTTTAGAAGTGTTACTGAAATCGGTAGATGTGATATAGTCCAAATGTCATTAACTTTATTTATTCCACTTAATGCAAACTACGTTACCTTGGTCTATATCTGAAAGGGTTTTTGCCTCGTTACTTATGCATATTTATTCTTAAATGTTACATGTATATAAGATAGTACTCAGTTTTTTTATCTCAACGTTTCTAAATGTCAATCTATCACTTATTCCAGTAAGCGTTCCCCACCTCTCGTAGATCGTACACGTTTTCTGGTGAACCTTCAGGGCAAAGTGGGGTAATTGGGAACTCCAAAGATAAAGCACTCTAAACTTTATGTTATATTCACAAATATAATCAACTTTTATTGAAAAATTAACGTTACTAATCTACCTACAAAACAATGAAATCAAATTTCTAGGAAATAAACTTTATAATTAAAAAATTAACGAAAATAAAAATCATTGTCATTATTATTTACCCAATACTGTGTGGGGTAATATCTCGGAGTGGTTTTTCTTTTTACATTTTTATAGGATCAATCAACTAATAGTGTTAATTAGAAATGTTCACATTTACCCTCCTGACGCCGTTTATAATTACCCGAAGTAAGCAACTCAAATCAAAACGGCCGTTTCTCGCAATATTATATTCGGTGAACTTAAAGCTATGGAATTTATAAACAGATAGTATATGTAAGATAGTAACAAAACATGACACCCCAAACGATGCTTTTTACATTAATCTCTACATACGACAAAAAGTATATCAAAAGTACGTAATAATATTTCCTGACTCACCATGACAACATGCGCGAATTACGTCCAGCACCTAGGTCATTCCCCAAAATTCTTATTTCCTTTCACATTTCCCAATTCTTCAAATAATTACAATACCTGAGTAGTGGGTGTCAATTCTGTAGACGTTACCTCAGCAATATTAGAAAGACAAAGAAGCGATGTCGATCTTGTACACGCTTCTTCAGCAATTTATAAATTTAAGCAATTGATCAGCATTTACGAAAAATTTATAAAAGCTTTTTACGTAATTCAGGTAATTTTTAGTTGTACGATTCGTGTAAGGGGAACCTCTGCCCAAGTAAAACAAATAAAATTTCGTGAAATCTAACTAATGGAGTTTTATTTTAATTGCTTTTCCTTAAAATTCGATGTAGAAACTTAACTGGCGCAGTCGGGGCGGATTTCTGAAGTATTTTCGCGGCGTAATTAATCGACGAATTATCGATTTCTGCGTTAGTTCAACGGTTTATTGAAAATAGAAATTACTTAGTGTTGCACTAAAAGGATCAGCGAGTAAATATCTGCTGAAGACAAGCCAGTGCGACTAATGAAGAACCACAATCAACACCTTCTGCAGCAGACTTTAACAAAAACACATCGTAGGAAACCTACAGCAGCGAGAGTACATCGCATCATGTTTATAGTAGTATTATTAGCAAATGTAACGTAAGCCATTTCATTTTATATCAAAAATAATAATCATTTTATATGTAAAATAATAAAAGAAATTTAAAATAGAATTTGAATTTTAAAGAATTTTTACTCTAAATAAATAAATATATTTAGTGCTAAAATATTTAGGAAAACAATATTTAATGTAATAAGTGAATTTAATTTTAGGCAAAGAGTGACAAAATTTATGCCTCTATAATTCAATTAAAAAAATTAACACCTCAATTTTAAAATAAGTAAAACAATAAATTAATTATTGCCGATTTTTAAATAAAAATGTAATAATAAAATTGATGCCACAAGTTAAAGGAAAAGCTGGGTAAGCCATATATTAGAGCACCTCCTCTAAGAAGATTTTTATCGCTATAATTAATAAGTGAGGACACAAGAGTTGAAGTGAGTGAAACCAATAGTGAAGTTAACAACGAGATTCCAGAAGTATTCTCAAATCCATCGACAATGACAACCGCGATTAATAACGTTATCACTGCCACCGATTTTTTTAATTCACTCACTCCAGACATTATAAAAGATCCGCCAAATTTTGACGGTAGCCCACGGTTGCTGTACGAATTTTTAATTAATATGGAAGAAATCAGAGCCTTAATTTCATGTACCGAAGGTACGCCTTATGGCAAATGCTTCTAACGGCTATCCGGAACAAAATTGAAGGACCTGCTAACGAGATCTCAAACATATGTATATCGATCCCCATTAGAGTGGAGTGAAATTAAGGAAAACCTGAGTGTGCATTACTCTTATTATTATTATTATTATTATTATTATTATTATTATTATTATTATTATTATTATTTACTTATTGTATTAAAGAAAAAAATATGTTCTTTAATAAACACGATAATAACCCAAGCTTACATAGCAAAATACCGCAGCATAACTCACAGCTCAAATTTAAATTACCTACCCCCCTACCCAAAGACTACTTCAAGTACTTACCCCTACTTATTACCCCTAGACAATTTAAATCAAATCTAAATTTCAATAACCCATTCAATCGCAATATGCCACTTGTTAATACAAACCCCTTTCCTAAACCAGAGCCAATTGATGTGAGCTCCGGTAATTCATATCGTCACCAGAAGACAATCTTTCCCCAACAACTCAATGGACCTCCAAAAACAATTTTTCGCTGCGCTGTTCGAAGATTCACGAAAAAAGAATTATTTAAGGTTTCTACTGCAATAACAATCCAGTGAAATCACTACCACGGTATCTGATCAAAATTTCCAACAGCTAGATCAGTATTAAGAATACATAAACTAAGTTACGATTACGAAGAGTCAACATCATTCCAGGAAAATAGCGACTCACCAAACCCATCGGATATTTAGATATCAATAAACAAGAGTTCGTTCTCCCATATATCAACATATCTTCCCCTTATGGTCGACCCTTGAAGTTTCTCATTGATACAGGCGCATCATCATCCTTCATAAATCCTGAATTTGTTAACCCCCGAGATTATACCGAAACAAACCCCATTGTAATAACTACAATTCTTAACCAACATAAATTAAATAATAAGAGAGAGAGAATAATTTCTCCCAAATTTCATAGAGTTTAAACAGCCCGGAGAAACTAGATTTTTAATTTTTAAATTTCATGGATATTTTGATGGCCTTTTGGGGCTTGATGTGTTGAAAAATGTAAGAGCCGCCGTTGACTTAGCCAATAAAGCTTTAAACACTAATAATTTAGTGTTACCCCTTCTATTCAAACCCAATTTCATGTCTAATAAATTGTACCAACGAATTCTAAATTAATAATTAAATTACCGGTTGATGTACAACATGGAGATATATACGATTATATTAAAAACACTTCAATTAAACCTTCAGTCTACATTCCCGATGTAATTTACGAGTATTCTGCAAAGGATTAGTTTAGTTCTATTGAAGTAATAAATTCTTTTAATTTAGACCAAGAAGTGTTCCTCGAGCAACCTTTAAAGGTCGAAGCGTTTACCAATTCACACTATATTGAAGGAAATGACTGTTTTAAGGACCAAATACCAGAAACAGACATTAAAAATATAATTCGTACTCCACATTAAAACAAAGAAGAAAAAGAATTAGCTCTTTACGTCTGCAAAGAATTTGGAGATACTCTATTTAATGAAAGCAAAGATGGCCTTTATAAATAAAGTTAAACATCGAGTGCTGATAACGGATGACATACCAACCTATACGAAGATTTATAGATATCCGTACGTGCATAAAGAAGAGGTCAAGAGGTAAGTTAATGACATGCTCTCACAAAAATTAATTTATCCGAGTTATTCTTCCTGGAGTTGGAAATTGGAGTTGGATCGTTCCAAAAAAGAAGGACACCAGTGGAAAACAGAAGTGGAGAATGGTAATGGATTATTGCAAATTGAATGAGAAAGCAGTAGCCGATCGTTACCCACTCCCAAACATAACAGAAATTCTAGACAAACTCGGTAAAAGCATGTACTTCACCACGTTAGATCTTGCTAGCGAGTTCCATCAAAGTGAGATGGATCCCCGAGATTACAAAGACGGCTTTCACCGTAGAAAGTGGTCACTATGAGTTCGTGAGAATGCCTTTCGGCTTGAAAAATACCCCGTCCACATTTCAACACATTATAGACAATATCCTCGATGATTTTTTGGGCAAATTCTACTTAGTTTACTTGGATGATATTATCATCTTTTTAACTTCTCTTCAGGAACATGGTGAAAATTTAAGAAAGGTTTTCCAGAAACTACGTGAAGCAAATGTCAAAGCTCAACTCGACAAGTACAAGTGCCTTCATAAAGAAGTTGCCTTCCTAGGACATGTTATCAGAACAGAAGGAGTTAAGCCAAATCCCGATAAAATAAAAGCTATAAAGGACTTCCCAATTCCAAGAACGCAAAAGGAGATCAAAATGTTCATCGGTATCTTAGGCTACTATAGGAAGGAAGTTCATAAAGGACTTCACTAATCCAATTTTGCAGTATCTGGATTTTAGTAAACCATTTGCAGCGACAAACCAATTTGTTATGCAAGTAGGACCTTGACAGATTCTGAAAAAAACTATTTAACAATCGAAAAGGAACTTCTAGCCATCGTTTGGGGTACAAAGTATTTTAGGCCTTATTGTTCGGTCGGAAGTTCCAGATTGTTACAGATCATAAATCCTTGACACGGTTAATGAACATGAAGGATCATAATTCTAAATTAGTTAGATGGTGTCTCAAATTGGAAGAATTCGACTATCAAATAGTATATAAAAAAGGCGTACTAAACTATAATATAGACACATTAAGTTGAGCAATAATTCTAAAGCCAAGTCAGGTTAACCCAGCAGAAATCAATTCGTCAGAGCAGAATTCTTGCGCTATTCATTCAGCCGCAGAGAGCATGAATGATGGTATTCTCATTTGAGAGCACCCTCTAAATGATTTTAATTTTCCTTGGAAAAACCGGAAGAAGATCTACAAGATCCGCACAAGTAATCTTGCGCAACAAACACCGTCACACGTTTCGTATCCCCTAATTCACTGAAGAAAATACAGCAAAAATATTTAAAGAAAACTTAAACCCCAATCGACTATAAGCAATTTTTACTGACGAAGATACATTTAAACTGGTGCAAACTGTCTCTTCCAAACATTTCTCGAATAATAAAACATTTAAATTTATTAGGTGCATGGGATTGCTAACAATCATTACATACAACGACGAACAGGACCGATTGATTTACGACTACTACCAAAAGAATTATCATCTCAGTATTAATGAAACCGTAAATCATTTGAAAAGATCGTATTACTTTCCGTTCATGGAAAACAAAATAGCCTAGACAATAAGTAATTGTCATACATGTAATACGCTTAAATACGATAGGAAACCCACGAAACCTAATTTTTAAGTCCCAGAAGTCCCACTAAAATCACTGGAAATAATACACATCGACGTGTATACAACAAACATATTTTATCCCTTATAGATAAATTTTCAAAATGAAAACAAATTTTAAATAATTCTCCAGTGGAAAGACTTCAAAGTACTCTCACGAAAATCTATAGGATAATATTTAATAAATATAAAGAGAAAAATTACGAACTATGATCCCGATGAAATTATAACCGAGACATTACTCATATATGACAACGCTATAGATTCTGCGACTAAGTACACCCCATTCGAACTTTTCACCTGTAGAAATTACCAATTTAATAAAACTATTAAATTCAACAATGAGCACGAATATTTAGTAAAACTTAATAAATTATACCCATCGATCAAAAAAGGAAGTAGAAATTTTAATTAATAAACGACTCGACCCTTACAGAGAAAGTATTAACAATATTAAAACAACAGTAAGAAAGTTCCAAAGTACAGAAAAAACGACAAGTATTTTAGATATTATCAAAAATAAGTTGAACGATTTAGATCAGAAATTTAAATCTCTTTCTCCAAACACTAGACACATGGACACTAATGACGCGGAGAAATTTAATAAAGAAATATAATTAATCATGGCAACACAAAAGGAGTTTAAATTTGAATTCTATAAACAGACCGTTTTAAATACTAAAATAATCGAAACATTTGAAAATATTACACTCCATATTAACAAAGAACAGAAAACAATTGAAAACTTCCTCAATAGCTTGCACAACCAATTTAGAAGCAAAAACTACTTATTTCACCACTACCAGTCCCTTAATCAAATTAGTTATAATATTAATATACTCAACCTCTATTTAAGTAACATAGCCGAGGCAATCATTTTTGCAAAATTGAATATTATTTCCAAGCAAATATTGAATCAAGAAGAATTATCAGAATTGTATACTATGTTCCTAAATCAATCAATTAATGTAACTTCTAATAAACATATACAGGAATTACTTAGTTTGGAAGCCTACTATAATGATACAAACATTGTTTTCAATGTGAGAATTCCTATTGTTAAGCCGAATATTTATTCATATTTTCATGTAATCCCAATCTCCTTAAATAAGACTCAAATTATCCTAACCAAACCTTATGTTGCCATCTATTTATCCATAACGATATCCTATATTATGACCAAAGGTGTCAGAAAATAGAAGGAATTTTCTACTGTCACAGAACAACCGGTGACACAACAGCTGTTGATCAGAACAATATCTGAGGTATCATTAAAAACTCTCCAGTATCTTGCGAAGAAAGAAGAAGTAGTAGAAAATAGTAGAAACTTAACGCGTCCTCTAACTCTAACTTCTGCGGGCTCACTAAAGGGTCCCAAGCGCATCTACTTACCATAAACGTGTCCGGGCGGTGCAGTACAGAGGGAAGTATTTGATATTCAACTGTTCCCAATTACCCGCTGATCTCCTACCCTCGGTTAATTCCCCTCGCGATCTAGATGTTATGCGTCAGTAAGCTTTACTCCCCTTCCCACATTGACCCCTTTATCAGCAGCGCCAACACTGTGCTAGGCTAGTGATCTAAGGTCTAAGCAGAATTGAATCAGTTCAATGCAGGTTCATCCACTTCGCGTTATGCGACTTTCACTGGACAGACCAGCCCAACTTTCCTCCTTAAAATTAAGGAACCTTCAGCCTGTTGTCTTACGCAGCGACTCCGCCGCCATCATTTTCGTCCATTAAACCCTAACTAATTTCATTGACTGTGGCGAGTTCTTCCACAGCATAACCCTTAGCAAAAGCACTTGGAAGGGAAAATCTTTCACCCCGAAGTATTATACAACCTGAATAAATATGGTGGTTACTTCATACAGATATTACAAAAACGAAAACGCTTCAGCAATATATATTTTTTCTGGAGCTCCTGTGGCCATTTCGTCCAGCGTTAGAACATTAGAGTAGCGGAGAGGAGTAAGAATTATTGTTACATTGCTATAATCCCCTGTATCAATGCGCATACACTAAAGTGTGGAAAAAGAAAATTCTTATACATACTGTTCTATGGAAAACTTGGTATTTCAAAATTACAATTTGCGGGGGGGGGGGGGGGGGGGGTTACATATTATAGTGTCCAACAGCCCGCTGTTTGTCTGTCTGTCAGCCTGTCTGACAGATTTCTCACTTCTAAATGAAAAGCGTTATCGACTTGATCGACTTGATCGACTTGAGTTGGATGTTGAGTAAATCAAAAGATAAAAATAAATTAATGAAATGCATATCACGAAAAATTCAAATTTGTGAATCACCTTGTAACTCACAAACGGTTGAGATTGTTCCCCCCTCCACTGCCATATAATTTGTTTCTTGGTTTGACTAGATCTTTCATTCCACTTAATTTGGAATACGATATATGAAACACATCAACGTGTCCCTTTAGCTGTATACAGACAGTGTTCCACTTTTTGATGATTTACATGCATAAGACTAGATCACCATGAACGTGACGGTCAACCAAAAATGCTACATTTACAATAAAATTAATCTACTTTTTCTCATATATATATGTGAAAGACATTATATAGAACGAAGGTTCACCATAAGCAAAAAAGAAAGGTGTGGTGAAAAGTACATCATAGCGGAAATTAATGGTAATTAGGAGAACCACCACCCTGTGAGAACCGTCGAGCCCTTCAAAATAACCATCCACCATAACCCAGACTCCACCTCTTCAAAAACATTTTTGCTCTGAAACATAGCAAACGCGGCACTAATCTCCAAATTTTTGGTCAATATGCGATATGTACCATTTTTTGAAATGCCTCCCATGCTGCTATCTCTCACACAATCAACAATTATCTAATACAATAGTGTGGATTTTTTTACCATTTCTGGCATGGGCACCTCATTTGGTCGTCGATGTTCGTTTGGATAGCTCATATAATCTCCTTTAAAGTTCGCCATCCAATGTTTTTTGTAGTATTTTGAAATTGATTACACTGAGGCCTTTGAAAAGAAATAATTATACCATATAACATTGAATAATATTCTTCATGTTTCAAAATTTACTAAGAGTGTTTGCTATTGAAGGCTATCAAACAAATACTAACAACATATCATGTTCAAACTTTAAGCTTAAGCTTTTTAAGTTTGGTTGACCATCGTACTTTTTTCGCCATTCGCCAACTCTATCTTCAGCTTGGGTGCTTTTGGGACCTCCTAGATGTACGTATTTCTAATTCCTTCGCTTCTTTTTCAGATCTAATGAAATAAGTTACAATAATAGCTTCGATTTTTCATTTCGTTTCTGAATCTAGCGTAAGTGGAAAATTTTGCCCTGAATTGATATTTATGTATAGTCATCTCAAACATTTTTTTTATGATGTCGGGCAAATGTCCACCTCTGACAAGTCAGCACACTTCGCTTATCTCGTCAATGCAGCACGAATTTCATCTTTGACAGCGTTAGTTGTTTATGGTTTGTTTACATAAACCTGGTCTTTCAAATGGCCCCAGAAAAAATAGTCCAGCGGCGTCAAATCACAAGAACGAGGCGGCGAACTGACATCGCCAAATCGAGAAATTACGCGACCGGGAAATAACTGAATTGTTTTGGCCGGCTGTGTGGCTCGTGGCCCCATCTTGCTGAAACCACAGGTCACTGATGTCAACATTAGCCAATTGCGGCCACAAAAAATCGGTTATCATGGTTTGGTAGCGCAAAGGATTCACGGTAACGGCGTTGCCTTGCGCATTTTAAAAAAAATACGGGCCAATGATGCCGCCTGACCGCAAACCGCGCCATACAATTATTTTCTTTGAATGTAATGGTTTTTCGGGGACTGTTTGTGGATTTTGTGAGCCCCATATACGACAATTTTGTATGTTTTCATAACCGCCTAGTTGAAAATGGGCCTCATCACTAAAGATGATTTTGTTGAAAAATGCGTTGTTTTCGTTCAGTTTTTCAAACAGCCAATTCACAAACGTTCAACGCAAACGATGGCCGGCCAGCTTTAAGCGTGAAGATGAAGATCTTTATGCAAAATATATCGCAAAGTGCATCTCGTGATGCCCAATTGTTGCGAACGTCGACGAGTTGATGTTCTAGGCTCATTCTCAACACTGTACAGCGGCTATTTTTACGGCCACTACGAGCGTATTGTTTTGGTCTATTGTCAGCAACAGTACCGTGAGCCTCGAATTTAGTGATTAAATTACGCACAGCGGTCTCAGAGGGAGCCTGATTACGAGGAAAAGCTACTCGAATTTTACGAAGTGATACAGTAAAATTTTCACCATTTTGGTAGTAAATTTTCACAATTAAAATTCGCTGTTCAAGAGTGTAGCGTTCCATGGATAAAATTTCCCAAGTTTTTACTAAATGTCAAAGGATGACAGCTCAATTCTTGACATTTCGTCATTTGGCAGCCTATTTACTTCCTAATCTCAAATTTGCCCACCCTGTATATACAAGACAACTAATATTTCGCCACTTTCTTGGCTTCGATTTGCTGCGGAACATACTAGGTTATGAATCTAGCTATTGGAAACTTTACTCCGGTAGATTTTTCTTACATGATATATAATATCTGTATACTAGCCAATTATCCGCGATGAAAATTAGAAAAACCCGGACCCTTGAGGTCCACACGATCAACTTCCCAGTGTTGGTAGTACAAAAATTACTTATAATAATAACACAACAAAATAAGTACTTTATGAAGATTTCAGGCTAAGGTGTTCATTTTTGTACACTATTATTATTATTATATTATATAATTCTGATTCTAATTTTGTTGTTGTATTTATTTTACTTTACTCTTCACAATGAATGAAGTTTAAAAACAAACAATTATGAATTATTAGCGTTCTATAAAAGGCAATAATTTTTTATTTAATTGTACTAAGCAAAATAAATGTGTATACATTTTTAGTTCAATCCAAATAGTGGGTTGTGAAATTTCAGAAATTATAATATAAATATAATATTTAAAAAAATATATATTTATTTATATTTCTATTATTTAAACCAAAGAAATAGGTACACCGTTAAAATATCTAATAAATAAATGCAGAATCGTACATCATCAACGTGTTCTTAAAAGTTCATTTCATTAAAATATGTAAAAAAAACAGGATTCAGCAAAGAAGATGATCACTTTAAAGAAAATAAAAGAGTATCCTAGCAAAATACTATTTATCGAAGATTGCTTAACAGTCCTTTAAGGATAGAAAAATCGTTTTGGGAGTGATGGAAGCCACAATCTTTTTATTTTATAAAAACAAGTAGAATAAAAATAAGAATAGTAATTATATATGTATAATTATTGTATAATAATAAACACATATAATTTCATTAAATCCTAAAACTTACTTTTTTATAGCATCTTTGTTTGAACCAACAAATAAAATTGGTAAATATTGCAAGAAAACGAATTATGTAATTATCGCTTCTCGGGCTAGGTTTTTTGGCGTAATTAATTAATTGCAGACAAAAGCAAAGAAAAAACCGACAAAAATTCCATTTAGGTATGACTTTTAACTATTTTACCACAAAATAACTGTGGTGGTTATCCCAACTCCCGTCGATTTCGCCACAACGTGCTTTTCCATCACGAGCTAATCGTTTTCGTGAACCTTTTTTGTTTCACATGTGTGTGAAAAAAGGTGTAGGTAAATTTAATTATAAATGTAGAATCTACTGTTTAGCTGTAGTTTCCATAGTGATTTATACTTGTTTATGTTTGCCTAAATTGTAAAAATCTAGTTTGTCTGAAAAAGTAGAAGGAGTCTAGGCATTTGTATTGTTTTCAAGAAAATTCAAATATATATACATTCAATCTGTGCTCTCATTTCAAAAGGAGCCAAAAGAATTAAAAATATAAGTAAAAATTAAACATAACCTCTTTTAGAAGAAAAAGCTAGAGATTTTTGGTTTCTCTTTATTTACTTAAAAGAAGAAAGAGGAGCTATTTGGTTTCTCCTTACTAACTACTTACAATCAATATGTAAAAAATTGAAATTCATCAGAGCTAGTGTTTTTAGGCGAGTTTTGACGAGTTTTAATTATAGTTAATAAACAAACGGCAAATACCCGACAATAATTGCATTTTAGTACGATTACTTACTAGCTAATGGTTATGTATGTATGTATCAATAGCTAAAAAGCCAATATCGCCTCTAACACTAGGACTTTGGAGTTAACTAAAATTTTCGTTACTGTAAACAAACCAATCGAGAAAATTATCTACTTTCTTGAAACAAACGAACGGCTTGTCCTAAAGTTATGTGAAAAATTATGATTTCGATTTCCCTATTATATGGGAAGATAACAAACAAAAATATGGTTCTTAAAGAAAATATATTTCAAAAGAATTTAACATTTAAATTTTATGGAATTTGCCGGCAGCACAATGAGACAAAGTGACAAAGTACAATTAAATGTACTACATTAACGACCTATACTTACAGCGCAAATCTTGAAATATTGAAATTAAAAACAAAATTTTTATTGAAGTTTCGATTTTCACAATATACTCGTATTTTGAAACAATAGAACGAAAAGAGATTAGTTGTGATAATATTTAAGGAAAAATTTTGGTAGTTGGACACATATTTGTGAAACTTTAAACTAAATTTTACCCCAACTAATGCATTATTGAATTATGAAATAAAAAAAATTGTTGTTGAAACAATATGTACATCCAGACATTTACGACACCAATTCATGGCAGTAAATAAGTTTTTGCATTTTCACTCAATAGAATTCGCATGCCAAGTTGCAAGAGCCAATATATATGAAATTTTGTAATCCAATTACTACTAAGTCGGGACACCTACGGCCCGCATTAACGTGCGCAATGGGAAATGGAGAAAGGGCAATGGGCAACATATCCCTCGTTCCAAACCTGTACGCAAAGGGGATGGGAACTAAGTGGCTGTCCGCAACAAATTTGTACGTAAGGGAGAGGAAGGAGCTCAGTTGCACTAATTTCGTAACATGCTTGCCACTAGGCAACTGTAGTAGATTACTTTGGCTTAAGCAAATGATATTCTCCCTAAAAATATTATCCTTTAATAAATGAGCTCCGCTTTTTTACTGCAGCTTCTTGGATCAACTCGTACAACTTTCGATTTGCTGTGCTACGCTATTCCAAGTGGCCGCTGTCAGTGCGAGAGTTTGGATTTTTTCCAAGAAAAAACTTGCATATTCTTATTTTTGTTCTGCGACGCCAAGATAATTACGTTATACACTATTATTTATTTGGAAATAAATGCAAAACAACTATAGTTTTAACTGACTAAGAGTCTAGTGATAACTCAATAACTATAACAGCCATAATACTGATGTTTTAAAAAATGTTAAGTCAAGGCTCATCGGAATACATCCTTGTTACTGAAAACAGCCAATGAAATTTCTTTGGATACCGTGCGTGCCGCTATAGACAAGTGGCCGAAACTTTTAAAAGCTATTAAAATAAAATTTTTGATTGACGTGAAGCAAATAAATTAATTGCCCTATTTCGGCCCACAATAACCCTTGTTTTCTAGTGTAACCTAGTGCCGATCTTGGACTTTGTTTTGTTAAAATTTATCCTTTCGACATAAACATGAAAAAATTTTCAGATCTGATAAAAGTACTGCTTAAAACCTATCCTGTCAAAAACAATACAAAATACTTCACTTTTATAATACCCATAATATCGGGAAATAATTTTTTTAAAATAATTATTTATTTATTTGGGTGACTGCAATTTAACTGCAGCTTATATTAGGTCTACCGGAAAGTTCTGTCCGTTTTTGAAGAGGAAGAAAATTATATAATTTTTAGCATATTTAACTAGATTTATTAGATATAATTTCCATCGTTCCTTATGACTTCTTCCCAGCCAATATTCCCAGGCAATTTATAAAACCTATTTTTCAAGAAAATCCTTGGATGCGAAAAACTATAGCAGCACTACTGTAAACGTAAACGTTTTCTTCATTTTTTAATTTTTTTCTTATCAAATAATTTTGTAAAGAAAGGAATAGGGGAAATTCTGATGGTTAAGGTCTGGGGAGTATGGTCGATGCGAAAGAATTTCCATTCCTAGCTCTAAGATTTTCTGGCGAGTCGCCAAAGCAGCATGTGGACTAGCATTATCGTGATGCAGTATGATTTCCTTCCTATTGAATATTGTCAGCGTTTTTTCTTGGAGTACTTTGTTAACTCGTCCATTTGTTGACTGTATTTCTCCAAATTTAGCCTTTTCTTGGGTTCCAAAAGCTCATAATAGATTGGACCTTGCATGTCCCACTATATACACAGTATTCTCTTTTTAAGGCTCAAGCTCGGTGTAGAGGTGAAGAAGGCATGTTTTCCGGGTTCACGCTGTTTCCTTACGATGTTTTCATATGTAATCCATTTTTCATCATTTGATCTATCATGGTCTTAAAAATATCGTCATCAACTACAAATGGCCGCTCAGAGCGTGGCTTATCACTCAGGCCGCAATCATCTGATTTAAATTTTTCGAACCATCCCGTCCTTTGAAATTCAAAACTATGCTACAAAATTGATCTTTCATTTTAAACACCGGTCTTTATTGCTTATAACTCTATTATCCTATTTCTGAGAACAATATTTTATTATTTTTGTAAAATAATAATAAAAACTACCACATTTTTAAACTGTTAAAAAAACAAAAAAAAATCTAAAATAAGCAATTAATCTTAAATTTTCAGAAATATTTGAAATTAGTATTCCAAATTGAAAGACTTCAATGCAAATTTTATGCATGACTGGATTTTTCTGCATCAATTATTCTGATAAATTAGCAATAACTGTCAACTTTTGATCGTTATCAGTAACTATAACTATGTAACAACATTCCTTGACCTGTTTTTATGCATCGAGAAATCTATATTAGGAAAAATAGAAAGTACTCAGTATTAGACAAGCAGTTGCTATTAGGCCACTTTACGCTACTAATAAGCACTTAATATGCCTACAGTAGTAGTCCTCAAAATAAGTATTAAAAAAACGTTGCTTCGATACGATGCAAACATTAGAAAATATATTATTAATTTAAGATTTTAAAATCCCTGACTTCAGATAAAGTAGAATTTTTCATAATAACTAATCACATAACAATTGCTCTAACTTTTCTAAGAATTTGGTTATTACCAGTTTCTTAAAGAGGGCGTATAAATTATAACATTTCGGCGCGACATTACACAAAAGAAATAGCAACAAGTACCTAAGTAGGGCCCAAAACTAAAACCATCCGCACTTCTAAACAACATTGTTATTCGAAGGGATGGAAAAATGTATGTCTAATTAAGTGTACAAATTAGTAATTTCTCGAAAATAACTTGAACTAATTGCCACAAATTACGGAGGATGATAAGCATCGCACCGGACAAATTATTCGATCTCCATCAATACAAGGGCCAGGCCTGCTGGTATCTGCTCCCTCAACCAGCGTGGACGGGCTGTTGTTCGCATAATGAAAAAAAAAGATAAATTACAGGAAAGACGATTAAGTTAAACAGAAAAAGCCACACATTAAATGATTATTTCTAGCACCGCCCTGCATTCGGACTTGGGCCCGAAGGAAGGGCTGTATGTTGAACATAGAAGACCACAAAGAATTGGCAGAGGTATCCAATCCTTAGCTCTATAAATTACTGCGACATAATTCAGTGCTCGTCCGGATAGATCTATATTTGGTATAAATTTTTAGACGCTGACACATACATACAGAAGCTTTTCGCAGTTTCTGATCACTATATATCCCTAACTGCAACGAGATGTCCAAGGATGCTGGAACAAGATATTGTGTACAAAGAAAACTTGGAAGCCAAGACAAAAGTGGAATTTTGAGGAATCGACTGCTGCAGGAAGGCATCAGAGCCCCGACGAAATTTATTGTCCCTCTCCATCCACGAAGTAGTTGCATCAAAAGATGGATGGATAGTCACGATGTATCCGATTTATAAATATATTTTTGACATCGGAGAAGGGTATTAACGGCCGCGGGGTGGATGAGCTGGAGAACTGCGATATAAACTAAGTTTAGCAGGTTGCTCGTGGAAGGGTGGAAAAAAAATCATGTAGTGCAGCGGCCGTGTTGGGATAATAATGGCAATTTATGCCCTTCTATCAAAGAGTCAATAGGATATCTATCGTACCTTGTTTTGGAGTTGTGCACATCTGCTGGGGACTCTGTTGTTGCGAATGAATTTGGTACGGTTGACTTTGTTGCTGCTGCAAGTGATGTTGTGGCTGGTGATGGGTCTGCTGAATATGCGGTTGATGAATTGCTAGCAATTTCGTCTCATAGGGCTTATGGGGTCCCCCCATGGACAACGGCTGGCTACCTAGGGCCATTGTTGCAGCAGGCATCATCAGCGTTGGCATCGCCAACATGGTGCAGTTATAGTGCGCCGAAATGGTGGTTCAATTAGCAAAATGCGGACGAAAATGTTTCGGTGCTAGTGTGCGGCGGCTCCAGATGAGCAGCTTAAAGCGGCAGCTCCAGATGAGCGGCGATCTTAAAACATCTCCGCTACAAAAGGCGAAAATCAAGTCGGCGAGCACTAGAAAACAACGAAACACCTTTTTTTTTTGGGATTATTTCTAATGCTTCATAATCACTATGCAAACACGGTCACAACAGAACACACAAATCCACAATTTTCCTATCACACTGGGAGGCTCTTTGTTCTTTAACCTCGTTTTGTGCTGCACGGCCAAGTCTTGCTACTTTGTTACCGTCTAATTGAACCTTGTACTAAAGTTTGCACGTTTGACTCTTAGTCCTAAGCGCAATTTAGTAGGAATGAACAGCGCTTTGGAGTTTACGCAAAATTGCTCCGAAACCAAAGCATAAAGGAAACATAGAAAAATGAAAGCGAGTAACTATATCTGCTGTATCTACACACTACCTATCTACATAAGTGTAACCTTTACTATATATGTGGCACACGTCGCTAATAATAACGTAACGAATATCCTACCATTTAGAGGACACAATTCTAACTGAATCATTTGCATAGCTTTCGCGAAACACGAAGGAGGAAAGTTTCGGCTAATGTTCGTGACAGTGTGGGGAATCCCGCATTCTAGGATAGCGCATGCTCACCGAAACCGCGTCTTCCCCCAATATCTCCGAAAAAGGGGAAACGTAATACCACTACAGATCGACGGGTAGAGCTTTTACTGTTATTGCCTTTATACTAGGGGAAATAATTATACCGTTGGGGTATATTATGCACTCTGTTCGTTGTATTGATCAAAGGCGACGCTTTTAGTGGCCGGAAGGAGAGATACCCGGTTGCTGTGTGCACAATTATAAAAATTAACATGACACATACGTATGTGTACTTTAGCACAAAGGCATAACTTAATTTCGCATTAAGGATCAACTTCCGTAAACTTAGACTTTGGGAAACTGAATTGGGAACATACACTTGTCCCACACGTTATCTGTGTTGACCAGAATTAACCCCGTTCTCGAATAGGCCACCTTTCCTGGTCGGTTGCTTATAAGGGATAATAGCGAAAGCAAATTAAAATGGTACATTTAAAAATGACTTTAAGTCCTTATCGAAATGCTTGGATTTGTGTCCTTCATTCTGTACGATATCATTTGAATTTCATTTTCAGATGGATTGTACGTTTTCTACACTTCATCTAACGTTCTACCATACCACACTAGTTCGAAAAATACGAATAATAAAAACTAAAATTCTTATTTTTTGTATTTTATTAGTTAAATATTGATATTTTATTTCAACTTCCTTAAGTTGGGGTTAGCGTATTTAATTACTTCTCATCAGTGCGATATGCTAATCAAAGGTAATCTTCGTAATTTGAAAGAATTTGTTTCTTGTGTCCCACCCGTCACACAAAAACATGAAATAAGCTGAATTTAAACTTGTCGTAAGTCTATGTTTTGCAAGAAAATATATTAATATATATTATTGTATCAGATAACATTAATATTCGTCTATTTATTATGCAATAATTAACTCTTCCCCTCCATCACGAATACCTGTCTCACAAAAATTGTTTAAGCTTCTTAAAAAATAATTGTATTAGGTCTATCGGAAAGTTTTGTCCGATAATTTCGTTTCAAGTTTGAATATATTTGGATATGTTCGTTTGCGTTATATGTGGCTGTATATCTTTATAATTGCATTATGGTTGATGACGATATTTTTAAGATCATGATAGATCAAATGATGAAAAATGGATTACGTATGAAAACATCGTAAGGAAAACAACGTGAACCCGGAAAACATGCCTTCTTCGCCTCTACACCGAGCTTGAGCCTTAAAAAGAGAATACTGTGTATATAGTGGGACATGCAAGGTCCAATCCATTATGAGGTTTTGGAACCCAAGAAAAAGCTAAATTCGGAGAAATACAGTCAACAAATGGACGAATTAACAAAGTACTCCAAGAAAAAGGCGGATAATATTCAATAGGAAGGAAATTATACTGCATCACGATAATGCTAGACCACATGCTGCTTTAACTACTCGCCAGAAAATCCTAGAGCTACGATGGGAAATTCTTTCGCATGGACCATACTCCCCAGACCTTAACCATCAGATTTTCACCTATACCTTTCTTTACAAAATTATTTGATGAGAAAAAAATTAAAAAATGAAGAAAACGTTTATGTTTATGAATTCAAAAATTTTCTTAAAAAATAGGTTGCCATCATGCTGGTAAAAAGTCATAATGAACGATGGAAATTATATCGTACAATAAATCTAGTTAAATATGTTAAAAATTGAATCATTTTCTTCCTCTTCAAAAACGGACAGAACTTTCCGGTAGACATAATATTTGTTTTTCACTTGCATTGGTTTAGAAAAAGATAAGGGAGACTATTTAAGAAGCGTACTAAAATAAAATTAGAGTTTTAGATGATCTATTTCATCTGGCTTTCAGAGCCAAGTAAAAATATTTAAAGAGAGAAGTGAGTTTCGTGTCCTATCAATAATACATGTAAATCTATGAATTTATCTAAATTAGGAGAGATGTTAATGCTTTTTACTTTACCATATCCTAATATCTACTACCAATACAGGGTGCTTCATATATCGTATGCTAAAATAAGTGGAATGAAAGTTCTGACCGATTGTGTTTTTAAAAATCTCAACAATGTTGGTCTACCATCTACCACTGCAGGTACACTAACTGTCAAAATGGAAAAAAATATTTGTCAATTTCTTAAAATTCTGACTTTCCTTACATTTCCTCGGAAATTCATGTATTTATTGCACATATGGAGAATTATTGGTGAAAACTTTTTTTAGTAAATTAAAAAAAAAACATCGAGTTTTAAAAAATTAATCCCTAAAGCTCTTTTGTTTAATTAAAATCAATCTAGATAATGATAGATAATGCTGAAAACCTTTTCCCATATTCTCGTCGCTGCAATCCTAATTCTGCTAATTAATTCCTCTCTGATGTTAACAGGACTTGAACAACCTTCATCTCGATGAAGAATCTTCCAAACTGTGTACGAAGGCATTCCTAATCGTCTTACGACTTTTCTCGTTCTCGTTTCATGGATTTACCTGACGATGATTATTAGCTGTTCCGCGTTGGTAGAATCTTGCGATGTTCCTGATCGCATATCCGTCCTATTTGAAACTACACTTCCAGTTTCTCTTAACATTTAGAACGTCCGCGAAAATGCTCTTCTTTGTGGTACCCATCGATTTGGGAATCTCCTTTAGTATTCCTGAACAGCTTATCTTTCATTACCTTCTAGTACATCGTAATTGTAAATTTTTTGGTAGTATTCCTCAAAATTAATTCGGCTCCTTTTTAAATATTTCAGTTAAAAACACCCGTAGTTATCTTTTGGTTTTTCAACTATGATCGATGACTGGCTCTTTTTTATAGCAAAATTTCCTTGAGGTACTAGCAACAGAGTCCAAGACATGCTAATTATGGCAAAAATATAAATTTCATTAACCTTTATCTGATTTTCTGCAATAATAATTGCAAGTGTAGGCTTAACATATATTTCCGATAATTTTCTATCTTATTAGTTATTCTGTCTGCAAAGTGTTAAATGCTACCTGTTTATATAATAGTTTCTCTGTGGAAATGATAGATTTGATATTTCAAAAGTCAACGCCTTTCTTTTGGCAAGACGAATTTTTTTTTTTTTAATTATATTCCATTAATATTTACATATCGTCTGTTACACAATTTTTCAACAAATTTTCTTTAATTCGATAAACAAATTTGAAATTCTTAGTCCCTTGAGTCGACAATGCCGTAAAAATTTAAGGGAATTTTGTATATTCCAATTGCCCAAAGAGCTACTTTTAAGCTAATGCTATGCTATAAATAACTGTGCAACGCACAACAGGCTTTTACTGTAATTTCGCAATTTTTTAGGGAGAGTTCTATTGGGCGATAGAAAATACGAAAACGCTAAGCCAATCTGCCGAAAGCCATTTCAACAATTATCCTAGCATAGCTTATGCATTAAGAGCTTGTTGCCCTGTGTTGTGGTTGAGATTTCTATTTATGGGCTTCATAATACACATCCCTAAGCCAAATGGGTCATCTGCAATAAATATAAACATGGTGTTTTCTTTAAATGTCCTTTTAATTCTGTTGAAAATGTTATTTTCAAATTATTATTAAGCAATCCACGATATACTCGTATGTTGCAGCTTTTAAATATTTTGCTATCTGAGACTTTTCCATTAGAACATAAACCAATATATAAAAATCTGATGAGAGCATCTACCACTCCCAACAACAACTTGACTCTTATGTGTTTACAGTCCAGAGCACCTAACAAATGAACGAAGGCCCAAAATTGTCTTAAAATTTGTCGCAATACGCAACCATATTCATTCAGTGTTTGTAGTATCTGCAAAAGAAGTTATACGTCTTCTATGCACATATTGCTAAAAGTACAAAAATTATCTACCTGGCCTAAGTACTTCATATAATCGCAGCCAACACTTCTGGCACGAATTAGAGTTTTAATTGAGCCTACACATATACCTAGGTATATGGACTGGCCACTAAATGTGGGGTATAGACGAAAGCAACTGCGCAGTTTTCTCAGGCAGCCGGAAAAACTCGGTTGGAAACAATGTAACAATACTAACAGAACGTTGTAACAGTTATATGCCAAGGGTAAGGGTATGCTTAATGTAGCGTCCCGTTTAGAAGGGGATAGTCCCTTTTTTATGATGCTTTGTCCCGTTGTCCTATTGTCCGGTTAGTAATTAAAATGTCCTGTTTTCCTAATTTTTTTTAATGCTAATTTTTATATAGAAAACTAGCAATACAAATAATATTATTGTAGCATGCAACTGCACCGCTGCCTTTTATGTTATAATAATAACTGTAAGTATTGTACAATATAGCATACCAATTTTACCAAACAATTCAAATAGATATAGTCAACTATTGATGTAGTATTTCATTTATTTTGAACAATCGAATCCGAATATTTTCGTAAAAATCCATCGTAAGGTTTTATTTAGATAGCCTGAAGATCGTTGTATTCATAGTAAGTGATTTTATGTAAATATTGGTTTTCTTTCTTCAAAAAATGTTATTAGATATGTGGAACTTTAATAATATAAACTTTCTAATTTTCTATGGAGACCAGTTATTAGTTGTTTTAGAGCAGAGGAGATCTGAAATAACACAATTGCATGTAGCGACATTAAAGTCAATGGTGATAACAAAGATTAATGGAGATAAATCTTGTAAAGAATTTTATTGTTTTTTAAAATCTTCACTGGAATTGTTAAAACACGTTTGAAGTTCCGATAAATATAACTAATAGCATTTTAATAATTCATTTGTATTTAATAAAAGAGTATTTGAATTTATTAAATGAATATTTTAAAAAACTTTCAGTTAAATATTTCTCATGATACGGACATACATACATACTTTTCATATTATAATGACAACGCCTCCACCTCTGGAATTTAATCTATAAAATCAGTAAAAACCCAATTACGGTTCTGAAAAAAGATAGTGTAACTAGGAAGGATTTAAATTTCGTGTATAGCTTGGTATGATTTTTAGAACATGACCATAAGGAAATACTGAAACGTACAAAATTATTGTACATACGTGTGCATAGTTTTACGTACCATTTTTTGGGGATGCTCTAAAAAAGGATAGAAATATTTGAGCAACCGATTGGAAAAAGAAAAGCATTCGTGAATACTGTTGAGTTGTGCCTTTCTCACAGCTTACTTTGATTAATTTCGGTGCGCTTTTGTTAGATGGCATTATTATAGTAGTATCAAGAATAATATTGTAATTCAAACATTAAATTAATTAAACATTAAATTTCCTACCTATAACAATACCGAAAAAAATTCCAAGGTGCCGGAGAAGAATAGCATAAGAAAAATAAAATCATTTTGCAACAATCGTATATGCATATTACGATGAAATTCTCTTAAAATTACTTTATTTTATGCTTATACTGATGTTTCTAATACTTAAGTATGTGATACACAAAGAATTGGAAAAGCTTGACAAATTTCCTAAGGTATTATAGTATTTTTAACACACATTACCTACATTATCACCAAGCATGAATTTAACAAATTACTGCCATCTACTAACGAGATAAACTTCTACACTGATTGAATTATCTCCCATAATTGATAAATCGGTTTTAAAACAGAAACTGCTTTTTCAACGCCAATCCAGAGTTGCTCATAGGATTCAAGTCTGGCGAATTTGAGGAATAACGTTACTCTTGCTTTCCTTAAATAATTTTTTAGATTTCTCAGGAAGCTGAAAGTATTAATTTGAAATTAATAGCAAATATTTAGGCCTAAGGCTTCAAGGAGAGCTGTAAAAAAAGCTTCTAAGTCAATATAGTCAAAAATACAACCGTTTATGGCGCATATTTTGACACTCACAAATAAATTAAAACTTATAGTAAAATCATGAAATTTGTCAAAAAAGCTATTAAGGTTGACAAGGTCTCACAATACAAATAAAAGAAAAAATCCGGGATTATGTCAAAAACACGGAAACCTTACGGATTTTTGTAGAAACTATCTTTTGGACATAAAACGGACGATTATGCAAACAATTTTTTGTCGGACGGATCTTCTTACGGAGATATTAAGCAATAAAATTTTGACACATCATTTTTTCAAAGCATATCACGCATTCTTCACTTGTGCTAAGATCTGAAAATCGTTAATTTGTAGTTATATCACATAAATTATTATTTCTTTTTTTTTGTGATTAAAAAATTGCATGTCAATTGAAATCGCCGTCACAGGTTGACGTGATAGGTCTGAAGCCAAAGTGAACATGAATCTAATTCTTTCAATGACAGTGAAATTAGAACAAACGATGAAAAGGAAGAATATGTCTTCTTTTTTTCCTTTTTGATAATTATACTTTCCTTATAGGATTGAATACGTTCCATAGTCTAAAGATATAATTTTGGGCATCTTTGTAGACATTGAAGATGCTTTTGGTAACACAGGCTGCAGATCAATATCTAGCGCTCTTGTGACGAGGGTACACATAGATTCCTATAGAGCTTCATGAGTAGATGCTTTACTAAGAGAGCGAAATATTTTCTAACTAGGGAAAATGGAAGTGTTATATAATGAAGCAGAAGCAGTCGGCATAAGGAAAATGCAACAAGTTACAACGACTTGCTTGCCTCTCCGCTAGTGAAGCTATGTAGACCCGCTTTACAGTCGCCATGGAGGCCATAGTAGGATTCACTCCCTGTATGTATTCTCATACTAAAAACAGCGGCAACTAGAGCTCTGAAAGTGCAGGCTACATCAAAAATGCCTATTGATAAGGGTCATAGTATCCTAAAGCACATGCTTCATGTAATAGCCTGCTTGGACAACAGAGCAAAATGCTGTACTTCAGCAGCAGATTCAGAGTTCTCTCTCTGGCCGCACAGACTAGGTCCCAAAAACTTTATTTGGTAAACCGGCTCAGAAACAAAGAATGGAATTGGAGCTAGTGTATATAGACCCAAAGATCATGAATTACTAGATGGGACACTCTCTATACAAGCTTAAAGCTCTAACCCATATGCAACTTCTAAAACTGCCTGGGGTACATTTTTCCATTAGAGAAAGTAGCAAAGAACTACTGCTTTCTATGCCTTATCTAAATTTCAATAAGAACGAAACAGATAAGAATAAGCAGCCAAAAATTCTTACAGTGTAGACAATAAAATGCAGCGTTTTTTTACCATGCATTTTTAAAGGCGGGCCAATCTGTCGGGCTCGCTGTGTGCCTCTGCTTGCATGGTGTTAGTGCCGTCCCCAGGCAATGTTCCAGCATAGGGAAATGCTGAATTGAGAATGGGGAACAGGCAAGTAGCACACTCAGAGCATGTATACGGATGCGGGCTGCTTACATTTTTTCACTGTGCATTTTTAAAGGCGAGCCAAACGTATTCGAACGTGTGCGCTGCTTTGGGTGGTGAAACGTGATTTTAATTTTCGTTCCGCCTCCCCCTAAATTTTTGTCTTTCTCTCACGCGTGAGCCCTTTATTACTATCCACTTTTAGCAAAATCTACAAGGTCGGTGGATTAAGGGGACCAAGGTCGAACAAAGATAAGGGAATACGTCACGAGTGTCCCATCTAGTAATTCATGATCTTTGATATAGACCCAACACAATTGTCTCAATCGCAATGAGCAACTGAGTCAGCATTTTTCAAACACTACTTATACACCGACACCACCGTTTTGAGTAGAATGGATCTCCGGCTATTGGTAGGATATTTAAATGGTCTTCATGGGTTATGATATCACCTAAATAACATAGATCTTTCTGTTGAAGCGGAATGTCGACTGTATCTAGAGAGCAACAATTCACATCTTGTGTGGTTTTAGCATGGACAGGAATAAGGATTTTCGGCATGGAATTCTGAACCTCAGCTACTTCCTTACTGCTTTTTTTCTGACTGAGAAATTACTTAAAATAAGAAGTTATATTCATTTAGAAGCTTGAATATTTAAAATAATTTAATTACTAAGCGGAGCATGTTTTTTTTATTATTATATTTTCTAAAAACTTCATTACGAATCAATAATTCCGCCATTCCGCCATTCCTCCATATCCTCTTTCTTAAATCTGCGAAGTAATAATTATCAACGCAATTTATTCTTTATTTTCGCTCGTCTCACGTAAATGCATCTCTAAAAATATTTTTACGTAAATTGACTTAGCTTAGCACTTCACAAAACAAGGAAAGTCGAGTTGGATCAATATTATTTCTGTTTCATTTCGCCCTTGAAATATTTTTTAATATGTGGCACTAAAATAAAAATGTTGAAACATATTCGATAGGAAAAGTAAAATAGACCTCGCGAAGTTCTTTTATTTATTTATATTTTTTTTTTGGAATGCGATGTTTACTTAATTTGAAAATAAAGTTTTGTAATTTGCAATATGTAGTAAAATGTAACATGGGCTAAGCAAAATAGAAAGTGTTCATCTGTATACAAATAATTTTAGAAATTTTAGTAATCTGTGAGAAATACTACCAGGTTT
Organism: Philonicus albiceps; assembly: GCA_963969385.1. Taxonomy (NCBI): domain Eukaryota; kingdom Metazoa; phylum Arthropoda; class Insecta; order Diptera; family Asilidae; genus Philonicus; species Philonicus albiceps. The sequence goes on along the minus strand of OZ017776.1, from coordinate 21,759,418 downwards.
AACAAATATGGAAAGAAGTATTGATCCATTTCAAGTGGAGACTATTTTATGTGACTTAATTAGTTCAGAGTACTTTTTTGTTATTTTTGAAAGTTTTCGCATTTTTAACAGCTAGCTGAACGCTTATTTCAGATTCGTAATTTTCTTAATGGGAGACTTCGCAATTGTATGGTAATTGCACATATTGCTTTTGCTACCCTTTTTATAAATCGATATAATAAACGGTTGCTTCCAAAATGTTAGAAATTGTTTACTATTTAATTATTCTTGTATAAGTGATAATGGTTTACATGGTAATACATTAGAGCACAGCTTAAGAACTGCTGGAAAAGAATTTAAAGTTAAATCATCTGAAAGCTTATCGATATGTTTAAGTATAATATCCGGAGTAATGCAAAAGGCTACATTAAGGTATGTACTCGTAAAGTAGTTGGGATTGAGTTGAAAATCTGGGGAAGAATGAATTTTTTAAAAAGAAAGCAAACATTGCACTTACATCAGGTGGAAAGCTACTAACAATACCTTCATAACGGATGGATGCAGTGTAGTCATCTTCTTCCTCTTAGAATTTATAAATTTGTAACATGGTCGAGAATTAGTATACGTTTCGCTTTTTATTTTATTTAGGTAATCGCTGCAAGAGTAAGAGTTCCATGAATTTAAAGTTTTCAATAGTTTGTTGGCGATTGTTCTAAAGGTTCATATCACGTATTTTTAACAGACTAACGACACACGTATTTTTAAAAATAATCTAAGTATATAATAAATTTTTTCAATAGAGTAGATTTTTGGGATAAATATTGAACATTTCAATTATGCATTGATAGACCTTCACTTCATAATATTTAGATCAAAATGAAAATGCAGCGAATAAATTTAGAATTAGCGGCAAATTGAATAGATTTTGTGAGAAGAAAGCTGGCTGCAGATGACAAAAATCATACAAATTATCAAAAAAACGCACAATAAGACTAGAACTACCAAAACCAGTCAATATCGCTGGTATTCAATTTCTTCCTTCATTTAATTGTATATTTTTGTAATTCTCTTCTGATATATGCCAAAGTTTAATAGAATTGAGAATTACAACATATTCAAAAACCTTTTTCCATTAATAATTATTTATTTCAATTTGAAAGCGTATTAAGGGGAGGTTCTCATCTAGAACACCAAAAATTAGGTAAACTTTGGGAATTTTTTAAAGTAAAACTATAAAACATATCAAGACGATATTTGGCAGTTTGATACAATGTACTTTTATTTATACATTCAAAATATTTTGGAGAGAAAAAAAAAACAAAATGGCGTCCGTTATTCGGCTTTTCTTTCTTCCTGTTTTTTCAAAATTGCCGGGGACATAACTCGAAAACGGTTCAACCGATTTTCTTCTAGTTAGTTTCATTTTAAAGAAAACAATTTTTATTGGAGGATGAATCATTAAAATTTTAATATTTTTTACGTTAACTATTTTATTTTAAGTAATAAAAAATAAAAATAAAGTAATAAAAGTCGAAAAACGGCACTCAAATTTCAAAGTCGCGCCATTTTGTCAATTTTGATATTTTTTTTGAAAGTTTTAGTTCATCCTCCAATAAATTTATTCTAGTTATGGCTCCATGAAGAATTTTTTAATTTCAGATTGATTTGCGACCTGTGGACACCCGGCAGTGGAGCAAATTTTCCAAAACATGCCGTAGGAAAAGCCGAATAACGGACGCCATTTTGTTTTTTTTTTCTCCAAAAAATTTTGAGTGTATAAATAAAACTACATTGTATCAAACTACCAAATATCGTCTTGATATGTTTTATAGTTTTCCTTTAAAAAATTCCCAAAGTTTACCTAATTTTTGGTGTTCTAGATGAGAACCTCCCCAATTAAAGGTGCAGAAAGTTGCTAAAATTACAGACTTGCGTGCCGGTAGTTCTAGTGTTAAGGAACAAATGTGAAAAATTTTTTGTATAAATAGAAGAACAATTTGTTGAAATATTGCATTAGAAAGTGATTGAAAAATGGCATAGAAATCCATACGTGATAAATTTGCGAAAACATCGACAGAGATGAAGAGAGCAACAGATGGCGCAAGGAAAAAGCCCTATAAATATTACGAAATATTATACTGAACAAATTGTATTGCTGGTTGTAAGAAAAATTTTACTTCCTTTTCGCAAGACATTCAGCAAAATTGATGCATTGGATCAGCTTGCGGCAGATAGATTCAATTTCACTGTAGTGGATGAAGTTACTTTAGGCAACATTTAAAAGAGAGAGAATATTACGCAAGCATATATAAATTAAAAATGGAATTATATCTTAGTTGTCAATAAATCATTTACATTTTCTCATTTTCCCTTTAACCCACTGAATAGGTCGGGCAGAGTAAAACCAAAGAACATCTAAATATCAAATGAAGGAAATGTACAATATTTGAGTTGAGCTAAGAAAGCATGCGGGAAATGAAAAAGGGGGCCGCTGAAAAAAATTGGAGAATTTCCAGTGCTACCCCATTCATACATGGCATGACAACATGACTACGTATAAAGGATTAGCGCAATTCATATCCGATGCGCAGCAGTTTTTATATTGTATGTATTACTGCAACGTTGGTTTACGTGGGTGAAAGCTTTTTGCAAAGTATCTCAGTAGCCACAATATGAAGATAATAATCGCTTTCCTAGGAGGTGAGTTTTTTATTCATTACGTACACCTTTTCTTTAACACTTAATCAATGTTTTTTCAGTTTTTTATATAAAGGATTCATTTAATAATAAAATAATAAACTGCACTCATAATAGACCTCAAATACCAATTTTCATGGCAATCACTTGGGGTTTAAATTATTGGTCGCTATCTTGGGTCAGTTATTTTGACTCATTATACTTTATACGAATAAAAAATAGTCTATATGGTTATATAGACCTTATAATTTATATTTTCCTTGGGTGTGAATTGGTATACGCAAAGTGGATTTCCGTGTACGTGAATTGGTAGTTATCGAATGAATTCTTATTTGAATTTTTTATGGAACAACGAACCTTTTAATTTTTCATATTTATTCTAATAAATTAGCGCATATTGCTTCACAATAATTTTATCATTGGAGCTTGCTCATAGTGATGGCATCCTAATGGTCGTCAATTGGTATATTTACCCTATTATCACCTTAATAGGTAAGCTGCTGGAGGATGATTGTTAGGGACCGTTGATAGTATTCAAAATCAACTACCACATTCCTCTTATACTTTCACTTCAAAATGAATTTCACCCTTTCATCAAAATGAATTTCAAAAATGTACTGAAAGCCTTCAAATACTTGCGGATAGAGCCATAGAGGAATAGAACATTTTAAGGACGATAACTAATGTAATCATATAGAGTTATTCATTTCTACCTATAATCGTATTTAACTCCAGACTACAGAGCAACGTAAATATTTTTGTCAGAAAAACCTTCCTTCTAAAAACTCCTTATGCTCATGATAAGAAAAAGCAAGCGACAGATAACCACACCGCGCTCCAGATTCTTACATATAAATAGAAAATTGATTTCATCACATTAATAAGAGCGAGTTCTACGCTCTCACGGCCAGCGGTTTGCCACACTCACGATGACGAGTTGCAATTCAACAGAAAAGGTCTTTTGCTGAGAGAACAGGTCGTAATAGAAAATTCTTCATTATATACATATAGTAAGATAAAGCTTCTTGATATTTAGACGTCCTTTGGTAAAATGGATGACACCAAAAAACGACAAGGCACGAGATTTTTTACAAGAACTTTTCTTCAATTTAAGGAGGACAAAAAAGACGTTAACAAATGTTTTTAATTTTTGTCGTCTAGGGAAATGAAATTTAGTACATTCTGAATATTTGGTAAGAGCATATCGACGATTTCTCAGAAAGAAAGATAAAGAGAGAAATATTTGAGTGGAGGGAATGAGTATTACCTACATATATGCGCATCATGCTTAAAGTGTCATTTTCCGTTGATATTTCTACTGTTAAGTTCGATTCTCAACATGGGTGCCTTATTTCATATACGTTTTGAAACTGTGTTTCTCTGCCTTCATCCGGAAGGACCTAAATGGACTTATGCCCAGGCAGTGAAATATATTAAAAATGATGCGTTTTTTGTAAAGAATTGGTGTAAGAAGTTTTCTGAGGAAAAAAATGTCGACGACTTGCCAGGAAGGGGTAAAATAAGAAAAACATCAAAAAAGAAAACATCATACGTACTGTAAAACACCCCATAAGAGTTCAAAAGCTCAAAATTGATTGCTTTTACTTGAAATCTGAATGCAGAAAGAATGCTGCAAATTTACAGAAACCGGTTATTAAAGTCTACAGATTCTTGGTTTGGAAGAGGAAGCCGATCGTGGGTCTTGCAAGAAGAGGACATCAATGTCATGGAGTGGCCCTCATAAAGTCATGATACTAATCCAATTGAAAATATGTGAGAAATGTGAAGGCAAAGCTGCATGCTTTCAATTTGCAACAACTTAAATCATCGGTAAAGAAAGCCTGGAAGGATCTACCACTAGAATATGATGAAGAATTAGTTGAAAATATGAAAAATAGATGTATATCTATAATAGAAAATAACGGTGAGTTCACCAAATATTAAATGTATTGCGTAAAAGAACATAAAGTAAATAATAAGGAAAAAATAATGTTTTATAAAATTTTTATCGCATTATTTAATTCTGAGCGATACGCTCTTACCCATTATGCGAAAATGATATTCGGAAAATATCCAAGTAGATTCATATTTCGAATAAGACCTCATTGTCAACAATACGATCATCATAATTTTAATGACAATACGATTAAAAACTACACATGAAAAGTAAAGAAAAACTACAAACGCCTTTAAAATTGTTCCAACATTTTCCGGTGGTGCGTGAAAATTGTGCCGTCATTATGCCATATGAATTCTTCTTAGTTACATGAGTGTGATATATCTGCTTGTTGAAATAATACTTACATATGTGGTAATAAATTATACAATTTGTGCTAAAGTTAATTTTTTGTACAAGTTAATTGGTTCATATCGGTCTACAGCAAAGCAAAGGTTTAACATTAATGGGATTGAAATTATACAGTGGTCAGCGTATCCCATACTATCCCATTGAAAACCTTTGAGCTGCTGTTGTGTATAAAGTGTATGCGGAGTACCCACGATATTTTATAATACCAGGTTTAAAAGCAACTATTATTGAAGCCTAGAATGGGTGGATGGATAGATTGGAAAAGATTTTAGTGAACAGTATGCCACGTCGAATTTTTTAGCTTAAAAAAATAACGGAGGCCCTAGTTATTGTTGATATTACTTCTATCGCTATTTTATTAAATTTTTTATCGCTGGATTGGACGAGGTGGATTCCTTAGTTACCAAAACCTTACTCAATTGGATTCTTTTTACCGGGAATTTTGAAGTATGAAGTTCTGTTAACAACAATTAGCAGAATTGGAACTGCAGCAACGAAAATACGAGAGAAGCTGGGTACAATACATTTTAAATAGGGAGTTCGAAGGAGGTTATTGACACGTATAGAACAGGGCGGAACAAAAAATACTTTGCAGTTAATTTTAGTTTAATTTCTTTAAAATTCGATGTTTTTTAATTTACCAGAAAAAGTTGACCCCGAATAAATTTCCATAATTTTGCTCTATATCAGCATATTATACCTTATTGGAAGGTAATAAAATGGGTAATTCGATGAAAATACAAAATAATTGCATTAATTACATGAATTTCGGGAGATGTGAGGAAAAGTGAATTTTAGGAAAATTAAAAACTTATCGGTGGTATTGGTGTGAATAAAATATTGACCTTGTATTATTCAGAAAGACGTCCTCAAGTAGACCTGGCAGTGTATACTCCAAAAATTTTGCATAAATTTGACTATTAAATACTTGCAGCAAAACAATTGTCCTATTAAATGATTGCCGATTATATCAGCCCAAACAAGGATACTCAATTTATGCTGAAATGGCCTCTGTGGGTTAGAGTCCGTCAAGGTACAAAGATTTTGGAAGTTTTCGATAACTGTTAATTGCGATTCATATGTGCATAAAGTTAGATTTAAGAATGCTGTGTTCTTTATGTAGCATTTCAGAAGATTAGTGCAAAACTCCAATCTTCTCATGAAATCTCCATCCAGTAGTCTTTGTAATGGGATATGGTGTTTTCGAAACGTTAGTTGAAAAGACTTCTAATCCTTTTTTGGCATTTTTCGTGCCGGTTCACTTACGGAAAATACTCTTCTTTGGAATAGCCGTCAATTTGGGAATCTTCTTTGGTATTCCTGAACAGCCTCTATTTCGTTTCCGTCGACTACCTCATAATTGCAAATTATGGCCTATTCCTCAAAATTGAATTCAACTATTTTTTAATTATTTCAGCTGAGAGTACCCACAGTTATCGCTTGGCTTTTCAACTATGATCGATGCTCTTGCTGATTGACCATTTTGCGTAGCAACATTTTCGTCAGGTATTAGTAACAGAGTATCACAATCGAGGTTATAAATAATGCATTACTTTTTTTAATGCATTACCGTTTCATTACGCATTACTAATGTAATTATAATTGTAATGTAATGTAAAGATTTTCGATTAATTATTACTTTCGTAATCAGTAATGTAAATATTATATTCACATTAGCCATTTCCTTCGTAAATAGTAATGGAAAAAAATCACATTAACCATTACTTTTATGATAATTAATGGGAAATATTTACATTAAGCATTTTGCATATCAGATCGCATTCAACGGTCTCCTTTCTTGATGATACCATGGTTACATAAAGTACTTTTTTTTAATTTAATATATCCCTGTTACTATTAACAATACGATTTTATTTCAAACTACCGGATGCGCAGGTGTCAGATTATACACGCGCAGTAGTTTTAAATATAAAAAAGGATTATTATCTCAATATTAAAAATAAAAAAATTTGTAGTAATATAAAGTATTTAGAAATAAAAACTTAAAGTGTTAAAAAATAAGAAAGTATTTAAACGCCATTAACGAACATACACACACACACTACAATTTTACATATAGTTTATTAATCAATATTTTTTGTCAAAAGGGCGCAGTAGTGTCTTGTGTGCAGTCATTAATTATAAGTAAATAGCAATTTAAATATACATTTTTGTATTCAACTAAAACATATTTAAATCATTAAAAAGTTAAAGAAAAAATCATTTAAATATTCATCTATAAAGTTACTTAATTAACTTTTATTCGTTATTCGTAATTTTTTCCAATTAATCATTACGAAAGTAATGCAAATATTTGCGTTACTCATTACAAAAGTAATAATTAATGAGAAATATTTACATTACATTTACATTAATATTTTCGCATCCCTGGTCAGGATACACCCAAGTATGGCTGAGTCAGACAAGATAATAACGGCAGTAAAATAAATTCCAATAAACTTTTTATGGCTTATCTGCAGGAATATATTTATAATATGCACACAGTTATGCGAAACAAAAATTTCCAACAATCTGGTTTGTGCTGCAGCTCAGGCTGATAAAATCAACAGGATCACATTTTCCTTGCAACGGCTATTGTAGAACTTTAAGATGGTTGTGGTTGTTTACACCCTGCTAAATAATTCGCAATTTAATGTCATAACAATAAATTTAACACAAAGGACTCCTCTTCAAAAGGAAAACTTCCGATGAAGTTTTTTCGGCGTATAACTGTTCGGCTGAAAAGTTCGTATCGTTTTATAGAAAAACACATTTTTTGGCAAAATTCGATTTTATTATTCAACATATTGTAGTTGCCATCGAGGGCGATACACCGATAATAGCGATCTTCCAACTTTTCAATACTATTTTTGTAGTGCAATTTGTCTTTAGCCTAAAAATAGGCTTCTGTTTCGGCGATTACTTCCTCATCGGCTTCAAATTTCTTTCCAGCGAGCATTCTCTTGAGATCTGAGAATAGGAAAAAGTCGCTGGTGGCCAAATATGGAGAATACGGTGGATGCGGAAGCAATTCGAAGCCCAATTCATGCAATTTTGCCATCGTTTTCATCGATTTGTGACACGGCGCATTGTCTTGATGAAACAACACTTTCTTCTTTTTCAAATGGGGCCGTTTTTTCACGATTTCGTCCTTCAAACGCTCCAATAACGCTATATAATAGTCGCTGTTGATGGTTTTCCCCTTTCCAAGATAGTCAATGAAAATTATTCCATGTGCATGCAAAATACGGCCGACTGTTGAGTTTTTCCACGCTTTGGATTCGGTTCATTGCGTGCAGCCCACACAGATGACCGCCGACTGGACTCCGGAGTATAGTGATCCATGTTTCATCCATTGTCACATATCGACGCAAAAATTCACTTTTATTGCAGTTGAACAGCTCCAAACATTGCTCTGAAGCATCGACAAGTTCTTGTTTTTGGTCGATTGTGAGCTCGCGTGGCGCCCACTTTGCACATAGCTTTCGCATATCCAAATATTCATGAACGATATGTCCAACACGTTCCTTTGATATCTTTAGAGTGTCAGCTATACAAATAAACTTCAATTTACGATCTTCCAAAATCATTTTGTTGATTTTTTTGATGTTTTCGTCCATAACAGCGTTCATCGTCTTCGGTGCTCATATGCTCTGTACGGAATTTAGCAAACCACTTACGAATGGTTGCTTCGCCTGGCACAGAGTCCAGATAACACTCATAAAGCCACTTTTTGGTATCAGCAGCACTTTTTTTCATCAAAAAATTGTGTTTCATTAACACACGAAATCCCTTTTTATACATTTTTTTCAAAATAACAAAAGTTGCTTCACTCAAACTGCTGTATCTCACGAACTAATAATCCGACAGCTTTATACACGTATCTTTTGAAGGTTGGTACTAACTAAAAATGATATGGATTTAATTCTAGTGGTGCCATTTCATACAAACGATACGAATTTCAGCCCATGGTTTGGTATGTATACGAGTGTAATATAAAAGCAGAGTGTGCAGTTGTTAGATCATAATTTAATTAGGTTGGTTTTTTCAGAGATTTCTGATGTCCAACCTAAGAACAGAATCAACGTATCTGGCTAAAGCATTCCGAAAAATCTCGTACTGGCAGAGCCATATTTTAATAGTTATACCAACCTCTTCGACGTCTGCCATGACTACTAAAACTACGCCCTTATTTCTGAGATATCTAAGCTTTCATGTATCGACCCCATTCTTACTCCTATGGTAGATGCTATCACGATCGTATAATTATATATAATAACAAACCTTTCCTCTCCAACATAATAAAAAAATATCTGGTCTAGAAGGACCAAAGTGGACGTCTTCTAAACCGGACGGGCACATAAGCAGTTCTTGCTGTTCATGTGACATCAGAACATTTCAGAGCCTAAAACTAAAGTTCTCAGCTGGTTTGGATCTTTTAGGGTCGCTCGGCTGTGGTCCTTCTTTAGAAAATTGACTAAACAACACTTTCGTTCTTCAGTTTCTTAAACAGGTTATTGTTAGTGGGAAGTTTAAAAATTTTTTCTGGAATCTCTATTTTATTTTGGGTGCATGAATTCTGCTTTCTTTGTAAAATTTCACTAAATAATAATTTGATTTGATTAAAAAGCCGAACACAAAATTCAATATTAATTTCGTTTTGGAGTTATAACTGCAACTGAAAAATTGAGTCGAATTTTATGTGTCTATGCAAAATGCAAAATAGTTCACCCATCTGCTTTTTAATCAAAAACGAAACGATCTAGTTCGAATCGGAAATGTTAGATCGTGTTACTGCCGCTTATTTTAAATTGGATACACGAATTTTCGCTAGGTTAAAACTTTCATTTGCATTTCGTACGTCAAATCTTTCATTTATTTATTTTCTATTATTTAAAAGGATTTATATTGGCTGAAGACTTGCTTAAGTGTAGTTTTTAAATCTCTTCAAAGAACTTTGCCTGAAATTCAAAAAAAATAAATATTATATTTGTACAAACATATTTCTACATAAATTTTGATGATACATGATTTGCCAAAGCAATCCGCATCTACGGTACTTTAAAAAACAACAAACAAATTATGCTGCATTTTCTGGGATAATGAAGTTTTAAGCCTATTATATATACTTTTTAATGATTAATAAAAATACATCAATAATTCATCATTTCATTTTAATCGTTAACACGTTCCATGCCGTGACCGTTCACCTGGATCGACATTTGAAAGCTTTCTATTGCTAAATGCATTCTGAGATGAAATTTTCTCACGGAAACGGAAAAATTGTATCAGTCAAAGTGATAAAAACCAGAAACGCAAACGAAGCAAAATATTTCACTCACCTCAAAAGCTAAGGAATATAGTAGTCTTTTATATTCAGTATAGACTAGTTCAAAGCAAAACTATTTAATTTCTATTACCACTTCAATTAGATCTGGCATATTACTTACTAATTGTTGGAAATTTTCCCGTTCTGTAGAGGTCCGAATATTTTGTATTTGAAGGCACCTTTCATCTTCAACGTATCATTGTTTGGTCTATATAGAGACCCCATATTTCTCTTTAAAACAGAAAAACAATTTTAGACTGAATAAATATCAACGTTTACTTGAATCAAAAATTTAAAATTATTACGACGACTTTTAAATGAAACTTCGGCTTGGGCGCCGCAATACTCCCCCGCCAGCTTAACAAAGCACAGTTGAGCGATAGAAAAATTACATATCCAATTAAAGATGATGCAATTAAAGAAGTTGATGTAGAATCACAGCCAAACTTATGTCGAGAGTCGAGTTAGAGTAGCGTTGAAATCTAGAAGAGGTTAATACAGCTGAAACAACTTGTTGTTGATTTAGTAAATATTATGATCTATATATCTAACTTCCGGCAATCTTCAAAAGTTTTAGAAAGGTTAAATCCTAATTATTAAGAAGAAATGTCGTCTATAGTGTAATAATGGAGTTAGAATTGTGGCAAGTGAAGGTTCAAGTAAATCCTTCGAAATTGCTAAACGATTCCATTAAATTGTATTACGGCAATAAATGCTTCCAAAAGTATCGTTGAAAAATAAGATATGGCTGATTATGTAATAAGATTTTGAAAAGAATGTCTTTCATAAAAATCAGACATTGCAGCATAAAAACGTTCGGTTCTTGTGGTTGAAATTGCTATCGTTCTTATCTGGTGAATTGGGATGAATTTATTGGGGGCTGCTGGTACTGAGGTATGTCCGGTCATTACGCATGATTGGCTCGTTATTGTTGATCGAAATACAGGAAAATATTCGTTTCCTTTAATTTTTAAAACTATTGATAGAGAGTTTTTACAGATCACCGATCATCAAATCAAATCATGATTACCCGTTGCGGTAATTTCTTTAACCGTTGATATATTGGTGCTTGATTTTTTTTTGATACACGAATATTTAGAGGTGACGCTATAGGGCGACGCGTCCTTGTTTTTTGCTTCCCTTTTATGTTCTTATGTTGTTCTAAATACTCTAAATACCTCGGATATATGACATAAAGATTTTCCCTTTGAATAATTTATATAACAATAACATTATTTATTGTTATTTATATAACAATAACATTATTTATTAATTTATAACATTTTATTTTTATTTATAACATTTTGCCACAAGCCATTTTATTTAAACTTAAGGTGATCTTTCACGATTTGGCTAAATATCAAATATCTATCAATTTTTCATCGGCCATTGAATTACCAGACAAGTTTTTGCCAGTCATATGCCATTTATCTGACCTATTGATTACACAGTATAGATTTTTATATCTGGTAAAAGTTGTTTTTGTCAGAAAATGCAGTCTTCCCGAGAACGGTACGTAGTTGCATTTATTTTGTATATTTTATTTGAAAAAAGTGGGTTTAAATTAAACAGAAGAAAAGAGTGTGTATTGGAGAATGGATCGCGAAAAGGAATATAGAAGCAGCTTATATTAATTGAAAGGAATAGTCTGGATGTTTTTAAAAATTTCTTTCGATTTAGTGCTAATGATTCCAAATATTTAGTAGAAAAAATTACTCCAATATAACTAAAAAATAAGATACAGTAATGAGAAAAACCATATCACCAAGCGAACGACTGGCAATACGTTGAAATTTTTTTCAAATGGTATGCAGAGTATACATACTTCAAGGATTACACTTATATAAATAGAGCAGTATTCATAAACCATTCTTTCAGTCTTGAATCTATTTGTTCCGTGTTCCCGAATGTACAATTTCTAAAATAGGTTCTGAAGTATGCATGACTCTACATTACGTTTATAAGAATGGCTATTTGATGGTAAGTAAAGAAACACATACATAATAACAATAAAAAAAATTTATTTAAACTTTCAGTGTATCAACAAAAATTGCTTCACTCATTTCGTAATCTTTGACAAAGACATCTTCGTTTGCAGATAATAGAGATGGCGTTAATGCCATAGTTATATAACTTGCAGTTAATTATCTACTTCTATCAATTCCTCTGAATTTTCAATTTGAAGTTGATGAATTGCTGGTGAATCATAATATCCAATCGCTCTCTTTTTTTTGATAATTCTTTTTCTGCCATAAAATTACTCAAGATTTGGGAAAAATCCAGCGGTCTATTTAAAATATAAGTTGCGTTATTTAGTATCGTTTCCTTTTGCAGATCTTCCAAATTCCTTTGACCTTCTCTGTGTTATTACATTTCAAATTCAATTCCTAAAGTGAGAAGAATTTATTGTTCAACAAAAAATTAAATAGAGAAATTTATGTTTTAGATTCTCATAATTAAGGTCGAGTGGAAGCATAGTGCGAAGCAGTTTGAAGAGAAATGCTTTTTTTTTCCTAATTGTTGCGCAACTCTTGATGGGAAGCCTGTAGTTATGAAAGCACCATCTCATAGTGGCAGTACATATTTCAATTATAAAAGAACACGTAGCATAGTTCTGATGGCTCTAGCAGATGCTGATTATAGTATAAGTTGATGGAATCAATGGAAGATACTCAGACAGAAGTATTTTTAACCGCGGCACACGCATTGGCTCTGAAAAACAATTGCTTAAAAATACTCGATCCATGTTCTTTACCTAATTCAGTAGTTACTGCGCCCTATGTTACGTAGCCGATGCCACTTTTGTAATGAAAACCTATGTTATGAAATTATACGGTAACAAAAACTTACCCGGATGTCAAGGAGTATTCAATTACGTACTATCTCTAGCTAGGAGAATTGTTAAAAACGCGTTTGGAATATTATATGCGAGTTTTGCGAAAGGCTAAAGAGTTAGATGCTGAAAAAACGAAAGAATTTGTATTATCAGCTTGCGCTTTACACAACTTTATGCTTAATAAGATCGAATCGAGATGTTTATATGCATGTCCTTCAGACCTTGATAGGACTGAAAGCGAGGGCACCAGGAACCTGGCGGCAAGAATCAACAAGCTCTCAATTGTAATCTTTTTCATTGGAAAGTGCACATAATTTAAACTCATTAAATGCTGAAGAAGTCAGGCAAACTTTTGGAAATTATTTTCTTGAGGAAGGTAAATTGACATGGAAAAATTCAAATATAATAATGTTTTTATTTATAACAAAATAAAGAGAACCTACCAGATTATTTGTTAATGAAGTTGTTGCAACTTTATAGTTATAATATTACCATTTGGGATTGGAAACTTCCTTTGCACCTGACTCCACTTTTCTCTTCCAATACTTTTCGATTTGCGTCATTAAAAGTTACTCTTAAATTTTACCACTTAATCTATATTTCTTCTGGTGCTTTTTCGATCATTTCCGAAATTGCCTACAGTGAATCACCTTTTTTATTTCGGTCCATATACTCCTCCAAATTTTTATTCCATAAATGCGGACGTTGCTTTATGTCTGTAATTATTTTTGTTATTTCTTCACTGCTCCAGGAACACTCCCGCTTCCTGACTCGTTTTTTCGCTGCCTTTGTTATATCTGCCATTTTATTGAAATAACTGAAATTTAATCAAGCAAATCATAAAGTAATACTTTTATTTACTCTTGGAAATTTGATTAACTTTACTGTTTTTTTTTCACTTGCTGAAACAAATATGACAAGAAATTATTTAAAAGTCATGCATCTGGCCGCATCTGCATACTTTGAAAATTTACTGGGGCCAGATTGGCAGACTATCTTCAAACTGTAGCCAGATAGAAAAAGTACTTGTTTATACATGAGGCAGACGTCTGGCAATTTTTGAATGCCAGAAATTATGGGCAGTATTTAGCAACAGTAATTACACGCATCTGCCTACGAAAATTATCAGATATCTGGTATCTTGCCAGATTATGTAAAAGCATCTTTACTTTAGCCAAAATCTTCACTTTAATAAGCCACAATATATGTTGTGGAACAGTTCTACTAAAAAATAATCATAATATCTCAACTATTTTGCTTCATTTTTGAAGTGGGCGAACTATTTTGCTTTGTTTGTATTTTTGGTTTCTAACAAATTTTGTTGTAAGGTATGATTTATTGTTGTTTATTTTAATAATCATTAAAAGGTACTTCTGTATAATAAGCTGAGAATTGAGTGCAATATTTTATCTTCATTATTCCAGAAAAGACAATATTATATACATATATTATATGTATAATATTACATTAGGGTAGTATAATGTGTACGAGTATATGAAAATATAATAAATATAATATATATAAATAATTAATTGAAAATGTAGTTTTATTTCATTACACTAATGATTTATTTACTACATATTTTCTGCTCCTTTTCTTAATAGTGAGATGTACAAATACTCAAAACTGCATTTATCAGAAAATATTTACCGGTTTTCTTAAGTTCATGGCCATTCGATTTTACACACGTTGTCTTTCTTGCAATTTATGAATGCGGTCCCAGAAAACCGTTTGTCCTTTGAGCCAAACCATTCATCGAGCCATTTTTCGAGTTCTTCAAAAATTTGCAAAGTGCTGTTCAGCCAACGTGTGCTCCATTGATGTGAAAAGATGACAATCGAACGGAGCCAGGTCTGGAGAGTACGGCGGTAGCGATAATATGTTTCATCTACGATCAGTATTAACTATTTCACTAGGTTTCAGATGTTTATAATATACCACACCAATGTGGTCCCACCAAACTCAGAGCATTGGCTTCTTTCCGAAGCGATTGGGCCTTGAAGTCGAAGGACCAGCTCGGCAAAGCGATAACCACAATTTTTACGCTTTGGATTTCCTAAAATAAATCCATTTTTCATCGCCCGTAACAATCCGATGACTTCCTTTCGTACCATTGTAGCAACATTTCACAAATGGTATATCAATTTTCTATTTATCTGTCATTCAGTTCACGTGGCATCCCTCTTCCCAGTTGTTGCATCTTTCCCATTACTCGCCGCTAACCGTTTCTTGTGCTACATTTAACGATTCTGCCAATTATTTTTGAGTTTGGGTTGGATCTTCGTCTAATAACTCCTGCATTCTCAAATCTGTTTGGTCTGCCCGGACGTTTACTGTCTTTCAAATCAAAATTATTACCTTTAAATTTTCGAAACCACGAAACATGTGAATTTTTATGCTTGGAGCATAAGTCCTTTCCGGCCTTTCTCTTTTGATGAAATAAGAAAACCAATGCATGCCGCAAATACTATTTTTCAGGTACGGAATTCGACATATTCACAGAGCTATAACACTATGACGCTATTATTTAGGCGAAATGAAACTTGTTGGTTTTGAAGCTTACTGACAATAGAATAAAATGCTATATATGTCAAACCATTTTGTTCCATACTTACGGGTAGCGACATCTGTTAGAAAAACTGGTAAGGCGTTTCCGGTACACCTAGTAAACTTCATATATATTTTATGGAATCAATATTCAATTTGGCGTGATATATATAATATGAATTACTGACTATGACCTTGAAAAACCACACATTATCGAGCCCTGTCCCCATATGCAAAAAAAAGAGCAAAGGTAAAACAAGCATGCAATATTGAAGGAAGAACGGAAGACTAAGAGAGAGAGAGACTAGATAAACCCAAACTTTCATCAGTAACTATCCAAACTATATACAAAAACGAACTACAAACCTCATGAAGGAAACTTCAGTAGAAAAAATCCTAGCAACATAAGTTCATTTCTCTAAAAGATGGCATATCTGAAAGAAATATTAAAATGCACACATATAGAATAAGGGCGACCTCATTTCATTGTCAATGTTTGGGTTGGAAGCATCCGTAATCATTTAATAGGACCATTCATTTTGCGACAAGTACATCAATCGTATTTGGTGTAAAATCAATCATATTTGCTATTAGTTTTGCGTCAATTTAATATTTTATTGATTTAATGCTTATTTTCTAAAATCGAGAAAATCTGATATATATAAGGACTTTCATAAAATGAATCAAAATATTTTACTGAATTTAAAAATTAAAAATTTCCAGAATCAAATCTTGTTTTACTAAATTTTTACTGAAATTATTATTAATAGTAGTAAAAAATTTCCTCAATCAATTTTTTTGTTATTAAATTTTTAATGGAATTAAATGAAACTTTATTAATATTAGTACACAATTCCCACAATCAATTCTATTTTTTGCTAAAATTAGTCAAATATTTATAGTTCTTATATACGTTGCATTGATTATATATGTATGTATATTATATATATTCGATTGAATGATATAAATTTTTATTTATACTAAATGTATCTTACAATTTGCTACAAAATAACAGAAATTGATTGATTCAGGGCCAATTATTGTAATAGTTATGTATTTATATACCTATTATAGCAGGTATGTAAATTCGAAAGCAATAAGAAAAGTTTTCGATTAAGTTATGTATCATCTTATTACTTTTCAATAAAACTTCTCAATTTTTATGCTATTGCTAAAGTCTTATTTTTAAAATAGTTAAATGTCACTTTAAATTCTAAACGTTAGCCAAAAGGTCAACAATTTTTTAAAAAGAAAGAGAAATAGAACAATACTTTATGATGTACATGTCTTTATTTTAAATATTAAAGTTCATTTCAAATTACGTTTTTTAAAATATGTTCTACATCTTCATCTGGAAGATTTTAGCGCACTATACGCTTGAGGTTAATTAAATCTAAGTATATTTTTACAAGTTACATGTTCTGTTTTCTTTAATAGAAAATAGCAATTAAAATGCTCTTCTTTTTCACCAATTCCAATATTGTTTACAATATGTGATGAAATAACATAGTCATTTGCATGAGAAGTACATATCTTTTAATAAAGCATAGTAATCTTTCTGAGATAAAAGCCAATTTTCCTCCTTTATTAAAACATATTTACAATTGTTAGAAAATGTTAAAGGCAAATGATTAAATTTAAAGCAAATGATTAAATTTAAAAGCATTTTTGCTATTGATTGAAGATAAATTTTTTCCAGATGCAATCGCATGTATAATTTGCTATTTCGCGGTTTTTCGATTCAAAACGTCCGCACAAAATAAATCTGAATGGGCCAGACTTTTATATTATATTGTGATAGTGGACAAGTAAATTATGCTTTGGTTTAAGACTATTTTTAAATGTGTGTACATTTTGGAACGTTTTGATATGCATTCTTCCAGGAAAAAAAAGATTTTAGTCCCAGAAAATGACATGGAATGCAAAAGATCAATAAGGGTCTCAAGTAAACAAATATACAGGGTGTGATTCGTAAAGAAGTGTTCCAATATGTACCAACTGATTTCCCGCGTTCACGATGAGCACTTTTTTTCGTAAAATACCTCTTTCACTCCCTTTTTTTAATGGCTGAAATATTTTCGCGTGTAGCAGGAATATGAGCTCGAATATAAAACGTAATAAGTTCCTAATTTCCTTAATAAGAATATTGTGTGCAAAAAATGCACCCTTAAGATATCTCTCAAATAAAAAAAAAGAACCACGCCAATATCTTTAGTCCGTGAAAAATTATTAACAGTTTTGTGGAGTCACTAAAATATTCAATTGAAAAAAAAAAATCTGCCAATAAGCTTAAGCGCGAAATCTCTTACGTGATTTCTTGTATTTTTGTATTTCAAAGCTCAGACGGTCGTTCAAGTATTAATATAGAAAGTGTCCAAAGTGTTCGTATGGAGAATGCGGCTATTAGAAAATCGCTCTGTCCAAATTCTTTGCGCCTGTGCCGTATTTCGGTGGACTTTTCCATAAATAAGAAACATTTCAACAAATTCTTCGTTTGTAAGATGATGCATATTGGCATACTTAAATAATTCTAAACAAATAAAACTATCCAATGAAGTCAAAATCCGTAAGTTAAATTCAATATAAGAAAGTCAAAGTCCAAAGTTAAATATTCAAACAAGTAAATATCCACAAATCCAAATATCTAAACAGCACAGAGAAAAATCACCAACCGCTCGTAATAAGATCCAAATGCAAGTGAGGAGTTGCTTTATTTTCTGCAGTTCTGGTCGGAACAGGAGTGAGAATGTGCACTCGTCAAAATGCGGGTCACTTTGAACATCTTTTACATGAATACTTAAACGACCATCTGAGCTAAATTCTGAGCTTCGAAACACAAGAAATATCGTAAAAGGGTTAAGTTTAATGGCAGACATTTTTTCAAATTGAGTATTCTAGTAACTCCACAAAAATTTGTGGCTGCATTAAATCGCCTTGACTTAAATCTTTGATAAGCAAATATTCGGTACCGAAGTTTCCCAATAATTTTAATGGAAAAAACTTTTTTTAATGCGGTGTCATCACCAGAAGATAAGATTTTCTATATGTCATATGATTTGCACTATTAAGTCCACAAATGAATTTCAAAATAATGCTTTCAATATCATATTCAATTTCGACCGGAGAATTTAATTCAAATGCATTTATTTTAGTACTTTGTTCACTTGGATTACTGCTTACTACGTTTAATTCGGAACCCTTTTTTATTAAATTAACATCAGCTTTATTTAATTCATTAGTATTTTTGTGACATCTCAGCAAGTACCTTTTATATTTGTAAAGTGCTGAAGACTGTTATTTTGAATGCAAGTATATATGTATGTTGTTGATAGGTATCATATGTTTATATCAAAAGTAAACAAATCGCCGGTTTCTAAATTACCGTGACAAATAATATAAGCATATATTTTCGGAATTCCATACAACATTAATTATATACATATATATGTATGCAATGTTTATAACATAGTAAAATACAATTATTATGACATTCTGTTTAGTTTTAATATCAAGCTGGCCAAAGTTGGAAGAATAGTTATACCGGAAATTCAAAAAAAAAAATACTCGTAAATTTGAATTAACTACCACACCAAATGCAGTTGTGAGTAAAGTAGAAAATAATTTTCTTTTATACATATATGTAAGGTAAGACTTTATTTTAATTTTAAGTGAAAAAGTTTTTTTTATCTTTAACTATGCCAACCTTTAGTTATCAAAAAACAACTTATGATGTACATTTAATTTGTTTCACTTTGCTATGTCTAAAATACAGACATACGAGAGGTACAAAATATTCAAAGACGGCCAGAAAGTGGCCGAAGAGTTGCCTCTTTTAGGACGCCCATCGACATCAAATACTGAAGAAAACGTGGCCAAAATGAAGAAAATGGTGCTTGAAGACTATCGTGTAACTAACGTGCACGATCTCCCGGATCAAAACGTGACCCAATATTGACGACGATGTGTCTATGCACCTATTTTTAATGCCGCCACACATGAAATTTTGTTCAAAACACAAACTCGTTGTTCAAAAGTTTTATCAATTAATTAAAAGAGTTATTTTAACATATTTTGAAAATGACAAGTTTAGACATTATAATTTCACGATTTGCCTTTCGCAAATCTTGATTAGTTGTAGTCTATTGTATTAGTCGCTTTATATAACAAAAAGTTAGGGAAGATGTTACGTGGTCGGTACTATATAGATCACTTTGCGTTATCAAAAACTACTTCAAACAAAAATTTGCTGCTAATGCCCTAAATAATTGGGTATGACCAAATGAGGTAGTCGGTGAAGTTTCCCCATAAAGGAGCAAGGGTTTTGGAAAAACTCACCTTGTATTCAATCAAGAACTCGAATATCGATATTTTTATATCTCATATCAGCAAAAACTTCATTCTCCCTTGTAGTTGTGCATAAGCAGAAAGAGCTTTACGAAAATAGCGGCCGATTTTATTATTCTAAGGTGGTAATCTTCATGTTTAAATTATCTTAGCCTGAGCCATGATAAACTCGATTCAGTCTACACTAAAGGTGTCTAGTGCTCTCGATCGTGGCGTTCTCGACACGTTTCACAATCGTGTCGACACCTCCGAAATTTTTCCGTTTCATCATTATTGATATTGGCTCTGTAAAAATCACCCTCATTATGTCACTAATGCATATTAAGCAACTATTTATTAACCGCTCTCTGATTCTGGCCTTTATTTAGTCAGCGGTGTCAAAAATAACCTTGGCCGAGTCTGATATTTTCATCTAATCTTATTAATTCTGTCATTAGCGACTATGTTCTTTCCATGCTTATTATCTTGCTATCTCTTCTTGGATTTCCGAACATTAAGAATCTCTCTACAAGGTATACCTTGACCGCATGCAATATGGTATAGGCTAATTTTCAACCTGATTCCTTATTATAAACCCGTGGAAGAATTTTTAGAAGCACAAATGCACGGACAAGGACATTTTCAGAAGTACAAACCAAATCTAGCCCGTATAGCGAAATTACTCTGGCATATAAGAGCATGTCATATATTTGTTGTTAGTTTCAATCTTCTTACAGGTTAAGTATTATCTTTAAAAAACTCCTACTGTAGCCTCATTGAAGATATTGAACGAATAATCGTTCTCAGTGATATCAGTGTTTTAAAGTATGATTCATAAATTAAGCAATAATTAAGTGTACTCCAACTCAGTTAAAAGTACAATTGCTGAAAATTTAAATTTTCACATTATCCTATTAATTGAAATAAAAGCATCAATTTCCATAAAAACAAGTCCATTCGGCGTCCGCTCTTCATTTATTCTTCAAATTAAAAGGGCTTAAAGTGCAATGAAAATCACCTTGTGTTGCACTAAAAATACAATTTCATTGCAGAATGAAACACGTACCAAACCAACCCGCTCAATTCTCATTTCCATCAACGCATCTAGGGTTTCACTTCATTAAAGAACGCTCGTGGCGTCGCATTAAAATTCAATTTGCAATGGCCGGATGACCTTTGTGCTTTTAGTACGAATTTTTAATTTCCATCCGATATTCAAAGTAAAAATGTTAATTTTTAAAACGCCGCCAACATTGAATGCGACGACTACAAAGTGTTGGAATATTTTCGCACCTACATTCTCTCCCAATTTTACCAAAAGGTTCTTGTTTTTCTTTTTAAATCATTAATTTAAGTGCAAACGTACAGAATTGTCGAAACTTAGTAATTAGTTTGAAATGAGAAATTGCTTACACTTTATTGCAAACTTAATTTTGTCCGTGAAATGGAAATTTTAATCTCATCTTTCAGTTGGGCAGTAGAATTATAGTGTTGCTTAAAACGATAAAAAAGTTGAAGCAATATTGTTACTGGTCCAATCGTGAGATAATGGATGCTTTACGAAACTCTTTTCTGAAATTGTTAGTTGGCTCGATAATTTGACGGGATATTTTCAGCCATCCACTTCATTTGGGGCTGCTGGTTACGGGCAATGATTCGCAGGATCATACGCCCATGCGGCACTATGCCACGCCAAACATGCCCAGCTGCGTTTTTAAACGTTTTTGCATAAATACCAAATACCATATATGAATGGAGTAAATAAGAGCCTTTATCAGCGTACTTTGCAGAATGGTTTCCAATAAAATGTTATCTTCGCACACAGCGTATATCACACGTCTTGCTGTTTTCGGGACGCTCGTCCTGTTTGCGCAATATATCAGAATATGGATATGTTCGTGAAATATTTAAAGAGTTCCCTTTTATATGCACACCCGCATAAATACTTAACGAACATGACGGCGCCATAAATATTTCATTATTATTGCTCTGTTTGCATAAGCGCTCGAAATAATAAAATGCCAAAAATTTCGCAGCAGTGAAAAATGCAAAAAGCCACTCTTAGTAAACCTCATGTCGGATTAAATGAGCCCATTGACAAATAAGCAACCTGGGCTACTTCATTGTTGAATGCAACTAGCGAACTGCTGTAAATAATTCAGAATTTAAATTTACGCGGTCTTTTTTCATGAAATTCAAATAGAATTTTCGGTAACAGCTACTGCCAGATAGACCTTAGCATGAGAATGAATTAGATTTGTTGCAACCGATACTATTATGATAGTTTATTAACAATAGAATAATTAATTCTGCAATTCTACCCGTAATTAACTATTGCAGGATTACCTGTTTATCACAGAGATATCATAAAAAGTGTATGAATATTTTTACAAACTGAATGACAAGAGGAACTAACATCCTCTAAGGCGCAAGATGAAGTAAGTAGCATTTCGTTTTTAAATATTTACCTAATACAATTTAAAAATTGCTTCGAATTAAAGTCCTCAGAATGTGATTATATCGCCTTTCAAGTTGTTCAACAGGTACTCTTCTTACTAACTGCAGCCTAATTTCTCAGGTTTTGAAGGAGTAATCTATCTATCTAAAAATTTTTAAATCATTTTGTATTTTTCAAAACCACCAATGTAAAGATGAAAATAAAATATAGTATAAAAATAATACTAGGAAGGTTAAGTGAATATGATATGATACCGTTCGAAGAGGTAAATATGCGGTAATAGCTGATATTTACAAAGTTTTTTTCCATATATCCCCTGAGGATCGAAATGTCCATAGATTTTTTTTGGATTCTTTCAGCCCATATTGGTTTCTTTTAATCTTCCTAGGGGTTAAAATGTATCCCCTTTCTTCTGGAGCTATTTTTAAAGTATATCTAGCAAGAGTGTATTTACGGTTTTCTGAGATTACAGATTGTTGAAGAAATTATTCTATATGGATGACCTGGTTTTGAATGTGTAAATCTTCTTGTGTTATACTTAAGGAGGTGCACATGAACATCAGAAAATGGAACTCAAATAGCCCTGAATTTCAGATGAATTTTAGGGAACGAAACAACAGCCCGCCAGAAATCCAAAAGATGCTTGGAGTAATGTGAAATGTGATGTCACAGATGAGTTAGCCATGAGCTAATGAATTTTTCGGAAATTGTGACGAAGCGCTTCCTGCAGAAAATTATAGCCAAAAGTGTCGACCCTTTCGGTATACTAGCGCCCTTTGTTATTAAGCCCAATATACTGTTCGAAACGGCTTGGCTGTTGCAGCTGCCTTGCAATTCTCCCTTACCTAGCGAAATTATGTTCATTACCTTAAATCTTTTAGCCTCAAAGAAGGATCCAACCTGGGTTTTTTGTACTCTAGAGAGTGCATTTTTCCCCTCAAAGAAAATAATGATCAGTTACTCTACCCAAATTGAAGCTCACAGCCACTCTTCTGGCTGCTTTGAGTCGCATATCTTGTGGAAAATGTAAGTCTAAACTTGGAGGTTGTAGTGTTATGGAGTGGTTCTAAAATTGCTTTGTATTGAATTTGGGCAGATCTCAGATGAAGGAATGGAAACACTGTCCGGGAGAAAAGAATCCAATGGGTTTTTTGCCTTGAGAAAATATGGAAAAATTCCTTGCGGCGGAGGAAATATGGGTTTATGGCACTGATTGTCTGTTACGAGACTATTGCAAGCCAACCGACAGAGTTACTTATATGAAAGAACAGAACTTCAATAACGTAGTTTTCTTGCTTGAACTATAATTACTGATACATGCGATTCGGACGAATTACTACTACAGCTTTTATTCGACGTGGCTAAATTTAATATTTATTATACTAGAGTTGTTCAGCTGAAATAAGAGCTTTAGATGCTGGAAAGCCCTTAATGTCTTCATCTTCTATCCTAGTTTACGTCCTTATCTGGATGAGAAGAGAATCACGAGACTTTGCAGCTGTTTTCAAAATGTTCCCGGTAGTGTTGGAGATATCTTTCCTATAATTTTATCTAACGCCGCTTTCTAACAAAACTAATTATTTCTAACGTCCATGTTAGAACGCTGCATGGGTGAGTTTTGCAGTTTTGGTATGTCTATGAGAAAGATTATGGATACCGAAGGGACGGACAATTATAAAAAATTAAAGCATTTGCAAACCTGTGGAGTCTGCCGCCGTTTATTTGCCCCCCTGTCTAAAGCACGCATTGTGTTTTCGAGACCATTTGGAACTTGCGATAATTCGCCGACCCGCAGTACGTGAAAAAGTTACCTGAAGATAAGATTTCCCGGAAGGTATATATTTTATAATTCATTCATTCACATTAAGATTACCGAAAGCTTAAATACGGAAAGCTGTTTATTAGCAATTCGAAGCTTCATAGTTCGAGGAGAATGATAATTTCTGACAATGCCCATACCTTTAAATGTGCTGCACGATACTTTTAAATGTTGGGAATTATAGAATCATCAGAAGAATTCCAGGGTTTTTTTACGAATCGGCACATACCCTAGAAGTTTATAGTGGTGCACACCATTTGGTAGGGCGGATTAATAAGAAGTATCAAAAATATTCTTTAGGTGGTGATATGTAGATCTCTGCTCTCTATGGAAAAATTTGCGAGCGGTCCCGACGAAAGATGAAGCTTTGATTAACGAGCATATATCAATGAAGATTCGCTTAATTTAAATCATTTATCGCCTTCTAAGCTTTTAATTAAATTGAGTTTCAGGTTTATGTTATAGTCTATTGGCGTTAATTTATTATATTAAAAAGGTGTTTGCTATATTTTGGGGGGAAAAGTGGCTTCGTTCGAGTTGGCCTTATTTATGTAGAGCTTTGTTATTGCTAATATCATAATGATCATATCTTTTAATAATCATGTTATGTCACAAAACAAATAATAGATAATTTCAATACTTTTTTTTCAATTGCTTCCTATAACAATCTACAATAATATATTAATATAGCTATATGATTTATGACTCTCTATGACCAGAGAATTTTGGAAAAAAATATTAATAAACTTTTATTTAATTATTACTAGCTGATTTACAAGGGATGTGAATGAATTTTTTACATACTGTATTTGTCATTGATCAAAACAATTAGTAATCGGAACAAGCATTATCTGGTCGTGGTGGAAAATAACTTTTAGTTGATACGCCCCCAATTTCTTTGCTTATGCATGAGTAATTCCAATGGCCTTAAAACATCTGGAAATCGTTAATAGTAAGAAGTTTTTTCGAGTCTAAATAATAAGTCCCTAGAGTCCAACAAGTCCTCGACCATTCAGTAGGCACCTAAAAGGATCAGTTTAGGACCTATTTACATCAATATTAGACCCTATTATACATTTAATACGTACCGTTTGTTTCCATTTAAACAACAACTTACATTCTAATTAGGTTAGATTTTAGAACTTAGTAGGACCTTTAGCTCCTTTCTGTAGAAGTTATTTTGTATGTATTTTTTCGTCTTTTAAAGATCATAATGAAATCCACCTCTTTTTCCTGGCTGCCGACGAAAGTTATTTTTTTAATTGAATTTATATTATGATTTATTGAAAAAGCTTCTTTGTTATTTTAAATTGCATTGCAATTGTAATTGTAAGAAACCCTTTTTTTCTGATATTATGATATTTTAAAATCAAAATTCTGAAAGCGGACCTTTTTCAAAAATCCATTATGCTCTAAAAATTCAGTGTATTCAAAGATTATTTTACCTTCACCAATTACAACATCAATTCCTTAAGTAATAAAATAAAATCGCTTAGCTTTAACATACTGATTCTAATATGTGACCATTTCGAAAACCTATTCAGTCTCAGATGTTTCCTAAATAAATTAAAATCGAATAAATGGGGAAATTCAAGCTCCGTCAGCCATGCGATACAACAAAACTATTTTTCGGGAAATCATTTTATTCAGGTCAAATTGCACGGAAAAGAGCTGTCAGAGGTAAATCAGTGCCAAACGATCGATGACTCAATTCTTGAAAGTCACTTTAAAAATATGTTGTATACTCGTATGTAGGTATACCCAGGTGTACTCAATGAATACGTTTTTCACAAATTGGTTAACTTCCTTTATTTGGCGTGTCATTCCGCACATAGCATACTCATTGTCGATTTATTAACGTCCTAAAAATATTTCAAAATCTTTGATGACCTGATATTTGTAAAACTTAATGCGAATTATCTAAAGAAAATTACTAACTATGCGAACTTCGATAAATACCCTTAGGATAGTTTTTATCCTAGGTATAATGTTATGTGCTTCCTGAAATACAAGACAAAACTACTTTTTGTTTTTAAATACCTATTAGTATAATAAGTAATGCCGTCAAATAAAAATAAATGTGAAAATGTGTTCAGGAAATAAGTAAGCAGGGTTTGTATAGAAACAATTTATTTTTAATAAAACGTTAAATTTAAATTTGTGTTTCACGAAAAGGCAAGCAATATGGCATCTTGCATTTAAATCGATTTTTGCAAATTTTGGAAAACACAATATTGTTATTATTTTGATTATAGTAAGCTTTTTTCATGTTAAGATATGTGCAAATATTTAAGTCAGTTATAGTTATTACTCCCCATACCTCGAGTGATTTAAATTTAACCCAATACATTTTACATATTTGAATATGAAAATAAATTTTGCGTTACATAGTAATTAAATAATTGAATTGAATTAAAGTTAAATTTGGTAATAGTTGTTCAATAGTTACTTCACAATTTCTTACCCGTAAAAAGATTTCCTATTAATTCGGGATCCCATTAATTTCTAGAGAAGTGATTCAAAATTTGAGAATATTTTATTGCATATTTCGATTGAAAACTGCAGGTTATTTTAGATAATTTTCAAAATATGACCTCACTATATATTGCTGCCTGTTTTCCTCAAGAATTAATTAATTGTTTAATATATTCCTCTAAACATGCATGTGTCGAAAGTTCTAACTTATACTAGGCTGTTCAATAAATTTGTTCTTCCAAAACAGGTGGCGCTATTAGGTTCGTTGCTTTATTTTTTCTAAAAATGATACCACTTTTTTATGAACACGTGTAAAATTTCACGTAGATCTGCCAACTCAATGGTGTATTTGTAGCTTTTCAGAGTTGAAGTGGCATAGTACTTTTGTATAAGGTAAAAAGTGAATATCGTGCGGTAAAAAAAGTAATAATAATCTAAACGTACTTACCTGGAATACAAGGGGCATTCGTAACAAAAAAATTAAACTTTTTGAATTTTTATCACGAAACAAGATCGATGTTGCTTTATTGACCGAAACCTGGCTGAAACATACTGACTCTCTCAGTCACCTTGATTATATTTGCTATCGTGTAGACAAATCCACTAGTCGGGGCGGTGGTGATCTTAACTGTCGTAATCAAGCTTAGGGGTGTTATCGTGCAAATTGCTGAGGGGATGTCTTAAACACCTTGCGCAACACCAGAAATTTTGATATCCTCTCTCCGGATGATCCTACATACAATCGAACAAACTCGAGGATGAACACTTCCACACTTGATTTATTTATCAGTAATAATCCAACACTTTTTTTGAAACCAGTTACCGCTAATCAACTTGAATCTGATCATTTGCCTGTGCCAACCACAATCTTATCCTCCGATAAGGTTGCTGATGCCCAACTCAGACAAAATTATACCAAAGCAAACTGGAGCATCTTTAGAAAACTTGTATCTACAAACACCAATCTCTCAAACCGTTCTCTGAAAGATGTCATTCTCAGGGGATGTGGAGAATCTAATTGAAGAGTTCAAAAGTATAATAAAATGTGCTGTAGAATACTCCATCCCTAAATTCAAGGAATGTTCTACACGGAAATATCTAAAAATACCTGGAGATGTCCAATTCCTCATAAACATGCGGGACTTTTATCATAGAAAATGGATTCGTACAAGGCAAGATTATTTCAAACATCAACTAAAACTTATGAACTGCAAAATACGACAACAGATAAAAGTCTTACATAACACAAACTGGACAATCTCCTTTCGAATTTCAATAAATCAGCCAAACCTTAAAATAATCAAAACTAAAAATAAAAGTATTCCTACCTTAAAATCTCAAAATAAAATATATTCTTCCAGGAAAGGAAAAGCAAACTTCTTAGCGGACACCTTTATTAAAAACCACAACACTACCTGCAGTTTCAGAAGTGATATATGCACCGAAAATCAAGTATCCGAGATGTTATCTAACACTATTGACCTCACCCCAAATTTCTCAATAAAACCATGGGATAATTTCAGAGAAATTAAGGCTCTTAAAACTAATAAAGGTTCTGGCTGCGACACTATCCCCAACATAGCGCACAAGTCGCTTCCTAAAAACTTCACCTTAGAAAAAGCTTTCGATTCAGTCTGGCACGATGGCCTTGTCTTCAAACTTGGTAGATTCAAATTCCCCTCATATCTCATTAAAATAATTCAAAGCTTCCTAACAGAAAGGTCTTTTAGTGTCTGTATCGGTACAGAGTTGTCCTCACCTTACAATATACCTGCTGGTGTTCCACCAGGTCCAGTACTAGGGTCTTTGCTGTACAATCTCTATACGTCCGACTTTCCTAGTCTTCCAAGTTTACCTTGGACCCTAGCGCGACGAAAATCGTGAGTGATCTCCAAAATGCTTCAAATATAGTTTTTAAGTACTTTAACGAATGGAAAATTAAAATCAACTCAAGTAAGACCCAAGCAATATTCTTTACTCGTCGAAGGAAACTGAGTTTTTTTCCCTCAACATAATCTTCGCATCAGCTCCTCTTACATTGACTGGTGTGATGAGTTGAAGTATCTAGGAATTATCTTTGATAAAAAATTATTATTTGGAAGACACATACAAGTTGCACTCCAAAAAGAAAATGACTTGATTAAAACGCTTTATCCTTTTTTTATCCGAAAATCGGATTTAAGTGGAAAACAAACTCATCATATATAAGTTCATATTTAGAGCTGTCTTAAGTTATGGTGCTCCTGTCTGGGCTGACGGTGCTGAAACCCATATTAATAAACTCTAAAGGATTCAAAATAAAATATTAAAAATTATGTGCAAATTGCCATGGTTTTTCTCCATACATGAATTACATCTCAAAGCCAACATCGATCTTGTTTCAGTAGAAGTATGTAAACTACTTAGCAATTTTACTCAAAATATATTTATTTCGAAGAATCCTCAAATTTCTAATCTGTTTTTATAAGATAACAAAAAGAATTTTAGTGCAATAGTAAAATAGTAGAAAACAAATATTTTTAAGACGTAGTAAAGGTTTTTCTTTTTTTCATTTATTTAACCTTTCCCTTTCCTCTGTGTAATAGTAAATGCAGATTGTAAAGAACAAGTATGCTAACCACTACACCCATTTTTCAAATGCTTTGTAGCTTGTACAGAGATGCATTTAAAAAATCTGTTAGGCTTCAACTTTAAGGTATGATAGAATAATTGTACGAATCTCATCAAAAATCGATTAAAGACATATTTGGCATTCCCCTTAAATTTATTTTAGATTGATACGAATTGTACGAATATCTTCCTTTTGTTAGTTCTTTTGTAGCAATTGTTAAAATTTTTATTGTTGCTTTAAAGTGAAGTCCACCTTGTACCATACTTAATACTGAATAGTAAGAAAATATTTTTAGCTCAGAAAACTGCACGCTCTTGATGACAGCGATAAAAAAGTAACAAAATAGTGACTTACTGCTAGTGTCCACTTTTAGCTGAGGGATGGTCAATGTCGGAGCGCTGCTGGGAACAATGGATGATGCTTTGATGTCCTGTAAAGAATGTTGAAAAAATGTGAGTGAGAGCGACTTACGATCCGTAAATTATTCATAAAGGCATAATGCTCTATTGTGTTCCTTATAAACTAACTCAAACCGTGCGTATCCAGCAGCAACCGACTGGCCATATCAATCTGTATCCCGAGACCGATAAACGCCAGAAATGAGGAAGTGGAGGCATTACTTTTTATCACATCCGCACGAAAGTACACCCCTAAATATTCATTTGAGTCGCTAATACTTCCACCCATGCGTAACAGTCTCAAAGAGAAAATTACGTGCGCCAGGAAATTACTGCCGCATAACTGCGAGGGCTACGCCACATTGAAAGAAATAAAGTTCTGAGGTTTGAGGGCTGCCAGTCAAGAGCGCCAACGGGCGACCCTATAAAGGGCAGCAGCGTAATTATTTGCCTGTGATATATCTGGTAGGGGAATTTTAATTGAAACATTAAGGTTTATTATGAACGTTAAAGGGCTGCTGAACACATTTTTCCGTTTCTGTCTCCGATAGTTGCTGTGTCCTTTATGCTCGACCCTACAACCTTTATCTCAGAGTCGGCCTTGCCTCTGGCGCTTCCCTGAACGCCCGAAACTCCCCAACTGCAATGACCCGGCCATTGTTCACTCCTACTTCGTGAGGGTTTGCCAACTACACGCTAATAGATAGAGTGTGTACTTTACGTATTTGGTGCAAATAAAGGTATTTAATTTGTTCTGTTGGCTCAGCACATAGCCACGACTAATGCTCTGCTGTAAACAAGTTTCAGCGGAGCATTATTTAATGTGAAATAGTACGATCACTATACTTAATTTTATATAGACGATGAGAAGTTTTATTAATGTCAGATTTGGACATTAAGGTGCTATGTACGATTTAACAATTGAATGGTTATTTTAAATATAGAAACGCTTTTTGCTTTTTTATCTCACTGCCATTGCATGCAGATGACTTCCAAGCTAACGAGACTTAACTTTGCTCACGGGTATTTGAAAAGCAAACGCCGCCGAAAGCATGGTATTGCAAGTCATCCAACACTATGCAGCCGGTGGCCTGTGTCCTTCTACTTTATGTAAACAACAAAATTCGCCTTACGTTAAGAGTTGATCTTCTGAAAATTTATTTACCTTAGCAGGCCTGGGAATTTTCACTGAGTGCATATTTTCGACCTATTTATTTGGACTTTATTACACATACTCTTAAGATGAGCGGTTTTGGTTTCCCAACATTTAGCGAGAGATGTGCCTGTTCGGCGTTTTCTTTATATTTTTAGGAGATACTAAATTATAAATAAATTGCCTATTTCCCTTATTCAGCGTTTATTTATGTATTTTTAGTTTTTGGTATTTTTTTTTTTGTTTTTTTTTTATTTCCGACCTTATAGGTTAGTTGCAGTGGTTCAATTAAGAAACCTTGATGTCACTGGTAAATCCTGTGTAATTCTTAAATTCTAAATACCGCAAAAAAAACCTGTACTATTGTATATTAGTCAAGAAGAACCATCAGTAACATATATTGCTGTTAAAAACTTCTAGAGCCTGTATGGGTACATATTTGAAAATATATTTAATAAAAAAAAAATTACTACAGTAATGGTAATAGAGACGATCTATGTATTAATATGAAGAGTTAGTGTGGGCGGTCGTAATCTCAATTCTACTACTTCCGAGAAATAATATCTTTTTCTGTTATTGTTCATTAAAATTTTATTTGATGGTAATTATAACACAAATTTAATTCGAACAGTGACTTTAATTCTCAACTTAGCTAAAAATTAATATTCTGGTATAAGTGAAGTACCAAAAACAAAGATATTTTCGGATTTAATTTTTGAAATAAATAAGATAAGCTTAGTATCGATAATTTACACTCTTTATTATTATAAAATATATATACCGATATTATAAATGAAACAAAAAAATGGCGGACATCTTTAAAGTCCGCGTATTGCTCAGCGAGGATGGCTTGAGCAAGAATTTGCGTCAAATATGTATATCTTTAATTAGTAAAAATGTCACCTGTACCAAAGTATATTAGTTTGAGTTTGATAACATAAAGAGATAAAAATTTAGAAGTATTTAATTTAACTAATTAAATAATCAGCAGTGTACGTAATAAAGTGCAAAGATTTGAGCTTAATTTATTTTATTTTTTGAATCATAATTAAAAAGCTACATGTACCTCGTATACACCAAGCAGGTATCCGCAACAGGTTATTTAATCAACAGCTTTAGACTATTATCACTCGCGAACTTTGTTCTTATTAATAATAATAATCTTGCTAGTGACAGAACCTCACTCCTCTCTATCAGCACTTAGCCAGAATTAACACATATTTAACAACTGTCATACTCAATTAATAAATATACAATTAATAGAGCCACCTAACAAAAACACATAATTCACATAAATAATGATTTTTCAAAAGAAGTATGATTCAAACTGAGAGATGAGGATGTGGAAAATAGTAAGAAAAGGGGTTACCAGGGAAAGATCCTTATTCTTGGTACTCAGCTGGGTTGGTCCTGATGGGTGGTAACAGACTTCCGACCTCTTTGTTCTTTCTTTCTGCTCTGGTTTTGACCGAGAAAATAGGACCAAAGTCGAGGATGCAAAAAACAAAAAAGGAAGAATTCGAACCAAAAGCGATGAAGGGAGGGAAGTCAATAAACCGTCAATACGAGTATACCATTATATGGCGCATAAAAATAGGGACACTACTCTAACGCAGCAAATTTTATTAAGGGTTCCTTTCGTGCTTCAAATTTTATTATCTGATGCTGTTGATTAAGTTTTTAAGTTGTAGTAGAGATAGGAAGTTTGCATAAGTAAAAAGACAAAACATCTAAGAATAGCGGAATAAGTTTTCTAAATATGCCTGAAAGAAACGCGAGATCACGTTACAATAAAGTACATTAAAAATGCATAAATGTTATAAAAAATGTAATTATATAAAGTCTTTTTGATTTCTTCTTTAAATTTGGCGACTTTTGTATATTTATGAAATACTGCCTCAACATGAGGAAAAGGCAACATTCACGTGGAATTATTCACATTACTGATTATTTATGATCTTTAAAGTAATGATATACAAACCAAATTCCACCTAGGGAATTTGAATATAACAAACCACTATCACTTGCCAGCAACAATTTCTTCCTAATACATGCAGAGCGACATCTGTATTTCAAGCACTTAGTATATAAATAGGGGCAAAACAGGCAATTCTCAATATTGCGACAGTTCGCCAGTGTTATTCTTGTTCTTCAATCCAGTGTCAAGCCAACCAAAGTTACCCTATCCTATTCCGTTAACCTGTCCAGTACATCCTTTTCGCTTGTGGTTTGTCAACCTGGTAAGTAAGAGCATTGCAGCTATTCCATTGGTTATCAAAACATGTTTGTAATAATTATAACATAAAGCATATGTAAAAAATTGCGCGTGGTGCAGCACCGTACACGTGATAAGAATAAAAGATATTAAATGTGGGAGGCAATGTCGTCATCGACCGAGGGGCGGCAAATATGTGGTGCATTTAGACTAAACCTATGAATGGGAGTAAAAACAAATGATTGCACGAAAGGGAGACACGGATAGCTTAAATTGTGTATACATGCAACTACAAGAAAGGCCTTGCACTTTATACATTATTCAGGCAATTGAGAAAATTGGTGGATTCGTTTTTGATTGGTTGATTTATGCTGCATTAGAGAATATAGTAAGGGTTCACTTTTATACAAATTTGGGTTAGCTATTGCTGGCACTAATTGATTTCTCTTTCAGAAAAGAAACAAATATAATTTTATCATTGAACCACTGACTTGAGTTTCTTCTTTATTTAAATTGTATAATTGTTTAGTTATGTTGGTGAACTGTTTTAAATTTTAACTAAAAGAATTTTTAATTGCAACAAAATCTTAATGTTGAACAAGCTTGTTGAAAACCGTAATATATTTGGGTACAATTGCAACTTAAATCGAAATTGTGGTAATTAAAAGTTTGTTTAAACATTTTATTTGAAAATATTGAAACAAAGTATTTAAAGACAAACAACATTAAATATTTATCAATTCGTAGGGACAAAATGTCCAAATTTGGGACAAAATTCCAGAAGAATCATTTTACTAGAGAAACTGCAGATAAACAAACAGTCGTAAGAACTATATAATTAGTAGGAAAATGCAATAAAAATGAAATCTATGGCGAATTCGAATTCCTTGTAGATCTGGCAGCTTTGACCAAAAAAGGTGCAAAAAAGTATCCACCGAAATAGCCGTAATCCTAATTATGCTTGAGCTCAAAGGAAAGGTTTCAATTTAACTCTCACGTATAGACCATCCAAAATTCAATGAAAACTGTAAGACATGGAGATTATTCCAAGATATATTCTATTCACTTGTTGATAAATTCCCTTACGTACCTAGGTGGCAGGTGTCGGATGCCCCATCTCACCCATCTCTCTTTTTTTTCCCCACCCCCTGGGTCTTATTTCCCATGAAACTAACCCTACGTCAACATACGCTCCCTTTTGGCTTCTTGTTGCTTCTAGCGAAGGATCCATTTCACAAAAATGGCAATCCTTGACCGAAATTTCCTCCCCTGCAGTATAGCCCCGACTATGTTGTCCGGGGTTAAGTTGTCGATCCACCTTTCCACTTCGGACCTCTCTGCCCTCCAATAAACTTATTCAAAAAATGTGTGGGAAGCAAAATCCGACAGGGAGTCAGTATACACAGCACGGGATTGCGGTAACTTTCCTATACCACCCGATAAGGAAGTGTCCGTGCCCCGTCGGGGAATCTGCGTCATGTACATAGTAATCCACCTCACCATTTTGATAGTTGACCCAGGTGTCCAGTCGGGGAGCAGTTCACTGTCCTCGCGACTCCCCATTCCAACTCTCCTGCCAGGTTGCTAATGTTCTGACCTGCATTATTCGCTGGGTCTCTCATCCCAGAACAAATTTTTGCTAGTGGCCAAACTGTCGCTCCTTGAATAAGAATTCAATGGGAATGACCCATTGGTCGCGCTCTAACTCATCAAGCGCGTCCCCCACCTCACTGAACACTGATAGGAAATAATGACTCCCGTGCTCGGTGGTCCAAATCGACTACCTCCTGAATAACGGGTACCATCGACCTCACTTTCCAGAAGCCATACTGCACCTCAGAAAGGTTCTCAGCGGCCACAACAGCAGCTTGGAGGTAAGGCTTCGAGAAACTTCTACAGGAGTTTTTCGGCAGTGTCGAGCATATACCACAGTCTGTACGATCCGGGGGACCCTTGATGTTCAGCACAACCCTGGCTGTCTTTCAGCGGGAGGGAAAAATTTTTGCTTTCAGGGAGGTCTGGATGATTCGCCGGTAACA
Source organism: Philonicus albiceps (assembly GCA_963969385.1). Lineage (NCBI taxonomy): Eukaryota > Metazoa > Arthropoda > Insecta > Diptera > Asilidae > Philonicus > Philonicus albiceps. Next base: position 21,724,231 of record OZ017776.1, on the reverse strand, counting down.
CCTTCAGCACCTCTGCTGGAAGCCCATCTGTAGTTGGCGCCTTTCGATTTGGCAGGTTGTGCGAGGCCTTCATAAGCTTCTCCATTGTGAAAAGAAGAGCCTCAAGTGTACCGCCAGCCGCGCGGTTAGGCATCCACGATGGAGCGGATTGTCCTCGCCTCAAGGGGGCGTTCTGAAAGAGTGCAACTAATTTGCAGAGGACAATTCCACACCCCAGTTTTCAGAGATCTTCATTGGGGTGGGGTAGCAGCTGACGTAGGTAACTTCGGCGCTCCTGGCTCAAACGAGGGTCTGCCGCACACTTTCGCGGAGTGCCCTGCGCTTCTCTCCGAAACGTTTGGGATGTTTTTTTAGGGCAGCGAACATCTCCCGGATAATCTTGCTCATCTGAAAGAATACCCTCTCCAGGTTTTCCTCCGTCTCAGTCAGCTTAGTAACTAGCCCGGCTGGTTCCGAAAGAGATCGACAAACATTTTCGGCTCCGCCAATCTTCTCCCCCCCCCACCCGTGCTCCACAGGCGAGCAAACAACCTCTAGTCTTTTTTTGCTTTCTTCGAATAGGCACCGAATCACCATCGATCTGTCTCCAAGGGTTCCATAGATCTTCAGAAGAATCCTCCCCTACATATCTCTTGGCTGATGAGCGCGAGTATCCTCCCGAACCCCTCTCGGGATTACGAAGGCAAGGGTGTTGGATCCAAAATCCCGAGTGGGAACTCCGTTTGAATAACGACGCCGATGGATTCGGTGCCACTATACGGCGGCAAATAACGGAATGGTCCCTACTGCGTATTCGCTGCCGAACCTGGTTTTCGCAGCTATCCTTTAAATTCGTTCAAAAACGAAGATAAAAACGAAACAAAATAGCTTGCCCATCTCAAAAACGCTAGTGGATATGATTGTTTTATTATTAGAAGTGTTTTCATAACTCATCATTTATTTTATTTGAAACTACTTTCTATTTTTAGTCATTTAAAAAAATGTGATTTTTGGATAAAGTAAATTTAAGGCAAGATTCTAAGCGAAGACATTAGAAAAATTATTGTTAATGATTATAAAAAAGGAAAATCTGCATGTCATATATCTGTTTAAACATATCGCAGATTACGATTTGAGATATAATAAAAGTAATAAAAAACAGAATGCGGTAATCAGGAGAATGTGCTCTCAAATGCAAAATTTTTGGGACTCCATAGAGCCAGAAAATTGCTAAAATAATTAAATACTATGCCTGATCGAATTGAAGTAGTGATACAAAATAAAGATAACTCTAAGGTGTGGTAACGATTCAGTTTCCAATATGGGCGAACTATTTGGCTTCGTTTTTTAAGTGGGCGAACTATTTTGCTTCATTTAAATTTTTAGTTTTTGGATAAATTACTGATGTTTTTTTATTAATCATTACAAAGTACAAGTAGCAAGCTTAAAACTGAGTATAATATTTTTTTCTGCATTATCCCAGAAAGAAACAAAATTTGTTGTTTTTTTACAACTACTCAATAAAAAACGGATGGGTAAACAATTTTACATGAAACTAATGAAAATTACTATTTCCATATTATTTCGGTAATCTTACACTTTTCCACTTATTGCTTATACTTCAAAATATCCTTAAAAATCCAAAAATGTGTTCACAATTAAGCTAAACTTCACTCTTAATAGAGAAAATAAACAAGAGAAATCAACAATGTCTCTTTGTTTCGACCACATTACTATTTTCCACATACGGGTATTGCATTTAAACAATACCTTAAAATGCTCCTAAATAAACAAAAATTTCTTTGCAATTAAATTAATTTCTCTTAAAAAAAAGGGGGATCAAAACTTTACTTTAGTTAGCCCAGCATATCTTTTTCCACATATTGTACGTAAACAATACTTCAGAACTCTACTAAAATTCGCAATTGAACTAAGATATTCCCTTAATAATAAGTCAGTCAGGGAAAAAATTGAACATGTTTATTTCAATTAATACTAATAAAAAAAAATTGTACGTAATATGAAGGACTGGGTTTATTTCATGATATACAAAATTAACAATATGAATTGGCGTTTTTCATCAGATTAGAATTTTTTTAAATTAATATTTTTAGTTTTTTACCTATATATAGCTTTTCCCAAAATGACATCGACTTTATATGTTTTTGCGAATTGTAATCAATTTTTTTGTATACTCAATAGAGGTTTTTTTTCGCTGTGTCCGACTATGCAAGTTTCTTGCTAATAATCTAAAGTTTATTGTCCTATTTGAAACGTTTAACTGTAGGTCTTTTATAATCTGCTGTTGTGCAACGATTGTTTTCTTCTTGGCTTATCGAACTATTATTTTATCCTCCCTTTTGATTGTACACTTCTTTCTCCCATGCCTAGGTAAATTTTTCAAAGTTCCAGAATTGTTCGTTCCAAATTTTTTTAATCGCTGTTTTTGAAATTTTAAATTTTGCTGCTGTTGCCCGACATAATTTTCATTCGTCTTAACTTTTAATAATTAATTCTCGCGCTTGAACACTAATTTCTCTCCTTACAGACATTTCGCACAGTTAAAAAATTCCAAAAATAATAAAAGTACTTTCACAATAATTCCAAATTATAAACTTCTGATGCACAATACCTCTTTATTAAACAACTGATGACGAACTTCTAAATGCAGCAACAAAAAAGGGTATATTAGAAACAATAGCAATCCAATAATCATTATTTTGTTCGTGATGCAGCTGTCCTCTCAATTTTTGTAGCCTTTCTAGGATAGGACACTGATTCTCAATAATCTAAAAAAAAGGGGTAGAAACTATGGAAAGAAGCATTAATCCCTTTGGATTGGGGTTCAGGGTAATTTTTTAGAATTTTTTCCAGCTTTCTCAATTGCAGCCGTTAATTTTAGCTTCGTTTTTCCAAAGTGCCAGTAACTAATATTCAAATTCGCCATAGAAAAAGAAGAGTGTAAAATTATATTTCATATATTGTCAACATTTAATTTTTCGTGGTGCGACTGCTTAAGTTAACATAATACACAATCATAAATACATATGCGAGAGTATTGGAGAAAACACGTGTTGAGCAAACTAATATAAACATTTTAGGAAAGTTTATCGTGTGTTATTCTTTATTCGTCCACGAAATTTCCTGTGTTATTAAATCCAAAAGTTTTGCTACGCGAAGATTTCCAAATTTCACTCTGCATAACAGCAGAGCTAGTCGACAGCACCGTACACTCGTCTGTCCCAACACAGCATACGTTGACGAGAACATCGTATGTAAAGTTGATTTTATTAATTATGCAATAAAACTTTTGCTTTATAACTTGATTAGTACTGTATTCTTGTAATAAAAGTAACTTTGAAGACATTTCAGCACTACGAACTTCTGAGTTTAGTATGGGTCGTTAGTTTCCCCCGGAGCATAACGAAACCAACGGGCTTGATTGGAAAATTTTATAATGAATAAAATTAACTTTGCGCATTAAGATTTGTTGTATATTATTGTATTATATGTATTAGCTTTTCAAAGCTGTTGTTAAGTTATGGGCCAAGGTTTCGAAGTTTATGGTAAGATTAATAAAACTGATTCGTTCAGTCTAAGATGCAAGTAAACATCTACAGCGTTGTTGAAGAATTAAACAATGCAATGATGAGCTTCCTATTTTTCAATTTGAATTAGTTGCCGTTAAAAAACAACAATTTGATCAAAAACATTAATCTTCTTTTTCTGATTCATTAATTTCTGAAGTGGAAATTACGAGTCTCGCCCGCCAACATTTTATTATGATATTAATACATTCTTGCATTAAATGTAAATAAAGAGTTGGCATACGTGCGTTTCATTGGAAAGAAATGGTAAGGCAAGGAGTTCCCCTCCGTTTTAATCTTTGATCTATGACATGTACTTCATTGAGTTTTTATGTATAAGGCGAATTTTTTATTTTTGGCGACTAAGAGTTATTTAAGGGTGAAGTCATCCCTTAGATTTTATATCATATTACAATCAAGTGGTTTTTGAGTTTCTCTCTGTAGAACAGTGAGTCCAGTTGTAAAATAATCATTATACTAGTAATGCAAAATGTAATTTATAATTATAATGCATTAGAAATTATTGGTTAAAATAAAAAAAAAATAAGTAGCTTGAGTGATTTTTTAAGGTTTCTGTTTTCCTTTTTGAAGTACGGAATCATTATATATTATTGACCGTAATTTTTATGAAAAAACCGCGGCGAAAGGCCAGTGATTTTTCTTAAAGGTGACAAATAAAAAAACAGGAAACATCATATGACGTTTTCAATCAATGTGTTAAGGCATTGTATGAGGGTATGTTTCGCTATGGTTTTATCTGTGTAGTGGGTGTGGACGAACCCCGGCCTGCAGCACAAGTCTACTAAATGCATACAATTATGTACTTTTACGTGACCCACGCTCAAGTGACAGACTGCAATAAATGTAAAAGTACATACTTTTCCCGCATGTCATATATTAATAAAATCCGTCTATTATACAAAAAAAAACTAAAAGTAAAAAATAGGTTTTCAATTAGGAAATGCTGATATCTATGAACATAGTCAGTCATTCCTATTCGGCAGGGTCATTCATATTTTAGGCATTTTAAATAATTTTATCTAAAATTCAATATTACCTCGTTCGTAACTCTAATTTTTTAAATCATGGACTTTTTTTCTTAAATATCTCTTTTAAATTTATAAGTAAACTATGTCCTCAAGTTGTATTCTATAATCATAAGAACTTCGGTTAGCATTAGTATCTCTGCGGTTATTTGTATGTCATCAATAGAAAACTGTGTGAATGTGCTTTTGCATATGTTATTTCCTGCAATTGTAAAAGGCGTCATTATATCCTTTGTGATGTACCAAACTTAGATCAATTCGAACCTAAAAATAACGCAGTCCAATAGCCTTGGTGACAAAAGCTAATTTAAACATCACAGGCCAACGGCCGAGGTAACGAGAATATACACAAATACCTCATAAACAAACTTTTACTAAGTAAACAAAGCGCGACGTGAAAGAAGCGCATGCTAAGCACTACGCGGGCGACACGCCCCGCCCTAATTAAAAGGCGCGAGTTAGCAACGAATTATGAATAAGCGCGCGACCCACTAAGCGGCGCACGAGAGGAGTCAGGTTACTACGCTAAATAAACCACTCCAGAAGCAGGGCAGCAACGCGGTTCGATTTGGTCAGGTCACCCAAATCAGCTATTACAAAATAGCTAAATGAGCTGACAAAGGGTGAATCGGGTGTTTGTGTAAGGTAGAATTATTAAGTATTGATTTGTTTAGATGTAAGAAAGATTAGTATAAATAGTAAAGCAAAGTCAATAAAGTCAGAGTCTGAAAAACCAACTGGGATTACTCACTTTGGAGCCGTGCTGATAAGCTACTACACCCTCATCAAGTCACTTAGGAGCAGTGCTGTAAAGCAACTCCAAGTCTCTTACTTGCGTATTGGAGCCGTGCTAATAAGCAACTCCAATCCGCATCACCCAGAGCCTAAGCTCCCGAAGCTGCTCCAAGAGGAGTCCTAGCCCTAAGTGGCTGCTTCCTGACTTGTCTCCCGACCGGGATATTGCACCTTCTTAGTGATTAACAAAATCAGTCTTGGTTTTGCAATATTAGTTTTGGTCTTGGTCTCTCTGGTAGAATATTCACGATCGGGACCAACATCATACCTACTGTATCAAGCCCAAGACGATTTTTGACTCGCACGACCGAGACCAATATCAAGACCATGAGAGATTTGAACCCAACCTAAAGATTAAAGGGTCTTTTATCCATTTTTATCAATATAAAAATGATACAAATTGAAAAATTTAAATACAAACATCCACGTCCACATTCAATAAATAAGTTTTAATGAAATCATTTGATAAGACAAAAAAATTGTTCTCATTACATCTAATGACTATTTTCTAAATTCAATACATTGAATTTTAGAAACGTTTAATTAAAACACAAACAACAAAATGTGGTGAAACGAACCCAAGGATAAAACTCATGTGAGGTTATCTTTTAAAATTTGTACGATGAAAATCCGTTCAGAAATTTGCTGAACGTGCGGCGTGGGAAAAGAGTAATTGAAAAATTATGGTTGCAGAATTGCAGATTGGTAGATTTTGGCCGATTTACCTTTAAATTGTGGGAAATGGGGACAATTTAGTGCTTAAGGAAAATTATAAAAGAGAAGAAACAAATGTAAGAGAGCTATACAAAATTAGAACAGTGAAAATCTAGAAGGGGAAAGGGATTTTGCGGAAAATCCTGTCGTAGATTGCAGAGTCTGGTCGGCTGCCGCTATGCGGGTATCAAAAAAAAAAAAATGATTTCTTGGTAATTCCTGGAAGTGATCGGAAAAAGTGAATTTCCTGAGGTAAGTGACTTGTTATCTCAGCTCACAGAAATAAAAAAACTTTTTCATATTTTGATATTCATATGTTAGCATATGACTTCGTTTTGAACATGTCGAAAAAAAGCCGAATTTTCTACGACAAAGATGGTCTAATAAAGGTATGAACTTGTGGCTGAATCGGAGGATTTTGTTTGAAATGGAGATGAGCATTTGCAAATTTGAATGTGCAGAAAGTTGCGAAAGGGAAGGAAAAAATTTTTATTCTTCACCCACTCTGTCGCAAAAAAATCGGACATGAAATTCATGGTATTGAAATCAATTTGGTGCGTCCACGAAAATTCAAACGAGAGGACCATCCGCTAATAAAAGCTTGCATTTTTATCTTTTATTAATTAATAATGAGAATCATGAAATCTCATGGTTCGGCTGAGATTCCTACATCATTTAGGAAAAGAGATCATAATTTTTAAACGGCTAAAACGATTTTCATCAAATATAGTTCGATTAAACCAGTTTTCAAATAAATAAGAAAACCGCATTGAAAAGTCTTCAAACTTATAACACCCGTTTTTTTTTGCATTGGGGTTTAAGGTTGCATTGTAAACAAACATGGGAATATTGAGCGGTCTCCCGTGAACTGCAAGTAATACTTAATTTTACCGGAATGAATTAAGGATATACCTAAACTATTTGCTTTTACAAGTATGCCCTAAGAGTTGAAGAAAAAAAATTGTGTATTGTGAACCCCTCTCCACCGTAATTTCAATTTTTTCACTACTACAGATTTTTCTATGATTCCCACTGTTTAAAAAAATACTGCTTTGCGAAAAATTACTTTAAAATTTTCACCAGCAAACACAATTGACTAGTAAGGACACTTTAAATGCTTTGTTCATTTGTGTTTAGGAAATGGCACTAGCGGCGCAAACATTTAAAGTAGCGCGGTCGGATAGGTCCTAAATTAAAGAGAGAAAAACTGTGTAAAAATTTATTTTTTTTTCATAGTGACCCCTCCTTAATGCGTATAGTCTGAGGCCAATAGATTAAAAGTTTAATTTACCAAATTATAAAACAGAAGAGTCAAATGGGAAATTAATAGGGTATTAAAAAGACGTACATTAATCTAACATCTTAATCTAGCTACTACAAATTGTTCTTAAAGTTTACATAATTAACGTTTTGGTCAGTTAACACATTATTGACTGGAGCAATCATATGACGCCTTTTAATAAACATACGTTGTAGACCGGGGACTTCATATGACGTCGTCCGATATATCAACGTAATTGATTGGGTATTACACAATTTTACTGTGATTGTCGTACATGCACTTTTTGCAACAATTCTAATGGTAGTGACATAAGGGAACATGTCTTAAAGAAAATAATACCGTCAGTTTCTACAAAAATTCCCAAGTCAATAATGTGTTAAGATTAAAATTGAGAGAGTTTTATTCAAAATGTGGTTTGCACCAGTTTGTAATGGAAACGACCGTCATACCTAAATGCACTTTCATATTTTGAGTACCCTTGATATGCCTTGCTCCTGTCTACTTCTGGTAAAGGAAAGAAGTTTTAGAAGTAGAAAATGTTGGCGTATTGGAGCATTTCTTTGCAATGTAAGTCGGCCAGGAATCAGAAACTTCTAATTAATGGAAAAGTATAGACACGTTGATTTCAACGTAGATGCAGTATTGTACTTTGCATAATTAATTCGCTTTATTACCTCACAGTAAAGTTTTACATCACTTCAGCTGCTTTCATTAACTTATAAAATTAGGTTAACCGCTCTGCCTAGTAATTTCAAACGGTTATTAAGGTTATGCACATATAAGTGGAAACGGACGTGGGAATAAGGCCACTCATCTCTGATAAATTCTGAATAAATCCATTAGTTAACGCATTATTGAATTAATGAGAGCATTTGCGTCAATTGCTGATTGATTTACTTAATTAAACAGCTCTATGATACTTGAATCTTGAAATATCAATATGATATATTGCAGTCAGCCGCAAAATTACTCTTTCAATTTAATTTTAATATATAAAATGAACTGGTTTATTTTCAGAATTACAATCTTCCGACTATTTTAGTTACATAATTTGATAATTTTCTTTAAACACCTCATTGCTGCCATCCCATGGCGTTATTGATCAAAGGAATGACTTTGATAAGGACTTCTAAGTTCGCTTAAGAGCGTTAAGTACGCGATGATTGAAATTAAAGTTTTTAGTTTAGGCAGAAAATTAATAGTTACTATAGTATCGCGGATTTTGAATTTCCGCAGGCTACGTAAATTCGATTTTCGATTTTTTTTATGTCATTATGTTGGTACTTATGTCCCTCACTTATGCTGACAAGTTATTACCCTCTGGAGGAAATCTGGGTCGTCGCGGACAGAGTTGAACCTCCTTAGCAATGTTAATGCGATGCAGTTTTTGGTTGAAATTGAGCAATTTTGGCACAAATTTCGCGGCAACTCGTCTCATGCCCAAATCATTGCTAAGAATCGGATGGCACGAGCCAATCGATATGTTTACCATAAGTCTCCAGCAACTTCTCTAACGGTGATTCGACGATTGGCCAATAGTATTTTCTTCACTTCTTCGACGTTGTTGACGTGCTCGGGCGTCCGGCACGCTCTTCGTCGGTCATATCTTCACGGCCCTCTGAGAACATTTTGTACCACCGATCAACGTTGCTTTGGTCCAAGATAGCTTCATCATATGCCAGTCAACAATTTCAAAGCCGAGCTTATCAGCCTAAGTGAGGGACATTAGTACCAATATAACGCTACAAAAAAATCGAAAATCGAATATACGTAGCTCGCGGAAATTCAAAATTAGAATTAGAAATTTTGAACAGACCTCGTATAATAATCTAAATATGCATAAAATTTCAGCGAATTAAACTGTGCATTTTATTTAAAAATCATATATTATTTAGCTTAACAAGTCAAAAGTATCGGTGATGGAATTAATCAACTTTTTCCATATGATAAATTACAAATTTAAAATTTTTACAATGACGCTGCGGTCTTTATGAAAAAATACTTATTTTCTATGATTGCAATTGTGCCTAATATAAACTAACTTTAATTGCAGCAACCTCTCTGAAGTTTAATTAGCGTGTTCAAAATAATTAAATTGATGGCTTGTTTGCTTTTAGCCAAACTAATTTGGGAAAATTCCTCTGCTCTGGGAATTTTTATGGAAATGTGTCCCGTGGCTATTAATGAATTACATTAAACAAACTGAAAGTGTTTTTAGAATATGGAATATAAATATATGTACATTCATTCGTCTATGCATATGGTATACTATCGCAGAGGCTAGAATACTTAATTTGTGTTAATTGTAACGCTTTAATTTATTCATTTAATAAAAATAATAATAGAATGGCGTTTCAAGAATTAAAAGTTCTGAAGATACAACTTTATTCTCGATATCATGCTATCCTATTGGCAAAACAATTTACCAGTATGAGACCGTGAAACCTCAGGATTCGATAATTTTTTTGCATACGTTAAATTATTACGATATTTATCGCTTTAACAGTGCCCCAGAGCTGTTTATATACATATGTAGGTAGGCTGAAGTATGGATGTGTATATATTTCCTGTAGGAAATAGAGTATGATTTCTAAACTTTAGTTTTAGTTAGTCTTTTTTTAATATGAAGACTTTTTATCTCATGTTTGCGCCATTAATGATTATTTTTTTTTTTTAATTTTATTTATTATTATTAGCTTAATAAATCCATTACATATAGTAGATAGCCTATTTTTAGAGTTCAGGATAATCTCCTATACAGATATGATGACTATGTTAGCTAGCTAAAAGTTTGTTTGGTTTGATGTATTAGTTGAGGAAAATAGCTATTGAAAAAACCTCTAATTAATGATTATAGGGTTACAATTATTCTTTCTGAGCAATAATGTAATTTGCTCCGTTTTGCTTTCTATAATTTTACTGATTTGATCTTGCAGTTCCTTCGTCGTAGTTTTTGTATTGGTGTGTGTCAACAGTACATTTTTATCATCAACGAATATTATAGTTGTGAAATATCTACAATGTTGATCTTCTTAATATTGTATTTTAACTCACTTGTTTGTTATAACTTGAAATATGTCTGAGGGATGGAATTTATGAATTTTTTAATCATTTAACCAATGTTTTGATTCGGCAGAAAGATGTACACCGGCATTATCCTGTTGAAAATTCAAACGTTTTATAAGATAGTTTTCCATGAAAGGAATAGGAACCCAAAAATTTTCACCACCAAAAATTCTGCCAATATCCACTCAGTCCATCTGAGTCATTTAAATTAATTTTCTTTTTCCTTATAAAAAATAAAGTTTTGCTACTAATGAACTACTAATACTACTACTCATGTGGTTTTTAGCAAAATATAAGCGCGTATTTTTATGTTGCTGTGGGGAAATTTGGGTGGGTTTATTTTATGTAAGGAATATTCTCCAAAATTTGTTGAACTCTTATGTTCTTTAATTGGGAGTTCTAGTTCCTCTACAATGCTTAGTTTACGAGTATATGGCTTCTTTTTATATAATATTAATAGTGCTTTTTGAGACTTTCGTTTGTCGTGAATGTATTCTTAAACCACAACTATCATTTTTTTCAAGAAAATTTTCCTGGTTTTCCTTGCGATTTCTGTTATAAAGCCAATTTTCTTAAACTCACGGTTTTCTGACTCGATTGTCGTTTTCCCATGGACTTTTCCATGGGGCATGTCAATAATTCTTAAGATATAATAACAATTATATACACTTAAGTGAAACAATAAATAATAAACTCACATGAAATGTCAGTTTAATTAGTTTAATTTAAACTCAAAAACTACAAAAAGTTGGTAACAAATATTCTCAACTAAAAGGAAAATTCTTTTTGAATATGAGACTTAAACGAAAGCATGTTACAGTCATTGGCCTGAAGACTTAACTCCGCCCTTTATGTAAATATATAAAGATTTATAATATATAGTAGTAAAAGATACATATTTTGGGGTCATGTTAGCCTTTTGTAAAAAGGGGGTAACAAAAATCTTTATTATCTTTATAATTATTAAATTTAAAAATAAAACTTAATACAGCGCGAAAATCTTTTATTAATCTATTAACGGCACTACAAGCTAAAATGGTAGCGTGAAGTTTTGCGAATTTCACGAGAAAATAAATTTCGTGCTTTTCTAAAATGGAAAAATTGAAAGTTTTAAAACATTAAAATTTAGGAAAGCAGATGCCAAGGAACGTGATTCAGTAATATATTAAGGACACTACAGACTAACTTTATGTAAAAGGATCCCGTGTAGATTTTCCGACTTTTGCGAAAAAAATTAAAATTATATTTTCCTCTATCTTGTTTTATTTATTTTTTTCTTATTTACAATTAAAATGTTATTTCGAAATGTTTAGATATTTTTTATTTTCTCTGATTTCTATAAAAACAAATTTATTAATATGACAATTTTTCAATCTTAAACAATATTGGGTCGGCGTGTATGCGATATCATTGAAACGTTTTATAGGCCTTATGTGAACTACCTAGGCTAGTTGTTGACTGCTTTTCTATCATCTACTTAATATGTTAAAATTCAAATATTTTTTGTCGGCATAAACCAATAACTTAACATGGCTCTATAAAAAATAATCGAGAGGAGTTAAGTCGCACGTAAGCCAAGATCCTTACGTAAAATTTTCCACGTAGTTGAAAGACAAAGGCCAACAAGTTGAGTTGAACAGCGACGAATCGACATTTCGGCGTCTTCTTCAACACTTCGAGCTACAGCAGCAATATTCTCTTCGGTACGCACATTTCTTTGTCTTATAGATGGTTTTGAATCGAGAAGATTAAAATTAGTGCGAAAATGATCAATAACTGCACGAATTTTTTGCTCACTAAGCCGCTTATGTCGACCGTAATAAAATGGACGAAGTGCTCTATGAACTTCGTGAACAGATTTATTTTTTTCAAAGTAAATTTCAACAATTTGGAAGCGTTGTTTTGGCGTTAAATGATTCATAATGAATTGTCAAACCTTACTGAACAGAAATAGCAACGCAGTAGTTCATTTTCAACTGTCAAACCATAGACAAAAACCGTCGAAAGTTTTCATGCAGCTAAAAGAACACCCATTACTATTCAAAGCAATAATGTATTAACGGTTGTAAAACTAAGCCAGTTATATGGAAACCTGCTGGGTTAAACTCATTGCTTTAAAACTCAATGAAAATTCAACCCTACTAATGATAATACAATAATAATAAATAAAAAATTCAAATTCTTAACATGGCGTAATGACAAATGAATATTTAATCTACTTGTCGGCAGGAGAGGAGAGTAGAGGAGAGGAGAGGATAGGAGAGGAAAGGAGAGGAGAGGAGAGGAGAGTATAATTAGGACAGACACTAAACTTTTACTTGATATAAGTATAACATACAACATACATATATGGACAAATTTCTGACGAAAGTACAGTACGCACAATCATCTGTTTCAAACGCTGCCAACATACGTCACTTAGGTACAGGGGATTCGCACAAAACGTACCTACCTACATGTGACAAGGCCGAACTGGGTTCAGTGCTATAGCTCTGACACGCACACGTCTTATTCAAATTATCAATTTCACCTTTTAGTAAAACATTGTAAACTATATGTCGACACAGCGAGTCGAATTAAAACAAAATGGGACAAATACTAGCTAAAATTAAATAAATAAATTTAGCGGGACAGTATCATTATTTACATCTATTATATTTACCACTATTTTACATTTCTCAAATAAAAAGCTAAGACAGAAATAATGATTTTATCTTATGCTTACTACTTAGGAACAATCTCATCATCAACAAGTGAACTACAAATTTCTGGTTTAGTTTTGAAAAGTACAAGTATAACCAATAAAATAAAAATTGAACAGTAATTGTAAATTTTCAATTAAAACCTATTGATTATCGTTTAACAATTATTTCACAATTTTTTATTTTGGTTATCTAGTTATTTTTATTGGTTATCTGGTGCTTTATCAACATTTATAATTCATCTCAATGACAAATATTATATAAAGTGAAAGATATGTAATGAGATCTTCGACTTCTCATATCAGATCCCAAGACATGTTAAAATAACAATTATTTTTGGAAATGAGCCATGCAATTTTTCTTATTCAAAAATTTCTCTTGGGTTGCCACTTGTATACGGGGTTTTATTTAATCTATTCCTTGTATCCACAGGCTTCCTGCCAGGCTGTATACGTACATATGTATACAAAACAACTGAATTAATCTCTAATTCATTTGTTACCATATGGTTTTCAGAACTCTTTTCACATGAAGCTTCCTTTATATAGCTTATATTATGTTTGTTTTCTTTATATATTATCTACATATGGTTATACTTACTTGTCAAACGTAGCAGAAATATAAAATATTTTTCTTTTTTGTCGGAAAGATTTGTTAAAAATAGATTATTTAAAAAATCGAAAGATAAAGAAAGCTCTTCTGAATAGATGCAAAATGTTTTATTGAGTTAAAATGCCCTTACTTCGAAAAAGTAGTTTAAAGTTTTTATTTATGCCGTTGTTCGCAGGTATGTTAGTTATGCAATCAAAAATTTATAGTAAAGCTAAATTGTTGCATGGGATTCTTAAAATTTCCTCTGTGGGGTACTCGTCGATTTGGGAATCTCCTTTGGCCTCTCCTTTGCTGCCGTCGAATACACCATAAATGTAAATTATACCTGGAATTTTGGAAGGCGGAAGAGTTAGAGTTAGAGTTTTGCACTTGGCTGCTGGAATGCGAAATAGAGAACAGAGCGCATCTAGATCGAATTCTATGGACGGATGAATTACAATTCACCAAGGATGGTACAAAAAGCTTCCAGAAACTTCCATTAAACAAAATCATTTTGGGGTTAATTTATCGGAAAAAGGTTTTCCACGAATAAATTTCCATATTTTTTACATTTTAAAAGACGATAACCAATTTGATAAAAATAAAAAAGAGGTGTATTAATTACGTGAATTTCGTAGAAAATTTCATGAAAAATGTTAATTTTGAGAAAATGAAAACATGATTACCAATTTCGATAGTGCAATGTAGATTTTTCGCGTAAGGTAAATGTCGCTGCATTGAATATATCAAAAGACAAAAATGAAAGAGTGATGTGCATATCATGGAAAATTGAATTTTACCAACCACTATATAACTCTTAAACGAATAAAATACCCTAAAGCTCTCCTCTGCCCCATAGGGTTTTCATATGATATGATAAGTAAAGTATAAATAGCATACAAATAAAAAAAGAAAACCAAAAAATAACTAATAACTAAATAAAAAAAATATATCCTACAGAAAGTGCCATATGGGCTTAATTCCCGAATGCACTGAAAGTAAAAAAGCAATTTAAGAATTAAAGTTGAAAAATGCAGATACTTGTTCATTTTAATTGGCACTTTGTGGCTCGTTATTTAAAATTTCAATGCTACGCTTATTATTTGTCCTAAAAGCTTTGAATTTTGCAACTAATTGTGTGGTAAGCATTTGTATTTCATAAGATGTGAAAAGGTTAGATTTACTCTTAGTTACGTGATTTATGTTGTTGCTTATTATTACTAAATCTTAAATTTGACGATGCAAGGTTGGCTTACCGATTGTTTGTTTGTTTGCTTAACTCTTTGCACTTGAACATTTTTTACACCAAGGTTAATTTATTTACTGCTGTGGCGACTGTACAAAGGGTTAAAGGTAAAAATTCTTCCGGACGGAATATTTAAGGAGGAATAGTAGTACTGAGTAGTATGTGATACATGACCAAAAATTTAAACATATGGCGTAATTTTTTTTATAATCGTCTCTGTAGAACTCAATGCCTCTTTTCCTGTTGCGATCTTTTATATTTACTGCACAATATGCTAATTGCGGGCATTTACACTAGTCGGTTTACAATATTCAAGAATCGTCTCCATCTCCTCAGAACTGGAAAGTGAAAAGTAATTTGAAGTATTTTCATTATATAAGTTGACATTCTCGCATTTCATAATGCCTAGTAATTTTGAGCAATAGTCGTGTAATGCTCAGTAATTTTAGATAACGGTGAAATACCAGTAAAATTACTAATAATGGTAATGTAATTTTTTTAATTATCATTACCAGTAATGGTACTGGTATTTAATTTTTTTGTTTTTTGCAGTTCTTTTAATGGTAATGTTGCAAAGTAATGTAGTATTTTACAATTCTAGTTACCAGTAAAACATTTTTAAGATTACATATAAAACTTGCGCACTTATCAAAACAAGTGTACAATATATGTGACGAATGGCATGATTATTAAGAATGTATCTGACCAGAGGTGTCTTTCGTTTGTTTAAAATAAAGTAAATATATATTCAATAATCATTTATCCCTAATAAATTCAGGGTACGACTTGCACATTGAAAATGCTTTGATAGCCGTTGCGAATACTTTTGAAAAGCAAGCTCAGTAAATCATCATTAATTATAACATCTTCGTCGTTACTGCCGTAATTGCGTTTACTTAAAATTCTCCATTGATCATAATCAGTAATATGGTCGAATCTCCTTCGACCGGAACATTAAACTTTCCGTGGTGAAGGAGCTTGCGTGCATTGATAATCGTCCGAGCTACATATGTCGACGGCTACTGGCAGGGTCTTCCATGTCAACAGGTCAGTCTTGAAGCGTCAGAAGAAGAAGGGTTACCAGAGACACATGGTAGGTAAGGTTAGTTAGGACGTTTATCTGCATGAGGTAACCAGCCTGATTCTGGGAATCCTCTCGCTGAAAAAGCGGTAGGGGTTAAGAATGTGCAGACCCCGGTTCCATGTACTACCGAGGTGGCCGTTCCAAGCTGTTTACTGCACTCCGATGATAGAATGTCGCAAGGCGGACTATTATAGATTGGCACAGTGACTCAGCTAATGGAGAGTCTTATCCTGGAACGGGAAAGGACCGAAAAGCAGCTCGCTGCTACTACGGTTAATCCTGCTCCCAAGGCGAAAGCACCTCCCCTCCAATCGAGGGTCTGTCCAAAATACAGCTCGCTGTTACTACGGTTAATCCTGCTGCCAAGGCAAAAATGCCTCCCCTTTAATCATGGGTCTGTCCAAAATACAGCTCGACCGTAACCAGAATCCAGGACTTGAAACTAAGTACTGGTACAGTAGCAAGAGAGAGAACCCTGGTGACTGCTGCCTTTGCACTCAGCATACATATAGGGTCACTAAAAGTCCTGGAGTCTTTATATATCGACTTCTTCCTATTTAGGTTTTCGGATAGTGAATTTTCATGTTTCCGAAAAATAAAGGAGGAGAATGAATATAACGCAGAGCAGTGAATTAATATGTCTGCTGATTTGAACATTACTTAAATTAACCTGTAACACAGTAGATCAGCCACTGCTATTGTCAGAGGAAGGTTAAGTAAACTGCGGACATCCCACCAGATAATACAGAACTAATACAGAAACTATGAGTATGCGAGTATACAGAAAGCGAGTCTGTTATCTTAGTATGGTCAACTGGGGCAAATAACATTATGAAAACACGGAATGACCATGGGCATGTACGAGTATGTTCGTATCCTACATAATCGAAGCCATGATGTTGAGATAATTTTATAGTGAAGATGTCGTTAGAATCAAAGTATCTTTGAATTAGTTGTATGATTCAATCTGCCCCCTTCAAAAGAACTGTTGAAAATTGTAAGGTTCGTAGAATATAATAACCTGCGCCTGGCAATCGTATATGATGCAAATGACCAATATACCATATGGCGCAGCAATAAGTGTAATGAAAAAAAAAATTATTAGATTTCGTTCTGTTATACGACCTCGTGGTCAACAATGTAGGAAGCGATTCAACACGAACAGGTGACAGGAGGTAATAGACCTATAGAACTAACTGATGGAATGTATTCACCAGAGACAAAATTTGTAGGAAGAGTAGTGGGGAGGAGTTTGAGGGAATAGGTGATTGATTGGCACATAGGTTCCGAAGAAGGTCCGAAAAATTTTTCGTGCATCAAGTGGGTAAGCTGAGTAAGTCACCTTGAACAGATATAGAATTAGATGCGCTGGAATTACTTTTGAAAATCTTTATATAAGCGGCATAAATTAATATCTCAGAGCGTTTAATTATCAACTCCACATCGTTTATGGACAAGATGAAAATTAGTGGACCATGGGTACCTTGAGGGCCGCCAGAGTGACAAGCAAAGCGGTTAGAAATCCCTGAATCAAAACGAAACCTGTCGGTTGTCAATGTACGATTTCATCAAGGAACAATTGTTCATTGCTCGTTGTTTCATTGTATTTTTATTACACAAGTACAAAACATACTGTCATTCAAATGCGTGCATTTTTGTAATCAGTGAACCGATTTTAATGAATGTGGGTGAATGTATCTTTCAAATGCCATCAACGTTCTATAGATGGCGCTATATGTGCTATGATTTAAATTAAAAGTTCGGTTTCTTTTGCAACATACTGTGTACCTATGGGATTGGACGCGTGAGAGATTTGTGAGCAGTTGTACATGTATCAGAAGTTACTAAAGTCGGCGTCGGGCATAGGGGGGGGGGGGGGGGGGGGGACCAGCACCATAGTTTGTTTCTTATGCTGCAGAGGATTCAGAGCTCTTTGTCGTACTAAAAGTGGTAAAAAAGAGCGGGTTTTGATAGATTCGAAAAGGACGCATTGGGATAGGTAATCGAATAGAACGCCGTTACCCAAGTAAAAATTTGCAAAAGCATAAACGCGTCCAAACCTACCTCGAATAGTAAACAAATTGAACCAAATAGTTACAAAAGCTACCGTTTCAGGCATGAAACCTCAAAAATACGCCAATAACAAGCACTGACTTTGAAAATATGTTCAGTATGCTGGTGTGAATGCATCCGTAATAAGCACGGCTGGCAAATTTATGCTCGCAAGAGGCGCGGAATTTCACACCTACAATGGTGTGAAAAAGTTGTCGGAAATTACCTGTTTATTCAAAGTTGCAATGCAATAAAAAACAATTCTCTATGTAATCTATTTATTCATTGATTTTATCATATTGTTGTTTATGCTTAATACTATTATTATACTGAAAAAATGAAATATAGTAGATTTTCGTACTAAGTAAATCATTAAATTAAGCAACTCCAAATAAGACCGTGAAAATGTTTTCGGAAGATAGCTGAAATTAATAGAAATGATACCGATATGTTATAAAAAACTGACAAATATGCTATACTTAATATTTAGTATGATATCCTTTATTCCTTATTACTTCCTTTAAGCGGATTGGTATATATTTAATGAGGTTTTTTGTGCATTCCTCTGAAATTTTACTCTATTCGGTATTAAGGATATCTCGGAGTGCCGGTATTCTTCTGGGCTGTGGATGTTTTCGAATTTGTTTCTCCTAATGAGCCCACAGGTGCTCAATTGGATTCAAATCTGGACTATGCGGCGGTATTTCTATAACATGAGGGCAATTGTACAAATGCTAGTTTCGAACATCCCAAGCTTTATGCATGGGATCATTGTCTTGATAAAAATAAAAATCTTATACACTTAATTTTTGAGCTGACTGTTTTAAATTATTTTGCAAAATTTTCAAATATTCATCTTTGGTCGTAGTAGTGTTTATGTAGACAAGATTTAGTGTCACTTTTTCACAAATTAAATTTGCTTTCATCTGCAAATATAACTTTTTTTTCCAAAATTCGATATCCTTGTCTTTGAATAGTTATAATAGTTGCTGTTAACGTCTTTTCCACTAAAGTCTTTTAGTTTGGAAACCAATTTCGTCGACGTTAGTTAATTATTCCTTAATCCTTACTTTGGATGTTAAAATGGAAGTGGGGTTTAGAGAGTGTGGGTACTGGAATAATTATGAAATATAGTAAGGGTAAAAGGAGGATGATTCCCCAGTATCTCTTGCGGATGATGGGGGATTACCTGAAGGACCGTACCCTCATCTATGATACGGAGGATGGCCCGGAAACGAGGGTCCTGTCGGCGGGGGCGGCCCAAGGCTCCATTTTGGGTCCCGACATATGGAATTATACATATGACGGGATCCTGCGTATGGAGATGCCGGAAGGGTCTTTCCTGGTTGGGTTTGTCGACGACATTGCAGCAGTTATTACCGCCAGAGATGTCGTGGCGGCGCAAATGCGGCTCAACCAGGTGATGCGTCTGGTCGGTCCCTGGTTATGCGACCGTGGACTGGAGTTGGCGTTGGCCAAGACCGAGATCGTCCTTCTGACGAAGAAGCGCATCCCCCTCCTGAGGGAGATGCGGGTGGGAGACATGTCGGTCCAGACGAAGCCCGCGATCAAGTACCTGGAAGTGAGCCTCGATTGTAGGCTCACCTTCTGGGACGAGATCAGGGGCAGGGCGGACAAGGCGGCTGCGATGACGACGGCGCTAAGCAGGGTCATGGCCAACATTGGTAGTGCCAGACCCAGCAAACAGCGTCTATTGCTCCGCACCGCTGAAGCCGTCATGCTCTACGGAGCAGAAGTCTGGGCCGGTGCGATGCGGTGGGAGAAGTACCGCAGGCGTTTGCTTTCGGTACAGCAACGTGCGGCCCTCCGCATCGCGAGCTCCTACCGCACGGTCTCGGAACCGGCGGTGTGGGTGGTCGCGGGGGTCACTCCAATTGACCTCTTGGCCAGGGAGCGACAGGCTGTCCACCAGGAGAAGCCTGTTCTCGGACGGGAGACCCAGCGGGTCGTACGGGCCAGGACCTTGGCGTCCTGGCAGGAAAGGTGGGACGGGGAGTCACGGGGCCGGTGGACAGCCTGGCTTATTCCCCGGCTGGACACCTGGCTGAACCGTCAGCATGGTGAGGTCGATTACTACCTCACCCAGATTCTGACGGGGCACGGGCACTTTCGGGCCTTCCTTTACCGCATAGGGAAGGTACCGAGCCCGTGCTGTGTATACTGTGACTCCCCGTCGGACTCCGCTCTCCACACTTTTGAATGTGCTCGCTGTAGGGCGGAGCGAGACGACGTGGAAATAGTGACTGGCAGCATAACCCCTGATAACGTAGTCGGGGTTATGCTGCAGGGGAGGGACTTCTGGCGATGAATCGCCTTTTTCGTGAAGGGGATCCTTCGCTAGAAAGAACAGGACGCGAGCAGGGAGCACCTGTTGGGGTAGGGGGCCCTGTTGTGGGGGGTATATAGGACTCCACCCCGAAGTAATGTTTCACAGACGGTTCCGGGGTGGAGTTCCTGGGGGAAGGGAGCGTGGTTTTAGCCGGTAGGCCCAGCTTTTGCTGGGGAGTCCGGCACATCGTGCGTAAGAGCATTTCCCCACTCCCATAAAAAAAAAAGAGGAGGATGATGGACAAGAGTAAAAATAAGGTGGTTGTTTTCTCAGTAAGAATAGAATCGAATTGCATGAAAATATCAGGTTAAGCTGACGGCTGTAAAGCTGTTTTTAACATCGTTAATTTGGCTAGGTCCAGAGTCAGGCCAATAATTAGAAATTCTGTGGCTAAGGAGACATCTGTGACATCATCGTCGAGATAATAATAATAATAATAAGGAACTATCTTTAATATTTAGTTCAGATCAGAAAAAATAAGGTATGCCTTAGAAATTACTGATCAGGTTCGAATTTTATAGCATATTACGACCCACCTGAACCTGATCCGGTCTGGATTACTGTAGGACTACCGCCCAGGAAGTGCTAGAAATGCAGAAAAGAAACTAAATTACACTTTAAATTACCGAAAGCGTTGATTATTACATGGCAATTTCTGATTTATTTTGTTTGTTATTTCACATTTTATTTCGACTTTACTTAATATTTTAACTACATGCGATCGAAGAAATTCAGGCTTTTTGACTTGGAGATCCAATCTGTATTTACAAAGATTTATTGAAATGAGAGGAACGACCACTACTTTTCGCACAAAGCTATTTAAAATAAAATATTTACTATATTTACCCGAAGAATAGCGACCCCAGGAATTTATTAGACGGAGGACTAGAGTACAAGTGTATTAAAAAATAAATGCTTAAATAATTTTCAGGTGTTTTAGTGAGATCGCGTTATCATGACTATCTCCACTGAGTTATTAAGTCACGAAAAGTATAGCTGAATGGTCTTGATTTTCTTAAATGTGGGCACAAAATTTGGCGACGATATAACTTGTTTTTTTCATTGTATTTTGTAACGCTAGAAGGTATATCACCAGCAAATATCGCAGTGCACTGGAGCCGAGTCCCGAAAGGAGCGCTGATAGCGAAACATCAAGCTCGCAGCACCCTCGCCCTCTGACATAGAATTCCCTTTTATTGTTATTTTATTTATCCTTGTGCTTGTCATCATTAGATCTCATTATGAAATCTTTTTGTCCTGCCTCTGTATATCCCATGAACGAGTGAACAACATAACAAAAAGCTGAAAAGTGGAGTTACCTACTCGAAGGAGCAGCAGAAAACTCATAATAAAGACAAGAGCAGCAAAATTACGGCACTGAACGTGGATAAGGAAGTCCCGTAAAGGGAAACAAAGGGGGCGAACTACACGAGTTGGAGAAAAGGACGAAGAAAATAAAAAGCAAAGGGAGAAAAAGAAAACAATTTCAGGTTCTGACTTTCCAGACTTGTAGAGAAATTTTAACGAACAACCTCTTTTGGCAGTATGCCATGTACTGCCTACGGCCAATGAAATTGCTTTATTAAAATTTATACAGACCTTCTAGTCACTCCGAGCTTATGCATATAGACTGTGCACACTCACCGTAGGTATAGCCGCCGGATCCACGTGAAGACACACGGCGTAAGTAAACTCACTAGTTTGGACTTCGTTATTCCGAGGATTACATCCAGCAGCAGCAGCAGCAGCATCTTAGTGCGCTGCTGCTGATGCTTTATAAAGTCATTTCTGCGTGCTTACACTTTTAAGGCAGGAAAGATATACACTCCATAGCCCCTACTATAGATGAGTTTCACACGTTTCAAAAATCGGTCTCGTTGCGGACGGATTTCCCTCAGCAAATAAATTTGCATTAATTTCCTGTGAATGAACGGTCTCCCTTACAGGCGGCGACTCGCCAACTTGCGGACACCGCATTTGTGCAGCCGAAACTTTAGTAAATACACCTGAAATTGCTGTGTAAATTTTCCTTCAATAGTTATTAAGATATCTCGAGATGCTAATATCGCAATTATTCAAATTAAACTTCTGTTAACAATTCTTCGTTTAAGTGGCACAAAGACTTAGTTATTTATGAGTATATTTGTTTTATGTACTTTATAAAGGGGCCCCTCAATGGAAGACTTTTCCAAAAGGTGAAAAACTCTATCATTTAAAATTAAATCATCAAATTAGTGAAATATTATCAGTTTATTGAGCCTGCGCTCTTAATAGGGACCCGTAAACTCTTATATGTATAATTCTTTATTCAATTGCCCGTCGCTCACCATTTTATCTTAGAAACTGTTTAGTAGAGTATATTACAATTACAATATGAAAGTAGGTTTCTGATGCACACAATTATTATAGTTAAAACTTTAAAAGTAAATTTAGGACAATTTTTATCAATTTACTGATTTCTCTTTTATGTGTTTCAAACTAATTCTGTTCCGAATTTTAAGGTGAAAAGTTCAAAATATATTGCTCGACGAAATATTATCATAATTTTGTCTAAATGACGACAGCATTATTTCTGTTCCTGAATAGTAAATCAAAATTATTTAACAAAGATTATAGTATAATCTCTGCACCCTCAGTGTGGATCACAATTCTAAATGGAGCACATTAAAATCTAAAAATTTATTTAATTACTAATTAATTACTTTATTGAGATTAGAAGTATTTTAACCAAGAAATGAAATTCAGTCGTTATCACACATGAATATTTTAAATAACAAAAATTGTCAATCAGCGGGAATAACAAATAGTAAAACTGGAGATATGTCAGGAGGATTTCAATGATTATTCGATTGAAAATAATCATTGGTCAGCTTTTATGTCATCACATAATTGATAGAATGATAATTCATTTTTCATTGAAGGAATGATATTCTGACAAGCTCATTCGATTTGAATAATAATTCGCTTTCGTTTCGGCCACCCCCAATGAAATAAGATTTAAAATAAATAATCTTTTAGAGATAACTATAAGTAATTACAGTTGAGTTAATTACAGTCAACTTAACATCAATAAATTTCTTTTAGTTTTAGAAATGAAAAAAAAACCTTAGGACCGTCAGGAGATTCGCTATAGTCTTGCAGTTTCTTCAATCAAGTTTACTTCATTGTTGGGAATTTCAAAAGCAACAATACTTGCAGCTTGGACGAAAGCATATCGATTTTAATTAAGAAAACAAGGCTGGAAATATTTGTGTGGTATTTGTTTTTTTATATTTCTCTCCCAGAGGTGTTTTCCTAACCAGAGGAATGTAGCGCTTCTCTAGAATTCTGTCGATTGCCTTCATAATTTTTCCCACTGTCCACTATCATTTCCAAGACCAACGTCATCTGCTTGGCGTCCACTATCATCTCCAAGACCGTCGTCGTTGTCATTGTCATTTTTCTCCCAGCCGTACTAAATACATAAAAATTTCAAATGACAAAAACGATCTGAAAAAAAAAATAATTTATTAAAGAAGAAAATATTTGAAAATGTAGATAAAGATAAAAATTAAGTGTTGCTTTTTTGAATTACTTACCCATATATTTTGCTATTGCATTTCTTAATCCAGTTGCTGTTTGGTCACGATTTTCAAGCATTGTTGTTTGGTTGAAGTTTTTGAAATTCTGTATTTTTATAATCTTGTAGCCAATTTATTGCGAGATGATCTTGTTTTTCTATGCAAAAATTGAGTAGTAGATAGACAGTTTCCGCAACCTTGCCCTTTGAGTGATCCAAGATATTTTCTATCAAGCGACAACATTTCGACAGATTTCTGTTGAATACTTCTTCGATATACAGTTGATCATAATAGTTTTAGAAAAGCGAAATGCGGAATAGCCCAATGAAAGCATTTAAACGTTAATCCCTTCAATTAGCGTTGTGCGTTTTAAAATATCATAACTTTCGTGTACTCTTTTTAACGCGGAATTTTTAAAAATATAGGAAAATATCGCCTACATTAATGTAAGAAAATCTGTTCCTAAAAGAAAGATCTAAAGGAAATATTATAATTGTTATATAATATTAAAATTAGAACCTGTGACCAGCTGCAGCAAAGATAATTATTGAATATCACCCTTTAAAGTTGTAGTAGTCCGTGGCACCCTCCTTAGGTGGGGAAACTTCGATATGACACCCATCTTAAATTAATATAATTTGAAATACTTTCGAAATAACTAACATGAAAATTATACTTAATATTTACCTATTGCTGCCTGCAAAAATCCAATTTTTGCAAATCTTCGTATGCTTCCTTTAACTTTTTCAGCTGTTAGAGGGTGACTGATTACATATAGAGAGCCTTTAGTACTTTGATAAAAATCTAAAACAATTGTTCCAAAAGTGTTTCTACAAACGCGAAACATATTTGCAACAGTTTTATATTACGTAGAGGATGACAATGCATAAATAGTTATTGTTACACACTTTCCCAAGGTTATCGCTTTTCTTATATTAGAATGTGTTCTTTTTAAGTTAGTCACTTTAAATACAAGAAAGTTAGAAGAATCTCTGGATATTAGGAAATTCACTTTATAGGTTTTATCATCATAAAACTTCGCCTTTCCAAAACTTACTGCTGCAAGCATTTAAAGTAAATATTCATCACATATTCTTTTTTAATAGTTTGCAAGAATCTTACAAGATTCGCTTTTGTATCGTATTTCTGTTATTTAATTAAAACAAAAAGAAGCTTTGCATTTTTTATATATTGTTATATATAACTTTTCAATTGCCAGTTATTTTAAATTTGTCGTTTCTCTTCTATAATTAAATATTTGAATTAAAATATTGCAATTATGAATGGAAGCTCTATATTGACACTTTATATCGCTTAATTGCAACCAACTTTCACTAATATCAATGCCAACTATCAAAGTAAACGTAGTTGTTATGTTTTGCTTTGCTTTACGGATAATCATTGAGCGAATGACATAATTGAAATACAGATCACTCCGATATGTAGTGTGTCTAGGATACATATGCCGCAATGATCAGTCATACGCTTCAGATTGAATTTGTTATATCAAAAGTTTTGACTAAGCTGATGGCTCTATTAAAAATACTACCAAAACTTCAGAGGCTTACGCACTAAAGCAACCTGAATGCACTCATCCCATCGACACAAGGAATTTTTTTTTATCATAAGTGCCGCTTAGGCAATAAGACGCTAGCTAACTTTGGCCTTGTAAAACATTGAGTATTTGAGATACATCAAAGACACTTAACTGGCAAATAGAATAGAAAAATTAAAATGTGTGTTGCATCAATGGATACTGACTGGAGCTCTTCTAACACCGACCAAAAATCATTTACCGATTAAAATTCGATAAGCATAGGCAAAGGCAAATTTTGTGTCAATATGATTTCATCAAGGCGTTTGATAAAATTTCTCATTCACTTCAAACCTTGGCTTCAATCAGCTCTTTATTTCCTGGATGAAGTCTTATCTTGAACAACGCCAAGGTTCTTTTCTGGGCCTTTTCCTCAAACTCTTTTGTGGCCAACTCGGGGGTCACCCAGGATAGCCACTTAGGGCCCTTGTCTCCAAATGCCAATCCATCACTTACTCCCGTAGGCGCCCCTCTTCTTACCCCAAAGTTTATCCGCTGTCTGATGAACCTATCTCCTTCGTATCCTCTCTCCGCGATCTAGGCGTCATTTGTGACAGCGAACTTAACTTTCGTGAAGACATTGACTGCGTGATTGCTAGAGCCAATTCCGTGCTTGGCTTTGTGAAGCGTTGGTCCAAGGGATTCCTTGATACCTACATAGCCAAATTCCTCTTTGTTACCTTCGTCAGGCCTCTCCTTGAATATGCTTGCTTAGTTTGGTCACCATTTCAATCCAATCAAATCAATAGGATTGAGGCTGTCCAGCGTAGGTTCCTTCGCTTCGCTCTCCAACTCCCACCCCTTTCTTGACTTCCACCTGAGTAAATCTTCTCTCAGGAATGCCCTTAATTATCCCTCCTAATGTTGCCTGCTCTTTTTATTTAAGCGATTAGTAAATAAAACAATAGCAGTATTGTAAAACAATAAATTGTATCTTAATACAAAGTATGTGTGGTATACTAGAAATTGTAATAATTAAACAATGTTGCCTCATATACTTCTGGTATGAAGTGCATTTCATATTTCTAAACAAAACGTTAATGAAATTAGAGATATTTCACAATGTCACATAACATCAATAATTAATTTATGATTGCATAAATAATAATTATTATTAAGTTTAAGACAATTTATAATAACAAACTCCGTCGAAATACTGACGATCAGATAAAAAAATTTTGAGCAATTGAAAAATTCCAATAAACTGGTCGGGAACCTTATATTCTCGGCGAAAAAAAATGTGTGTGATTAAAACCAATAGCCGCTTTGAAGGGAAGTTCCGTATCTTCCAGAGTACGTTAAGTACGACGGAATTGTTACCTGTTGGCGGTATTATTTCATAGATAATACCATTGTATTCTTTGAAAATCGAATAAAAGCAATGTTAACAAACGGGTCCGAATATTGTGATTCCTGACGATATACCATAATCGCTCAATTCCTGATTAGGAAGTTCTCCAGGTTCAGCATATCGAGTTAATGCTA
Source organism: Philonicus albiceps (assembly GCA_963969385.1). NCBI lineage: Eukaryota > Metazoa > Arthropoda > Insecta > Diptera > Asilidae > Philonicus > Philonicus albiceps. Next base: position 21,697,098 of record OZ017776.1, on the reverse strand, counting down.
AACAGCCGCTCACTAGCAGGCTGTTTTTACGTCTGATAGTACCCCTCAGCAATGATATGTCAACCCTCGGAAATTACCTTCCGAAGCGATATAAGTTGCAGAGCGGAGCGTGAATATATCTAGTCAATTGTGAATAAGTGTTATATGTATACATAGCATTATTAACTAGCACTATTGAAGAGTATGTCAATCTTAAATACTCGTTAATTAGTTCCGTTAGTATAGTATAAGCGATATGTTACATTAATCGAAGTCGTTGTACCAGATTCAAGGTAATGAGAGTTTATATGAAAATAAATTATCATAGCATATTTACGACCATGCTCGTTGTTATTTTACTTCCGTGAACGTATACGTACGCGTGCCGCTTACATCTTACGCACATGAGAAATTAACAAAACGAAATTCAAATTTTAAAGTATTCACTCCAGTACGCACATGAAATTTTATCTTTGCTAACCACTAACTCGTGTGCGCATATGAAACTCTATCGCCACTGAAAGGAAGAAAGTCCGTCCATTCGAATAGAATAGAAAAGAAGCAGTAATATACATATCTCTTGCGCGCTTTGCACAACAGAAAGAAATTATACCTGTACCAATGAGTAATCATGAGCGATATCTTAATAGTGTTGTATGAGCAGATGAGAGAGTTATGACCCAAGAGAATATACACTCTGTGAGCACATAGGAGAGAATGATTTCAAAGTTTTAATTATCATTCATGAGTATGTGCGGTAATTACGAAACTAACAACTCACGCACACGAGGTTTTAGCGAACGCGTGCATGATTTGAAAATGAGTTTTAAGTCATTTGTGTGCGTTTCCGCACTTTGGCTTACGACATAACATAGGGTTCGTAATTGTAGATGGGAGTCATAATGATATAACTTCTTTTTATCGTTATTTACTTATCGTAAACATTTACATATGATTTACATATGTTCGGAATCTTGCGCGTAGCGAAATTGAACTGCAATTTCTTTAGTCAAATTTAAGTGGAGTGAATTTTTCCTTTTCGATAACTGCTCTTACCAATTGTATAAAATTATAATTTATAAGAAAAACAGGTGAAAACTAAGAAATATTTAAAAAGGTAAGACCTTATATTTCTTGCCTCTCCTCGGAAGACAAGCAACTGTTACTTTTGGAGAATGAAAATTTCATTATTAAAGTTCTTTCTGCTTATTTGAAATCCAGTGCTTCTAAGTTTTCACACAAATCGATATTTCTTCCTGAAGAAGATCTACAATTTGTCATTGCAAATCGGAATTCAACTCGTTCTTCTGTTGCAAGTCAGCGCCTCGAAAAAACCGCAGATCGGTATCAAGCAACAGCCGCAAATCTGCAAACATCAACGGACGAATTTTAAGTAATCGACGTGAAATGAAGAATTCAATAGAGACTTATCAATAGCAGCACATCGGCCCTGCAACAGTTTTATCAAAACTACACGGCAACCTCACTACCGCAACGTCTTTAACTTTTGGTGACCTCACAGTCACATTTCTTTCAATGATTTCTTTAATTCGAATTTCAGTAACATCCCAACAAATTTTTTTCGTCTATTAGGTATACTACCTAAAACTTTCAACCATGGATTCACCATCTTCGCCAAATTCTGTATGTGGCCAGGACCTGAACATTACTTTCCTCCTGGATCAATAAAATGTTCGGCTTTACTTTCCACTCTGTCAAAGAGGAAGTACATCCTATTAAAAATCGGAAAATGCAATATCAAGATTCCATCTCCATAAGCTTGGTCTACATTTTGCACACAAATTTACATTCGCCACGACTTTCTTTTTGGTGGATTATTCTCGTACTCTCACTATTATCGACTCAGTTTCGATAACTGGAAGGAAGATAGTGTAGCGACTCAGTATGCCTGTAGTGGCCCCACGGTTCCATTACCAAAACTTAGTTGGCGTTCACTTTGAAAAAATATTTCAACTTTATTTCTTCACTATTACATATTCTATTTAGGCCTTGAAATTAATTATTCTAATAAATATAGTTAATATTCAATGTCAATTTTATACATTCCTTTTTTTTTATAGAAGTTTATTTTAATTTTTTTTTTAAACGTTTTCATATTCTTAAAAATATGTAAAAGATTCTTATAGGGGTTCTATTCGTTCAACCACATTTAATTTCAATTGCAGGGATGTTCGGGTGCAGTGCCACCGTATTATAAAATTTTTAGAATTATAGTCTTGATAGTTTTCTATCGCCACTACGTACGCACGATAACAATTAGACATTCACCAAAGCATATTGTTAGTGACATAGGGCCGGTATTCACCTCCATTTACTAGTCGTGTTGATTATATGTAGTACTAGTTAATTTCTCTTTTCAGAAAATAATTTAGAATATTAATATTGAATTTGTTTTGTTCTGAATTTGTTGTTTATTTTATTTGTATAACTATTATTATTGTTTTGTTTTTTGTGAACCGCATTAGTCGTCTTACTTCATCGACTAATCACTTATGTGGTTTCGATCAAAATCTTGTTTTATTTTCGCCGAGAACTTAATGATCCCAGTCACCTTATTGGAATTTTCCACTAGCTCCAATTTTTGTATGAGAAATTAATATATTTTATTAAGTTGCAAATCCAAAATTTGTGATAGATTATTGGTACACAACTATGAGAGGCTATAATATTTATGGTACAGATAAAAGGCTGTAATTGTTATATATTCATTTCATCCTTGAGTGAATGACTGATCCAAAAGTTTACCTTTTATAAAATGTTTAAGTTGTTGAAGCATGAACGAATTATGGAACTCCACTTACACGAATCAAGGTCAGTTTTTTAATAAAAATAAGGAATATTACCTGGAAATAATATGTGTTAAGTATTTTTATTATTCTTAGTTAAAGTACGCAAACTTGATGAATGAGTTTAATTCGCACTTGAGTAATATAATAAATAATATAGTATATATATGGTATGGTATATGCCTTATCTATGTTGTTATACCATAAGTGGAAGACAAAAACTGAAATACTATTGTTAAAGCTGTATATGCTATATCATGGTTTGTACCTTGTACCCTTCCTCAATGCGAGCAGTACGACTCAAAAATTGTCTGCTTTACATACATGCCACAAAGGAAAATAAAGTGAAGTATAGCTATAACAAAAACGAAAAAGCTAAGGTACGGAAAGATCGAAAACAGCAGCAGTATTTCTATCTGGTGGATTTCGTAAGACCCTCATTGCATTTTCTGTCATTGGAACTGAATTTATTTCTCATCAAAAACTTCTAGGCAAGCAATAACCAATAAATCATTTACAGCACATTTTCCACAATACCGCCGCATTTTCTGTTCTTTTTATGGAGACTTGACATACTACTGCTTTTATGAAATGTTATGCGGCACTGAAAACAAATGCATTTTTCTACTTGACTCCCCTATTTTCCATTGGTACTCTGTGTTATAATCAGCTTTTACGAAACACTTAACTTAAAACGAGTCAACGAGCGTGAGGAAATAACTGGCGCTGATAAAGTAACTTTGCCAAGAATTGAAAAATAAAAATTGGAATTTGTGTTGGTAGAACGAAGTTCTGTGACTTACGAACCTACGTTCACGTAGATGTGCGGTAAGGCGGAAAAAAAAAATGCTGTAAATTAGCGTACAAATATATTCATATAACCTAAAAGGAATGGGAGTTATTAAAGTGCCCGCATCCACCCGGGCACTTCAAAAGCTTACGTGTATCATGGTTATTAATTCCCATGTAAATAATGCAAATTACTTGTTAATGCAGATTATATAGGTGATTGCGTTTAGAGATAATATGAAAATAAGGAAGGCGCTACCCGTTAATAAGTAAAAACTGGAGTTGCGACCACCACAACTGCTGCCTTTACTGCCATTCGATTCGATTTGTTCTCAGAATTTTCGATAGAAGGCAACATGATTACTAAAACTATTTTCACAGAGAAATCGTAATTTTCACGCTATGGGAGAAATTTATTTCCCACTACATTTTTCGAAAAAGTTCATTATTTTTCAATATTACTAGAACTTAATCTGCAGATATTGGCAGATTAAAAGAATCAATAGAAAAACTAACAAAACAAAGAATAACAATTAGGTATAAAAATGCTTATTAATAATTTGAATTTGTTTAAAATTCAATTGTATTTTTAGTAAGTATTTAATCAATCTTGAAAAGATATTAACCCTTTGCCTTAAAACAACGTCTGGGAGACGTGATCCCCTTTCTGTACCTAAAATGAGAAGCTCGTATCAGATACGTGATGTTTTGTTATGGCTAAAAGTGAAAAGCTCATATCAAATACTGTTGTTTTTGCACGATAATGTTTATTGTTATTGTTTGTTATAAATGCAATATAAAAATGTGGTTTTAGTAAGTAGTAAATGGCAAACCAGTGGATTGCGCAAAATTTGGCCTGTGATGAAACTGCTTGTGGTCACGGCGAATGACAGAAACTCTTATCGAAAGTGGCACTAAATCGTCGATCAATTCATAAGGCAAAGGGATAAAAGGGAGGAAACGACAGAATTTTAGCATTTTTTTAAAATTTATTTAGAAATAGTGGATTAACGCATGTGTTGGTAATGTGGGTAAAAAAAGCTTTAATTAAGTCATCAAAATGCGGGTAACTTTGACCTTGATATTGAATGGCACTAATTGCGCTGCTGAGAAAAATAATATAGATAACCGATTTGCGGTTGAAGATGATCTGACTGTGCGACTGTGAAAAGTTGACAAGTTGAAAAGTTGGCTAATTTGTTTTCCATTGTTGAAGATTAGATTAGGTATCTGAAGTGCTCTAAGGTTTACATGCTATTGTCGGAGTCATCAATTATAGGAGTCGAGGGTTTCCCCTATAAGAATCTTTTACATATTTTAAAGAATATGAAAACGTTTAAAATAAAAAAAAAAAATTAAAATAAACTTTTATAAAAAAAAGGAATGTATAAAATTGACTTTCAATATTAACTATATTTACTAGAATAATTAATTTCAAAGCCTACATAGAATAATAGTGAGGAAATAAAGTTAAAATATTTTTTCAGAGTTAACGCCAACTAAGTTTTGGTAATGGAACCGTGGGGCCAGTAAAGGCATACTGAGCTGCTACACAAGACATAATTTATGAAATTAGATTAATTTTTAATAAATTCAAATAAAAAGATTAAAGTATTATTATGAAGTTGGATATATACGTAGAAATTTGTTTTAAAACTGGAGGCATCTGAAGTTCCTCCAGAATTGATGGCCCCAAACCAGGGCATTTCAAACCCCAAACATTCATCTGCCATTTAAGCTCCATTTGCAGTTAATGCAGCATTGTTAGTAAAAACAAGCCGTCCGGAAGGATTTGAAGGATACTTCAGAGCTGCACAAGAAAACGCGTTATTTATAACAACTAGAAAAGCATCGATTTCTTCAGCTTTCAGCTACTCCAACCTTGTTAGTGACATCTTATAAAGAAAAACAACAGGGAATATATTTTTATTTAGTGTTAAGGCTTTTCCATTTAATGGTAGTGCTTAACAAGGCTAACACAGCTGAATTTTCTTTCACGCTTCCCGTCCGCTAACGCGTTTACTAAATAATTTAAACGAAAAATTAACGGTTCACGTGGTTACTTTCCGCAAGTGCTTCTTGGGTATCCAAATTTTAATTCATCAAATGCAAGTAGTACGTAAAACAGATTTAATTTTAATTGCTGGCTAGGAAAGAATTACTTTAGGTGCATATATTTTATTTCACTATAAATTGATTATTATTATTATTCGAGTGGACGAGATGTGTAACCTCCAGCGCTCAGATATTGTCCATTGCACTCATTGACCCATTTGTGTTCGTAGAGTAGAATACCATGGTTATCGTGGGATTCGAACCCACAGCTTATGGGACGGTAGGCCAGCGCGTTAACAACTGATCTACCGTAGGCCCCCATAAATTGATAATAATCATTATAAAATAATTTGAATCGACCTTTTAACAAACCTAACCTCGGTAATCTATTTAAAAGTCCTTCAACTACTTTATCCATTTTATTCAAAGCTTTAAACATGCACGGTATACGAGTACTTCATTCGGATATCTTGTTAAATTCAGGAAGTTTTAATGAAAATCTAATAAAGGAACCCATGATAGAATTCAAATTTATTTACCCCTGATCTCTATATATTTTATTGAAAAACAAGTTATGACCATGTTGTGTAATCGCTTTGAGAAGTAGGGATTAGACTTTAGTTCGGTGGTCGGTTTCTGATACAGGAAAATACAATAATAAGGACTAACTCCAAAGACCCGGTTGATCTTTTACAATGTTTACTTTATTACTCACTATTTTTGCTGACTATTTCTTCATCTTAACTGACTAAACTGGAAGCTCTTTGGTCACTGAGGGTCGCTCGCTGGGCACTGGTCAACAACCCATGGGCTCTGCTGAGCTTGCAGTTTTTACGCCAATTGACGCTGCCGAATCGGCGCGTTTTTGCACGTACGGGAATCCGTAGGAAAGTTCCGCCAATGGCCGGGATATGCTTACTTATTGGTACCTATAGTTACATTTTTTATACAGTCGATAGGTACCCCTATACAACAGCCTGGTCAGATTACTTTACTGCTAATAATACCGATTGATAAGTGGGAAGGTACACCTATAAAAAAATAAATTATTAAAAATAAACGGAAATTCCGACTGTGCAAATAACTGAAACGATGATTACATCACACACATAAATTTCGAAGAGAACACATAAATGGCGCTAAATTAAAAATAATCTTCAATTCTAGGTAGTTAGCAACGCTAGACTGAAAGAGTTAACGCAGTCAAAGGACAAGATCGTCTCGATCCATCCTTGTTCGACCTCAGCGAGCCTTAGTTGGTATTATCAAGCCCGTTGCCTCGGTCAAGGACTTCAGACTTAGCCGTGCTTGAAAAACAATACCCCGAAATTTCACGCGACCTATCACTTAACGTAGGGTCACCAGCTTTTTCTCAACCTAACCATATTAGCTTATTCCCCATGAATACGATAATTTATACGCGTTATTACGAGGCAGTTTCACAGGTTAACACTAGGTCGGACGAAATCAAGGTAATTTATTTGGCACCTTACCTACGGTATCCGGCATAAATTCACCCCAACTTGCAATGACTAGTGTGGCCGATAGATTACGTAGAACGAGCCCGAAACCGAATAACACTGGGACAGTTCATGGAGGGATTGCGGATGTTCAAAAAAAAAATGTACGTGCAATACTTAGACTCAATTAGCTTAGAGGTTCTCTTGGATAGCGCGTACCGACAAGCTACAAGCGCAGTTAGTCCAATGGCATCGATAACGCTTGGAAAATAAAATATAATCGCCTAACGAAGCCTGGAATCTCAGTCTTCCTGCATTCCAATCAACGTAAGGGCATTAAATTGCTAAAATCCAGTGATATCTTATACAATAAAGAGTTAATGCCGTGCGTGACGAAACATTTCCCGTAAAATTATATTTAGCTTCAAAATCAAAATTTCCGATTTTTCTGTGACCCATAGTCATATACTACAGACAGCAGATACAAAATTCGAATAAACCGTTCAATTTTCTTTTCCACAAATATAACCTATGCAATTTGAAAGAACGACCTCGAAAATAGAATAATATGGCTTTTTCGACCTTTTTCACCTTTTTTAAAAAAGTAGTATGAGGTTAAAATCAAAATCCAAATTTAACCTCGATGGTCAAAAATACAAAAAGATATTGCCTGCCGCGTGAATGTTACTTTAAGAATTCCACCTATCAAGTTTTGCTGTGTCAGTTGCTCTCATATATGGGGGGTACAAATAAGTTTTGAGGGATTTACAAAAGATGGCGTAACTAGCATTAAATCGCATCGGAGCATTTTGTATAGTAACTATATGCATGCTAAAACGTCGTCATTTACCTCTAAAAATCAAGATATGTCATTTCGTTAAAGTGTAAACAACATACGAGTACTTTCTTTGTGTTCCAACCATGTCAACCTTTGTGCCAACAAAACACAATTTTAAGAAAAGATGGACTGTGTGAAACATATAGGGAACATTCTCCGGCGTTTTAAAATTGGTGATCTTGACACCAATGACAAAGAACGTGAAGGTAGCCCTAGGTAGTTTGGACATGCTGAGTTGGAGGTGTAATTGAAACATGGTTCATGCTAAATTCAAGAGAAGATCGTTGAAACCTTGAGAGTGACTTAACAAGCCACTTCAAATTGTCTCAAAGCCAAGAGTATGATACAAAAACAAGGAAATTGGGCTCTGTATGAAATCAAGCCAAGAGGTGATCTGCCACATGTTCCAATAGTCGTTAAGGAAATTTGAAAGAAGCTTAAATGGGATATCCCATCTCACCTTCCGTATTCATTAGATATTGCCCATTCCGACATACATACATTGTGCCGATTTCTTTGAATAAAGATTCAAAGTTACAAAAAAATCTCAATATCTATAGTATTTGTACTCACAATAGGAAGCTTCGAAGCAACCCTAGGATATATAGGAGGCAAACGAACAACTGAAACAATTTGAGCCCGTTATTATTGCATTGGCTGCGTGAAGGACGTTGGGAGCTAATGCGAGAGATGCATGATTTTTAACCAATTATAAGAATTTCACTATGGAAAAAGCCCAAGCTTCAAAGATCTTGGGAAGGTCCCTATTCTGTTGTCCAAACCGTAGGGGATGTTAATTGTACGATCCACAAAAACGAGAAAAAATGTACTATTACGTTTCATCGGAATCGGTTGGTGGAGCTAAACGTCCACAAAGTCCATCAAATATCAAACCTATCAGTTGTAGAGCACTCTCAAATAAAACAAAACATCCTCAAATTCAGCCTACCAGGCGCTCAACAGTTTACAAAAAAACATTTTTAATCGAAAAGCTTACAAATCTCAAATTCAAATTAAAGTTAGCAAGAATCGAGAAGAAAGCTTCGAATCATAAGCATAAATTGCGATAGAGAGCTCTTTCCTCAGCCTTTCCCTTTTAGACGCGTGGGCCCGAACTGCCCATGGATGAAGAGGAACTGCCTCTCGGGCTTACCTATTGAATTTTTATATGTAAAATGAAAACGCAAGAGTTAGCTAATTTTTTTTAAAACGTTCCCTGCCACGTGAACCGAAAATGGTACACAAGTGAGAGCTCTCTCTTACCAAATACATATTTACATGTACCAAAGACTCGATTGACAATTCTGACAGGAAATATGGTAGCTGTTTGTAGCAACCAACAGCTAACGCACTCGACGACGATACTTGTCACTAGTCTGTTCTAAGTGTACTGACTGTGATATAAACCATTCACACCTCAAATCGATTAACTTTATGAGAAAAATGTGAAGAACACTGGGGAATTACACATGTCTGATTTAAAAGCTCGTTTTTCGTAAAATAAAATTCAAACATACTTTGTTAAAGTTTATTATTGTCATCTAAAATTATTAAGATAATTAATTTTCAAAATTAAGCGTTAAACTTGTATTAATTGTTTTAATATTAAGCTTCAGAAATTTACAAAAGTGGAATTAATCGAATAAAAACAAATCATACATACATGTTGTTATTTGACTATACTATATAATGCAGGTTTGTAGTACTGTGTTTATACATATGTTATTTACTCAATACAATTAATTTATTTCTATCTAATAACATCTCCCTTCTTCCCAAATTCTTAACGAATATTTATATATCTCTGTAGCTTATTTATTTAATACAATTAATATAGTCCAATCTTTTACGTCTTAAGTTAAAATTTTCAAATTCAATTCTATGTAGGTCTTACTTATAATTAGTGAAATTTATAATGGTATAATTGTTATTTCCTGTATAGGTGAATATAGGTAAATTATAAAAACATAATTAGAAAATGAGAAAAACATTGTAATTCTACTTATTTGCTAAAGGATAGAGAGGTCTAACTGTACCACATAATTTGGTCTTGGGCAATTCTTCTAAGTGTGGGCTAGTTTTATTCTCAGATCTATTCGCCTGATCAATATTACTAATAATTAGTTCGGGATCTGAATTAGTACTTTGCTCATTAGATTTTATCTCGTAATAATTATCTTTAAAATGCGTCTCAAATTGAGATAGTTTTAAATGTATAGCGTTTATGCGTAACTAGTTTCTATCTTTTGCTTTGACAATAAAAAATCTTGGACTTGGATGTATGTTGACAACTTTACCAAGTTCGCATATTTTGCCTCATTATATTACTACCTTATCTTCTTGCTTAAAGGAATTTTCTTTGCCTTATCCGATAAGGTTATTGGTTAAATTAGTAATAACGTAGGTTCATTCATTCGTATGCGAACTTAGCATCTTACAACCCAAAAGAGGATGAGGAAGGAACCTCGGAAGCAAAAAGGCTATTCACTAACCGATAGCTTATGCACTTAGAATTAAAAAAAAAAGTAACAAACAAATAAAGAAGTGGAAACCCATGTTTAAGGAGTAAAACTATCAATTATTGTATAAGCCTAAGAAAACGAACGCTGTCTTTTTTGAAACTTCCGCAAACTTCTCCAGTCAGTTTTCTTACAAAACAACTTACAACATACTAGCGATAGCTTTAATCACAAAATCATACCTACTTTCTTTAATAACTAAAATAGGAAACGAAGCAAACAGCCAGTGCAAAACTTTATTCCCTACTAAACATAGGCACATTTTTACACAGCTCGAATACTTGGGTTCAAATTTGATTTCAATTCTCAAAACATATCTAAACTCCACCATCATCAACGGCTTACTAACTACAGAACCCTTAATCGAAAAATTTTAAGAATTATACACTCTCCACTTCGAAAATTACAAAACCAGGCTTACGTAAACTCATGTCGAAGACATTTTAGGCATAGACAGACAAGACGAGGAGGTATAAAAATACACATAAGAGTACACCATAACGAGCGAGGAAATAAAATTCAAAAAATTAATACACTTCATTTTTTCGGCAAAATACTGATGAAGATACTCTCTTAAATTCGATCGGTTGACTATTCATTAATAATTCTAGAAACACTAATTACGCAAGCCCAACTTGGTCTTAACTGATTTTTTTATTATCAGAAAAAAAGGGCAGTTTGTCTACTTATACTACTCTTATATTTAAAGTAAACTGATAATCTTCTTATTAGTTTCAAAATACCGCAGAATAATGTTTTCTCTTAAAAGATTGGTTATTGGGTGAAAGATATTTTAAAGATGGTATTAATTCTAATTTATTTTCAGCCTATTCTATCAGAAACGCAGTTATATCAATCACACAGAAATTGGGTATGAGCATAGATTTTATTAAGAAAATAGCGGGATGGAGGAGCAACATGAAAACATTTGGTAAAATTTAAAATGTATGCCAATATTTGAGCAAGAAAATCCATTATATTTTGTCAAATCTACACACACGAGTAGTATATTTAATTGATATTAATTTAACTGGGCTAATCTTATTTTGAAAGGAATGGAATGCATTAATTATTAGTTGTATTATATTATAATATATATGTAGTAACTTTGACGAACATTCTTTTGTATTCTGTTAAATGTTGTTAATTTGTGTCAAGCTAAGCAAGCAAGTAAGCATTAATTTAAAGTTAAATTAAAAGACAGTATGGGTACTATTATTTATTCATCTTATCTCAGCCACTACACAACATAACATAACTTTTTTAATTCTTAAATTCATTATTTATTTAAGAGAGGTTCTTGGTAAATTTCTTTAAAAAAATCGATTTTGTTTAGCTTATCGGCATCCTTAATGTTCTAAAAATATTGTCCTAGAACCGTTTTTCAATATCTCAATTCGTTCTCATTGAAATAGCGGTACAAAGGCGCAGGTGCTCTCGCCGCTTCGGCCGGCCGTTCTCTCCAGCCTTTACGCTTGCTCCGAGCATTCAACAAGAGGCTTTTTATGAAGAAGAAGAGGGTGTACTGTACGGTGCTGGGATATCTGATTAAATGTAAGTTAAAAAACAATGTTAATTAAATCCCGTCAGCGCAATCAAACGATCATTTAGTTGCAACTCAGTCGCACCGAAAAGAAACGAAAACTTTGAACCGATTTATTTCGAAACAAGGTTTTTAAAACTGGTGTGACTTGTACAGGAAAAACCGATCAAATTACAGCATTCGGGTTTTTTGTACTTTACAGCCAATTGTTTTCTGAATACCTTCCCGTACGAAAATTGTTAAAAAGTTTATTATTTATATTTTTTACGGTCCCTCAAACATGAAAAAAAAGGGCAGAAAACAGCCATTTTTTTTCACTGCTCGCCATTTTCAATACAAAATACATTTTTCAAAATTTTCCTACGGGATGGTATTCTCAAACTAATTTATTATTAATAAATTTGATGATCTTTTGTTTCACGTAAGCTGTTCACCCCCGACATGTCACACCAATTGGACGTGCATGCCGTGCGCGCGCGCGAACAGATGCTCACCACAGGCGTACGGTGTCGAATTTCACTTCATAAAAATTTGAGTGAAAACTTCGAGAGACACCCTAAGCATCAGAAAAAACCCCAATGTTTAATCATGTATTGTTTTAATAAAAAAAATTAAGAAACATGCGTACTTTTTGGTCAAATTTACCAAGAACCTCCCTTAAACTATAATACTTCACTGTTTACAATACTCAAATTAATCGTTAGAGGTTGTTTTATGTTTGCTTTGAAGTTATTAACTAGATATGTAGCCGTTGCGTATTTCAGACGAAATTGTGATATAGTTAAACGATCTCACTTGTGCGTAATTTAAATACTGCAACTTTGTCTAACAGATTAGCATCCCACTTTACCCAAGAACACAATAACTAGTTCCCAATCGCAGGTCATGAAATATACGTATATACTCGAACTACATGAGAAATGCATGGGATATGATTATTATATGAAGAATTTTTTTCTATATCTCAACTCATTATATGTATAGTCGTCCAAATGATGTACTATAGTGTACACTACATACATGTACTATATCTAGTCTGTCACACGAAACTCATATAATTAAGATAAAAATTAACACAGGTGACTTTGTTTCAGATCACGTATAAACAAAATATTAATTTTATAACTAGAAAAGGCTAGCACGTATAAATAATAATAGGATATGGATGTCAAATTTAGAATGGTAATGTGTTATGAAAGGAAAACCCTCAATCATTTATTTTCCAATGAGGGCCTATTTGGATGCGACTGGGAAACTCCACTTGATCTTTGAGTAGTTATCCTATTTTCATCTCAATGACCATTAGTTGTTGGCTTTCTCAACAGGGCATTGAGGCGAGCATACGAGTACTTGCACAATCATAGATAGAACCATTATTCAAAGGCCAGATGTGTGGTATCAATTTAATTTTGACCTTTCTCAAAGCGTTCTTGACGTGACGGGGGATGTGAGTGCCTGGTTGCAATAACAGCAACAGTGTAGCCTAATGATGGTGCAACAATATGTACTCGAGGGCGGCCTCAAAGAGGGACCTTAAGGTTACACCCAAAACATCTCACTCACAAAAGGTTGGTGGTGGATCCAGAAATTTCATTCGGCCAAGTATTTGCTATTTAGTTTCCCTAAATGTAATGGAATTAAATTTTCGAGAGGATTAAATTTCTTGGCATCCACTCAACTTCAGTTGTCGTTTCAATTTGTTTCGTTTTCTATGTCACAAGTATCGGGTCTGCGGAGGCTATGTGCCTGAGCCCCATCAAAAATGAACCACAAAACTTATTTCTAGTCCCGGCACGTTGCTGATTGACCGTAAATTTTTATTTCAGTCGTCTTGCTGGCATGTCGAGCGGTCCTATTAACAATTTATATAGCAAATGGCAAACATGAAAGGAACAAATAAAATTTAACTGAAGAGATCTGCTCTAACTCGCCTCGTTTAATGTCGTCCTTCGGTTTGCATTTTGCTTAGTTTCTGCCCGATCTTGGCAGAAGATTGCTATGGAACAGTTAGTGGTGTCCGGGCAATGCCGGGCCTTTAGAAGACTTTGTATGCGATGCGGTCCTGCAGAGGAACTGCCGCTGAATCAAGATGTACTCAATTTTACAGCCTTGATACAAATCTGACCCCAAACTGTCCCCGCCTTTTTGATTTATTTCCGGAAGGGACAACTTCCAGGCACAGTGTCGCAGGGGTGAGATGAATGCTTAAATTTGTATCCGACAGTGGAAGGAAACGAGCCAGATGATTGCGGCTGGTGCAATTTTACAACGTGTAATATCAACCGGTCGGGCTAAGTACTTTATGCAGGAATATGTTTGCGAATCGTTTAATTTGTGCTTCCAAAAATAGCACTAAATTCAATTTCATAGATGCATCAAGAGGAGGCCATAATTTCTACTTAAGTTTCATCACATGAAGTGGAGGGCACGAACGAAACGGAGCGTAATTTATAGTTGTAATTAATGTTTTGTAACACTTCTCTACAGGTTGAAGAAGAAGTCGTTGTTTTGCCTTTGGTATAATAGCTCAAGTACGCAGCAGTTGCAGAAATTTGCATGTGCAACCAGTTCAGATAGTGTCCTAGCATTGCGTTTGCGACCATCGTTAAACTCGAGTGCCGCAATTACGCGTTACAGACGTATTTATATAGTTATATACATATATATATATTTATTTATTTATTATTAATTTACGGGAATGCTCCCTTGTTTACATAATTGAAACATATTTTCTTAACATTGGCACTATATATCACAGTTCAAAAAGATATCACAAACAAATCAGGACTTATGATAAACTAGATAAAAATAAACAAATTAAGACAAACTGCAGCAAATTATTCAGTAACGCGTGTATAAAAATTGCAAAAATTTCGTATAAGTCACATCGAAGAAATCAACATTTGCACATATATCGTTTCCGTATCGGGTAATTCTATTGAACAAACTGTTTTCTGCGATCGCGGTACGACAATTAGGTACATCAAAAAATCTGTTTCCGCGCAAAGCCCTTGCAGGTACTTGTAAGCCAATATTTGACAGAATGAATGGACAATCAATCGAGTTATTTAAAATTTTGAATAGAAAAATCAAATCAAAAATTATCCTCCTGTTTCCAAGAGATCTAACATTAAACAATTGTTTTATCTCGGTGTGGTCATGATTGTCAAAACTTAGAGGTGTTTTATTCAAATACGCTAGTTTACGCGGAAACTTTGATTGAACTGACTCTAATAATTGAGCATCAAGTCCGGTATACGGAGACCATACATACGTACGGTAAGAAGAATAAAGCATTTAATAATGAATTATCTATTTATACGGGGGCCTACGGTAGATCAGTTGTTAACGCGCTGGCCTACCGTCCCAGAAGCTGTGGGTTCGAATCCCACGAATAACCATGGTATTCTACTCTATGAACACAATGGGTCAATGAGTGCAATGGACAATATCTGAGGGCTCGAGGCTACACGTCTCGCCTACTCCAATAATAATAATAATCTATTTATGACTAAATAACTAGAAAATTTTTTCTTAGTTTGGCGCGAAAATCCTAGAAATCCTATATATCATATTTATCCATACTTACAAATTCTTAGCAAATCGGGATCAAAAAATTATGAATGGAATCGTACCGTTTCTAAAATAAAAGGTTAGTAGAACTAGAACAAAATCCCAAATTGCTTATTACCAAACTACAATACAATATTTTAAAATTACTTATGGTTTGTTAATAGATAGTAATGTTAATAGATAGTAATTAAGTGAGATCATAGGTTACCCTTAATTTGAAAATGCAAGATATATCGTAAACGGGCCTCTAACGAAATTTTAACCATATGAATTGCGCGATATCTCGTCATCGATACGCAATGTGTTAATTGGTAAATGAAACATCTCCATACAAGACTCAGATTTACAAACTAAAGATTTATTCTTAACTGTTGCTTTGCTTTAATATGTTCGCTAACATAACACAAGATACTATGTAACTTTTATTATAAATATTAAATTCTAATAGAAAATATAATGCAATAAATTAAGTAAAAAATTTATGACTTTGAATTATATTATAGTTAAAAATGAATAAATTTCTAAATTGAAAAGATGTAGGCGTAGTTTATCTCATTTTACAGATTATACGCGCGTGATCTCAATCTCTTTCTGGTGGCATCCTATAGTGTTTGATTTGACGACCTATCGGAACTATATTCTGCACAAATCACCTGGCCAGTCTAATTATCAGTATTAGTATCAATTATAGCATCAATGGATTCCATTTTCGAGTTTTTGTAATCTTTGATCAGAACTGCCACGCATTGCCCTGAAGAGAACACAGAAATTCTCTTGCCTTTACAATTTAAAAAGCTTTTGTTTTGTTTTAAATTGTTTTTCTCTAGCCATTGGAGACTTTAGAGCTATAAATCGTGGTTACAAAATTATACAATGTATAGTTGATGTTAATCACCATCTGTGCAATATTTAATATCAATTAATAATCTATTTATAATGGTTTGAAGACGAGTGATTTTATGATCCTTCATATTACCGAAAATTCGATAATTCGCTTCCGAATGCCCAGGCGTAGTAAAAATGTGTTTAATACTTTAATGTTATTTCTTAAATATTTTCTAAATTCATCGGATGTAAATTGTCGACCATAGTCTCTTAAAAGTAGGTAAGCAAAACAATTCTTGCCTTAGTTGTTAGTGCAGCTCTCTGAAAGAATACACTTGAACATGAGTTGTATTGAATTTTTTTTTAATAATGCTGCATGGTGCCGTACAAACTACAAAGTCAAGGCAGCAAACAGCACCTTCAAAATAAACGGCTCAAATATTCGAAAATTTAATTTTTTAATACATTATTACTTGTTGAAAAATATTACCTTAGTTTTCAATGCTGATTTCCCAAAAATAATACCTTTATTCCTTTTTATTTTAATTTCTAGAAAAATTATTAAAATTGCTCTAGATTTAAATTGCTACTATATCCAATTTATTTAAATTTAATACATTTCCACAAGTACGACAAATTGGATTTCATGTAAAAGGTTTTTCATTCTCTTTGAAAAATAGCTGCTGCAATATTAACATCGGAAGGATGTCGTTTTACTTTCAATAAATCAATATGTGTATTCAATTTATAAAGTTACAATTTTTCGTCTAGTAATAAGCATTGGATAAATCAAGTTTAGTGAATAATATCTTCTTTTCAAAACGCAGGTATTTCTCTAATGTGGGGCAATGGCTATTTGAAATTTGATAGGTCACTACTTTGAAATCTGAAAATTTAAAAATATTAAAACCCAAGTTTAAAATCGAAACAAAAGGTGTTCCTCACTAACAATTATCTTCTTATTCAAATAACCTTTCGTGAATTAAATTTCGCAACTGTTCTTCAACAAAGACTTTTCTGGCAACTGTAGCTTGTAGTTTAAGTAACATTGCTTTTGCCTTATCACAAATTTTCAACGATATTCTGCTTATACTCGAATTATAAGTCTCCATCTTTTCGTTTATGAAAAATCGCTTTTAACGTGATTGTTGAGCACAGTGTGTAAGTAATTTATCGTTAATATTTGTTACATTTACTTTTATTAATTGGAAATTAAATTTGCTTAAAAATACACGACCAAAAGTGAACTTTGAGTTTTAGAGACTACATCAAGTAATGTTCTTGTGGTACCTCGATATATTATTGAAGCAATATACCCAACCAACAGTTGAATACTGTCCCTACTCCAATCGAATTTTTATATTGCATTAGGTTATACTAGGCTAAGTCACAGTATTTTCATAGAATGAAAAAACTTGATTATCTTAAAGTAATAAAATTTTTACTTCAAACAAATTTATGAACGATTGTTAAAAGTGTATAAGGTCTTTTCATATTCAACTCGAACAGTATAAAACTGGATTACTGCATATAGAAGTGGTCATTAAAGACGATGCACGTGAAGGACGTCCAAAAAGTGCAAAAACAGAAAACATAGCAAAATACAGGATATGACTATGCAAGATTGTTGATTAACCGAGGGAGATTTGGTAGAAAGCCTAGGTATTTCAATAGGAAAATTTTGTGCGTCGTTATATCACTTTAGATGAGACTTGACTATACCACCATGATCCGGAAGTAACACAAGAGGTTAAGGAGTGGTGTGAACCAGGTACTTCGGCTCCAAAGCAAGTTAGTTTCTTAAAATCGGTCAAGAAGGTGGTAGCATCAGTTTTTTGGGATTCAAAAAGAATATTGGTTTTGGATTACCACCAAACTGGTAAAACAATAAACGTAGATTATTATTGTAACCTTTTCGACCAGCTAGATGTAAAAATTCGTGAGAAAAGACCTTGCCTACAGAAAAAAAAAAAGTGCCATGGCTTCTCGATGGCACAGTAGACATGAATATGTCTTATACATATAATAAATGAGAAGAAAGATTTAAATGGTTTTATGTATTTTTTCGATCTGTTATATATATATACTATATACATACAAAGATACATAGATTCATACGTATATACATACATTCAAACTTATACATACATACATACAAACACATACATAAAGTTATGTGATGTTCAAGGCGAAGTTGTGGACAGAAGAGGACGATGGGTACTGAAATACGAGATGTACGTTTTTGTTTCAAGTTTTTCGATATGACGAGAAAGAACTACGTCTATACATGTTGAATTGCGCGTCGTGGAAACATTAAGATCGTTATTTTTTAAGATACTTACACAGTATTCGTGCTTAAAAATGAAAACCGCTACGTAATAAAACTATTAAAATGCAGTGAATGATAACTGGTGATGATTTGAGACGTTTTTCGACAATGCACGTGTTTCTGAAACCATGTGCATACATCTGCGCATAATTACTGCACACAAAATATCATGCCATCGTTAATGACTCATTAGTGCGGGCCTCTGTTAGGCACACTGCTACCCCCACTACGCAGCTACACACATACCTAGATTTGGACCCAGCCCTCAAAATTCCGTAATTAGTCACAGCCACGATTTTTGTTCCGCACATTCTTTCAAATAAACCGCAGGGATAAGACATATTCATGTCAAAGATCAGCAAGATAACGCATACTTTCGCACAGTTAAAAAAATTACTCCGAAAATCTTAACTAAATACGAACTGTTGCAACATCCACCCTATTCGCCAGACTTGGATCCTTCTGTTTTTTGCCTACTCACAAATCTTAAAAAAATCATGCGTGGAAAACAATTTTCATCGAACGAAAAGGTTATAGCAGTCGTGGAAGTATATTATATAGCACTGCAAGAATGGAATCCATAAATTAGAAGTTTATTGGAATAATTATATTGAAATTCAGGGAGATTATACTGAATAATAATATTAAACCATAAGATTGTGTATTTCTTATCGAACGACAAAACTTATTGAACAACCTGGCATAAGAAAATTGGAATCAAGCAAGACTTCAGACTAGAGTTTAATTTTTATGCATACATAAGTGTCAATGTGTAAGAGGTATCATTGGTATCATAAGCAATCTCTATCTTTGTGCTCTCGAGAACCACTGATAACGTATAATATTAATAAATAAATTGTAATTGAAATCTCTAAGGGAATTACTTTCTCAATTAGATACATAATTTACTGTTTTCTTTGACTTAAAACGACACACTGATGTCAAAGGTCCGAAATGTCCCAAGCTGAAAAAAGGGTGAGGGGACCTAGAAAGAGAAAATATAGTTTAACTAAAAAATCTTCTTTTATTTTATTTCTTTATTTATTTCCTTATATTTTTTCCTTTCCTGTGCTTACACACTATCAAAGTAGCTGGCTTCTTCACTTCGGGCCCTTAATTCCATTTATTTATATGTATGTATGTTTTTGATTAGCTTAATTTATTTTAATTTTCTTTTTGTCTAATTATCGGGTCCTTTTTTAATTTTATTTGTGTTCTTCTTAAGTTAATTTAAATGTTGTCCTTTTTGTTCCTTTTATTTGTTTATTTATTTATTCGTACAAAGCATTTAATTTTACTTAGAAAAGGTTTGCTGCCGTGCATTTCAGATTTTAATTTCTGATTCTTTCGTGCGTTTTAATTTAGGTTAGGTTAGGTTGCTGTGGCTGCCTAGAAAGGCACACTTAGGCCAATTTTGGCTTATTGTGTTACCACGTAGCGCAGGAGACCATGATTATTCGTGGGATTCGAACCCACAGCCTCTGGGACGGTAGGACAGCGCGCTAACAACTGAACTACCAGAGGCCCGCAAGTGCGTTTTAATTTGGCTTTTTTAAAAAAATGTTTTGCTCTGTTTGTTGCGCATTTTACTAAGTCTTATTTTATTCCCAATTTTCTTTTACTTTAAACAGTCCTTGTTTCATTTTACAGTAATATTAAATGTTTACACAATTTTCACAGTTCCACATTCAAAGTTGTTTTTGTTTTCTTTCACTTTCACTTGTTTCTAATTTGCTCCTAATTTCTTAATTAAATTTAAATTTTTGTTCTCCTTTTCTTTTTCTAAGTTTTTGTTGATCGTCACTATATTTTTAGGTCTTTCTTTTAGTCTTTAGCTTGTTTTTTTCTCTTAAATTTTATTTTTATTTATTTCTTAATTTTTGCTTTTGTTTCATGTCTTGAAAAAAACCAAAGTTCGGTCACGGATTGCACTGGACAGTGAGCCCGACCAGGGTAAAAAAGAAATGTCAGACTGTGCGCGAACACATTGTGTGTGACGACAAAATTCATGTTCACCACCACTACAACAGGAATTTAAATTAGTCTAATCACCCGGAGATAGTAAAACTTTGCAGGTGGATCCGCGGCACGAACCTGTCGGAATCACAAACGAAAAAAACTTCGGTCCTAACCGCCTACCAAGTTGTCATCCCGACCTTTCTCTTGCGCGTACAAAATTCAATCCACGGAATTGTCCGGTTCGAGAGCCCTCAGCACCGTTGCTCAGGCTGTTTCGAGTTCGGTCGGTGATATCTGCTGCATTTCAGGCGAATTGTTGTGCGCTGCAGCAGTTGTTGAGCACAATTTTATGCTTTCCGAGCATTTGATTCGCACATCTCTCACCCGCTGAATTCTCCATGGGCGCAGTGCACATCGGGCTGAGCCTCTGAGTCGAAGAATTCCGCCTAATATGGAGGAAAAAATAAAACTTCTGCTGACCACAACAAGTCTCCCCATTGCCCTTGGTTCAGGAATAAAACTTTGTTCGCTCACGAAAAATAATTATTGGGTGAGCTCTACTCTTTGTCCGATTTTGAAACGGGTCATTAATGTCCCGACTGCATAAACTGTACCTATTCGTGCCATAAATTCTGTCACAACTTTAAAGAAGCATAAAATCTAAACAATAAAAGATAATATGTTTATTCCAACGAAATTTATTTTAATAAGATATTGTTAATTAATTAATAAAAGCTTTACTCGAAATGACCTCCTTTAGCTTTTATACAAGCTTTTAAACGTTGTGGCCACTGGTCTATAGCGGCACGCACGGTATTCAACGACATTTCATTTCCTGCTTTCACCAACGTTTTTTTCAGACTGTCCAAATTGCGGTGGGGAGTTCTACAGGCCTTGTTCTCTAACTCTGTCCATAATGCATAATCCAGCGAATTTAAATCTGGGCTCCCGGATGGCCAATCTTCTTGTGCAATAAAATCAGGAATGTTGTTGCGAAGCCATTCCTGTGTGCTTTTTACTTTGTGAGCAGGAGCAGAGTCTTACTGGAAGACCCAATGTTGTCCACCGAACAGAGTTTGCTATAAAGGTTTCACAACACCTCCCAGCATGTTGGTTTGATAAACCGCCGCACCGGTTTTGATACCTTTTTCGCAAAAATGGAGTGTTGTGACACCTTTATGGGATACACCCCACCAAACCATTACAGAAGCTGGATGATGGCCTCGTTGCACCCTGGGAACCGTTTTTTAGCTTATTCTGATGATGTTGCATAAACCTTATCATTTTGTTTATTAAAAACTTGCTCCAGAGTAAAAATTTTTTCGTCGGTAAAGAGGATGTTCTCATGACCATTGGTTGCGTGCCAAAGCAAGAGACTCTTGCATCTTTCCAATCTTATTTTCTTTAACCATGGAGTCAACATGTGGGCTGTTGACCGACAATAAGCCTTCATATGAAGATCATCTCGAATGAGTCTACTCATCGATCTTGTGGAGATTTCCAACTCCCTCGACAAAATTTTTTGTTTGCACAGTGGATTTCTACGGATGCGCTCTCGGACAGTTTTGATGGCACTGTTCTAACGGTACGTGGACGACCGGTCCTTGCTCTATCATCTATGCCTAAGGTTTCATTAAATCGTTCTATGGCACGATAAATGAATCTTTTTGTTATTTTTAGCGGTTTCAACAAATTCAAAATTTCAGAAGCATTTTTTCCACACTTATGGAATGCTATTACAGCGATACGATTTTCTTTTACTCCCCACTCCATGATTACGAGCCAAAGACTGTCGCCAAACTGATCGGAATATTACGCCGTACATTTGTTACAAAGTGCAACATAACGGTACAATTCCAGGCTAATTTCTGAGAAAGCTCGCATTAAAAATTGTGTGACAGAATTAATGGCAAGACTAGGTATAAAGCACTACATGAAGATGCATTTAAATTTCTGTTTTTGCATTATTCCCCATGCAGTTTATTTCACAACAAAATTAAATGTTAGAATGAACCTATCATTTTTCTTTCCAAATGCAAAATGATTCGTTGTTGGGAGAAAATTCTGGAACACTAGCTCATACTCTTTGTTGAAGCAACCGCCATGATATAATACCATAAAATGTCTTCTAAAAAGTATAATTGTTCAAAAATGTCCCATTTTGTAATATGAAAACTTTATAGAAAGTTATCACTTTGTAAATAAAACACCATGCTAGATTAAGATTCACAAATGAACTTAACTGTTTTCCATAATAGCAAGCAAATTAAGAAACCCATTTTAGTGATGCCAAATTGTTTAAAATACTTAACAAAAACTAATATAAATGACATCAGTTTCAAAACTATGCATAGATGCACCATGTGATTTTGTGCGATTTTTCACAGAAATATGAGAGGGAGAACAATGTGTTTCAAAAATACAACGGCAGTTTGATAAGTCAGTGATTTTTTGAATGTCCCGCACAGTAGTAATTTTAAATGCAACATTGTAGCCATTAGCCACCATCTATTAATTGAATACTGTCAAATTTTGATCAACCTGCGATCTTTTAGTTTGTGTTTGACAGACATTGAAAGCACAAAACCTCGTAAATTTTAACAAAAATGGAAAAATATGAATTTCGTGTGCTGATGAAGCATTATTTCTAGCGTAAAAATCCATCACTGAAACCAAGCAAAGGCTTGATAAATATTAGGTCTACCGTAAAGTTCTGTCCGATAATTTCGTTTCAAGTTTGAATATATTTGGACATGTTCTTTTGAGCTGTCTTTATAATTGCATTTATTATGTGTACTTTGAAATTAACTACAACAAAAATATCTCATGTCATTGTCAACGTGTCGAAATTAGTTAAAAGTTTTTGGTGAAGATGATGTTGCGGACAGAACGTGTTGGAGATGGTTCGAATAATTTAAAGCGGGTGATTTCGGCCTTAGTGATAAGCCACGCTCTGGGCGGCCATTTGTGGTTGATGACGATAGTTTTAAGACCATGATAGATCAACTGATGAAAAATGGATTATATATGAAAACATCGTAAGGAAAACAGCCTGAACCCGGAAAACATGCCTTCTTCACCTCTACACCGAGCTTGAGCCTTAAAAAGAGAATACTGTGTATATGGAGGGACATGCAAGGTCCAATCCATTATGAGCTTTTGGAACCTAAGAAAAAGCTAAATTCGGAGAAATACAGTTAACAAATTGACGAGTTCACAAAGTACAAAAGCGGCTGACAATATTCAATAGGAAGGAAGTCATACTGCATCACGACAATTCTAGACCACATGCTGCTTTGGCGACTCGCCAGAAAATCTCAGAGCTACGATGGGAAATTCTTTCGCATCGACCATACTCCCCAGACCTTAACCATCAGATTTGCACCTATTCCTCTCTTTACAAAATTATTTGATGAGAAAAAAATTCAAAAATTAAGAAAACGTTTACGTTTACAGTAGTGCTGCTGTAGTTTTTCGCATCCAAAGATTTTCCTCAAAAATAGGTTTTATAAATTGCCATCATGCTGGGAAGAAGTCATAAGGAACGATGGAAATTATATCGTACAATAAATCTAGTTAAATATGTTAAAACTTGTATCATTTTCTTCCTCTTAACGGACAGAACTTTCCGGTAGACCTAATACTATGGTGGGGACTTTGCACCATCAATTTAAATGGTTTAAAAGTGGTTTACTGAGTTTTGTGGCGGCGAAGGTTCAGGTAGCCGAAAAAAGGTCACCACGTCAGAAATCGATAAAATCGATAAAATGATTGGGCGATCCGAGAATGGAAATGCATGAGATAGCTGAAGCTGTAGGCATCTTAACGGAGCAGGTACATCACATTTTACATGAATATTTGGACAAAGCTATTCATGCGATGAGTGCCGCGATTGTTCACACCCAACCAGAATCCAAATGAGTTTTTGCACCAAATTGTTGCCATGGATGATCCATCACAACAGACCAGAGACAAGACAATTGGTTTCTCCAGGTGAACTTTCATAAAAAAAGGCCAAATTCATGACCAGTTTTTTGAGATGCACGCGGTCATTCAATTTTAGATTACCTTGAAAAGGGTAAAACGATAACCGGCGAATATTATTCGGAGCTATTGAATAGATTTGTTATGGATTTGAAGCACAAAAGACCGCGTTTGACGAAGAAAAAAGTGTTGTTCCATCAGACAGGAATGCCCTTAATTCCTCCTAATGTTGGCTGTTTTCTTTTTTCTTTTCTATCTTGTCATGTGGCATTATCATTCCCGTCCTCTAATTTTAATTTATTATTATTGTTTTGTTTTTTACTTTAATTTTAATCTTTTTGTTAATTAGTTTTAAATTAATTGTAGCTTGTAATAAGCGATAAATAAATAAATAAATAAATAAATAAATAAATAAATAAATAAATAAAAGACAATGCATGGTTGGATAAGTGTGCAGTCACTAACTTTTTACATTTTATTTTTTGTCGACTAGAACTCACGAAGAAAAAGCTCTGATTTGAAAAATCATTGAGTTGCACATATTTAGTATCATGATAATAAAAAATGCTCTCTATAATTATCATATAATTAACGTTTACTTAAATTCTAAGAAAGTAACTCATGTGATCAGTTATTTTCAAGTAATGGTCCAATTGTCGTAGGTGCTATTTTAGTATTTTTTAAATAAGTATTTGTCTGACTGCTTTGCTTGATATACATATATACAATATATAATTCAACCAATGGTTGTAGAAATTAGAAAAGCTAGTAATAAAACTGCAATTGGAGTAAAAGCTGGAAGATCGCGTAAAATAATTGAAACGGGTAGAAAACTGAATTGTTTACTGATATCAAGAATTAAAGCAACGAAGAAGTCAAGTTTTTTCAGTTAAAATTATTTTGAGATAGCGCAATTAGAGTGAACTGACTGAAAATAAAGCTATTTATTGTTAAAAAATGTTTTAATATTAGTAGGTTATATGGTTCGACTAAAGGTAAACAATTTCTAGTTAGATAGCCAGTCTTTGTGTTGAGATAACAATCCTTCATCCGATGTAACACCGAGGTGGATCCATTTTTATTTGGGGAAGTATTACCGGGAGTGGTGCAGAATTTAATCATCATCAATCAATCAAGAAGGATGACTGCCTTAAAATTTTGCACTCCAACTTACCTCAGACAAAGAGAAAAAGTGGGATACCTGAAGAATTCGTTTTGTAATATGACGGAGACCCTAGATATACAGCGAAAATTTGGGAATGGATGCGAACCCATATATTTTCTATGTTGATCCGGCTGGCAGTTCACATTTGCTCAATTAAAAATTTGTGGGCTTTTGTAAAAGAAAATTAGCAGGATGTGCCTATCCAATAAAATAGTTAAACGAATTACAGAATCGTTTCCAGGACGAATGGAGTAAATTTTTAGAAAATATTATTAGCAATATGTACCAATCAATCTCAAATATAGTCAGTGAATTATAGAAAAATTATTGTAAGCCAGTGATTAGAGCACGGAAGTTTAATTTAGATTTTGAACGAGGTGTAAAACTGATTATATGAGTTACGGACATTTTAAGTAAATTTAGTTTAAATTGTATCTATGAAAAATTATTGTGAGTCCGTTTTACCATATAATCCTTATGCAAACATTAGTAATTCAATGAATATTTTTTCACTCAAGAGCTTTTATCGAGAGCATTTTTAAAATATACAAACATGTAACTATTTTGCACTTTATTGGATTTAATCTTTATTCTCGGGATTACCTGTCTAACATAACAAATATCATTCTCTTAACAATTAACCGTCCGGTCGAATATTAATACCCGTTTAGACTATTTTGTACATCGAATCTATTGTTGTTGAATTTCTTTGTTACAAATCAGTTTTTTTATATATATATTTATTAGACAGTAGCAGCTATCAGAAAAAGATATGAGTACGTTTTGATGAGTAAGTTTTTTGTCTGGAAAGGCTTATATACTAATTAGAAAAACTTGGAAAACTTATTATTCATTATTATATCATGTAAATTTTTATAAGTTATCCCCTTATTCAATAGTTAAGGGTCTCTCCTATTGAAATTACTGTAAACTAAAAAAAATTCATATAGAACAACATGCAACGAGTGCTCAGACATTAAGTCGTGCCATGTACTTCGTGCACTGCCTTCTATTTCTAACTCCATAGTCAATGAGCAGTCTCCCAATGCTGCTTTCTCCATCTCTGTTCATCTCTGTATCCCCTTTATATTTGCTACCTCATCTTCTCCACTGTCCCCGTTGCTGAGCCACCTCTGCTGCCCCAGGCCGCTATTGCCCCCACTTCCCGTCCCGCCATCCTTGGATCTCATAGCTCATTCTCTCCATTAAAGTAGCGTTAAACTCTATCGGTGCCTGTATCCATTTCTCGAGCTGCCGCGCCGTCACCGTCGTCTCGAGCGTCTGCTGCCTTGGATGCCTCCCTAACCATCGGCATCTCCCAGCCGATGGTACGCCCTCTACATTACACTTCAGCTATCTCGGTCCAGACTTCCTCCTAAGGGTTTGTTGCCTTTATCTGCAAAATTGCCACTCTTTGCATGCATGAAGATGCGCTTTGGATTCGCGGGTTTTTCATCAAGCGCTTTTCCATCACACCCATCGCCTGTATGTAGTTCCTTCCGAACCGTCGGCCTGTCTAAATTCAAGGTATATACTACAAATATACCTGGCTTTTTTCGCACTCTGCCAACTGTTCTTCAACCCATACTAATACTATATTAGGATTTCGCTCTATGTCCTTAAGTCCACAAGCTTTAAGTCTAAGCCTAGTTTTAGTAGTATAATTCATAAAGTCTTAAATAGTAAAATTACGCACAGTTTAACTAAGATCCTTCATATCCCTACTAGTACATCCCATCACTCTTCTTCCGAATCTTATAATGCTAATTCCCTTTTATTCCCTATAACAAATCTCGTAAAAATGCTCCCCTCCCCTCCACCAAGATAAAATCTTTCCTTTACAAATCTAAGAATAATATTACTTCCTCTTCTTATATTTCGAAAGTAGCCTCGTCTAATTCTCGTAATTCCGATAATGCTCCAGTTTCTACTCCAAACTCCAAATGGCAGTTTAAAAAAGGTTTTTTCCCTAATTTATATTTCTGTAGCTCGCCTAAGTACCCTAACTTTGTGCAATCACACACTTAGAACCCTTCTCTTCCTGAAAAATCTGCACGTCCTAATCCTTCCTCGCCATCCATTCTTTTTTCTTCTCTCCCTCCCTATACCAGCCACCTTCTCACTTGAGCGCATCCGCTCCCGTCTTGTCCGCTAGTCCTCTAGGTCTTCATTTAACTTAAAGTTTACTGTTGGGTCTGCAAAAGGACGTTATGTTCTTCTCCGATTGAGCGGCCAAAGAATCTTTCTCGTCTACCTTTATGGTAAACCTGACTATGTCTATATCGATGGCCAAACCAAAACTAACGTGCTGTTTTCAGTGCAATCAACCTCTCCACCGACTTTCCTAACCTTCGTGAGCTTTTTTTCAGGTATCAATCTTCTTCGCTTTCAATGTACTTGGTCTGATAACGAACTCCATTGGGTCCAACGCCCTCTTCGCTAAAGAGTCTTACTCATCGACCGTCTCTCCGACTTTAGTCTCCATCAAATCAGAGACATTACCAACAACCTTGGTATACAACTAGACTTGATTTTCTCGTCTGATCCTATTAACTTGATTGCTAGGACTAACTAACTAGGCTAACGAGGATCTCTCATTTTCTTTCGATTCTCCACCAATTTCACCCTCTACTCTTTTTTGCTCTTTCCATAAAACCTCTTTTTCTCCAAACTAATTTAGAAACAGCAGGCGGCTTCGGCAAATTCAATCACGTACTTGCTCAATCGCCCTTAATATTTTCTATACCCAGCTTTTCACCTGCCTAGTCCAATCTGTTCCCTGCCATTCACAGAGAGAGTATGCATATTCTCATCCTCTGTATAAAAAGAACTCAGATTCCTTCAAAATAAGAGAAGCAAACTGTGCCATGCATACCTCATATCTCGTTCTGATCCTTACATCTTTAAATGCCTCCCTGTGGTCTCCTTGTTCTACAAACGTAGCAAATCCTCGAATATCTTGCACGTATGCAATCTACTCTTATCTCTGATCCCAAATGGTTTTACCAATTCATCAATATCAAAGAAAAATCCATTGGTTACCCCTCAACACTTACACTCGGAGCTATTTCTTCTTCTGACCCTTGCGTTGCAGCTAATCTCTTCGCTCGTTTTCTCAACCCATCCTTCAGTGAGTACTCTTCCGAGCCTAATGCTTCCTCTTTCCATTTTTGAGCTCTCGACTTCAGACCATCCTTGCTTCCAACAACAGTGATCCTTCAGCTGCTACCACTTCCATTAATGCACTTGCTTACGATCACACTCTAAGCCATGACAGAATACCCGTCATTGTCCGAAAAAAATGCGCTCTACACTTAGTTGGTCTCCTTACCTTTATTTTTCAACTTTTTATCACTAAAGATATCTTCCTTGGCAGGAATTATTATTATTCATTATCGTCACTCATAAAAAGAGCTGTAGGAGAGACCCAACTAATGTCCCATAGCCAAAACTCTCCTGTATACCCAAACTCTTTGAGAGCATTGTTTATGATTACATGCTCTTTCATTGTAAAACCTTATTTTACCCATAGAATCATGGTTTACTTAAAGGTAGATCAACCACTACTAAACTAATTGTTTGCGCGTCTAGAACATTGCGTGCCTTAGAAAACGGCGATGAGGTCGAGGTTGAGGTCGACGTCATCGCAATGACTTTAACAAAGCGTTCTACATAATCTCGCATCTTTTATTTCTCAACATACTGCCGTTCTTTTCCATTCTGCGTCATCCAACTCTTTCGTGGCTAATTCAGGAGTCCCTCAGGATAATCACTTAGGACAATTGCTTTTTATTTTTGAGATTTCTTTCCCTTTCCTTCTTCTCCCCAGAGTCTATTCGCTGTCTGGTGAACCTATCCCAAGCATCTCCTTTCTTCGTGAGCTTGGTATCATCTGTGACAGTGAACTTAATTTTCGAGACCACACTGACAACATGGTAGCTAGGGAAAGCTCTGCAGCGTTGGTCTAAGGAGTTCCATAATCCCTACTTTGTCAAATCCCTATATTTCGTGCTCGCTAGGTCTCTCCTTAAATATGCTAGCCAATATTGGCCTCACTCTCAAACCACTAACACCAATTAAGCAGTCAAACGTAGGTCCCTCTGTTTTGCTTTACGCCAGCTTCCCTGGATATCCCTAGATTCCCTAGATATCGGTTTCGATATATCGGTACCCTTTATATAAAATTTAGGAAAGAGATTTCTGGGCAATTTTAGGAAAAAATTGTAAGTACAAGTACTTCAAATTTGTAATATTTATAATTGGAGAAAATAAAAACCTTATATCTTATATCTTCATTTCGGAACTAAAAGTACACTCAGTAGACGGATTAAGTACTAACGGAAAGGTTATCAATATTCAAATAAGATCATTTATCTGCGATACCTCGGCACGTTCATTTCTATCTGGAATAGTAGGTTATAATTCTCTAATTGGATGCTGCAAGTGTTAAATCGGGAAAACAATTGATAAAGTAGTAACTCTTGAGACAAAAACTGCAGCAAAAAGTACATATGAAAATTTTTATACACGAAGGCAATCAGAATTTCACTACCCTACTTTTAGAAATACAAGAAAATATTGGAATTAAAATAATTACCCAATTTTCTTTATATAGCATGCATCTAATGGGCTTAGGATTAATCAAGAAATTAATTTTAAGTATTTTCAATAGGAAAACTGTACACAAAATAAGCCAAAAAAATAAATCAATAATGGCATAGCGAATTAAAGATTTGAAAGCTTATCTTCCTTGAAAATTTAAAAAAAAACTTAAAATGTTTACATCATACTTTTACGATGGGAAGCAACTGAGTTTAGACAATTTTGCTTACACACAGCAGTAATTGTTTTGAAGGTTTCTATTGTTGCTCTATGCCTAAAAATTATCCAAAAACTTTTCGCCCAAATTCCAGTACAGGTGAACATTTTTTGTAATTATTTGTCGACAAATGTCCAAAAGTATTTGGAAATACGAATTTGTTCAAAAATTATCGCGAATTTTTAATTTCCGCGGGCTATGTACATTCGATATTCGATCTTTTTGTGGCATTATGTCGGTACTCATGGCTCTTACTATATTGTGCCACGAAACCCTTCTTGCTATAGAAAACGGTGTAGAGTTTGACGTTATAATCACCGACTTTAGCAAAGCCTTTGATAAAATCTCTTAGAAAATTATCATTTTAAAGCTTAACTATCTAGGCTTTTCTTCCCGACTTATTTTATGGATTTCTTCCTACCTCGATAACCGCCAAGTGCGTTTTGACTCCTCGATTTCTAACCCCTTCACATTCCATTCCGGGGTCTCCCAAGGCAGCCACCTCGGTTCTTTAATTTTCATATTGTCCATCAACGATTTTGAGAACATAATTATTCACTCTGAAATTCTAATTTATGCCGATGATATGAAAATATTCAAAGATATCTCGAATGCATCTGACTCACCTCTTCTTCAATGCGACCTAAACAACTTTTAAACCTGGTGCTCGAAAAACTCTCCACGACATAGATCATTCAGGGCCAATTATGCTTTGGGCGTCGTTAAACGTTGGTCTAAAGAATTCTCTAACCCTTATGTCACCAAATCACTCTTCATCTTCTTTGTGAGACTGCTTCTTAAGTACGCCTGTCAGGTCTGGTCAACCTCGCAATCCACCTCCATTAACAGAATTGAATCTGTCTAACGCCGATTCACCCGCTTTACCCTGCGCTGCCTCCCCTGGGTAGACATCCTTAATCTGCCCCCTTATTAAAACCGGCTAAAACTAATCCACCTCTAGTCCCTTGTCCTATGTCGAGATGTCACCGATATTGTTTTCGTTCACCATGTCCTAGGTTCCATAGATCAGCCTGACCTTTGCAGCATATCCCTTAACACTAAGCCCCGTAACATTAGATCTAAATACGAAAGTCATCGTACTAACTATGGTCACATCGAACCCTTTACCAGAATGCTGCGGTTGCTCAACAAATCTACCGTCTTCGATTTCCATCTTATCAAAACCTTCCTTAACCTTGCCCTATACTTGCCCAACCAAACCCTCCCATTCAGTGTCCATGCCCCCTGATCTAGTCATAGTAGGTTAATTTAATTAACTAAATTTAAATTTTTGTCTTGTATTTCTTATTGATTGTTTTTATTTATCTGCGTAGCTTATATTAAGTGAAACAAATATATAAAAAAAGTCACTATGCGGACCAGTCCTACCCTTGCCATGGAGTCTATTAACAGGACTTGTTCTCCTGAATTTTTTCATTTTGAAAACAATCGCTATAAGTGCTCTGAAAGTGCAGGCTACATCAAATGCGTTCATCACTGACAAAGGTCACATGAACATTCTAAAACAGTTTGCAAACACAAGGGTCGTATTGCATTACACATGACCAAGGAATTGTACTTTAGGAGAAATGCAAAATTCTTATCCCTGAACCCAGGAATTGAAATGGCGAAGGTCCCATTCCAACCTCCGGAAACATTAATAGTTACACAGATGGCTCAAAGATGGCTCAGAGATGGCTCAAGCATGGCACTGAAGCTGGTGTCTAAGGACCCAAAATTAAAGTCTCGATTGCAATTACCTAGTATCATAGCGTTTTCCATGCCATCGAATCCAGTGCCTTCCTTAACCTTAGTAAAGGACTTAAGAGAAGGGAGGGAATTGAAAAAATTATCTATTTGCAAAAGCTCCGGGGCAGGTACGCAAGATTTATACGTACCTTCACTACGGTACTTTGAGAAAATTAATTTTCTGAAAGACCACGAAATTCAAGTCACGTTAACTAGCAGAATATATGATTGTTTTGAAATCAGGTTACAAAGAAGTAAACAAGGTTTGTACATTTCATTATTTTTATTCATTTTATATATATATATATGTATACATATTATTTTCCATGGAAAAGCTTCGTCAGTGTTAAAATAATTGCAATAACTTTATCTGATTTCTTTTGCTGACGCCACCATAATTCTTCTTTAAACTGGTTGAAGTTGTAGTAAGTTTCGATCAAATCTCCAATCAGCGCTTACTATTTCTCCCATAGTTGAATCTTCCACATCAAAACCACCTTGATAATAAGCCTGCACTTTTTTTAAAGCAAGAATTTATGCAAATAGCAACACTTTAATAATACGGTGTCTATTTTTTTAGGACAAATATTAATTGGTCTTGAAATAATTGCAAAACGAGAAAACAAAATCCCAAACGCGTTTCCCTTAATAAAATATATCTTGTATAATCGTAAAGGTGCGTATTGCAAGAAGTTTTAATAAATTGTTCATCGATGGAAAAGTATCTTCTCCGACAAATACATAGGCGCAATAATATTGCTCAACCGTAAATTGGTTCCAGAATTTGTAGAATTTTGTGATGAGTAGTAGGATTTGAAAAAACCCCTCCAACTAAAACCCTGCCATTTGCTCCAACGTGTACCATTATAAATGCATAGTTTACGTTCACTATTGCCATAAGTATAGCGTTGAACGAATGCTTGTAATTATAGTAGTAGTAATCAGATTCCAGAGGCCTAGATATGTGGGAAATTCCATTTATTTTCGAATTATTTTGAAACCTGCTTCCAATCATTTTCAGTATATGGTATCTATAAAGAAAAGGAAAAAGTAGGAATGAATAGTGGTCAAAATGTATCTACTTAATCTTCAGTTATAATCTTAATAGTAATTAGTCATTTCTCAGCTAGTAATGTAATGAATAGTGAGCATCTTATAAATAAGAAAACAAGAGATAACATAAGTTACACTGGCACTCGCCGTCAGCCAGAAGATATATAAGGAGACAACGCACCTTGTCTATAGATGATTTGCAGCTAATGGGTAATACCGGCTGTATTCTAACGGAGCCTTCCTGGAGCGTTATATCAGCTTCAGAGAGAGAGAGAGAGAGAGAGAGAGAGAGCTTCAGAGGTTCTCTAGATAGCTAACTCCTTGGCTGATGTGCATCTTTGAGGTTGGTCTGTTTCTAACAGACATCCCTGCATCCTGGGCAAAGGTTAAGGTTCTCGATATCGCAAAAGAGAGAAAATCTCCCACTGCAAACCTAAGGATTTCCAACCGATTAGCTTATCGTCTTTCCTTTTTAAAATGTTAGAAAGAATGATCAACACCTATATTAGGGAGAGCGTGCACAAATTGAAACTTTCACCCTCCTAGCATGCGTACACCAAGGGTAGACCTATCGAAATAGCATTGCACACTCTTGTTTACCAAATAGAGAAATCCTTATAATATAAGGAATACACCCTAACGGCGTTTTTAAACATTGAGAGCGCATTTAACAAAATCAAACCAGCAGCAATCACCGCGTCCATGCTGAGAGTGGACCTTGAGAAATCGGTGACTGAATTAATAAACAAGATGCTTCAGAGTAGGGTCATCAGTTCCAGTCTTGAAATATGCGTTATAAGTTATTTGGGACTAATTCCAGACAGAAAGTTAGACTGGAAAGCCAACATACAAACAAGAGTAAGGCCTTCCATACTTGCAATAGGGTCATCGCGATAAAGGGGTGCCTGGAAACTCGTACAGCACATTGTTTCTTTATGACCATGATCAGACCAATCTACCGTGTGTTGGTTTAGTGGACAGCTTTGGAGAAGGGTTGTTACCTTAATGCTTTAGTAAAGGTCCAGAGAACTGCCTGCCGACTAATCACAGGGGCTATTACAACCACTCAAACTAAAACGATGTTCTCCACATTACTCTAGTGGAACTTTTTAGAAAGCAGATTGCAGTCAAATCGGCACCGAGGCTCAATTCGGTAACACCATAGACATGCACCCTCCTTTGATAACAAATTCAAATCCCACATCCCGTTCAAGGGGGACTGAAAAGGCTTTCCTTATGAACTAAACGCTATTCATATTTATACTCCGAGAAACTAGGCCGGGATCCAATTAACTAACCAGTCCGATTACCTAACCACTGCTCTGTATTATAGACAGAGGTTTTGGATATATCGAAGGCAATGAGTTGGCTACTTAGAGCCCCAAAACCCCTGAATAGTGGATCTATACTTACTGACAGCCAAACCGCAATCAAATCACTCATTGGCATATACATCACCTCGAAGGTGGTTGTTGACTGTCGATGCCGGCTTAATCAGCTGAGTTAACATCAATCTCATTTGGGTGCCCGGCACAGTGATGTCCAGGATAATATTATGGCGGACAAGCTCACTAGACGCGGGACTAATCTTTCGGAAACGGATATCTTGTGACACGCAGGCCACCGTTAGCCTCTCGTAAGTTGGAGATTAACAAATGTTACAAAAATATCACCGAAAGACGTCGAGATGTGAGAACACATACGTAGCAAGTCAGTCGAGCTTATTTCACTTGGAAGGAAAGTCATTAGTGAAGTAGTAGTAAAAATCATTGGACCCTGCCTAATAGGCAAGCATGCCGAAAAGTTCGGTTCCTTTTAATGACTTCTGTAAAAGTTTCCATAATTAGGAGAAGAAAGGGAATATTAAGCACCTCTTCTGTCATTTCCCAGCCCCTACAATTCGCAGGAGTCGTAACTTGGACACTTTTTTCTTTGACGAACTGTCTGACCTGAGCTCGACGAGCATCCGGAATTTCAACCTGTTCATCAGAGTCACTAAGTGGTTATTCGATTATACTCAGGGTTGCCCCGTGTGACCTAGGTGTACTCTATGGACAGCCACTATAACCTAACCTAACCTGCACTGACATTGATATCAACATTAAAGTTATAGTTTGTGACCAAGGTTCCAATAACAGCAGTGCTGTAAAGCTCCTCTTGAAACCAATTCCGCACAATCTTATTTTTAATTTAATTCGAAAAAAAGTGTTTCGAAATGTTGAAATAAAGAGAAAGCAACTTATGCACTGTTAATTCTAAAGAATACCGTTTGCTTCGCCGGAAAGCTTTAGACTAATTTTAAGAAATATAATTATTTAGCATCGTAGGAGAAAGCAGCTAGCTTGTTTGCAAATTTTGGGTGATCATTGCACTATTCGCATTAGTGCCAAGCCATCTTTGAAGCAAAATTAATTTTTTGAGAAAGGATTTAAATTTAAATTTACTGCTGAATACACAATAAAAATGGATTAATAAGCAATTTTAATTAGTTGAACTACTTTAGCCAATATTTTATTGCACGATAATAACTTATATGATACTTAGCGTATACTCGTATACATTTCCATAACTACTAATTGGAGATAAATAATATAATAATTGTCATACTGTGAAAACCCTTCTGAAATTCACGGAATTGATAACCAGGCAACAAATTATAAATAATAGAATATTTTCTATTCCTCAACGCCATTAATTGCAAAATTACTTGCAGCCAAAGCAAGAATTTAATTTTTAGTGGAGAAGAACAAAAACTACAGAGGCTGGGCGAAAATTGAGGAAGAGAAAAAAATGTTCTTTCATTTAACAAATTCATTATTTTTCGACTATAATAATATTTTAATATTCTTTCTTTAACGAAAAAAGCTGAATTAAAGATCAAAAAGAAAAACAAAATAACTGTGATATAGGTCGTCGTGGAAAATAACAATCAGCGGTAAAGATTTGATAAAAAGGAATAGTAAATCCTATGGCATTCAGCTATGAAAAATGCGAATGAGAAGGTAATAACAAGATAGTACAGCGTAATAAATGTAAGTGGAATCATTTCGAGTGTGTGGGAATAACTGTAAGTATTAAGGCACAAGCCATAGCAGTGTGAAAAATGTAGCATTGCAGATGAATTGATTGCTAAATCGTCTAAATTCATAAATTAGTATTAACACCATTCATATACATACGAGGTCTATTCAAAAAGTATCGCGAATTTTGAATTTCCGCATGCTACGTATATACGATTTTCGATTTTTTATGGCGTTATGTTAGTACTCATGTCCCTCACTTTGCAGGCAAGCTCGGCTATTTTGAATGCTCAGTTAATTTTTGACAGATATTTTGCTTGGACCTGCTCGTCGTCGACTTTTGACTCTGTCCGCCACGACCTAAACTTACTCCAGAGGGTCATAATTGGTGACGAATCATGGATTTATGGTTATGACTGGAAACCACAATTTGATACAGATTCTTTGATCCATTTTTCGGAATAGGCAAAAATCGAAGACTAGCCAAAAAACGTCCAAACAAAATAGCTGTCAAAAATTAACTGAACATTCAAAATAGCCGAGCTTGTCAGCATAAGTGAACGACATGAGTACTAACACAATGGCACAAAAAAATCGAAAAAGTCGAATATACGCAGCCCGCGATACTTTTGAAAAAGCCCTCGTATACGGGCAGAAATTTTTTGTTTTTAAATTGATCTATTTCCTAATTTGAAATTCTATTTTTCAGACCGAGAGCCTCTACTTCTAGCCTGAGAAGCGATGTTATTCTTCCTGGCAATTGTGGAGTCGTCTTCTTGAAGTTCCAAAAGAAATAAACACCTGTATTTAAACTTAGTATTTATCTCCACCTTCTCAGTAGTTTTTTACGTCTTTACTTTAACAAGATCGAATTCCGTCGCCCAGATTTGCTTTGCTTCATTGCATCATTTTACCATGAAGCTGTCTTCCACCACTATTCTCACTCATTTTCACTGGGCTGAGATATCCTACTTGGAAGCATCCAAAAACTATTTCGGAGTACCGTTAGCTCCAATTAAAAAAGCATCAATGTTTTTATTTTTAATAAATAGTTGTTCGCCCAAATCACACTTGAAGCAAATCACTTTGAGCCGCTTCATTCGGATAGGTCTTAAAAACACCTTAACCAGACAAGCCTGAACCGAAGTCTTATACTGCAACCATAAGGAGAGAATTACTTGACAAAAATATAGCTAAAAATGATAACAATTTACAAGAGACACACGGAATGGAAAATTATAATATAAAAACATTAATAAAAATGGAATGATTTAATGAAAAGGGCAAATTGATAAAAATCAAAGATTCAAAAGTGTTGAAAAATAAATATAAAGACAGAATATCAGTACAATAAATTCTTAAATACTATGGTAAAAGAGAAAAATGTAGTGGAATAATTAATTATATTGTAATAACAGGCACGAATGAAGCATTTTATTTAGAAGGATAATCTTTGCATTCTTCTTCACACAGTATATTGAAGGTAAAGTTATAATCAAATTTGAGACCACCATACCAGCGTTAGATGCGTTTGATCACTAAGCATAATAAAAATAGATCGATTGTGGTCGATCACAATTCTTATCAGAGCAAAAATATTCCAAAGACATTGACGGTAAGTGGCCACTTGTAGTTCAGTTGTTTAGAGCAGCGAAGTGCTAATTCACAGGTTCGATCTTTCTTCCTGGTCAAAGTGGTTGCTTTTTCTAATAATCATTTAGAGAAATTCCACAACGAATTGTTTTTTTATTATTTATTAAAAATAAGGTTTGTCAACTTTTCATATTTCTTTTTCGAAAATGATAAAAAAATTGGTTTCGGGTTAATTTAAAAAAAAAACCACAACATATCCCAGATTTTACTTTAATGGAAATTAATTTTCTTCGTTTATTCTCTCCCTTTTGAGAGAAATAAAACATAAAACATAAAACATAAAACATAAAACATAAAACATAAAACATAAAACATAAAACATAAAACATAAAACATAAAACATAAAACATAAAACATAAAACATAAAACATAAAACATAAAACATAAAACATAAAACATAAAACATAAAACATAAAACATAAAACATAAAACATAAAACATAAAACATAAAACATAAAACATAAAACATAAAACATAAAACATAAAACATAAAACATAAAACATAAAACATAAAACATAAAACATAAAACATAAAACATAAAACATAAAACATAAAACATAAAACATAAAACATAAAACATAAAACATAAAACATAAAACATAAAACATAAAACATAAAACATAAAACATAAAACATAAAACATAAAACATAAAACATAAAACATAAAACATAAAACATAAAACATAAAACATAAAACATAAAACATAAAACATAAAACATAAAACATAAAACATAAAACATAAAACATAAAACATAAAACATAAAACATAAAACATAAAACATAAAACATAAAACATAAAACATAAAACATAAAACATAAAACATAAAACATAAAACATAAAACATAAAACATAAAACATAAAACATAAAACATAAAACATAAAACATAAAACATAAAACATAAAACATAAAACATAAAACATAAAACATAAAACATAAAACATAAAACATAAAACATAAAACATAAAACATAAAACATAAAACATAAAACATAAAACATAAAACATAAAACATAAAACATAAAACATAAAACATAAAACATAAAACATAAAACATAAAACATAAAACATAAAACATAAAACATAAAACATAAACATAAATAAAAAATAACAAATAAAAAATAACAAATAAAAAATTAAAAATTAAATTTAAAAATTAAAAATTAGAAATTAAAAATTAGAAATTAAAAATTAAAAATTAAAAATTAAAAATTGAAAAGCTTTCACCCATATTGTTCAATGTTCCCGACTAAACTTATGACTTAGGGATGTATGTATGTATCACCTCTCTTTGGACCATAGATTTCACATCCTTCCCTTACGCATCTAGTTTAAATCTTTTAAATTACGTTTAATCTGGTAATAAGACTCACCTTTTCTTTTAAGCTCTTTTAATATAATCCGCCGTTCTCCTTTGACAAGAGCTTGCAACTTTATGTTACGGATTACGGATTTTATGAACCTCTTTCAAGAAGTGCTAGAAGATGCATACAATGTTTTTTTCAAAGCATTGATTTTCATTTGAGTAGAACCTCTATCAAGCATGTGTTGAAATTAAATACCTGTTATTATTATTAATCAAATAAAGAATATGTCGACAAGAAAAAATTGACATTTTTACTTTATTGCCGATACTACCAACGCTGCGAAGTATCATAATATTCTGCAGGAGGAACTTTTGCTTTGGATTGCTTTGCTTAAATCTGCTACAAATAGCAAGATGGTGCACCCTTCTATTCTGCTATCAGAACACGGCGTTGTTAGCTAAAAATGATATTCATCTTATGAAATAACCAAATCTATCAACCCTCTTGAGTCCTTATGGGGAAAAATGAAAAAAAGGATACGTCAATCAGGAAGATGGAGCAAAATACTCTCAAATACAAAGTATT
Source organism: Philonicus albiceps (assembly GCA_963969385.1). NCBI lineage: Eukaryota > Metazoa > Arthropoda > Insecta > Diptera > Asilidae > Philonicus > Philonicus albiceps. The sequence continues at coordinate 21,657,087 of OZ017776.1, read as the reverse complement.
TAGGACTCCATAGTGCTGGAAAATTGTCAGAAATTAGTAAATAATATTCCAAATCGAATTGAAGAGCATTTTTCGTCAGACCCACTAAATATAACCAGAAACCTCCGTATCAAGCGGCACATTCGACAATAAACTTTCATTTCATACCATTATCACTGAATAAATTACGAAGTTGCTCGTTGAACTGGTTTAAATACACCACTAATCGACCACCGCGGGTAGCTTAAAAAAAACGTCTTATTGCTTGTAGACAGACTTCTATCGTTAAATTCAAATGAACAGCTCGCACTGTTGCACGGATGTTTCCTCAGCTATGTAAAAAAGACCTGCGCAATCCATGTCAGTAATATCAAACAGCCTAGACAAATGAATTCAGTCTGAGTAGTGCACAACAAAAATAAAAGTTGATTAACACAATTTATTTATTTTTAGTTTTAACATAAGCGTGATACACTACTCCAATGAAAGTGCGCTCATCTGCTTTTTAATTAATACTTGTAAACAAATGACAATAAAATGTTATCTTTTTGGGATAATGAAAAACAAAGAATTATACTCAGTTTTAAGCTTATTATATGTACTTTTTAATGGTTAATAAAACAATAATAATAATTCACCTTTTGTAACAAAATTCGTTCAAACCCAAACACATAAACGAAGCAAAATAGTTTCACCACTTCAAAAACATAGCAAAATAGTTCGTATATTGTTATTGTACATTAGTAAATTTATTCTTAATGAAATGTTATAAAAGTTATTGTATCTCAGATATCAGAAACTTTAATGAAATCGGGGATTACGATTCCATCAAAAGCAAAAATAACACGATGTTTTATAGGGTCACTTTTAAATGTTCATGTGTCACAACAAATTTGAAGCACCAAGGTCAATCGACGGCAAAAAAGATTAACGTGTTATCAATGGAACGCTAAGAACTTTCAACCGATATTTTTAAAATTTAAAAAAAAAGCATATCGCTTCTATAAAGTATGATATCTTAGTTCCAAGTAAAAGTGTTATAAATAAACTTCTTCAGGCAAAGGAATAGCTTTTTTTAACTACAAGATTTCATGTAATTGGATAATAAGTCAATTGCACCCTATAATTTGGAGTTACGAGTCAGGGTGTAAGATGGCTTTGATCGAAGAGGAAAAAGCCGAAATAAACCTTTGAGCTATATTGTTTGAGAAGAACTATCAAGTTGTTGACTGCACTTATGCCATAAAAATGTATGCCGTCGCGGGAAGATGGGTATCTTCATTTACGAAGATAATATCAACTTTTACCTTCGGTTCCTTTCCATCAAGATGTCGCATCCTGCAATATTACGAGCCCAGATCTATCAGTCCTATTCACTTATGAGAAATAATGAAAAAAAGGATGTGGCAACAACCTACCATGAAGGTGGAAGAATTATGGTTTAAAATACAAAATATTTAGAACTTTATAGAACATTGTCAGTAAATAATATACCAGATCCAATCAAGCCTGTAATATGAAACAAAGTTTACGCTACGCAGTAGTAACATTAAAACGCGGATTAAGGAATAATTGTGCATTCGAATTGCCCTAACTGTGACCTATAACTAGAATTCTATAATTCGTGTGAAGATCATTCTAATGCATGAAAGCTATTTGATAAATAATAACATCTAACATATCTATTTTCTTGATAATTTACAGTCTGATGGATTCTAAGTCGTTTGCCCCTCCGAGTTCTGTATGTTATTTTATCGCTAACTAAATTTTATACACATATGGAGTTATATTTTAATATTCAATTCTCAGGTTCTTGCCCTTAAATTCATAAATCACATTAACTCCCAATGTTTGTTTTTTTCTAATAAATAGTAATACTGATATTCTTCCTATACAAGGCTATCCCTTGCTAGTATCTTTATTGTTCTGCCAAATCAAGTTTTGTAGAGCTCATTTGAGTATTCATTATTCTTAATATTATTATTGTTACAATCTATGCTAATTTGATTATTTCCAGAAACTCTTTCAGTTCCGTGTTGCTGTTCAGGAGTAGTTGACGTTATTATTATTATTGGAGTGGGCGAGATGTGTAGCCTCGAGCGCTCAGACATTTTTGTCCATTGCACTCATTGACCCATTGTGTTCGTAGAGTAGAATACCATGGTTATCGTGGGATTCGAACCCACAGCCTCTTGGACGGTAGGCCAGCGCGTTAACAACTGATCTACCGTAGCCCCCCCCCCCCCCCCCCACCTAAATGACGTACTTATTATATTATTATAATTTATGTTGCCTCTTTAAGCTAAAAGACTAATATGTATATACAAAGGCAGTATGATAAGTCACTTTCAAAACTGGACAAAATGTGTTTCATATTCCTAAAATTTAGACTTTCTCAAAATTTACTCCGAAATTCATGTAATAAATGCACCTATTTTTTATTTTTATCGAATTGCCTACCTTTTTTTTCGGATGTCCAAGTAGAGAAAAAAAATGTAAATTAATTTGTGTAAAACTTTTTTTAGAAAATGTGTTTTAAAAAATCGAATTTATGTTGTTTAATTAAGATCCGATTTAACATAATGCTTATTATACCTTATTACAATTGCTAAAAATGTCCTCCGCCACTTTCGATATATGCCAAGAAGGAGGTTATCCTTCTAATTCCGGGTTTAATGTGTATTCTAGCCAGCCACTCCCACTTTTTCGTCGCTAAATTCCCAATTCTGTTAATTAATTCCTCTCTGTTGTTAACAGGATATAAATAAATATAATCCCTCATCAATCCGCATATAAGACAAAGTCCAATGGAGCTAAGTATAGAGATTTAGGAGGACAAGGAATCGGTCTACTGCATCCAATCCAACCTTCCAGAAACTTTTTAATGAGTATTATGAATATTATCTCGCCTTCACAATGTTATCAATAGGTACTCCATCGTGTTGGCAAAACATTGATTTTGCATTATGTAGAGAAATGTATTCAAATAGATTTGGCAAACTATTCTCCAAAAAATTCGTATAAATTTGGCTACTGAGTACTTGCGAATGAATGATTAACATTTAATTTATGCTGAAATTATATCGCTCTCAACTAGTGTGGGTTTGTATCCAACTAGGTATGAAGGTTGTGGAAGTTTGTGATAGTATCCTAAGTGAATTGCGCTTCATCTATCTGTAGATTCGGTCTCGAAATGCCCTGTTCTCTATGTTTCATTCCAAAAGCTAACTGCAAAACTCCAATATTCTTCCATTCCAGTAATCCTTACCCTGGGATATGAAGACATGGGTGAAACATCTTATCCTCCAAACTTTACCTGTAGACCTAATCATCTTAAGACTTATCTCGTACTCGTTTAAGGGTTTTGCTTAACTATGGTGATTGTTTACTGTTCAACGTTGGTATAATATTCCGATGATCCAGATTCCGATTCCTGTTATTTAAAGTTATATTTTTCTTTTCTTTTTTTCTCTTTCCCTTAACCTTTGAAAATTTCCCAAAAGTACTCCTCTTTGGGGTAAAAATAGATTAAATTTCTTTTATGGTATTGTCGGACAGTTTTTTTTTCTTTTCCATCTACTACACCGTAAATGTAAATTCTATCGTCGTATTGCTCAAAAATGAATTCGGATATTTTTTAATTGCTTCATTTAAGAACACCCGCACTCATCGATTAGTTTTTCAATTATGATTCATATTCTTTTTAACTGAATCTCTGTTATAGCAAAATTTCCATCAGGTATTAACAACAGAACATCACGATACTTTGGTGTTAATACTGGTTATAGAAAAGCAATAAAAGCTAATAACGAAAATATATTAAATTTCCTTAATTTATGACTTATTTGTAGCAATAATTAAAAAGAAATTTTTTTGAACATTTTGCTAGTTTTACGAATTTTCCAATTACAGGGCAATAAAGCAATAAGATATTGGAGATCAGTTTTGTTTATTTCATTCCAATTATTTTATAAAAAACTACTTTTAAAAAATCTGTACGGAAAAGTGAAAACAAATGGTATTGTTTATACTAAGATTCAAAGTTAGTTAAAACAATTTAAAAAAAAATGGTTTTTACAATATTATGTTAATTTTGGATATCCTCTAATTCTTTCGGTAAGTCACTTAATGGGCATCTATGACATATTCAATTTTTATTCAATTCGGTCAACCTGTTGAAAATTTAATCTTTTTTTACGAAATTTTTTAATTTAATGATATCTTAAAGTCTACACTTATACCTAAAATTCTCATCTAGATAGAATGCAAGTTGATCATTTATACTAGAGTTACATGTAATTCAAAATTACGTTTGTGTTTAAGACACTAAATTTTTTTTTGAGAGTAAAACAGAGCTTGCTGTTAGACAATGCGACGCATAGCTCAGAAGGATATTAGGTTTAATTCTCAGATACAAAAATATGGAAACCCTTTCAAATATCTTATAATATAATATGGGTGAGAACAGAGCTTCATGACAGCAAAATCACAACATCACAATAATAGAAAAACTTTATGAAATAATTTAAATTTATTTAGTACAATTAAAAGCATGCAAAGTGTATAAGCAAGTTTTTAATAAACAAAAAATTTCAACTTTTGAGTGGATTCAATATAAATAAATTTAAAGCCGGCATTTTACAACTTATGATTAACGAAATTCGGTTATTAGCGCTGGCATGAAAAAGTACGCAAATTATTGTATTGACTTGCTTTCTTTTGTGCCTTCAAGCTGAAAACTGTGTCGGTGGAAAAACTGGAAACTTTTTAAGTAACCCAACCTCCTTCTTTACCGCTTAGCCAGCCATATTTCGCAAGCTGCAAATTAATTTGGGTTGAGTACTTTTTATTCTGAGAGCTGAATAAAAGAAATAAATTCAGAAACGCCCTAATTTCCTGCAACGTATAATGCTTGCGCCCCGTACTATATGTTCGCCCAAAACTAGCTCACTAGCTCGCATTTCCATTCCAAACTATTATATGTATAATTTACCCTTATTAAACAAATTTGGTTGCTCAAGAACTAACAAGCGTCTCATTGTTGCCCGATCATTTGCAATTTCGCTGATTTGCATTGACCGAGCAAATTGCTTCGTGGCTGATATAGTTAACTTAGGCAAAAGGGCACCCGTTCTGGAGTAGAGAGCTACAAATTGCAATCATTTCCTGCAACTGTACTCCGCTTCAAAGATCGGCCGTAATGTCAATCATCGACCGCAAAGCAAAGACCAATTTGTTGATAACATTTAATCTGACCTCGGTCAGATGTATTTGCATCCATTAATCTAACCAAACCGACCATGGGAATTAGTTATTGATTGATTTATCCTAACTTTATGGAACCTGCTCCTGCTCGGAGCAGGAGTACCTCCGCATCATCATATTACTGCCCACTTCGACCAGGATGCCTTGGTATGCAAATCGATTCTGGTATGCAATTTTACGACCTTCGGTCGCGGGTATCGCTAATAGTGTGAAACCGCAAAATGTGTCTTTGTTCATTTCAAACAAAGCATATGGTTCCTCACCTGGTGATAAATAAGGAGCAATAACTAATCGATAATAAAAAAAACATTAAATGAGTTCGTAAAGTTGGTTGTGGAAAGAAAGGTCAGCTCCTGCGATTAACAACAATATTTTTTAAGAGACGCTCGAGGACAAGGTTTTTTCCTTGTCAACTCGTGTTTTCTTGCTAAGTACTTTTAAATAGAAAATTTTACTAATTTTACAGATTTTTATTCAGTATTAATAACGCAAATCTCGCGAGGGTGTAAGGTGTTTCTTTGAGAATATCGTATGGAATATTTTAATTCTTTCTTGATACGGGAATTGGTACAAACTTGTGCGGCAAATTTTTTATATACAGAAACGTGTTAGTCCTTTAGAACTGTTTATTTTTACCTACGAATGTGGTATTGTAGGAAAAGGAGAACATTTTGAACCGTAAACCGTAAACCCCAAGGCACTCTCAAAAAATTGAATACAGATTTTGATTTGTTGAAAGGCATCTGCTCGTTTGTATCAAATATGGCTTTTAGTGTTCATTAATATAACCTTTGTGTTGTGATAATCTCGTTTTAATTTCTCTAAAGTGTTTCCAATACGCCGTGTCACAATTTTTCCAAACAATTTTACAAACTTAAACGAACTTTTTTTGGTTTAATATCTAGTCCTGGTACAGGTACAGCACGGCACGTAGACACAACATCCATACTCGTACTTGTACCATATATGTATAGAGATGAGTGCAATTCCAAATGGCAAGGAATCGCAATTTGGAATATACGCTGATTCGACCGACGTCCCCGTAGCAAATAATCCTCAGGCAAGACCGTGTGTGGAAAAATATGTCAATAAAGGTGAAAATTATGATCTCCCTAGGCTTAAAAATTTAAGCTCTATAAACTATTTCCTTTCCTTTAATTTGATACGATTTTAGTGTTTACCTTTATAAAGTGTAAATAAATTTTTATTTCTATATTTCTATTCAGTTTTGTAAATCGCGTGATTGTAGTTTGATTTGATAGCAATGACATATTTATTTTTTTAAAGGAATACAATAAAAAACCTACTACTACTACCTAAAGGTATGCCTAAAAATTTATATAAAGTGTTTTTGACCTAATGCATTAACAAGTGATTTTGCTGCCACGCTTACAAACAGCCAAACAAAGCCTACAAACATCTAAAGTTTTCATTCTCACCAATTTATGATTTACGATAGCTGAAAAAGTTTTGCACTGAGTTTCTGGAATGCGACATAGAAAACAGAGCGTGTCTAGAGCGATTACTATGGGTGGAAGAATTGTAATTCACTTAGAATGGTATCACAAATTCCACAACCTTTATACCTAATCGGATATTACAAAACATAGGACAAGAGCGACAACATTTAAATAAATAAAGAAGTAAATTCAGTAGGAATGTTTAGGCTGGTCTCATTGTCAGTTATTCAATAAGCTCATTAATTTTGAGGTTCTTAATATAGTGGGAATATTTATGCGAACTTTTTGGAAAATATACTGTGAAACAACAAATTAGGAGGTTATTGGCATACATCAAAAATGGGGCAGGACATTTTTAGCAGCTTTCGTGAAATATTAGCTTTAACTTAAACAGGTTCTCAAGTAACCGAACCGCATTTTGGGGTTAATTTTGCTTTCATTTCATTAGAATGCAGATTTTTTTCCACGAATAATTTTCTGCCTGTAAAACTAATGTATTAAGAGACCATTGACGAGATAAAATGAGAAAAAATCAGATAAATTTTAGAATGTCGATGAGAGTCAAGCAGGGCAAGTATTACTAGAAAAGTTAAGAGGTGTGGAGTGTGTAGAAAGACTTATTCTATATTCGTAATGAGTGGAGTTGTTGGAGGGAATTGGGAACTCTGGGAAATTTGGGTTGAGGTGTAGAAGGTGGTCCTCTTATGGGGAGAGATGGGACTCCTGTGAAGAAATAATCCTTTCCCTATGGTGAGCACCTCAGTGGGAGGCAGAGCACCAGAGAGAAACTAATTATGCTAATAAATAATAATTCGTCTAATAAATAAGTGCAGGCTGAATTTTGACAAAAGACAAACTGCTAATAATTTTGTAATTATGCCTTCTAAAGGCACCATATACAGCTGGAAAGGGTGGCGACGGCTAACCTTAAATCATTAAGTCAGCTAAATTTGTAGAAACATTACCTAAATACAATTTGTCTTTTCGTAATAATTATGGCTTAAATTCTTGCTTCTATTGACTACAATAATTATTGTGCTCTATGCATCACACATTTTTTTTTCATGTTACAGTAATTGTTTGAAATTTTCCGCGTTTGTCTAGGTGGAAATTTAACCCTCATCGCTATTCTTAATAGTCGTCCTGTACTACCTCCTCACAGAAGTTGAATTACAATCTTGTGTTTTCGTACAGGAGGACAACCATATTTGAAATCTACCACATCCTCTGTACAAACGGAGATCTAGCATAGGAGCCTGCGAAATCAGTTTAATTAACGATGAACCCCTACCCATCAGCGTCTCAATTCATCAACTTAATGAACAGATGAATAACCGATATCACTGGATTTTTTCAGTGAAGGAAGATACGGTAGTTAAAACCGTATGTGACATTAATGTCACTTCAATAATCATAGAAGGGTCTGGCATATTAAAAATAAAAGAGGACTGCATTATAAAACAGCGTTATGTAACCACACAGAAACAGAATATTCAGTCTACAAATTCAAAAACCTCGTTGCAATTGGTTCAGTTGCGGGCATAGTCAAGCTTGACTAAAATTCATTTGTTATACATTGCTAGTGGCGTTTATTTATTAAGTTATTTATTTCAATTCGCTTAATACAAGCTACAATGTGGAGCTAAAATTAAACTATGTAAACTTAGAAAACAAATAACTTTAATAATAAATAGGGGAGTGAGGGATGGGCTAATGTAAGTGTGGGTTAGGCAGATAAAGAGCATGTTTCAGCGAAGCCTTGTCTTGGCTTTGCGTAGCATTATGGTGAAGTGGTGAAGTGAATTCGAAGTGACCGTAGTTAGTTCAATGGCTTACGAAGCGAAAGGTGGGAAAAAATCTAACGTTTTGAGGGTTTGTGTTAAAAGATATGCTATGCAGGAATTCGGGACAGTCAATGGAATCGGTTAGGATGTAGAGTGATTTAGTCATCAGGGTTGGAGAATTCTTAGACTATCGTCTAATAAAGCCTAGAGCAGAGCTGCACTGACGCTGTTAATGATGCCAATGTGAGACCAGAAGTTAAGCTCACTGTCGCAGATAATGACAAGGTCAGGAAGAGAATTTACCAAGGGTTTGGGTTCACTTGAAAGCGTATATTATCTCGAGGTGGTAGGGGAACGTTTGAGAGAGTGTGATCGAGTGCCATTTAGAAACGAAAGATTAAGAAATTGCGCAGGTCTTTTTCAAGAAGCGAGACATCGGTTGTACAGATGACTTGCTTGAACACTTTATTTTCATGTTGTAGGCATAAATTAAGATTTCGGAGTGATTGATTATATTCGTTGATGGACAATATAAAATTAAATGACCAAAGGGTAACTACCCTAGAAAACGCTGGATTGGGATATGAAGGGATTAGAAATCGAGGAGTTGAAGGGAAATCTATATTGGCGACTATAAGGCGTGTGGGAAAATCGAAAGATTTTAATGAAAGCTTTGCTAAAGTTGGTGGCAATAACATCAACCTCAGCACATTTTTCCATTGCTAATAGGATGCGTAACACAAAAATTGTCAAGTCAGTAGTAATAGACCCACCCTTGAAGAATCCATGTTAAATAAAAAAAATGGTTTTATAATGGAATCACATGAAGTCATGTACGAGACATTCGAAAAGTTTAGCTAATGGACAATAATTTCAAACTCTAGAACACTGATCTTGGCGGTTACTAAAGAAGATCAATGTCAATGACGACGAGGAAAGTTTATTGTGGGAAGGAAAGGTATTTAGGATAAGTGACAGAGGTCAGGTCATTACAAAATTGACTAAAGGAATCAGCAAAGAGGTTAGCAATGATTGGGAAGTTGGATGAAAATGGGTCTTGGAGTTTAAGGACAGGATATCAGTTCGATTTTCTAGTAAATAAAACTATAAAACTGTTTATGCTCAGAAATGAGTTTAGACTACATTCAAATAAGACAATCGTTGTAGATGGATTCGCAGCGTTGGAAAAAATAGGTGGAGCTGGCGGCTTACAAAGAGTAGTCAGATTCAGACCTCGAACGAAGAAACGAATGCTATAATTTGTTCCTTTTATTGTGAGCTAGCGAATGTCTTTATCATACCAAGGCGGCGATGAGGTTGAACTCGTTCTGTGTTCAAAGGGAACAGATTGAGGCAAACAGTTAAATAGTTCAGCATAGGGGATGTTAGTGTTGTTGCTAATAGATAATTCGGGGAGGAGGTTAAATTTCGCAAAGTCGGCTTTGCGAAAGTTGAAGTGAAATCGGAACTCAGAACGGGTAACTAGTTTTAGCAATTTCAATTGGGTTTGATGAGAAAATTGAGTAAAGCTGTCTGCTAAGATGATTCTTCACGCCACTGATTTGGGTAAGCCTGTGCCAGAGAGATGATGAGTGATTATTTTCTTAACGCTGCTTAAGGGTTTGTAAGAATAGCAGTTTCAGTCTATCTTCATAAGGGGGTAGAATAAGTGAGCTGGTTCAACGTGGACCCCTATGAAATAACCTGGGGAGTCTTTCCTGGACTGCCTCAAGACGGTCCATACACTTTTCCGTCGTGGAAGCGTAGTCAAGAATTGGTCTTACAAAAGTTCAATAAAGAATCTTTGTTAAGTATGGATCATTGAATTCTTTTTAAAAGCATTTATTAAAACCGAGGATTGCGTTAGCTTTGCTAATGATGCTGCCAGTGCGATAATGGAATGAGAAAATTTATTATTTTGTTTTATTTTTACGGTAAATTTGCCTTAAAACAATTTTTGATGGAGTCATCCTTAACTAATCACCAAAACCGTTCAATGAAATGTAAAGCATCTAATAATGTTGCAGATTTAAGTAGTAATGACAGCAGAATTTCGATCCACATATATTCACAATTGTGAAATAGTAGAGGAGGATAACTTTTGGCTTTTCTATAATTGATATAATTGATTATATTTAATGATATTTCAAATATCAACCAAGCTTTTTTTTACTTAATATGGTATTGAGATTTTTTTATTTTCTAAACACCGTAGATTTTTTACCTTTCCAATTATAAACATGTTTTCCCAGTTTCACAATAGAGGGAATACAAGGAGTCGCTTTTTGAGTTTTACTACCTCTAATAATATGTTCTTATTTATTGACAAATGTATCTCTAGGCAACATACTTTCTGTTTAAAAACAAAAAAAAATATATCGTTATTTTGAGTATTTTTAACATTCTCCTCCGGTCCTGCCTGGTAGGTATGTTGTTGTTCACCATGTACTTTTTTAAATATAATATTTTACATTTTTTGCCTACGCTATAGCCACCGAATGTTTGGTTCGAAATCTATATATAAATTTATGACAAACTTTTTAATTTTATCCATTAGAATTGGTCCGTTTATTATGCAATTTTGTTTCCTCTCATAATTGAATCATTTTTTTAAATCATATCAATATCTTTGTACACAATTTTAAGCGCTTACGTTTTATATTTATATTCTTTTTTACACTTTCGCAAATGTTTTTCCCATCTAGAATAAGTGTTTTTATTGTATACACGTTACATTTATATTCTTTAGCTAAATCCTTAGTATTGGGGGTACAAATAAATTCTGAGGGCTTTTTTTGGAACTTTGAAGCTTTATTCGGAGAAATTGGTGAAAATTATGAATTACTTAAATTTGTGGAAAAAAGAGGAAAATTTCGACTTGTCTACTAGATGATAACGGGCACTTGATCGTGATGCTTATAAGTGAAAATTTTATACGAACAAATTCGTATGAAATTCACTAGCATTTATCTGATCTTGAATGGTCATAATTGCTTTCCGAAAATTTTCAAAGTGTCGCACGATTGGTATGTTTTGTTTATTAATTTTTTTGCAAGTGAAAAAATTAAGCGATTAACATTAGATGTTTTGAGTGGCCTATTGGTATTTTGTTAGAGCATTGGTGATAATATTCTGGAAACAGTATATATGTTTTCCCTCGTGACGCAAAATTCTGATGGTTTGTCTTCTGGAATCGGAGCAGTGCAAGTCTCGACCCATATTTTGTGTTACTAAATATTTTTTTTTGTTTAAATTGGTTTATTTTTAAATTCAAGACATACTTTACTTAATGCTTCTTAACGATCACAAATTGTTTTCGAAATCAATTCTATTCTATTTACTACGTCAACAAGAATTAAATGGTACATTTCTACGCTGCTTTTTATAAAACTTCCTTAATTTAATTTAGAACTTTACTTTTAACTTAGAAAAGTGTAATTTGGTAATTAGTGCAATAATTTTTTTTTAACCAATGATATTTTAAACATGTATTAATTAATCAGTTTGAGAGTATTCATTAATTTAACTAATATTTTGTTATGATATATCTAACAGTAGAACAAACAATTATTTTTAAAATTTCAAAAATATTTTTAAATAACTCGTTATATTTTATAACAAAACCTTTTTAAAATACTGATCCTTGAGGAACATAATTCAAAATATAAATCAAATAAATGACAGAAATGGAAAAAGCTGGGCAACGTAATAAGGACATAGATATCTATAAAAATTAATAGAAAAAACAGGAACAGTTTGCGTTTAAGGCAATTGATTGTTTTTTATAAACTATGAAATATATTCTTAAAAAACTAACCATGGAAACTAAATATGGAATTAAAAGAACAAAGTGAAGAGTAAAAGATAAATTTTAAAATTTCAAGAATTATAGTTTGCGATAAAATAAGCACACTTAAGAATAAATAAAATATTTACGATAAAAATTCCAAATTAAAAAAAAAAAAGTACAATTACAAATTATCAAAGCGGTTCTAAGGCTGTTGATGGGTTAATTACCTGGCCACTATAGAGTCAGACTTCACCTTTATAAAATAGGTCTGTCAGTTGAGACCGAATGTCGACTATGTCTAGAGGACGCGGAAACAAAATCTCAAATTTCGTGTGACACGGATTAGAAGTGCGACTAAGCTTATTTTCTAACACAGCTAACACCTACGTGGCATTAAATCTACCAACTTTTGCCACAGTAACTTTGGTAATTCTTACCAAATTTCTGTATTTTTTGCCAAGGTTGAATTTTTGCTGGGCGCTCTTTTAGCATGCCCTTAAAACAAATTTTTCATTACTTTGACGGCATGAAATTGGAATTTCCAAAGCAATGATATATTATCTTTTGCATATGGATACATAACTGTTTCCAGTATTTCGATTTATTTTTCTTGTCTTGTATTCAATGAATGGGACCAATACCATAATACCAGAAGCATCCCCAAACCATGATGTTCCCGTCAACATGTTGGCATATCTTGGGTTAAATTCCTTTCCTGCCGGCCTTCTAACGCACTGTTTTCTTTTGTATCTGGTCCAAATAAATTTATCTTTGTGTCATCCGACCAAAGAATTAAACACCATTTCTCAATAGACCATTGCGAATATTTTGTAGCAAAACTTACTCTGTCTTTAACATTTTATTTTAAAGAGAAGCAGACATTTTTTTAGAGTGATAAGATTTTTAATTGTTTTCTATTAGCTTTCTTCTTATCGTTAAGGTATCAATTTCAAGATTTAATTCAGATTTAATCCGAGGTGATGTGTGAAAATGGATTTTTTTAAAGCACCTTATGGCGATCGTTTTTCAGGGATGTTTTGCATTTCCGTCCGTGAGTTTCTTGTGGTTTCCTGCATTCTTCCATTCCATACCATTCTTAATGAACATGAAACTGTTTTGGCAAACGCTTTTAAATATTTGCCATCGTTTTAAAGTTTTTTTTTTTATAATTCCCCGCAGTTCTGAAGAACAATGCTTATTACGCCCCAATTTTCTCTAAAATTAATTTAAGAGAAAGCTATTATATTTCCTATTAATGGTAATTGCTTTTTACGCCTCGATGTGTCGAATTTTTACCGTTATATGAAATTCAAATGAAAACACGCAAAACTTAGAATTACTCTTATCATTTACCTAGAATGTAGAGAACTAAGAGGCTTCTTATTGTGATATGACTACGCTTTATTTATTTATTTATTAACGCTTAATACAAGCTACGTACATTAAATAAACTTAAGACTAATGCTAACCAAAGAGGAGGAAAAACGGAGAAGGGGAAAGGACAAGGCAGATTAGGGGAGACTAATAAGGTGGTGCCTGAGAGAATTTTTACTCAGGTGAAAATCGAAGGAAGGGAGGGAGTTGGCTGATGATGAATGTGATATCGGCAAGGTCCCGCCGCTTCCATAGAGGCTGCAAGTTAATAAGCCGAAGGCGGTTTTCGGAGGGCGGAAGGTTTTGAGGGTCAGACCAGGGGAGCTCACGTAGAGCGAAACGAAGGAACCTGCGTTGTACAGCCTCAATCCTGTTGATGCTAGTAGATTGGTAAGGAGACCAAACTTGGCTAGCGTATTCCAGGAGAGGCCTAACGAAGGTGACAAAGTGGGATTTGGCAACGTACGGGTTAAGGAACTCCTTAGAACACCGCTTAACGAAGCCTAGCGCGGAGTTGGCTCTTACAATCACACTGTTAAAGTGTTAAGCAAAGTTAAGTTCACTATCGCAGATGACGCCTAGATCTAGAGGAAACGGAGGGGATAGGTTCGCCAGATAAGCGATAGACTCTGGGGGGAAGAGGGGCGTTTACGGGAGTAGGTGATGGATTCGCATTTGGAGATATTGAGCTCAAGAGAGTTTTTTGTGCACCAAATGCCAAAATTATCGAAATCTTCATGGAGCAGACGGGGGTCCGAGGTGGAGGATATCCGTTTAGAGATTTTCATATCGTCGGCGTAGATGGACAGGTCAGAGTGCTTGATAACACATTCGACGTCATTTATGGCCAGAATGAAAAGCAACGGACCTAAGTGGCTACTCTGAGGGACCCCCGAGTATGCTTATTATATAGCACATCAGTTTTTTGTATAACGCCATGAAAATTGGGCAGTAAGGGAATTGCAGGACGAGCACAGGTTTGAGTTGTAATTTTGTCAAACAAGGAAAAGAATGATGCAAAAGCCGGATCGAAACTTTCGCCGATATAATTTTAAAAAAAACTATCAAGCTCTCGATACTTATGGTTTAGGAGAGTAATGAATGTCATCGAAGATAAATGGATATCCTCAAATTGTTAACGCTGCGAAATATCAAAATACCCTGCAGGAAGGACTTTTACCTTCGATCCTTTAGTTGAAATTCCCTGAAAATCAATATATTTTCCAGCAAGATGACGCTTTCTGCCATATGTTCCATATTGGTAACACTGAGGCGTGGCTACATCAAAATAACGTGCATAATTTAGGAAGACCTTCAACTAGCAAAAACCGATCACTCCTATTGCTTCCTTGTGGGGAAAATTTAAAAAAAAAAGAAGAATTGCACTCTCAAATACTAAATATTTGGAGTTCCACAAAGCCGGAAAGTTGCCAATAGTAAGTAATTCTCCAGATCAAATTGAAGCAGTAATACAAAATAAAGGTCACGCTACGAATCAATTTGCAATATGGCTGAACTACAATATTTTGCTTCGTTTTTTTAAATGGACTAATTATTTTGTTTCGTTGTTTTTTTTCGTTCTTAACGAATTTTGTTGAAAATGATGAATTATTATTTTTGTTTTTATTAACCATTAAAAAGGGGCCTCTGATAGTTCAGTTATTAACGCGCTGTCCTACCGTCCCAGAGGCTGTTCGTTCGAATTCCACGAATAACCATGGTCTCCTGCGCTACGTGGTAACACAATGGGCCAAAATTGGCCTAAGTGTGCCTCTCTAGGCAGCCACAGCAACCTAACCTAACCTAACCTAACCATTAAAAAATACATATAAGAAGCTTTAAACTGAGTATAATATTTTTATTTTTTTATTATTCCAGAAAATGATATATATATGTACTCAGTAAATAGCGAATAGGCGAACTATTTTGCATTGGAGTAGTATAACTTTTTAGTTGCATAATTCTATGAAAATTAATTTGGCCTTTAAAAACGAACATGCATAAGTAATATGTGCAAGCACATGTGTGTGCATTATTTCTTGCGGAACGCTTTAAAATACAGAAAAACTTCTGAAAACGATGCGCAAAATAAGGAAAGTTTTAAGATAATTCTTTGTATATACCATATACTGTCGCATTCTGTATTTTTGGTTTAATTTGATTAATCCCGACTATGTTAAATAGGAACTTTAGTGAAGTCCACACGTCAAGCTTTTAAATGTTTTTTCAATTATTGAAAGATTGAAATTCTGATTAGAATATTGAATAAATTACAAGAAATCTAATTACAATAATACAATTAACGAAGTAATTTTGAAATAATAACTGAAAACTACGGTACCCCTTTTTTATATAACTTTCCTTTTTCGGTAGGATATTTACAATCCTAAAATATGAGGACTCATATAAAACAAATTAAGGTACGCTTATTACACGTTGACACATCTTATCCGTACGTTTATGCTCTGCCCACTATAAAATATCAACATTTGTGCCCTTTTTAATTTTTCATAGTATGATACGATAATGGAATTGAAATTTTAGATACATTGGAAAATATCTAATAATATATGGCATATGTTCTATATTTTATTTTATGTTTATGATCACAGACAATCTTTCATCTTCTTGATGTAATAAAATGTAACTGAATTAAATTTCATGATTCTAAGTGTTTTATTCTAATCACATTATAAGAAAAACCTGTAAAATTATAATACATTATATAATAATCCTTTTTTTTATTACTGGACACATTTAATAATATTAAATTATGCATACTACATCATCATCATCGACATTTTGCGCCTTAATTCTACATATTCCTTTACTATTTGTGCCAATATTGTCCCAATACCAGAAATATTTATCATTTCTAGCAAATACCAAAAGAGGTAAATAATTATTTCAGGTTAAATTGGTTTGGACTTTATGGCCCTTGTACATGAGGAAAATATATTCATAAAAGTTTAAATAAAATATTTCTCAAATCCTGTTGTTTTAGACTTCTGGTAAAAAAAAAAGTTTAATTAAAAAACTGTCTTCAATTGCCCCCCCATTTCAATTTATTTTATTCTAATTTAAACTTTACTTTCAATGACTGCATATTTTCAGAGTCAATAACTCTGCCCAAAGCAGTGTACCTTCAAGAAGATATTACATTTTTTTAAGGATGCATATGTTCTTACAAAATTTGATTTTTAGGAAGGATTCTATCCCACAATTGATCTATAGGAAAATTCATTAGTTTTACACCTAAATTAAGTAAAAGAAGGAATACGCTCAAGAGCTGGTTGTGAAGGGGTTAACTATATATCCTTTCGATGCAACATTAGGTGAATTCCGCTAACATGCGACAAAAGCTACAATTTTACTAAATCGCATAATTCTGAATGAGAAAGTTTTCCGTTGAAAGCGTTCGTCATTTCCCTTTGAACACTTTTTGTAAAGCTTCTGTTCTCATGGGGGTGTAAGTGGTGCGCAGAAGAAAAGAAAATTCAATGCGACAAGAAGGGGACTCGAAAATCCATCTGGTGGTACATTTTAGGATTAAATTAGCATCTACAGAGGAAAAAGGTTTGTACCACTGCTGCTGGAACAAGACGTTACAGTAGCTTATTAGCGTCTTCGATGCCAACTGGGTATGTTCTTTATAACATTAACTAATTTTATTATTATATATCATTAAACTTAAAATAGGGAAATTAAATATAGATATAGATAATAAAGCACCGATTTCTCTTTTGTATTGTTGAAGTTTAAGAAAGTAAATGCAAATCAAATTTCATTAGAAAAGAAATGAAATAAGTTACCGACTGTCTCTTCTAGAGTAATGCCTTTAGATAAAAACGATTTCAACTTGATGAAATTCGAGCGCATTCTTATTTGTATTTATTTTTAATTTGTTTCTTAACAACGATGCTTTTCTTAATGCTTTTCAACTCAACATTTAAAATACACTATATTGATTAGATATTTTAAGTGAATGGGTAAGGATATAACTTACTAATAAATTGGTATGGAAAAAGAATTGCATCCTCACATTTTGCGTTATATGAAGGATACTAGGCATAAGCGTTTTGAAAATTGCATAGCCTTTTAATTAATTTCATTATATAATTTAGACGAAAAAAGAGGAAATGGATCCATGAAATAAATTCTATGCGTTATACACACAGAGAATTTGATAACGTTTTTGAGGGAATTTGTTGAATGAGAAAAGGTTTCATTAATACTTCAGAAGTTTTTCGATTAAGTTCTAGATTTGGATATGATCAAATAGATGCCAACGTTGTCAAATCTCTATCATGGAAAAGTATTATCTTCCTGACTCTACTATATAATTCAATTTTAAGGCTGAATCACTTTCTAACCCAATGGAAATGTGCTGAGATTATCATGGTGTCCAAACCCAATAAACCGGAAAGCGGTGTCACCTCCTACAGACCAATAAGCTTATTGACTACGTTCTCGAAAATATTTGAAAAAATACTCTTGCGAAGATTGTTCCCAGTTATGGAAAAACATCAAATCGTCCCTGACCATCAATTTGTGTTCCGAAGGAAACATTCAACGCCAGAACAATGTCATCGTATCATAAAAGAAATTAGAGATACCCTGGTAACGAAAAGATACTGTTCGGCTGTATTCTTGGACGTGCATCAAGCCTTCGACAGAGTATGGCACTAAGGTTTACTGTATAAATTAAAAAAACATCTTCCAGCACCGTTCTACCTGGTGCTAAAAACATATTTAGGGGGCCGATGCTTTTATGTAAAGGTTGATGATGAAACCTCTAATATCTGCCAAATAATGGCAGGAGTGTCACAAGGTAGTGTACTAGGGCCAGTCTTCTATACAATTTATACAGCAGACATGCCAATTACTGAATACGTAACCATGACACTGCAATCATTTCCTCTCAAGAAACAGCTGCTTAAGCCTCAAACATGGTTCAAATTGAACTTCACAAAATTCAGGCATGGTTAAGGAAGTGGAATATAAAAGTGAACACTAGTAAGTCGACCCACGTCACTGTCACATTAAAAAGAGGAGACTGTCCGGTAGTCTCATTAAACGGTACACCAATTCCAAAAAGCAACAGTGTCAAATATTTGGGAATGCATTTGGACAGAAGATTGACATGGAAAGAACATATAAAATCAAAACGTCAACAACTCAACACAAAGACCAAAAAGATGCATTGGCTACTAGGGCTCAAGTCTGAATTAAGCCTGGAAAATAAAGTATTGCTATACAAATCAATCCTCAAGCCGGTTTGGACTAATGGCATCCAACTATGGGGTACAGCAAGCAACTCTAATATTGAAATATTACAAAAATACCAATCAAAAACTCTGAGACAAATAGTAAATGCACCATGGTTTGTTACAAACAAGCAAATACATACAGATCTTGAGATCCCTTCAATTAAAGAAGAAATAAACAAGATCAGCACGAATTATCTCCAGAGGCTTAGTAACCATAAAAATGTTTTAGCCATTTGCGTACTTGACAAAAGTAACGAGACCAGAAGACTTAAAATACACCATATTCTTGACCTACCATTCAGAAACTGAAATTCTACGTTGCAACATCTTTGTAATCATAAGACAACACTTTGTAGACTAGGTAAAAATGTAATCCTCTACATACTTTTACTGTGCTCGCTAGAGCTCAGTAAATTAGGTTAACATATGTACATAGCACAGGGAATTTGCTTAATATTAAAAAATAGATTGCAAATATAAAAAAAAAGTTCTATATTTAATTGAAAAATATATAAAAAAGGAAGATACAAGTGGTGCAGTTGTATTAAAATTAATATATGTTTCACCTGTTCACTGAGAAAAGAAGTGTCAAATCATTGAATTGACGTTATGTGACTAATTATTAAATGAATTACTTAAATATTATATCAAAGCATAAAGACCGAATTGATGAGCTCCATAATTTTATTTAAATGATGTAATATACTTAATCAAAAATTATACATTTTCATTAAAACAATGAAATACAATTACATATAATAAAGTGCATAAACCAATTAACTAGTTTTTGTTCGCTAAACAAATCGTGCAACTTGTTGTTGGTTGTCCCTATCCCTTTTTCACACATTTAATTTTTTGTTTTTATTTAAGGCTTTCTCAAATGAAAGTCGCGTTGGCCCAAAAGGTATATTTGTGGCCGTTTACAGGACTAAAACTTTCTATATTTACAATACCATGAACTGGGCACTAGCGTAAGTTGTTTGACAGCGAAATTTGTTCTGAATCGTAGGACCGTGAAGTGAAATCTCCCGAAAAAAAATTAATTTAGTTGGGCTATTTATAAATATATAATTTCTGGCGAACGTGGAGTAATTTTACAATTCTTCGGAACTAAGTGATCCGCCGGTGATCTGGGGCTAAATTTTCCTGTTAAGTTCAATTTAAGCTCAAATATTTAATACTTTGTTCCAGGAAGTGGTAAAAAGGATCTTGGATTAAAAGGATAACTTCTTAGGGTAATTGTAAGTAAAATTTTTTGGATACGAGCTTTAGTTTGAAAGAAATTCAGATACTTGGTCCTATAGATGGGTGCGTAGATTATTGGCTGACTTATTTTACACAAATTGCTTGTATGCAATTTTACGTGTTGGTATGCCAGAAATTGACCGGAAATAAATCCGTGGAACATTTTTTTTTTATATAAAATACATCCTTAAGAACTGGTAATGATGGGCGGCAGCTCGTACTTAAGTAGAAGTAGTGGTAGTTAGTAGTGCGGGATTACCATACTAGAGGCTGTGGGTTCGAATTCCATGCATAATAATGGTGTTCTGAGCTACGTTATGTTACGACCGCAGAATATGCCTTTCCCCTACCAGCTACTCCTCCTAACCTGTCTAAAAATTTGTACATTGCTTTTTAGCAATTTTACATAAGTTTTTTTCTCTGCGTTCCAACTACTTACATATGAGTTCTGTTCAATAAGTATCGCGAATTTTGAAATTCCGCGGGCTACATATATTCGGTTTTCGATTTTTTTGTGACATTATGTTAGTACTCATGCCCCTCACTTATCCTTACAAGCTCAGCTATTTTGAATGTTCAGTTAATTTTTGACAGCTATTTTGCTTGGACGTGTTTTGGCTCGTCTTCGATTTTTGCCTATTCCAATAAATGGATCTTGTTTTATATAGACATTTTAGATATCAAAATATATCTATAAAAATATTTCCCTTGGCTTAAAAGTTTTATGTTTAATTTAATTTTTCTTTTCTTTTTAATTTATTTATTCCAATAATTTAATGATTTACAAAGCATGTAAAATAGGAGAAAATTTATTTTTAGCTCTAGAATTTAAAAATTCATTCATCTATATTATTATTAATTTGCCTGAGTGAGGGCAAACTAGAGAGAGGGAATAATGTTATTTTGGGGAAAATAATATCGTGAAAAATCCATTGATAAAACTAGTAGCTATTCTTACATATTACTTGAGCTTCGAAAGCTATTCTGCATCAAGATCGAGGTTTTTATTAAGAGCTACATAATTACATAATTAATTTGTTTTTAGACAAACAGAATCTTAAGAAAAATTTGTAATACGTTTTAATTTATCAGCTATGAGCTCTAAATTAGCTCTTTTATGGAACCCTGTAGTTGAGAAGTGCCAGGTTAGATTTAGCATCATTTTTAAAAATTCATTTTGAGCAATTTGAATTTTATTCAGGCGTGTTTTAGCACCCTTAGACAACACCGGCGCTCCAAAGAGCAAAAGGGCTTGAAATATCACTTTATGAATTATTAGCTTACTTTCTAGACTCCAGATGGATCTCCTGTTAATGAAGGGGTTCAACATTTTTATCAATAGGTTTGACTTGTTTATCATTGATGTTATAAGTTTCTTGAAAGTCGATGTTTCATCAATGATGATGCCTAAATATTTAATGTGATCATGACTACATGCAATGAGAGAACCATTTAAAGTCAGGCAGCTGTTAGAAAGATTATATAATTTTCGTTTACGAGTGAAAAACATGCATTATGTGGTACTTAATTTTCCAGTTGTGAAAATAATCTTTGTTTCCCCTCTTTTAATAATTTTAATCATGATGGAACATGATCACCCCGTCTGCTCGAACTCTGAGACGAGCTCGGTAAAAATCTGGCAGGTTGACAGCAGGTTTCTTTGTTCCGTATGTTTTTTTTTTTTTTTTGTTTTGTAAACCCGCGGTCCAGATCATTTTCAGGAAAAAATGTCTTCTTAAACTTCGCGGGTGACAAATATCTTTTCTTTTTCTTTTAGCTCCACCAAATTGTTCTTCGGTCGCAGACGGTGGATGCGTTCCAGAGACCTGCATCGCTGGCATCGTAAACGGCGTGTCCCAAAATAACTTTTGCGGGGATACTCTATAGTGAAACATGTACCACGATCTGTCGGGTTGGGTGAGAACGTGATGTCCTCCTATATGGTGAGGACATCGTAGTCGCCAAGTTATCGTAAGTATTCATCTTAAAAGGATTAACTTTTTTGGTGAGGGACGGCACAAGTTGACATGCCGTGACGCCACTACATGGAATATGACGACACAATTAGACTTTGAATGTCAACTTCTTGACTCTGGCCTAATAGCGGACATAAATTCGCTGTGCGTCGTTGTAAAAGCCCCTGTTTGGTACGAATTTGTACCATTCGTACAAGGCCGTCCGTACCTGAACAGAATTTCAACCCTAGCCAATGGCTAATAGGTTGGTAATATATTTCTTGTTTAATACGAACTATATCTCCTATGTTCACGTTTTCCTTCTTGATGTACCATTTTCAGCATAGGCCAAAGCTGGTTTAAATAGTCCTTTGACCATTTAGTCCAAAATTGTTTGGAAATATTTCCCGCGTTGAAACAAAGGTTCAATTTCTGTCTCTGGTAAGGTATTGATTACTTGACCAATCAGAAAATGTTTAAGCGTTAGTACTAGGTGGTCATCAGGATGGTTCCGTGCTTGACACAGAGTTAAGGCAAGCTTCAATGTGAGTTAAGACCGTGGAATATTCTTCAAACATGCAGCTCGAGCTACCAAGTACGCGTTTTAAGTGGTACTTAATTGCCTTAACTCATGCATCAAAATTTCTCCAAAATGAAGAGATAATGGAGGATTAAAATGCATTGTCCTTCGACAACAAATAATCTACCGTGACCGCTTATGCATCTGCAATTGCTCCTTTAAGCTTTTTGTCAATCAGAGGTTTTCTACCAACGAAATTGGTACCACAGTCTGAGAAAATGTCCGTAAACAGACCTCGTCGAGCGGGGAATCGTCTTAGTGCAGCGATGAAGGCTTCGAATGTTAATTCAGACACTAATTCAATGTGTATATAGCCTTCGTTCCCATGCAGACGAATATGCAAAGGTAGGTCTTATGTAATTTTGTACTTCGTAATTTTGACGCCTTGATCATGACTGGTCCGGCATAATCAATATTAACTTTGGTTTGGATATGTTTACTCTGGATGCTGGAAAATTGTCAGTCAGTTAAGTTAACGTGAGTTCGATATATTCCTCTATAAATTCTTGCTACCACACTATTGTTAATATAGCATTCTCAGCATTTTGCAATTCGGCTGCAGTTAACCCTTTCCTATACTATTCCTGTAGACTATCTAGATTGTTACTCATTTGTCACCAGCGTAGCATTCTGGCTATAATGGAGACCATGCCACTATAACGAATTTTCTACTAGATAAACCGCTGTTGTTCCTCGAGAGGCTAGATTTAATTTAATTTTGACGATATGTTTACATATGTTCAGGCAAAGACTAAAATATTGGTCACATTCATATCCTTTATTAGTGGTTTTGACTAGCGTTGCCAATAGAACAGCACCGTTCAACTCCAGCCTCGGAGCAGTTGTAGGTTTTATTGGAGCATTCTTAAACTTTGCCGTGAGATTTATTTTCATATTTTCTAACCATGTAATTGTACTGATGTTGTACAAGAAATCCACCATTTGGACTTTTTCCAAGACGTAAGTCTTTTGATACTAGTTTATCTCAATCTCCGCCCAGAACCATAATTTTTGGATCAACGGTTTGACCACTACGATGACAGGGGCCAGTCATCCTAAGGAATGGCACAACGACGCGACTTGAGACAAAATTGTTCATTTATTTATTGAATTGTGTATTCTATGAAGACGTATAGAATATGTGAAATGATCGAACAGCAAATGCTAACGCATGCCTAGCGTCTTCATTGTTTCATATTTAGCAATGATTAAAAAACTCCTTAACTCACTACGTCCTTCTGGTAGATATTCCAAAAGTTTGTAGGAATTGCTAGCCCATTTCTGCTAGTCAAATCTTCCTGCCTTAAGCATGTTTATAGCTTACTCGTATCCTCAAGATTATCAGCGCCTGTCACCAGGTCATCACAGGTATGTGAATATTACTACGAAAGTTAACGGCCAGTTGCTGGAGAGTGCCAGGTAATGCAAGTAAAGCTGCGACTATGCCAGATGTCACTGTATTTAGTTGATATGCAATACGTTGGAACGTTCGATGCTCTGGGTGGACTTCGTTCATCCGATAGATTTTTTCGATGGCGTGTTAATGTCGAAGCGATATCAGTTCAGCAGTGTAGCAGTAAGTTTGGGTTATATTGTTGGTCCATCATTTGTTGTTTTTGCTGACACATCAAAATCTACTCGAAATTTCGTAGCAGTGCTTTCTTTCAGGACCGCGTTATGTAGTAGTTTGGATCTGATTGTTCCGGAAATTCGAGCTCAGTCATATGACCAAGTTCTATGTACTCGTCGAGACAGCGTTCCGGTAACGTCCGTAACTAAGACGACAACAAGTATCCTTATAGATTTGCTCGCATTGCTCACCCTTATTGGACAAGATTCGGGTTTCCACTATTTCTTCGCATTCCTAGAATTTTCTCAATTGCGTAAAGAGAGAGTGTCTGCAACTATGTTAAGAGTTACATGATCGTTTAACGCTTCTTTCATTGATCCCAATAAATAGAGCCAAATTTAAAATTGATAGCTGTAGGAGCCGTTTATAACTCCTTTTGGATTACTTGAATTATTAGGGGCGTATATTCATGCTCCTAATACAACACCGATTTTACCCGGTTTTCAATAGGAAGGACTAGCAAGAGATAAGTTTTCCTGATAATACCTTTTCAACATTGTTCTTGTAGGTATAATCTGCGTAATGTTTTTCACGATAAGAAAATCTTTCTTAAGATTGTTTGAATTTTCTCCACATGATTGCAACATCAAATTCGTTTTTTCATGTGATACGCCTTCTGGGTTTATGTTTAAGCCTGTAATATTTGTACATGCAACAGTAGGTATAGCTTTTAATAATGTCATACAAGCAGCTTGAGTTATAAATGATGTGAGACTGTGTCTACGAGACATCGTAGAACTTGTGGACGTCCGTGCGGACCTTGAGCTTTAATCAATGCTGTTGCAAGTAGGGCTTCGTCAGCTTCTCAATTACAAAGTTTTGAGTATTGTCAATCTCATTGCTACCGTGTGCATTTTGTATCCGTCGAGAGTTAGTGGCACTATCTCTTATTGGAGTAAAATGCTTGCAATTAGAGGAAGATATGTGCTCCGTGGCTGAGTTGCCTTTTGGAGATGATGCTAAGTGTTCAAGACCCTTTGGCTTGAAATTGGGTCTAGATATTGCTTGCTCCGACTTCGTGAAGTGAAATGTGAAGTGTCTTACGTTGTATTTTAGACATATGTAGTTGCTAGGAAATTTGTTGTTGAACAAATAATTGGTACAGCGACTTGCGGATTTAATAACCTTCCGCATTAGTGAAATACCCCTGTTTTAGTATTTCGGACATTTCGAAACAAAATGCCTCCCATTGCATGCAGGACATTTGCTTTACTTAATAATGTGATGGGATTTCTTTATCTCCCGCATGGGTTGGACACGTTTCCGTACTACTCTGTTCGAAATTGATTCTAAAATCTTTACTCTTGTTTATAAAAATGCCATTTGCATTTAACATTCCGTGTATCTGATCGCTGATCCCACATTATTTAAAAAAAAAACTCTTTCTGGTACCAGTACAAAATAAAAATTAAACAATTATATTTGTAATACTTTTAGCTTCAGAAACTTGAACAAAACAAGTTTTTATTATCAAAATTATAACCAATTTGAAATTATAATATAATTCAATTGTTTTTAAAATGGTAATATATTTTAATAAGTTTCGTAAATGGATAATTAAATAGCTTAGTATTTCTGGTGTTATATTTTTGAGTATTCTCCAATATGTTTTGCTATTTTTCAGGATTTACACATATAAGCACTTGATTTTCTTATATTATGTGCAGAAGAGACGCGATAATTCCTTCTAACACATTTTTTGGCCTTGTCTCTGAAAGTTCCGACCAACTCATGTTGTTTTATGGAACCCGAAAGCCGTTCGGGTAAGTGTTCTTGTAAAAGAAGTGCTACGTTCACTAGATTCGATATCCTTGTCCGAGTTGGAGCTTTTCTCTGTTAGCCAAGGCTCGGAAAGTATAAGCAAAAACTTAAGGTTTTGTAAATTTTAAATGCATTTAAAAATGCACAATTACATAAATATATGGTAAATTTCTTAGACCATTTTTATATAGTATGGGTAGTATGAGAGTAGTATGAGAGATACTGATACAAGATCTACACCACTCATAACAATATTATAACCAATAAAACTTATCGATTTTCTGACAGAAATACCCGTTTTTGTATCCCTCATGGTGAACTGATGAAGTAATCGTTACTTGTTTCTTTTTTATTTTGCCACACTTGCACTTGTTTTGGTTTTTTTAGAATGGCAGGTAGTCCACGGTTGACTCTGATGGCACCACAAATTAATACCCTTATCTAACGACAAGTTTTGGGTGGGAGTGTAGACCTCCATAAATGTTTTACTAAAGTAGTTGATAATATATTTAATTTTGATTCGAATTTGATCATATAATTTAATTATCTGAAAATTGGAGGAAGGAAGAATTTGATGGAATCTATTACGCATCATAGTTTTCAGGTAAACAGGCATTTCAATAAGGTGGTGAGCTGACCAGTAATCATCTATAGAATTCTGTCTTACCAATCCCTTAATTATTACCAGAGCAAACCACTTTTCAGTTAATTATTAGTTACGTCATATCACTTTGCAGTATGCTCCATTTTTTTATATTTGTGACGATTTTGAGAGTAGTATTTATTTGTTTCTTCACATATAGTAGCAAAAGCATCATCACCAATAAAGAGCGATGTTACATCCATGCTGCCAGGATTTTCTGGAAATATTTTCACCCCTTAAACATCTTCAAAATGCTGTAGATTTCTCGTCATATCAATCTCTGATTAATCCAAATATTCGTCAGCTACTTCATTTTCCGACGAATCTGCTAATCTCATTGCTCGTTGACTTGTTACGGCAATAATAGAATTAGAAGACTTATCACTTTCTTCATATTCGCTGGAAATGTCTAAAAAGGTTTTAGTTTATATATATTTGTTTACGTTTTGATATATTAAAAATTGCAAACAAATCACTTTAATATAATAAATAATCATTTTTTTAAAACAAAATTTGAAATACGTGCTAAACTATTAGAGATGCCACGAAAAATTATAGACAAAGAACGATCATACGGGACAAAATGAGAACTCAAGACAGCAAGAAATTAAATATCAGATGAGATTATCCAATTTTACGGATGAAAGGAATTTTAAATTGCCGTTGCATCTTAGAAAAGCGGTTGAGTTCAAATTTAACAATATGCACAAATATTTGTACACGGTATTTTCGTAAAATTTAATGAAACGTACAAATATGTGTACCATACACGGGATGTAATATTTTAATAACATTTATGATGGTTTAGATTCTCCTGCTTTGTTGACTTAGTACCAGCTGAAAGATCTACTTAATCGGCAGAGTCGGAGTTAGCAAGAAATTGTAACAGGGAAGACCGATGGGAACTAATGATAAAAATCTGGAAAAGAAGATATTAAAGTGTATTTAAATAAATCCTTCAATATCCGTAAAAGATGTGGGCAAAAATATAAAAACAAGTGTCAGTATGATGCAAAGAGCAAAAAATCGCAATAACATTAAGACTTATAAAAAGCAAAAATTCCCCAAGCGTACTATTAAGTAGGAAAATGTAATAATAAAACGCCCTTGTACAATATACACCAATTTGGATTTACCTAAAGATATGTTACTTTTCTACTCTTCCGGGACCGCAATTTTATAATGCACATGAAAAGAAGAATATTCCAGACAGAGTTTAGGAAATATTCATTCGAATAAATTTATGAATAATGGATAAATTTAATGGTTTTATTCACAGACGACGAATAAAACGTTATTCGAAAAATAAATAAAATTATTTACAATCTGTTTGTTTGGTATTCGCAAATACATTATTCGTTATTCCCATTACTATTATTCGTTATTCGTGTTATTCGGCACCCATTCATGCTTACTAAATATTTTTTCCTATATATATGGTAAATGCATTGTAAGGGAACTTCACTAATTCCGCTTAGATAG
The DNA here is from genome assembly GCA_963969385.1 of Philonicus albiceps. Lineage (NCBI taxonomy): Eukaryota > Metazoa > Arthropoda > Insecta > Diptera > Asilidae > Philonicus > Philonicus albiceps. The sequence continues at coordinate 21,628,869 of OZ017776.1, read as the reverse complement.
AAAAGAAATTAAAAATATTTTCCAAAATTAACGTTTATTTAAATTTACTTCTAAACTAATACTTTATTAATGTTCGCCAACTCATTTTACATGTCTTTTTGTATTTATAACTCTTCCATATAAACTTTTCTTGTCAGTTTAATAACCTTTCATTAAACGAAAAAACAGTGGCAGAAATAGACACATTTTAGAGAGCACTAAAAGTTGAACTGGTTTTTTTGAAAGTGGTATAAGTCCACTTTTTAAAAAAAACTAAGTTAAGGTAATTTTAATGAGCTATAGACACCTTCTCTCCATAGGTATAATCACAATTTCAATAGAGTTCTATTTTGACATAAAATAAACAAAAACAGTTTTGCTGTACAATGCTATCGCACAAATATTTATTTTGAAAGTGGAATAAGTCCATTTCTAATAATTATAATTAAAACAAATTTCTTATTGCAATTATTATCGATTATTGCTACTTCAATGCAGTGTATGAAATGAAAAGAGAAGACTTTGTCTCAACCAAATCTCTAGAAGAAGCAATATCAAACAGAAAAAAAATACGAACGGAGAAATTGTAAACCGGCTTAAAATATGTTGGATGAGGTTCAAAAGGAATGAACCTCACAAAAATTTTTTTATAAAATTAGTATGGAAGAAAATGCTCCATTTAAAACAATTTTTTTATTTGGAAAAAAATGAAGGCCAAAAAACCTCAGCAAAACTAATATGTTACCACTTTATAAAACTTCAAGGAGCATAACAAGAGAGAAATATAACGATGTGATAAGTTTATTACCTTATATACCACCTATTCACCATAAATACTTCAATATGCTAAAATAAAACTAAGTTTAAAATATCTTTTTTTTTATTTAAAGATTTTAACGAAGTAATTTTAATTTTTTTTTTTATATTTTTAATATAACTGAAATTAACTCTTAATAAACTTGGTTATTCGTGCATTCAAATGTCTTCATTTTAACTATTACTTTTTTACATATAAATCCATTTCAGTAAAGCTTATATCTATATGGACTTAAATTTGCTTCTGCTTTTATTTCTTGTAATATGTTATTTTTGAAAGTGGTATAAGTCCATGTGGAGCTAAAAAAATCGTTTATTTTTTCAAATAATTTTAGTAATTATTATTTCATAATAAAATTTAAAAAGTGTATAGTGTAAAAAGCATCACTCGAATTGATTAAAGTTGGCTAATTTTTTTAAAAATTGATTCAAACGCAAACCCTTAAATATCTCAATATATGAAAATTTTTTTAACTTTTTAAAAAACCAGCTCAGTTGTTGCAAATGTAACAGCACGGAATATTTTTCGCTGAAACCAATCATTCTGGTACTAATGCATTACCGAAATACCTCTGCCCGGCGTGAACCATTTATTTTTACAGCAAACAACAAAATATATCGTAATTTCTTGTCGTTATCAGTTGCTAATTAAAAAAACACCGGACTGAACGCTGTTAAATCAAAATTATAATTGTTTTGCTTTTAATACAACTCGATCTTTACAAGAGCGGCATTCATCATTCGCAGTATGTCAGTTCAAGTTTTACTCGGAATTTAAGTAATTTAATAATTTTTGATGGAGAATTTTTCAAAATAATTCCAGAAAAGGATCTGTGTGTTGCTCAGTGTAAGAAATGTCTTACGGAAAAAGAAGGGGAGGAACCAAATGAAATTTCCATTCTTTAGCGAACTCATAAATCTCTCCTAAAAAGGAAACACTGCAATAGATGACTACAAGAAGTACAATGTCCACAAAGGGGTTTATTATATCATTTTTATTTTATATTTAATTGATTTTACAGACATATAGTAGAAAGTAAATGTGATGTTCCAAAAACTGTAGAAGATACATCAGGACAGGCCTCATTACCTTTTATACAGAATGAAAAAGGTAAAAAGAATGTTCCGAATCCGCATTAGATTTAAAGGAGCACACAACTAAGATAAAGTGCTCATATTGATTTGAAGTTAGAAGTAAAAAAATAGTAGCAACAGTAACGGATAATGGAACTAATTTTGTCAATGCCTTCAAGTCTTTAGCCATTAAATAGAATGTATTAGCTATACAAAAAGCAGTGAATTTGATTTAGAGCAGACTGATGAATGTATAGATGATGTGCTTTGTGCACCAGACCATCGTTGTCTTCCATTCATTTCCAATCAATGGAAGACAACGATCCAAAATAAATTCCAGGATTTGTGAAAATTGTTAAAAATTCGTTACACTCTCACCTAAAATGAATTTCTATATATTGAAGAACATTTTTATTTGCACTATTCCCCTCGTTGAAGCTTTGGACATTATCCAAGGTGAAAAGGATACATATGACGGAATAACATTACCTAGTTTCCTTAGTCCGGGAAGGAAGTTATGTTTAATAGAAAATCGAGATTGGAAATAATTTGCTTCATTTCTGCGAAAAGGAGGAAGAATTTTCCGATTTTGGAGAAGGATCGATAGAAGATTTTGAGGAACATACTTTAACAAGATCTTCTAGATTTATTCATATTCAATCCCAAGCGAAAATGAAAATATTGAAATATTTCAATGATAGTTGCCGTAATCTTTCCATGTTAGAAGTATAAATACATATATATATATAAGATATAAAAAATCTTTATAAAATATAATACATCGCTACGATCTTCAACTCCGATTGAAAGATTTGTTTCCTTTGTAAACATGGTAAATGCACCAAAAAGTAGTAATTTATCGGATCAAATGTTTGAAAAAGGTATAACTAAGGCAAATTCAATAAATAACAAAGAAAAACGACTGAAGCGGTAAATGTAATATAATCTGTGCACATATGTATGAAGTTATATAATTAACATTAAATATTCTGAAAAGTATTTTTATAAAAAATCTTTAACCACTCATTTTTTTATAAATATGACATGATTGATTTATTGCAAGGGATAAAGTTTAGTAAAGATTAGTTTTTCGCTTATCTGAGTAATGCCCATGTCTGATTCCAGATTTAGTGATACAAATTTCAATCGAAAATGTTGTGCTTGTCGTAGCAGGCCGTATTTCGTAGAAAACAAGATCAATGCGGACAAATATGTTAAGGAGTGTTTGCAAAAACGTCTTTTACCGTTCATAAGGTCGCATAATAACATGTCACTAAGCAGCTACGGGCTCTCGTTGAAACTACTTTAAGAAAACAGGGCAGAGTAGCAGAACCACTAAAAGAGTATTCAAAATTGTAGTTTTCAAATAGTTAAGAATTACAAATGATAATGTGCAAAGATTAATGATGGCTGTTAGTTCGAAATTTTAGTGTAGAATTAAGATTGTAATGTCCGAACTTAGTTTTATGAAAAATTGTATGTATCTTCAAATTTCATGAAAAATTTTATGTATCTTCAAAAATCATAACAAATTTTTCGATGCAGTCCTTAATTTAGATTTACGGTATAGTAAACGGAAACGGAAAAGAAGCTGTAAAAAATACCAAAGGAGATTAACCTCAGGGGTATTTTCAACTATTTTACATAGATCTAAAAGTCCATATAATCAACATGGACTACTGAAAGGAGATTCCAAGATAAGATTGGAGTTTTGCATTTGGTTTTTGGAATGCGACATAATGAGTGTTTCTAAACCAAATGCAATGGACGGTTCAATCGCAATTCATCGCAACACAAACACACAACCTTTATTGCTGATTGGATACTAACGAGGACATTACTTCAGCATAAATTCAGTGTCAATGTTTGGGCATCGCCAATCATTTTATAGGACTATTTATTTTGCTATAAGTCCTTAATAGTAAATACAACGCGAACTTTTTGCAGAATACACTATCAGATCTACTTGAAAACATATCTCTGGATAATACAAGGAAAATGTTTTATCAACACAATGGAACGCCACCGCATTCTGGTAATATTGCATATTGGTAATAAAGTCGTCAGTACTTTGAAATATTTAATTTTATTTTACGAGTATATTACGGCTTCAATTCGATCTGGCATATTACTTATTAACTGTTAGCAAGTTTCATGCTATATGGAGACCCATATATTTTATATTTGGGAGCACAATTCTTCTATCTTCACGATAGGTTGTTGGCACATCCTTCTTTTTATTTTTTCCCATAAGGACTCAAAAGGACTGATAGATATGGGCTAGTTAAAAGTCATTCTATAAGATGAAAATGGCTAAGAACTAACCACGCCTTTGTTGTTTTAGCAGTAACTCCCCTCCAGGAGATTCCAACAAAGTAATCAAAGGTAAAAGTTCTTCTTGCAGGATATTTTGATACTTTGCAAAGCTGATAGTATCGTGGACAAGGTGAACATATCCATCTCCCCGCTACAACATATAAGTATGTCATAAAAGTAAATTTCCACACAAAACATCATGTTTTTCTTAAAAAAAACATTTTTCAATTTTATTTCATAATTAGGTACATTAAGTTCAATAACACTCAAATGAAAACAAAACTTAAAAATATATCTAATAAATTCATTTTTTCTAGAAATGAAACAAAAAGCTACTTTTCAAAGGTTTCATAAATAAGTTTCCGCAATTCTTAGTACCCTCAATTACCACCGTTTCTATGGGATATTTATGACAAGTGGTCACTCATGGTTCCAACTATTTTTACACTCTTCTATAGTAATTCGTTCCTAACATTCCTGCATACAGTTTTCAAGTTCTTGAAAATTTCGAGACGCTTGCTGAAATATGCAATGTTTCAAAGTGGCCCAAGTATTTTCAATCTACGACAGATTTATAGAAACAGTTTCCAAGCATTGATATTTTCATTCTCTAAGAATATTGAAACGCTTTTACGGGTTTTTTTACCATGCTGTTTCATTGCAAATTTATTTCAAGTAAATCTCCTTACTTCAAGTATTGCAATTTGTTTCAGAATATTTATGTAAATATCGGCGTTGACTTTACCTTTTACCTTTTAATAGTATGGTAATTTCCCTGCTCCATATGCCCATAGAATTCCCTATACCATTAACCCCTTTTCGAGTGCTTTATATGTTATGTTGATGTAGTGCATTTTTAAGAAAAAGCTTAACCAAGTTTCCTCCATTCGTACACCTGGTAAGAGTATTTCAACTGAATCATAGATAGATTCAATGAACTGAATTCCAAAACTCGTGTGTGTTCATAAAATTCCATCATATATTCCATATTCATCACTCTCATGAATGAATGGAATTTGTTTTTTTTTATAAGTGCAATTGAGAACTTGATACTTTTTCTCAAACAATATGGGTGAAAGGTTTGTGTCGGTTTTTGTATGGCCCTTTAATCCAGATATAGGTTCTAAGAATGGGGGTCAGGCAGGTAAAGCACTGCACTTTAATAAGTAATATTTTATAAAATGTCTAAAGATAAACCGTATTCATAAATAAAATAAATTTTGAGTCATGAGTCATTGTAGGTGAACTATTTTGCTATGTTTTTGAGGTGAAGAACTATTTTCCTTCGTTTATGTTTTTGGGTTTGAACAAAATTTTTTGCAAAAGATGAATTATTGTTTTATTAATCATTAAAAAGTAATATAATAAGCTTGAAACTAAGTATAATATTTTGTCATATATTATTCCAAAATAGATAAAATTTGATTGTTTTTTGTTTACAAGTAGTAATTAAAAAGCAGATGGGCGAATTATTTTTAATTGGAGTAGTGTGTCATACTTATGTTGAATTGAACTTGTAATATATCAGGCAGTTAATTTGCTAGCAGTCCTGCAGTTAAATTCATAATAAACCAATTGAGTGAACCAACTTTTATTTTTGTTGTTAACCCGAGTATATAACAGCGCGAATGCATAGAGCATTTATGTATGCTATGCTTTTCTTTAAATATCCGATTTTTCTCTAAAATAAAATGTCAAATAAAATTGTGCCGTTCATGTAATCTCTGAAGTCTAATAGTTCAGGATCTGAAAGTTTTTAAACAGGTTTAGAGCTTGGTACTTCCAAATAAACTAAGTTCAGATATACAGACCTAAGGATCATAGCTCTGACTATTTTTTTCGCATTAGACGCATTAGAAGGTATGTTCGAAGTTTCGCTAATGAATTTTTGTAACGAAATCTGTGACTTCGTGCGTAGGTGACTTTAGCATTGGCAATTATTAACTTTGCCGCACGTTTTGATGAAATATGGCTGTGGCGGAAAATTATGTTGGCCAAGTGTCCTCCACCTGCCATGTAACCCAGCCCGATACAGCTACGTATCAAGTTGCTGTGGGTCGCAAAAACTGGCAATAAAATTTTATTTTTCGCTCGCAATATTGTGATTCGGATTTCGGCATCCCTCCCTATCTGGCGCCTAGAGGGGTCGCACCTTTCACTCTTTCCTAGAAACACCTTTGGAAACATAACATAAAGATAACTTTTCATGATAGGAAGGGTATCCCACAAATTTAAGAAACCAATCCAAAATTTCTGTTCAGACGAAATGAATCAGGTTACCTAAAATCGCGCATACTCGTATATACTGAACTCATCTGAGACTCCTAAATTTAATTTTTCTTCATCAGAAATATCCTTTTACTATTTTCAACAAAATCACAAAGACGCACATTTTAATGCTGCTGTTGCAATTAAGAAGATATGGCTGATTTGTTTTTATACTTTATAATCCTTTTATGTAGTCCTTCGAAATTAGTTGGATTAATTGGTATTTTATTAGCAGTTCTAGTTCCTCTACATTTTGAGCTGCACTTAACTTGGTTTTTCTGGCTTTTCTCTCCTAGGCTTTTCAATATTTTACATATTAAATTCAATACATTTTATTTCAAATTCAAAATTTTACATTTCAAATTCCATATTTCTAATGTTAAAATAAATTTTAGTAAAAGTATATTTATTATATATTACTACTGAAAAAAAACTTAAAATAAAAAACATTTAATATGCAAACAAACACCGAAGATTTATGGTCTGTACTAACTCACGGCCATAAGCGCCATATTTGAGCAGCACTTAATTTGGTTCCTAAGAAACAAAGAGTGTCGTTCACTTTCTGATTTAAAGAAAAATTAATTCCAGTATTAGAGGCGTAGACAAATAAAGCAAGATTAGCACTAGAATTCAGAAAAGCTAAAAGGGTGATTTGAGCTAATTAGCATGATATTTTCAAAAGATTTAATTGAATTCGGAGTGCTAATAATTAGTTTAGAAACCTTCCTTTCCTTTTATTCGTTAAATATTTATTTAAAAATGATTGGTGTCCAGCAGTGTGCGGAACTAAAAATTGACCATGCCAAGAAAACGTCTAAGTGGAAGGTCCTTTGAATTCTGTCTTAACCTCTAGAGAGGACTTGATTTCATCTGCATTGATATAATGACCGAGAATTTTCACACCCGATTTTATAAAATTATATTTCTCGGTGTTGATGATCAACCTATTTCTGCAAACGTTCAAAATGTTTTCCAAATGCTGCTATTCAAATTCAGCTACCAAAATATCATCATGATAAACGAAACAAAATTACCAGTTCTGAAGAACTAAATTAATAAATCGCTTACAATTTTGAGCTACATCATTATTATAGACACCACAAGGTCTCCAATCATTATGTTTGAAAACCTGTGTAAAGGTGACGATCAAGGGCTATTAAAGGGTCTACAGATACGTTAAAATAGAAGGACTTGTAAAGAGGCATTTGACGTTAAATTTTTGAAGTGGATCAATAAAAATCCTTTTAGAGAAATTATAAATTAATTTTAAATGAAATAAAAACTATGTTCTTAATATCTGTTTCCCAACCTCTACAATTAAAAATGCCATTGAAAATTTCGTTGCAAGACAACATCCAAAGTTAAAATGTTGTTTCCACAAATATTTAAACTTAAGAAAATTGTAAACCTGCTGGTAATAATTCAAACAAAGCAGGAATCGGAATATACAAAATGTTCGCTTCAGTATCTATTAAATAATACTGATTTTTTGTAGATTTATCAATAAAGTGTAGACGACTGTTGTAACCGTGATTATTATCCATCGTCATAGACAATGTGCAATTGTTTTTTTTTAATTGACGATCGACAGAAGGCTAACCTGGAAAAGCCACATAGAGAAAAAATGCGAGCATATCAAATTAGCCTACAACAACCTATTCTGGCTCCTCAACATAAAGTCCAAACTAAACCTAAACACCAAAATAGTTATCTACAAAGCCATCCTCAAACCCATCTGGACGTACGGGATCCAGCTTTGGGGTACAGCTAAAACATCTAACTTAGCCAAGGTACAGAGATCTCAAAGCAAAATAATAAGATCAATTCTAGGTGCTCCAAGATACATTCGTAATGTCAACCTACTTAAAGATATGAACCTCAACTCGGTTGAGAAAGAAGCCGCAAGGTTTGCTAAAAATTATGCTAAACGATTGAGCAAACACCCTAACAGGTCGGCAAACTTGCTAGTAACCCCATTAAAATATAGCAGACTTAAGCGAATCGACCCGATCGATTTAATACAAATAGAGCGCTCGGCTGCACCTTCCGGCAGTCAGAAGGGGGCATAAACAAACGAAACAAGTGGCCAACACGGGGGAGGTCATAAATTCCATCATCGTCAAACCTGTAGATGTAAACCCGGGAAACATCCAAATGCTACTCCTGATCTTAACGTCCCTAGTAGCAGTCAACCTAGCATACCAGCTCTACAAGGACTACCGGCGCTCCATAAAAAAGAAATATCTGAACAATGCCATTAGCACCATCAGTTCCATCAGCACCAGCAAGGTCTAACCAGCAACGAAGCAGCGATTCAATCATAACACCGTAGCTCGGGCAAGGGTGTTAGAAACTATTTAGTTTTTTAAGAATTTATGTACCTTATGCTAGAGACCTATGGTCTAATTCATAAATAAAATAAACAAGTTTAAATAAAAAAAAAAGAAAAAATTGACGATCGCCGAGGACTACACTTATTAGCGCTACTTTGGAATTTGGAGTTTTAAAACTACTACCATGATTAAATTCATTAAATTCAAATTGTGGTGTCGGAGAACAAATAGCGGAAACCGCGATGTGGACAGAAACTTGAAACTGTCACGGAGTATTAACGATTTAATTTCGAGTGAGATTACTTCGACACGTTAGTTCAATCTATAAATTTCCATAGACGAATTTGCCAAAATGCTATTATTAAAGTGTTGGGATGAACAAACAAAAACCGAATGCTCACTGTTTATTTCAAAAATTTATCCGCACAGCTAGCTAACTCCGAGATAGAGTCAGAATTACATGATACAATTGCTCTCATGTCTTCAGGGTCTATGTCACCAAAGGGGTTTGTAAAATATCGTCGCTCAAATTACCAACCACAACGATATCAACAAGAAATTTATTTAATTTAGCGGTTTTACTGTCCAAAAAACAGGATATCTCGATTACATTTAACGTTTAGAAGCAATAGAAAGAATAGAGAATGTGGAAGGATCGACATAACGTGGTAGGTAGGAGAAAATCACCGTTTTACAAACGTCTAGCGATTAAAAAATTAAAATTTGATTTCCCGAGATTAATGGATACTTGCGGAAAATCCTCATTTTAACAGCTCATTTTTCGTTTAAATTATTTGAAAATTTAGCTATAATGGACGCGACATGTAAAAAAACACTTACCAGGTGTGTTTCTACTCCACGATTAAAAGCTTATGCCCTAGAAAAGAACTTATAATGGTACTCGCTGTTCGTGTTGATTGATGAACTGAAGGTGCTGATGTCCTTTGAAATTGTTGTCTCAGCTTACTGATGATTGGAAATGGCGCAGGAAAAATTGCGCTGAAATTAAAAATTTCAGCCTTTCAGGCCAGAAGTTTACGTATTCAAGTTATGTCGGATTTATAGCTGTTGCTAATAAAATAATACAGATTTGTGAATGTCGGGATTACCAGTAAAGTGAACTCAAAGTCTGACAATTTTTGATATCTTCCCCGTTTTCTTTCCTTGCATTCTATTCAAAATATTTGTTTTAAGTTTTTAAAAATAAACTTTAAGTATCTTGATACTATTTAATGTTTTTAAAATTTTATTTCGTTTAAGGACAAATTATTTCAGACAAATCAACACAGACTGGATTTTTTTAAATAATAACTAAACTGAGACTACGATTACTTCGCTATAGGCATGGTAGATATTTATACTAGGTTAGGTTAGGTTGCTGTGGCTGCCTAGAAAGGCACACTTAGGCCAATTTTGGCCCATTGTGTTACCACGTAGCGCAGGAGACCATGGTAATTCGTGGGATTCGAACCCACAGCCTCTGGGACGGTAGGACAGCGTGCTAACAACTGAACTATCAGAGGCCCCAAAATATTTATACTAACAACAAGTAATTTATGCTGCCATGGCAACAGCCCAAGTGTAAAAAAAAGACTATGGTACATTCAAAGTTTCATTCACACTATAAGACTCCAACTAGTTTCGCAGAAAATAAATCAGGCGAACCTTATAAGTTTCACATGAGGTGTTCCCGCTCTGAAGAATCATGTAGGTTTTAGTTAAGGTAATTGCAGTTGGATGAACCTGGTTAGTTCCAAATCAGGCAATGCTGGTAAGGTAAATATTACCATCGCCAAATTAGACAATCCTGGTCAGGACCTGAGTAATTTTTTGTGGTCCTAATTATGTCCAACGAATTTTTTCAAGTTATGATATTGTACTTAATTTTATTGTACATTTAATATACAAGTTTTCTTAAAAAATGAAAATAGGATGATAAATCTCACAACAATAGCTAAATTTATTTATTCGTAGGAGAGAAAATGTTTTGAAAAAACTTGTTCAAAAGATAAATAGAAATACTCTTATTTTATTCATGAAATATCCTTGTTACAGTAGTAGTACAGTTCATTTGAAGTTTCTACTCCGAACTCTTTTCGAAAAAATTTTTAGCCTTTCATTCAAAATGAACTAATGGAAAGGACACAAAAAGATAAACAAAGACTAATTTGAGGGCCTTAAAGTTTTGTTTACATTTAGGGAATTGTAGAAGTCTGTTAAAAGTAAACCTTTTGTGTTGTCATTATGGGGAGTCCCCTTTGCTAATGCGCATACTATTTGGAAGGCTCGATGAACTAATAGGTGTCTTTTTCGTTTAGGTGGCTTTTGTATTTATTTGATATTTTATATGTATATATTGCAAACAAATATTTAAATATTTCACTTTTATTAGACTAGAACGTCAACGTCAGAGTATAGAATTGAAATACGTGACTCCTTTTCAAAAGTTAACCAGCATCCTTTGTAAACAATCATACACTTTCGTATATGAACATACATACAAGTTCAACACTTAAAGTTTCTATTGTAAATTTCTATGATCTCATACGGTTGTCTTTAAAGAGTGCTCTTTAAAATTCCCAAGTTAAGCTCTGACGAATTATTGTGGTGTCCTGGGGATATTTATTCTGCGTTGACCACTTTGGTGCGTTTCCAAAAAGCACCAGAATAAATATCCCGGGGATTTTGACCTCACTCTCGAAAAAACCAATCATACTCAAGTATATTTATACCAGACCAATGTCTGCACACTCATCTCATATTTCTTGTTTTCTTGGCGAGGATACTTCTAAAAAGGTAGAATATAATTGCCTCCGGCATCCGAGCCAAGCCCTAGACGCAAATCACAGACATACATCTGTGTTATTAGCTGTTATAATATTTTTATACAACACGCCATTGCCGGGCGGAGTTAATCTGCCTGGAGTTCGGGTCAAGGAGAATGTCCAGTTTATTCGGAGATTTTACTGGATTTTGGGTAGCCTCGTTTCTTCTTCCGAATGCTAAGCTCATCCGATTTCCACTGCGTTGAACGTTAAAAAATATCTATGTAAACGTAAACTATATGGACCGGCGAATTTGCCCGCAGGGTATGTACGCTGCCTCGAATGAGCACCGGAGATGGCAGGGCTCTGCTCCAAACAAAACACACTTAAAGAAACTTGAGGAGCAAGGATCCACGTACCTAAAGACATATGAGGGACAGTCAAGACGTTCCTTTAAGATTGCACATCCATTCCATTTGAATGTTAAATCTTGCTTGAAATGGTTCTTGGCTGTAAGGATATCACTTTGTTGAAAGTGACTCATGCAGAAAATTTCCAAGATAAGACGGCTGCGTTTGTTCATCTTTTATCGAAATTATTTTCTTTCCGGTATTGAAATTCCTTTTTCACTTTGATCAAGATGGGTTCTTATTTTTAAGAATATTTTGATTTCTTGTATACCGCTTCATGTGAACGTACTTCTTTGCAGGGATACCGTCACTTTGTACAAGTAACCATGACAATCTAAGTGATAAATGGTTTCGAAGAATCTTTTGATATGTTTTTACTGTTTAAGGGCACGAAATCCTGTTAGAGAGAAATTGTCTCTGCAAATTGCCTTGCGATAAATAACTAACCCTCCTTCAGATAGAATGTCACAGATAATTTCTCGATTACGCTAATACTTGACGGATTAGAATCTTTTGAAACAAATATCCTCTGAGAATTGTGCCCAAATGCTTTAAAAAGGGTTTCGTTGGACTAACGAAACACCTTATATAATTACAAATTCCTTCTCTAGCCCTTAAGTGAATAAGTTGTTTTCACAACATTATAGTAGATCAGTCTACAGAGCATTTCTCGAATAAAATGTTTAGTTTCGTATGGCGGTCGGTCATGAAGAGGAGACATTTCTTTTAATCGAATCGGTAACCATTCGGTTACCGAGATACCTCTTCATAGATAATACCACATAGCTATCAATGAAGACAAATTTCGGAAAACATTCTATTTAAAAAAAAATGAATATCTCCTCCACTTAGCCGACCGCCTTACAAAAATATTTACATACAGGGTGTTGTGTTAAGGTCTGTACTTTAAAATAAAAAAAGCATACACTTTTTATATTGTTCTTAAAAACTACCTTCTTGTGTCGAATTGCTTTAGTTTCTTTCAAACAAAATCTTTAAAACACATTAATTTAAATAGTCCTCAAAGGGTATTGAGTTTGAAAATAACATTTTGTTCCCTTCCCTTTCTCCAAACAATATTTAATTTGACCTTGATATCGACCCAATAAATGCATATGCAAAGTTTGATCAAATTCCATTGGAAATGCGGTAGCTTTACCTATTTATTATCCTATTTACGAGCTTATCCGAGATACTGGCCCAATTAATGTATGGGAAAATTATAATTAAACTCAAATGAGGAATGCGGCCTCTATCGCGTTTACAAGATTCATTATAACCCATGAGTGATAGAACTTCTGATAAAAAGTCAAAATAGCTATCAGCTGTGAAAGTTAGGTAAAATATTAAATATTTATTACGAAGTAACGAAAAGGTTGGCGGAAATGAAAAAAATGCTGTTATTAACACTTATGACTGTATATTCAGAATATGTTGCTTTCAATTTTATTTCATCTACCATAAATACTAAGACGTCCAGATATTCCGTACATGCTCCCATAGGTCATTTAATCCTGCCGGTGGTTCACTGTACTTGGCCAGTTTCCTTTTCATATAAGTCTAGACGTGCTGATGATTGCGGTCTGGGCCTTGAGAAGGCTGCTTCAAAATTAAAACGGATTGGTCAATTGAATCAATGCTGCACTATTTTGACAGTATGTGTTGCATCTAAGTCTTGTTGGAAAATTACATGTAATGTGCAAATTTCACTCGAACAGATGGCCGAAAAAAGATCTTCTTGCAAAATTTTAAAATATTAGTTTCTTCCTTTGTAAGGAGTTTTATTTACAACCACATTTGCCAGATTAAATATTTCGTTTGGACATTTCCAATACCACGATCTTACTTCTGACTCGTACTTGGACTCATCGGATTACCTGAAAGTAAACTATTAGAAATAATTACAAAACCAATATCTTTAGAACTTACTTTATTGTAATCCTCTAGAACTCATTACTCATGAAAATTGAACCTAACAAATAGATATTCTACTTTATCTATAATATTTAATAAAACATCGGAATAGCTGCCACAAACTCAGGGATGTGGCAAAACTCAAATGAATATCCGATCCTACACACCCATCACAACTCTCACTGGCTGGCCTAGAATAGACGAGACTCATAAAATCAAATCGTGCTAAATGCAAATAGTTCTAAGACCCGTCTTTTTGCTGGCAAAAATAAAAAATAAACTGGCTTTTTATATTTTCAAGCTGAATTTATAAAGTCCAGAGAGACACTGCGTAAAGTGTAGTATTTTCAAGTAAAAATCTTATGAAATTTTGAACTTACGTCATTTAACCAATAACCATTAACGCAATATACTTAAAAGGTTTTTGTTTTATCGGTCTTCACACCCTTCACCAAATATAAGTCCTTGTCACAAACGAATATGCAGGAAGCAAAATAAAGTGTTATTCGCTTTTTAAACTGAAAATTCTTTTTTAAAAATATGGAAAAAGCAAGGTAGTATGAAAAGAGATTCCCCACAATACTCCGACTAGATACTGATTAAGAAACTCAAACTTTGAATTAAGGTTTTTACTTTATCTTAGCTTTTAATAGTTAAAAATAATTTTTTTTCTCACAACATAAAAAAAAAAGAAATGAAGGTTTTCTATGTTTTTTCCTCATTTATTTGTTGGACTATAAAATGTAAAACGTGTTTTTTGGTAAATGTGCTTTATGCGAAGTACATACCATATATAACTTGATAAATTGCCTCGAGGTTAAACATCCGATATACATATTTTAAATTAAGTAAAAATCATGTTATTCTGAATGCTGTAATCGATTTTTAGTAGTTATAGTCTATAATAAGTGTATATATATCAGGTCGTCAAGTATGAAATTTGTAGAAAAATAGGCAAAGTTTACTGATAATTTATAAACACAAGCAACGATTTTACTCATCAAAGTATGCGCCCAAATTGTAAACACATTGTTGTCATTTAAGCGGCAGGTTGTTCAGCCTGGTGGTATAAAAAGCTGGTGGACGAGAGTCTATGAATTCCTGGAAGGCCAATTTTACTGCATTATTACTGCATTATTTGCGCAGTGGGTGGTCTGGCGTTATCTTGCAGTAAAATAGGAGTCGATCTGTTGACCAATCTAGGCTGTTTTTTTTTTTTAAGTTCTAGCATCATTTTGTCTAGTTGCTTACAGTATATTTCTGCTGTGATCGATGAGCCTGGTTTCATGAACTCATAATGAATCAAACCTGCACTAGTCCACCCAACACTGACCATCAACTTCTTCTGATGCGTAGTATTCATGTTGTATGGAGTATGTTTTGGAAATTCGGTCTTGTCTAATCACGGCGCTGAACGCTTGCGATTGTCATATTGAATCCATTTCTCATCACAAGTGATTATTCGACTCAAAAATGGATCAGATTTGTGGCGAGAAAGCAACATCAAACAAGCTTCCAAACGCTTTTGTTTCTGGTTTTCCTTCAGTTCATGAGGAACGCACTTATCTAACTTTTTCCCAATTTGAGCTAAAGGAGTTAATATTGTTTGTTTGCTTACACCGAACTTTAATGATAATTCATAAGCACTTTGAGATGGATCAGACTCAACGGTGACCTTTAGTACGTCATTATTGACCTTTGATTCTGGGCGACCGCGTGGATCATTTGTGAGGTCAAAGTTAGTACTCCAAAATTTGGCAAACCATTTTGATACTGTTTGCTGCGTAGTTACACTAGAACCCAATACACCATTTATGTTTCGCGCGGTCTACGATGCCGTAGTTCCACGTAAGAACTCATACTTCATTACAGTACGAATTTCTGACCGATCTATTATCAAAAACAACAGTTTTTTAAAAAAGTTAATAATATTTTTTAGAATTTAGGATAATTTCCTTTTACCGGCAATATTTGTAGCTTTTTAATAAAAAAAACAGCATAAAAAAATATTAAGGCACTGTCAAATACCAAGCTGTCAAAGTTGGCAAAACTGTAAACTACAAGTTTCATTCTTGACGACCTAATATACATATATCTATATTTATATAGTGTATAGTTTAGTCTATCCAATAAATAGTCAACATTGTCCCCGTCGTAGTTGTTAATAATGACTATCCCTATTATAATTTTAATCTGAGAATTAAAAGCAAGTAATTTCTTGCATTTTCCTCTTAACAGTAAGTAGTAACAAATATCGTTGATATACATTTTTTTTAAGCCAGTTAATTCCGATCTTAAAAAGCAAAAAGTCAAGATGACTTCTTATTTTTGCCAGAAAAATGACAATCTTCACAACCTTTTATTTTTGACTTGAAAAATAAAAAAACTAAGTTGACTTTTTATTTTTGTTTCAAAAACTTGTTACTTTTGGTTTAAGAAAAATAACAAGGTATGCCGAGTTTTTAATTTTTCCAGAAGAAAAAACAAGCTGTTGGGCTTATTTTTCTTAGGTTATTATGGATCAGGAGTTATAGGTATAAGGTATAAAGAGCTTTTTTTTAAAAAACTGGTATGGTCCCTGGTTGTAAGACTTAATCATTGAAATTTCTTCACATATAACATATAACTTTACAAGGAGAGGTTTAAATTGATTTATAATTTTTTTTTACCGTCCTACTTTTCTTCCTTAACCAGTTAACTGTTTCAAACATGTATTTATTTCTATATTATATCAAACAAATTAAGCGATGACGAGTATACTCCCCAATTACAAAGTATGTTTCATATGAAATATTAACTGCAAACTCTTATCTTTTACCCATGTCGAATATACTCGTCATAATTAAAAGTTTTGCACTTTTTCCCATGACGAATATACTCGTCAAAAACAACTAACTGGTTAAGAGTTCCTTGGCATTTTCACGATTTAAATTTACTGAACTGTGAGATGAAGAACTCGAATAATCTTCAATTTGATTATCGGTTGCAAATATCTAATTTTAAACTTTTCTATCAAACAGTTGCCAATATCTGAAAACCCCGAAATAAAGTTTTCAGTACTTATTTGAAAAAAAAAAAAAATTTATCATAAATATTTTGTTTCCAAATTTAAGTCCAAATTGTTTGCTACTCCAATAATGCCATCGAAATGACCAGTTGCTTTAACAATATTAGAAAGCAAAATGGTTGTATTTCTTTACAAATTTGCAAACGCTGCACTTTTAAAGGCATACAATTTTTAGTCGTCTAAGGTTTATTTTATTTATTTATTTAGAAATTGTGCATACAACATAAGAATAAAAGTCTTCCGAGTACATTTGTTTACAGAGCAGCAGTAATACCAGAGTGCAAAAATAAATGAAAAATAAAATTATCGATATTTTCAATTAAAATTTAAGAATTGAAGAATATTAAAAATGCATATATTTTTATATTGCAATTTGAATTTAATAATGAATGATTTGAATAATACTAAAAATGAAAAAGATGAAAATATTATAAAAAGACTTAAGATATGAGGAATAGTTTTACCAAATTAGGTGCTTTGTTAGTAAACTCTTAAAGATATGCAGATTTTGCGTTTTTCTAGTAGTAGTATCCGGTGTCCTGCGCTATCTATTTTCCAAATTCTAGGCATCATTCAATATTCCTTCTCTGAAAGTTCCGCTTTCTTATGTCGATTCCAAACGTCCTTCTCATTAATTCAAAAAACCACTTTTATTCCTAAACCACCTGTTACATCCTCTCCCCTCTTTTATTCTTCTCCCCCTGTCATCAACCATTCGTCACATTATATTACCTTATATTACCAAAATTTCAGAAAGCTGCAATCTAAAACCCACATTTACCATAACTGAAATCCCACTCTTTCCCCTACGATATATTTTCATTTTCTAAAAGTAACCTAATTAACAATAACGAAGTATTTCCGTTTCGTTCGGTGATTTTAGGCCTTCCGCTTGCGGTACTCTTTTCGTAGCTCACAATCGTTTCAGCTCCACCTTAACCAGTTAGCTGTTTTTGACGAGTATATTCGTCATGGGAAAAAGTGCAAAACTTTTAATTATAACGAGTATATTCGACATGGGTAAAAGATAAGAGTTTGCAGTTAATATTCCATATGAAACATACTTTGAAATTGGGGAGTATACTAGTCATCACTTAATTTGTTCGATATAATATAGAAATAAATACATTTTCCAAAAAGTTCGAAACAGTTAACTGGTTAATTAATTCCTCTAACTCGTTTTTCTTCGTCAAAATCTCATTCCTCGTTCTTCTTCATTATTATGTGTTGCTATATGTGTAAAAGTTTCCATGAAGAAATAAAAAAAATAAGTTCAAATACTACAGAAATATATAAATGAAATGAGTGTACGTACTGAATGCAGTAAGAAACAAGATTACTAAAAGATTTATTAATAGTTCAAGAATAAAAGTTAAGACTTAATAAAGAAAAACTAAAAGATAAATGCAAAATCTCTTTTAATCATGTTTTGCTTTGCAAACATATGTAGCTGAAGAAAAAAGTGTGTTTAAAATAAAATATCATACATTTATTGCAAATCATTCCAATAGTGCAGTAATTGTGAATCCTGAACTTGAATTGGTAAATTATCATCCCTAATTTTATATTCAAAATTAGCATTAAGCTGTGCGCAAATATTATGCAATGTTACACAAACATTTATTACCTTTGTTACACCTGGGGACTATAGTATAATGGTCTATGTCCCTAAAAACATCTAAAACGATTTTTAATATACCGATATTTCTTTCACTTATAATATGCGCTTTATTGTACTTTTTGTTAAACCAGGCCTCTAAAGTATATTCTTGTCTAAGTACTGCAAAAAGATGTAATTAAATAAGAAGCTAAGAAATAAAAACCCATATTTTATTCTCTCCATTCTCTCAATCTTCAACTTTGATTTTGTAATTATGTGTAGCTCCTAGGCACTCAGAATTTATGTGATGAATATTGTTCTATTGTCGCATACCTAAAAAGATAAATTAAAGCTCCAAATTTTATTTGAAGTGTTTAATACTTACAATCAAAGCATTTAAGCTGTGAAATCCTTTTCTATTGTTATATAAAAGTTGCAAAATACTTGTAGATGCTGTAATTCGTAGATGAGTGTGATCTATGCAACATATTATGCCTGAAATCGTACCCTTTTCATAGAAATGTTTTTCTTGCGTAGTGTAGTCCAATCTACAATCCTTTTTGGGCAAATGTGATTTTTATAGACAGTTAGTTGGGCTAAGCCTAATTTAAAGTCATTGCCCACGCTTAGTTGGTATCTACTTTGAGCACATAATCTGAGTTCACACGGTAGTTTTATAATGTTTGGCAGAGACAACGTTCTAATTGAAGGTCTCAAGTGTTTATTTAACTCTTAATTTATATCAACAAACGCTGGTTTTGTGAATCAAAAGTTATTAACAACACTAAAACATATAAAATACAAATTAGAAATAAATTATTAAAATTCTGTTGACTTACCAAGTTTCATCCGTTTCTAAAGGATTGGTCTTATCCATTCATGGTTCTAATTTCATTGCTGACTTTTTCAATCTTATCTTATCGGCTTATTTGCCGAGTGGTGTTAATGTTGCCGTTTCATTTTTGAAGTAGAAACCACTATGTCTAATTTTGAATTGTTCAATGGGTTCTGATAGCATACCCCTTATTGCCTTAACATTTTTTCCGATGCCTTCATTTCCATTTTAAACTTTTTGATCAAACAGGAAAAGTTTTCCAATTTGCGGAAACAATCGTTCATTGACTCAATGTTTAAATATGGAAACATAGAACTCATTCTCATAAGCGTGGCTTTATGTAGGGGACCTGTACAACAACTGATCTTCTGCAGTTCATTTTATCTTTGAGTCTGGATCTCATGGCATTTACTATACCCTAATATGTAGTATATGCAGTGGTCGCTAGTAGTTTTCTGGAGAAATATGTTTATCTCTCCCTAAAGGCGGTGGTCTGGTTTTTATAACACATATTGCTGAGGCAGGATCTTCTATTCAGTTTTTTGCCAATATAACAAATGCGTATGGTTTTATAACACAATTTTAAATGAACAGAAGGTAAAATAATCTTTCTTTTCGAAAAATATTAGTACAATCTTTGATGAATAGAATCGCAAGGCTACCTGAATAGAATTTTCCCTAATAATATTGTCTTTAGCCTAACAAGTTAAGCAAATTTTATATGGGTAATTACATTTCAACTGAGCACCGATTAAGTCTAAGTATTCTCTTCAAATTTGTTTTACGAATTGAATTAATTTGTGACATCCATATATTTACTTTATTTCTTGATTGATTAAGAAACATGCTATGGCATTGTCGAAAAACTATTTACATCTTTTATGATGTATGTATATATATCTTAACTATATCAAAGAGCTTATACTAATTATCTTATTCTAAGTTCTTTGATGACACCCTTTTTCGTACCACATAGGAGGTAGAGCGCAAAGTGTTTTCTTTTTAAGGCGATGTTACCCGTAGCCCTTATCCACACTTTCTCTTTATAATGGGTTATATGAACCTTTTCATGTATTTTTTTATATGATAATCGATTGTGCGTTACTGCTTTTGCCTATTTAAGACTTGCAGGTGATACTTTTTCTTTTTGGATTTTAGTGAGAATGATTCATTTTCCTAAAGGCAAATCTAATCATAATTTTCATCATGATGATAGTCTAAACTTTTGTCAATAACATTTTACACTTCTTATGCTTCCTATTCTTAAGTTTTACATTAAGTCCCTTCTTAGAAAATTTTATATGAATTTTACTTATTTTTGCGTCTTGTGTCTTCAATTCCTTTAATTTCTTTGTCATTGGTTCATTATCGCAATTCAATATAAGGTAAACTTCTTAATAAATTTCTTCCAATGTTTCTTGGTCATTTCGGTTATTTTTATTAACGCAAATGTGTTGAACAAATTCATCTATTTCTTAACATTGCGGATTTTTGTCAACTTCGTACTCATTATTTTCATCCTGTGGTAAAGCGAAACTGTTAACTCATTTAAGATGTTTTAATCATTAGAAATGGTAGAGAGAGCTGGTAGTAATAGAATGAGATTTTGGAAAGCAATTTATTTAATATTACGTGATAATTTAAGAGCAGGTGGGTGTCATTTATAACTGCCCTTACATTTGCATAATAGAGAAATACTATTTGTCAAAGTGTCTAACTTCGGGAATTTCTTGCAAAATCCTATTAAAAAAAAAGAAACTTTAACAGTTTAAAACATAGCGTAAATAGAAAATAAACCATTTCATTAGCCCTCCACCGACTAATCCAATTTTTACAATCCTTCAAATGTTTCAGACATCGTGATAATTTTTATCATCTGAAATTGAACTTCGCATTAGATTTGCAGAAAACTTTGTAAAATTATCACATTAACATTTTCAAATGATTTTGCAGCGCAAATGGCCATTACTAAAGTCAATTAGTGAGTAAAGTTGACCATAAAGCGTGTATGCTTAGCTTACGGAAACTATGTAGACTCTGATGAATCAAATTCTATTCTAGCCGAGCAAATTATTAAAAGGCGACTTAATATACCAAATCTATCAATAAAGTAAGCGATAAATCAACCATCCCATCTAGAAATACTAAAGTAGTTAGAAAACCAGGCCGGAAAACTGGATACAGATTCTCTTATCCAAGTTTTGGTATAGCCAAAAATCGAAGACAAGCCAAAACACGTCCAAGCAAAATAGCTGTCAAAAATTATCTGAACATTCAAAATAGCCGAGCTTATCAGTATAACTGTGAGACTTGAATACCAACATAATGCCACAAAAAAATCGAAAATCGAATATATGTAGCACGCGGAAATTCAAAATTCGCGATACTTTCTGAAAAGACCTCTTTCTCAATCACTCGAGCTCTATAAACTCTCTCTCATTTCAATATTTTAGGACGGACCAAGTTATGAAGTTATAGTTCTTGGTGTTTTAACCCTCCTCGTCTTCAATGTATTTGATCTGAGAGTGAAATCCACTTTATCTCTTCGAATGTTCTCTCTGACAAAGAAATATTTATCGTTAACCGCTTCTCCGTCCTAGTCGTCGCTAGATCAGCGGCATAAGCAATAACTTCGACAGACAGCTAAATCTAATCTCTTCGTCTGATTACGTTAGCTCGGCAATCACTATGACTAGTCATTATCTTTGCACTCTAGATCAGTACCACACACCACTCTTACTTAATTTTTCTCTTGAACCAATCGCCCGTTAACTCCATTGCAACTGATTCTCTGAATGATAGTCGATACCCTTGCCGTTTTCTATACTATACTATTCGCTTGCATGGCCCAATCTATTTCCCCTCAACCTCGGAGAGATCATGCCTCAGCAAAGCGTTCGATACAGCAACGTTTACCTTACCTTAATTATTAACTCATGTCTAAAACTTCACTACTTCCCCACGATATGGAAAGAAGCCAAAATCGAGGGCAGTTTGATAAGTCAGTGACTTTTTGAATTTCCTGCACAGTAATTTTAAATGCAAGACTGCTCCCGTCAGCTGCCATCTATTAATAGACAAATTTTGAGCAAGATGCGTCCTTTAGTTTTGTGTTTGACAGCCATTAAAAGCAGACAATCTCGTGAATTTTAACGAAAATAGAAAAAAATAGATTTCGTGTGCTGATTAAGCATTATATGTGTACTCACCATGGCCAAACTATAAATTGTACAACGAACTGCTACCCCATCCAGTATGTTCTCCAGATTTAGCCCCCTGCAACTATTTCATATTTACAAACTTGAAGTAATGGCTGGGCGGTATGAGATTTGGGTCGAATGAACAGGTCATCACTGAAACAAATGCTTATTTTGAGGGCCACGGGCAAACCTATTATTTGGAAGGAATAAAAAAATTTTGAAAACGGTAGAGACTATGTAGACAAATAAAATGCTTATTTGCCGAAAAAAAAATCCTTTATTCAAAAAGTCACTGACTTATCAAACTTTCCTCGTAATTAAAAAATTGAAATTTCTTTTTCTACAATATCAACTTGAAAATAAGCAGCTGAAAATTCCTTGGTTTAACCAAGTAAAATACATAGGAATTAATTTAGACAAAACACTGACTTTTTCTAAACCTATTGCAACCTTAGACAAAATGAACTTGCTGATAAAAATCATGTACCCATTTTTTAACGGACGGTCGGTCTTAAGTACGGATATTAAATTCCTTATTTATAAGATTATATTTCAATCAGTTATGCTCTATTGTACTTTCCTCTGAGTTTAATGTGTACGCGCGCATGTTAACAAATTAAAAACCGCTGAAAATAAAGACTTAAAAATGATTTGTAATTTGCCCTGGCACTACTCCACCTCAGAGCTGTATACCTATCTATATTGGCTAGCATAGATTTAGTATCAATCAGAGTTAATAATTTAGCTACAAAATTTTATGAAAAATTTAAAATAGCAGAAAATTCGCTGATCAGACATCTTGTCGATGGTTGCTCACAAAATTATTCGAACAAACGTAACCTAAACATATGTATGCGGTGCGTAAAATACTTATAAATAATAAGCATAAATATCTTTTTTACGATTTCTAAAAGCTTTTGATATCTAAGTAACAATCAACAAAAAAATATTATTAGTTAATCGAAATATTAAATTAGATCGAAAATAAAAAAATATATATATTACGTTTCTATATAGCCACACATGCGTTAAAAAAGCGCATTTGTTTAAAAACGGTGCATACGATTTAAATATGTATGTGCTTTCAATCATTAATCATCATTCATCAGTAATCATTTTTGTGCAATGGGTCATAAAAAAAGTGCAACATCGCTCGAGGAAAGAAATTAATTGTAAACTTAGTTTGCAAAAAGGAACCGTATTATGAAACTGTTAAATTAGTGGGGAGGTGTGCCGGATGTAATAAATAAATACCAATTACTAAATGTTCTTTGAAAAATAAAAGTAGAGGACGACGAAAAACAATTTTAACGGAAGGAAATCGTCATCATATTAAAAAATAAATTAAGAAAAATCGCCCAACAAAAGCATTAAGGCAAAACAACTATAGTAGAAGAATTACACATCGTAAGCCACTTATATCAAAAGTAAATTGATTGAAAAGATTAGAATTTGTTAAAAAAATATGTAAGGGTTTAGAATTCTGGAAAAATTTTCTTTAAAGTGATGAGAGCAAGTTCAAAATCTTTGGCAGTGATGAAACTTGTTTGGAGGAAACCAAGCGATAGACAAACATGGTGGTGGAAATAAAATGATGTAGGATTATATGAGTACTAGTGGCGTTGGAAATTTGCAATTTATTAATACCACAATGGAGAAATACGAGTACTTAAGCATTTTAAAAACAAACTTATTGCCTGTACATAAATTGAAATTGCCAACGGTTTATTTTATTCAACAAGATAACGATCCCATGCATACTACGTAAATAGTTAAGTCGCAGTTTCTTTATTATATGCCAAATCAATTGCATATACTCTCACAACAAATTTCTAAACTTTAGAAAAGACAGAAAAAGTAAAACAAGAATTAAAGATAAAAAAATAGGCATAAATCAAACGGTAATATTCAGTACAATAATTTTATCTAAACCGAAGCAGCTGCTACTACAGCACCTCTTAAGGTTTGTAACTGTGGAAGAAAAAAACTTTATTTTCAAAATTTTGAAACTGGAGTCAGAAAAGTATAAGCCTTTTGTAGCATCGTTAACCTCTAGGGCCCTAACAAATTTTATTCCACTAGTCGGTAGAGATCCTCAATATCAGTACAGGTATATAAAATCTTTCAGAAAAATAACACGGCCAAATTGGACTTCCTTCGTAAAGTTGATGGCGCATATACGGGCTCCAAAGAACCACCAAAAAGGGAACCATCACCAGGCATGACAGGCGTCCAGGGTTGTAACGGAAGAAAAGATTGAATATGCTTTGTCCTCTTTCGAGAATTACAATTCCCCGTATATGGGATGGTATACCTGTATAACCACCTGCGTAAAGTTAGAAACGTTTTTATTCCCAAACCCGGGAATTATTGTCTAGCAAAAAATTTCAGACCAATTAGCTTGACATCATATCTCCCAAAATATCTGGGCGTGTGGTAGAAAAACCTATTAGGTGAGAAACGCTGCGAAGGCATCCCCTCAGTGAGCATCAGCATGTAACTTATACAGAACTGGAAGATTATGCAAATCCGAAATTAGGAAATGCAACAGATAAGAGGTGCTACTCTCTTGGCTTTTTGTTGACAATGAGGGAGCTTTCGACAATGCAGCGTTTTGATCACTGTGCAATGCTACCATTGCGCATGGCGTAGATGCTATGCTGTAAGGTCCACGTTATGCTGTTACAGAGACTACTTTTTGCGGAATATGGAACCGACCTAGTTATGATGGCGAAGACAGGCTGCTCGCATGGAAGGATACTCTCACCATTGCTTTGGTGCTTCCTGGTAGACTCATTTTTAGACGGGCTGCAAAGTCCAAATATATATATACAAGCCAATGCTGATGATGTGTGTGCAATCGTGCAAGATGCAGAAGACTTTAGACAGAATCCAGAGCTAGTGTGAGAGACATAGCTTATCAGTGAATCCTAAGAAAACAATACTTGTGCTGTTCACTAGGAAAAGAAAACTTGAGAAGCCTTAAGCTCCCAACTTTTAAAGGTATATTCAACTCTCCAAGAAAGTACAATTCTTGGAGATACTTTTAGATAGCAAACTGTTCTGGAAAGCTGATGTTGAATACAAGGCTTTTCGTGCACTGAATGCCTTTTGAAAATACAGAAGAGCTTTTAGGAAGACATGGAGCCTTAAACCTGGCATATTGCATTGAATGTACATATTCATTATTAGACCCATTACAACATATGCGCCAGTAGTCTCGTGAAGCAAAACAGAGAATAAGATTACATGTTCTGTTTCTAACAAAATATAGAGAGAATGGACATGATGGATATGCGATCGGACATGGTGCCATGTCTCGGAGACTTGTGAAGCATTGTGATCATTATAAAATTCCTATGGAAGATATGACACCAACCAGGTTATTATTACGTGGGTTCCTGGTCACCAAGAAATTGAAGAAAACGAGACTTCAGACGATTTAGCGAGGATGGTCCAGTGTATAAACTTGTATACTTAACAAATGGTAGGTAGAAAGGATTGTAGAATGTTGGTAGGGACGATAACAGGACACAACACTGGTGGTAAGCACATAGCTACCTTAAAGACCAGTAACGACCCGATGTCTTCTTATATACTAGGTAGGATAAAGACAGCACAGAGCACCTCCTCTGTAACTGTCCGGTTTCTCTCGTGCTCGGCAACAAAGAAATTCAAATAGAGTAGGTTATGAGTGCAAAGGACCATGCTTGCGCATTCGAGACTATCTGTTTCACCCAAAACAATAATAATAATAAATAATAATGCTTGGTACAATGATACATTATTAATTATCACAAGATGAGAATCGAATTCTTGAATCCTTGCGAATTGAATAGGAATTTGTATACTGCACTCTGTGTAAAATTATCTTAATAAATTTGATAAAACTGTTTCAAATGGATATTAGTTACCTTTTCTTTCCAAACAAAACGTCGTACTTACTGCAGAATCTGTCGGTGGGAATGCGAATGCGGATTTCATACATTAGTCTTTTGAAATTCTCGTTCAATACATGAAATCCGAATTCGCATTCCCGAAGACGGATTCCGCAATATGCCCTAGTATTATAAATTTAAGAACATTATTAAATATTTTCAATTCAAAAGGAGCTTTTACTACTTTCCCATTAAAATAGGGATAGTATTTGCCAATATAGATGTAATATTACCATTAGCATGCAATCACATTCTTCTTCATTGGGTAATTTTACAATTTTAAGGAATTGATTTATCATAATGGTGGTAATTTTTAAAAACGTTGGGAAATTATTTAAATCGACCTATATACATTTAAATATCAGAGTGTTCTTACAGTTTTAATATTAGAAAAAGAATACCTTTCTATTAAAATTGTAAAAAAATTTTTAATTTTTATTAAATTGTCCAGTTTGTTTTGGGTAGTGGTTATGTCTTTCAATATCAGTTGCACATTTGAGTAATTTTTCGAAATTATGCTTATGAAAATCTGTACAATACGCAAGATATGGTGTAATTTGCATTAAGGCAGTTATTGATAGTTTTGTTTTTTGTAGATTAGACCGCAAATGATATCCACCAAAGTAGTTAGCTGGGTCGATTTTAGTCCATATTTTGCGTTAATGCGAGCAATTGAGCAGAGTATTAAAATTAGCGATTGATAATGTCTCAAAATATCTTAGATGATTACCAAAATGTACCAGGGGAAATAAATCAATGTACTAAAATATATCAGAAAGGTTTCTTAGTATGAACAAAATCCCAGCGTAAGATGAGTTAGAGTCGGGCCAAGATATGTTAAAAAACCATCTATTCGCCGACTTTTACTTACTCACTTAAAGGCATATAACTCTAAAGTTATTTAAGTCTGTACCTTCTTTATTTTATATTTATTTATTTATAATTTTAGCCTGGAGAGGTATCCAGTCATTACTTATCCAACAAAAGAGTAATAACATTTTTCCGGTAAATTATTTTTGTTATTTTTGTAATAAAACTGGATAGTTAGGGAAAAATTTTCATTTCACCAATGAAACGTTTAAATTTGTTTTCACAAATCTACAAAAAACAAATTAAATACCCGAATTAAAGGTTAAATAATTTCCGTTGCCGAAATTGAATACAACACGTCGCATTCCACGATGAGTTGACATTTCTGCTCCATCGAATGCTCGGGAATCGGTGCCTGCTCTTAAGCACTTTAAATCAGTGAAAGGTCTAACCACTCCCTCTTGGGCTATTGAAGAAATGTGAGTACGAATCACAACACTCTGAAGTGGCTTTCATAAAAGAAATAAATATCGACCCGCCACAGCCATACAATCGCATTTAGCGTCTGCAAATTAAGTTAAGCAAATCTGCCATATTTCTTTCTGTCGTAAGAATCCCTCTTTTTGGTTTTATCCACTCTGCTCTAAATGCCTTGTATCTACTCGGAAAGTATTCAATATTCAGGCCTTGTAGTCCGACACTGTAGAACGCAGTAAGCTCCCAGGTCCTTCTTGGATTCCTGGAAATCTTTCTAGACGATGTGAATTTGCACACAGTCAACCCCCTCGTCATATGCTCTACACCATATGGGGGCTCAAAGGTGGTAAAATGAAAAAAGGAAATAAAATTTATAATGGATGGTGAATGCTTAAAAATGTTTTCGTAGCACTGTTGTCCTCCGCATAACGCCTGCGGCTGGGGTTCCTCAGCGAATGTGTGAGAGTGTATCACTTAATTTATGTGATACTTACTTAAGAGTTCTTCCAAAATAAACCATTAAATTTTTTGAATGTTTAGAGAAGTTTTCTAACTTATGAAACACTTGCATGAAAGGAAGATATAAATCTGCTGCTAAATGTTAAGGTGGTACTGCAGAAATAAAGAGATGTTACTGCTTTTGGCTGCTGCAAGCAGATTGAATGAATGAATGAAAGAAGACAGTTGTTTAAAAATATTTAAAATAATTTAAATAAGTATTTTAGATACAATCAGCTTGAATATGGTATGGATATGTTAATAAAGATAAAAATGGACTTTTTCTATGTTAATGTCTCTAAAACTAAGAATGCTTTTATCGAATGTATTGTACTTCCAATTATATAACTGAAAAACAATACTACTTGGCGGCAGTCTCCTTTTCCTTATATAAAGGACTGAGTTTTCTTACTTTACTTTTTATACTAACTCTGCATCATCAAGAAAGGAGACATAGTTAATATAAAAATGTTTAATAATAAATTCGTAGAATACTACCAGTGTACGAGTATAATGCTTATAAATTTCGAAAACTGAATTTTTACAATTTCGTGGACTCTTCCTTAGACTCCGTGAGTATCCTTTTAAACCGTTTAGGTCATCGAGGCTGAATTAATTTTCACCAGAAGGATAGAAATATGTAAAGAAGAGAATCCAAATAAACTTTCAATGGACGGACGGGGTAAATATAAGGAGCCTTTAATAAACTTGATTGCCTTAAATTCGCTTTTTCCAGAGAACTGCTTGTTACTATTTCTTGACTATAATCCGAATAAAACTGTCTAGCAGAAAAATACAACAATTTATGTTTCATGACCTATGTTAGACTGGTTTACGAATCATAAACTAATTTTATAAATTCGTGTGCTCATTGTCTCTCTCTGATCATCTGATAGAAAATATCAGGGAACGGCTTGTTTGTAAAGTATGCTTGATAACCAACATATCAATAGAATAAATCTGCTAGAAACGACAAGAAAGGGTGGCCAAAATACGGATGAGTGTGTCTTTATTGTAGGATCGTCAACGAGTCACTTAAAGCTCAAAGATATGTACAATGCTTACCTGAGGCGATCATTTTTCTCTCCAACCGGAAGGCAAATACATAGGTTTATGCTTATCAACAAGAATAAGGCTCCCTCGGGTCTTATCAAATGCTTTGTATTCTCGACACAACTGGCAAACACCTGGGGAAGCTCCTGGAGAAGCTCCTGAAGCCTCGTCTTCATGTGATTGGTGTTGGCCACTGAAGGGGAGGACAGTATACGCTATCTAGAACAAAGTCAATGATGTTGCGGCTATCGAATGCGGGAACCATTATTCCAGTCTGGTGTTCCTCTTCATTACTCTGGATGTGTGCAACGCTTTTAACTCTGTGAGGCAGAAGGTTGCGCTTGAGGCGCTAAAGCGCAACTTCGGGATCCCTCAGTATCTTTTTCAGATATTAGGGGATTATCTGAAGCACCGTACTCTCACCTCCGAGATGGAAGATAGTTCGAAAACCAACAAGGGCTGCCCAGAGCTCTTTACTGGAACGGAATTTCTGACCGATGCGATGTGAAACGAGAAATATCGCGATCAGATGGCTGAGACACAGCGGCGTACAGCTCTCCATATAGTAAGGTTCCATCGCATGGTTTTGGTATCGGTAGTGGTCGCACACATTATTTCAATTGACCTTACAATTAAAGTCCGTCCACCAGGAAAAGGCTGTTTTAAGCCCCATTGTTGTAACCAAACTGAACCGTCTACATGGTGAGATGGATTACTACCTCACACAAATGCTGATCAGGGAATGGCCTTCCTTTATCTTATGGGGTAGATTAAGAATTATTCTATTTTTTCCGTTGCACTAACCAGAAATTGCAAACTTTGGTGTGTATTAAAATGTAATAGTAACCGCCAACCATATTCTGAAGAAGAGTTCCAGATAAAACCTAATCATGTTCGGTGAGGTAGCTGGTTAGGTTGTTCACAGACCCTGATCTTCACTTATATATACGAGTATACGAGCAAATGCATTCGCGGTACCCATTTCAATAAAAGGTCAGATTCCTTTAATTAGCTGATTGGAAAATAGGGGAACGCACAATCAAGGGAAAGGAAAGGCAATACATAAAAGAGATAGAAATACACATAAGAGAGAGAAAATTGTACAAAATTTGTATGGCAATTCTTAATTCGAAATTATCGCGAAAACTTTAGAGTTGAGTTTGGGGAAGTAGTACTTGTGAGGTGGAGTACTCTTCAAAGCAAATACATAGAAACGAAATTTTAATCCATACACTTTATTATACATATTATTATTAAAGTTCAAAAATTATTGGCAGCCACCGTAATATTCCCTCTATATCTTACAAAACAAAGTAAGGCTCTCCATATCGAATTGTGTTTCGATCGAAAAGCGAATCGTTAATCGGTTAAATATATTTTTGACATTAAGCAACACAATAGGAAGCACGCAAAAGCAAAAATATATGCATATATTAATCCATATTTTTTAAATAAATGTGATTGAATAATTTTGAAAATATGTTTAATTGATTTAATTTTGAAATTAGCGACAGTAAAGATTAAAATAACGAAATTTTAAATTTAAAATACCAAAGGAAATGAATACGGAAATCGAATAGAGAATTTTGGTAATTCGATTTTTAATAAATAATTCAGCACTCGGCTAACAAAAGCTAATTCCGTAGTAAATCCCGTAGGAAATAGAACCTAAATTAAAACTTGCTATAAGGTATTTATAATTTCTAAGCATAATAAAATTAACAATTATTTTAAGGTTCTTCGATCTGGTATATTATCAAACGAGAATAGGAAATGATTTTAAAGTTGGGATTGCGCAACTATTACTAGTATTTAAGAAAGTATTTGATGTGCTAGAACAGCACGTTTATCCAAAGTGGATAAATTTTAATTATATTGAACATTATAAATTATAATTGGAATTTGGAAGATATGACATGTGCAATAGCGAAATTCAAGTTGACAATGATAACATAAATTACCAAATTTGTAATAAATACATGTCTTCTTTAACCGTGTTCCGGTCAAGCAGACCGTTCTATAGAATGCTCTCTTCTAATAAATGCCTTAGAGCCGAACGGACGTGTTACTACTTTTCTCCCTAAAAACTCGCTAGTTCTTCGCTGTACTCACCCTACACCAAGTTCTCCTTTTTTAGTTTTAAATTTTAATTTTTTTAAATAATATAATTATTTTTTTAATTTCGCAATATTTTCACATACAATTTTATTTATTTCATTTCACTTCAACTCCTTATAAAACTCTTCCTGACATTGTTATAATAGCTTAATTCATTGGCAATCGAAGTTATTTTTTAAAACTTCTTTTTGAGCTTTATTAGATCTTATCCTTATCTCTGCCGTGCTGCACACAATTAGAAAGATTGTGAAATCCCTGTTTTGACAAATTTTCTTTTTACCTATACACATTTGACATACCTACTCTTTAGGCACTTGATATATTGAAAACAGTAGAATAATTGCAGGAAACAGCATTGTTGTTAGTATTGTTATCAAAATCAAATTGAACAAGTTGGGGAAGGCGAATAATGGTTACTTCCTTCGCGGCATATCCCTTTTAACACTAACCCCTGTAACTTTAGATCCTTTCCTTTCGCCTTAAAAGTCATCGTACTATCTATGATCACTTCGAACCATTTACCAGAATGCTGCGGATGGTCTCAACTTTGTCGCCTTCGATTTCCACTTCACCAAAACCTCCCTTAAGCTTGCCCTATATTTGCTTCTTCTAATGCTTTTTTATAGTGGATCAATCTTTTTTTTGAATTATATGTATTTGAAAGACATAGCATTCCACGTATTCAAACAAAAATTAGCGGAAGAAATACTTGAAAAAAATATACCTAAACTCAATACCCAACAAAAAAAAAAGAACAATTACACCATGTTTATCATTACCAAGAAGATGTAAGGGTCAACATTTTCCAATCCTTATTGAAACGAATTCAGCAAAGAAAGCTCGCAAACGCTGTATATTATATAAAAGAAAAGATGCATTATATCAATGTGATAACTGCCATGTGGCATTATGCCTTGACCATTTCACACATTATCATGTTGCGCAAAATAATTAGATTTTATTCCTCTCATAATTATATATATAATCTATATGAAGTAAAAATTCTTTATTTATGTAATATTGCTTTTATTTTTAACATTTAAAAACATTTTCATTTAAATACAATCAAAAAACATTTTTGGTGATAAGAACGAATTTTTCACTTTTCTGTATGGTGCAAATGGGTTAAAGGTACTACATATACAAAAGCACCAAATGTGTTAAATTTTATAAAGCACAAAATGCAAAATAAAATCTTTAAATAGCGTAGTGTTTCTGATAGTTCAATAATTTATTTTACGGGAATGAAACACTTTGACAGTATGAGCCGATTATTAGAAAATTCACCTTTAGAATTACTCACATTCTTATATTCCCGCGGTATATGAGTTTTTTTGTGAAAATTAGATAGCTTTCTTAAAAACAATTAGTAAATTAATTAATTGTCACTGTTACTCAAAAATGTCTTAATATACTCGGACACAGTTTTCTAAAAAAAAAAAAGTGCCATGGCTTCTCGATGGCACAGTAGACATAAATATGTGTTATATAATAAATGAAAAGAAAGATTTAAATGGTTTTATGTATTTTTTCGATCTGTTATATACACTATATACATACAAAGATACATAGATTCATACGTATATACATACATTCAAACTTATACATACATACATACAAACACATACATAAAGTTATGTGATGTTCAAGGCGAAGTTGTGGACTGAAGAGGACAATGGGTACTGAAATACGAGATGTAAGTACGCTTTTGTTTCATGTATTTCGATATGGCGAGAAAGAACTACGTCGATACATGGTGAATTGCGCGTCGTGGAAACATCAAGATCGTTATTTTTTAAGATACTCACACAGTATTCGTGCTCAAAAGTGAAAACCGCAACGTAATAAAACTATTAAATAAAAATGCAGTGAATGATAACTGGTGATGATTTGAGACGTTTTTCGACAATGTACGTGTTTCTGAAACCACGTGCATACATCTGCGCATAATTACTGCGCACAAAATATCATGCCATCGTTAATGACTCATTAGTGCGGGCCTCTGTTAGACCCACTGCTACCCCCACTACGCACACATCTAGATTAGGACCCAGCCCTCAAACTCAGTAATTAGTCGCAGCCACGATTTTTGTTTCGCACATTCTTTCAAATAGACCCCAGACCTCAAAACATAATTTTTAAGCCACCTTAAAAAACACCCATTTTGAAAAAGCATATTATTAAATTTAATTTTTATTGAAGAAATTTGGTGCAAAATGGTTCGATAATTTGTAATCATCATCAATGACGATATTTTGAACTCTTAATATGTTCCGTACCAAAATTTTTAGGAAAGCTTTCGTTATAGAATTAGATACGAAAATGCATTTAATGAGATAGTGTTTAAACCTTTACAACGCGAGTAATTTTTTAACTACTTTTTAGTTTTCAATACTAGAATTCAATAACATTTTGAGCTTTTACGATTCATCTCCACAATTCAACCACAAAGCATCCCCTACTATTACTCTTATAGACTTAGACTATGGACTTAAGTTATTATGGCGCTGATACAAGAAAACAATATGAATTTAGATAAAACAGTTCAAAGTAACTAAATTCATTTCCCGTCCTGTAAAGATTATTATTTGACCAAATTTTGAGACATACGAAAAGAAGCCTGTTAACAACGTGTCTTTAATTTATAAAAAGAAAAAATATTGGTAGCAAATACTTTCATATATGTGTAACAATAGTCCAAAAAAAAAAAAAACAATTTCCTTAAGTCCAAAATTCACTTATATTTACAAAACAAACAGTTAACAAGACAAAATGTTCGTGGTTTGACGTACAAGTGGGTAGCATTGTATATATAGGACAAAAGTGCTTTTCACTTTAGTGCTTATTTTTGTCTAAAAAGAGACTTTTGTGCACCATTCGAGAAAGGCCTGAGCAAGTATCACTGTAAAATGAAAACTTCAGTCTTCCTTTCTTGGTTAATGCACAAAAGCAATTTAAGAATGTGTTGGAAAGTAATGTTGTAGTTCAACAATAGCAAATTCATCAGTACAAGGCAATGTGTACTCTCAGTGGCTGTTAAGTGTTGCAAAATAAATGAGGAAAATACATGAGCTTGGAATCGAAATCATCTTAAAAATAACCTCAAAATGATACGCATCGCATCTCGCGATGTATTTGGACGACTAACGTTGGGCGTCCGTGCTGACATGATTCCCTTGAAACTCAATCAGGCGTTAAGTTTATGAAAACCAGTCGTGGTTATAAATAGGAGTGCCATAGACAAATCAAGAGCCAACCTGCTAATTTTCACGCATTTGCAGAAATCTCAAATAAATTAGAGAATAAACGTCCGGAGGATGCCCATAACTTGGAAAATATTTTCCTTTTACTAAATGCACACACATTAAATATTTTCTTTTAACGAAATGTACATACACTAAATATTTTTCTTTTACAAAATATCGATAAATTAAATATTGTCCTTTCACAAAATGCACATATACATACATACTACATATTTTCCTTTTACAAATTTTATTTTATTTTCCTTTTAGAAAATTATAATTGCCTAAATATTTCCCTTTTTAAATTCTTTTATTTAACTTACACTACGTGTCGTCAAATCTTGTAATGCAAAATTTTTATATATAGACTTTCCCAAACTCAATGAAATTTGGCGAACATGTATAACTTCGGTGACAATGCAAGTTAGTGGTGTTTCCCGAGCGAATCCACCCCCGCGTCCCTTATTTCCACCCACGCATCACTAAAATCATTGTACTTGTCTAACTTTTTCAATTTTAACTTATAAATCATTTATAACAATAAATCAATTTTAACTTATAAATCATTTATAACAATAAAAAAAAGAATTCTTTTAAAAATTTTTTTTATATATTACTTGTATAAAATGCCGTTTGATCGAGGATGACTTAACGATCGAAGAAGTTCTCTAAAGCGATTGGCACTCCTGTTGTCAGGAAAAATTCAATAAACTTCAAAGTATTTTAGATTATTTTGTTTTGGACTGTATGTTTGGAGGAGTCGCACCGGAAGTTTTAAAAGAAATTCACATTTTTATTTATAAATGGGCGTCGAACAGTTGTATAAGTGCATGAAATGCGAGATCGTGCGGTGATTTCGGAGTATTCGTTTTTCTTTTTACTGTCGTTGCAGGTTTTTGCCACATTTTGCTGTGCCTAATTAATACCTGACAAGTATTAACTACTTTTGTTTAATATCTCAAAAACGGGGCGAGATAAATTTTTTTCTTTAATTTTCTCATCTCAATTGTTGTGCTAAACAAAGTGCTTCGAATCTCTTGCCAAAAATCGCTTTGGGAACGGATAGGTTAATTGTTTAGGATTCAGTGAGCTCAAGATTTATGCTTGGCGTCGTTGGGGGAAGCCGTAAATTGTCTTAAAATGAACACTTTCATCAGACATTTAATTAATTTATGCCTCAATGATCGGATAGTCAACCGCAACGTCTCCACATAGATCACAAAAATAATATTAGTTTTAATTAATTTAAGGCTTTAAAAGTCAGGGTATATTTAAATCTGATATGTTATTGGAAC
This sequence comes from Philonicus albiceps, assembly GCA_963969385.1. NCBI lineage: Eukaryota > Metazoa > Arthropoda > Insecta > Diptera > Asilidae > Philonicus > Philonicus albiceps. The sequence goes on along the minus strand of OZ017776.1, from coordinate 21,592,855 downwards.
TGGAATTCGAACAATTTCTCAGTACATACTCCAATGCCTGTTTATTTTAAGACTTCTCTTAAGCCCATTTGAAATTCTGTTGCAATATAGGATAAATATCATAAAACCTTATTTCTTTTCTATCTTTGCTAGTAGCGTGTAGAGTGTGCGCAAAGTAGAAAACTCTTTTTCATGAATTTATTGAAAATAATGAGAAATATATGGACAGAATAAGTTTTAAAAATTGCTGGTGTCGATTTAAACGTTTTCCTGACGCTAAATTTGTTTAAAGTGTTCCACAGATATGCGAGCATAAAAAACGTGCGAGTTTAACTTTATTTTGTTTATCGTTTTTTAATTTCAATTCTATTATATCTATTGTACTTCTCTTCTATTTATTTCGTTTAATTTGAATTGTTTTGTGTAGTATTATTATTTGAATTAAAATGTCGAGAAGAAGCCCAAATCTTAATAATAGATGTACAACTAGGCAGCAGCATAGGAGAACGACGCCAACGAAATGCAAGACAAATAGAATGCACGCACAAACTGCGCAAATAAATGAAGAAAACAGAATCAGCCCAGAAGAGAGACGTACGCAAAAATCTCAATCGGATTGCAACGAACGTTTGCGGAAAAATGTATTAAGAGTGAAAGTATCGCTCCAGAACAATACGAGGTCTGTTCAAAAAGTATCGCGAATTTTGAATTTCCGCGGGCTACGTATATTCAATTTTCGATTTTGTTCTGGCGTTATGTTGGTACTCATGTTTATCACTTATATTGACAAGCTCGGCTATTTTGAATATTCAATTAATTTTTGACACCTATTTTGCTTGGACGTGTTTTAGCTCGTCTTAGATTTTTGCCTATTCCCAAAAAAAGGATCAAAGACTCTGTACCAAATTTTGTCTGAAAAACAAAATTAATTGCGCGGATGCAATAATTTGTTGACTGTGGCATATGATGATACTATCTTGGACCAAAGCAACTTTTATGGGTGGTACAAAATGTTTTCAGAGGGTCGAGAAGATGTGAACGACGAAGAGCGTGCCGGACGCCCGAGCACGTCAACAACGGAGGAGAACATCGAAAAAGTGAAGAAAATACTCGTAGTATTGGCCAGATGTCGAATTACCGTTAGAGAAATTGCTGAGGACCTAAACATATCGATTGGCTCGTTCCATTCCATTACCAAAGATTTGGGTAAGAAACGGGTCGCCGCGAAATTCGTGCCCAAATTGCTCAATTTCGACCAAAAACAGCATTGCATTAACATTGCTAAGGAGCTGTTAGACTCTGTCCGCGGCGACCCAGATTTGCCCCAAAGGATCATAACTAGTGACGAATCATGAGTGTTATGACCTGGAAACCGAAGCTCAATCATCCCAAAGGACGCTACGTCACGATTGAGGAGATAAAGACGGCATCGAAGGAGGAGCTGAATAAGATCACAAATGATTTTTTGAAGTGTTTTGAGGTTTGGAAAAAACCTTGGCACAAGTGTATAATGTCTGATGCGAATTACTTTGAAGGGGACAAAATAGATATTCATGAATAAATAAATACTTTTTGAAAAAAACACAAAATTCGCAATACTGATAGACACATAAGGCATATACTACTATGGTACATAAAATCGAAAGTTCGTTTATTTGTTGCTCAATCTCGCCTAAACACTTGGTCTGATCCTTTTAATTTTTTGAGTAAAGGTACTACATATTTCGTCCTAATATATAGGCTACTTTTTATTCGCAGATTTCAAAATGACACACCCAAGATGGCGGCCAAAATGTTTACATATCAAGGGATTGCCATGAAAATTGGTATTTGGGTTTTTTTAGGAATTTTTATTTGCTAGATTCTACATCCAAAGTTTGTAAATTTAAGATGGCGAATCCAATATAGCAACCAACAATTTTCAAACTTCAACGAATTTAAGTTAAAATTAGTACTCTGAGTATTTTGAGACTACTAATTTCGAATCTACTACCAAAATTTGGAATTTCAAAATAGCGAATCCAATATGGTGGTCAAAACTTTTGGAATTTACCGAATTTATGCGAAATTTATTTAACCCTAGATTTATAAATACGCGTAGAGATACACTATTCATAAACATTCGTCTTTCAGACGAACATTTTATATTGATGTTTTTTTTTTATTTTTTTTATTCAAAAGCAGATTGTATATCCTCCCACCGAACTCGGGTTGAAGCCCAAGTGGGGCGATTAGATTTGTGACCTAACTTCAGTTCTTTCAGCTTAGTGCAGTAACCTTGTACGAGATTATAGCCGTTGAGAAATTTCTGCTTCGCCACACTCTTTGCTGTCTTCAAGTATTGCCGAAGATATCTTAAGTGATTACAACACTCAACATTTTAGTTTATTATCATGTGATCACTGTAAGCACTCACAAATGTTAGTTTAGCACATTGCATTAATTGCTTCATTTGCGCCATTTTCACACAATACTTTTAAAAAATGACAATTATTTTTGACTATGTAGTTTTCGTCCTTTGACCCTTATATATATATATATATATATAGGAGGGCATATTAAATCTTATAAAATTTCATATTCAAATCATGGTAGACGTATGATTCAGAATTCAAGTGTACTTTAGCATCTGTCAGCTTACAGTGATCAAACTTGCTAGCATCCTTTCTTTTATATATTTTGCGATTTGTTTGGAGTACAGTAATAATATATATGGGCTCTTCTATCTGTGATGTTGTTTTAATAGACTACAGAGGACGAGTTGCTGCCAGAAGCGCAGGATACTCAAACATATATATCTCAGCTCCTGAATAGAATTTTTATTTCATGTCCACTTTCAATGACTTTTAACAGGGCTAATTTTTCTCATGATAGACATGAGGAACACGCTACTTTAGTTTAGTTTAAATATTAAAATACTTACAGCATCTGTTGGTGACATGGCTGTATCTTTATCTGTCCTGCTTCGTATTATTTCATGCTTAACATCTGCGATGACTTTCTGATAATCTTAGCAAAGCCTAACATAATTAAAAAATCCCCTTGCAAGTCCAATTGATTTTCCATGTGATCAGCGCGTGTGAAATAACATTTTGCTCTCATTTTGATTTAGCGATATATAATTTTTTAGTGCCGTAGCAATTCCAAGATTTTGCATTCTATTAATTTCTATTCCATTGATCTCGTAATGAATTTCTTCAAAAAGAAAAGTCATGGCATTGTTTGCGAGCTTTATAGTATTTGATACAGCTCCTGCCGTATTAGTTAATGCCCTCCTTAATGTACATACATATATAAAGCTTTTTGATGGCAAGATATATAGATCTTGGTATTGCACTGAAATACGTTGTTTTTGAATGATGTGAGGGACTGTAAATAGGTGTGGTAGTCAATTTTTGTTGTGCTATTATCATAACTTATGCCTCCAATAATGCCCAAGATGCTGTTCATTTCTTCAAAGTTAATCCTAACAACTGCAAATATTGCTTAGTATCAGCTCTCAGTTCACGTCTTGCTTGCTTTAAGCCCCTTGACGTCGCTGTATTTATCCTTATTGTGATTAGCTTAGCTTAAAATGTAATTTGGCAGTCACTTCACCTCGAAAATTTATCAAATCCCCGTCCTGATCAACGAGCTTCAGTGTAAGAGAACTTATCCGTTTGACGTTTACAAATAAACAGTTGACATTTTTTGAACCTCCACTATTTTATAGCCTGGTCCCACATTTGGAGAAAATTAATGGAGCGTACGCACTTAATTGATTGTTAATGAACGAAACTGATATAATGTTGCATTCAATTCATATAGTGTTTATCTTAATAATATTATCTGGCAGCTCATATGTATATAGATTATTGGGCTTCAATACACACTTCCCAAATCCCAACAATGGAACAATAGATCTTTCTTTATGAAAGTCCAGCATTTTGCTAGATCTAACCTCACTCTTTAAAGTATTATTATTATCCTTAATTGAGGCTTATCCATTGCTTTTACCCTTATTTCAATTTTGCTGAACAACAGTTTCTGTATTATCTATCTCATAATATTTGATGGGTATTTCAATAACGATATCCCCCACATGAATTAAATTGTTGCTCTCATCAATATTAGGAATAGAATTGTATGTTTGAAAATAAATCAACCCAGAAACATAATCTCCGCGAAAGGAAATATTATTCAGAAATTCTAAACATAAGTGTCCATAAATTATTTAATCGAAATTTTGGTGAGGTGTAAAGTTGTACGTCACAATATCGCATGTTTCCATAACTATTAAAGTATTCGATGATGACTCCTTTTTTTTGTATGCTACCCAATGTGTTCCAGGCCCCTATCAAACATCTGTTTTCCATAGATTTTTAAGCAACTGATCTCGCATATATACTTCTCTAAAGTGTGGTATGTGCTGTACTTGCACGTAGATCGAGTTCATTTAGTGCTTTCTTGAGCAGCGGTTTAGTAGTTTTTGGCTGGAATTTAAGAAAAAGACCCAGTCCTTTCCTGTATGATTTGGGAAACAATTCAAGCCCTAGTTTACTCAATACTATAGCTTCCATTGTCTCATTATGACGCTTCCTATCTACCATCTACTGACGCATATTGCTTGCAGCATGGAATGGAGAAATGGTAAAACACCACCAACTTAGAATCGGAAATCACTCTCGTTGTCGTGATAAGTTTCTTTTTTTTTTGGTTATTCTTTTCTGTATTTAATACACTATGTCAGGTGCCAATATCTTTTGACCTTTCAGTAATAATTGGTTTGAGTTCAAAATTTGTTTTTTTTTGCTTTGAATTTCTCAAAATGCACTCTTCAGATTTCGTAATAATTCGTAATGGATTTCGAAATTCAAGTTTTATACAATTTTCCAACTTGTCTTTTATTTACATATAATTTTTCCTCTTTTGAAACAATCCCCCAAGAATTCTACGAGGAAATTAATCCTTGTTCTCTAAATGCTTCCCCCTTTTTAAATTATATAATCTAAAAAAAATTCTTCAAATTAAGTGCACCCAGCGAGGGGTACTGGCTAAAATTCGCCGCAGATTCTATGGCTCGGCTTTGTAATTTTTTTTCTGCACACTAGATATCCCACCGCTTTTGTTGGCTTGATTGTATTCTTTATAAGACTACAGTCAGCGTATCCTTTTTTCCCCACAGCGGGGTCTAAAGCGGGTTGTTTTTTTCTTTATTAAAGAAGTAACAACGAGGAATTTTATGGGGCTGCGCACCATACAGAGAACGTTACCCTACTTCAACTCGCCCTTTTCCGTAGAAATTCTCAACGGATTTTCAACATTTTATTTTTGTATGGGTCCCCAAAAGGTGAATCGGCCAAAAACCATTAACCCACAGGTAATTCATTCAGTGAAGGTGTTGTGAGGCAGCTGACAATCACCACTTTTTCAATCGCTTTTTTTCGCACGCTTTCCCACACTCAATTCTCAGCCAACTCTCAACCGAAATTTATCGTGTAAGTTTTAAAAGATAGCCCTGTATGAGCTCTATCATCTGATTCTTTTCGCAACATTTTCTGTTTCCCCTTTTTCCTACAAAAAATTCCAACTGGAGCAGGAGCAGCAGGTCAAAAACTTTTATCCAAAATTAGATTCAAATTTTCTACAAGCCAGCGTATCCTTAGTTTTCCATAGTGGGACTACAGGGTGTTTTTTTTTGTTTTTGTGAAGCAACATAGGGGAATATTATGGGGCTACGTACCGCAATGAACTTTCACCCACTTCCCCCAGGAAATGCGTATGGTTTTAACCTTTGCACAAAATGTTAAGTGCCAATACCTTTTTGAAATTTCACACATAATTTGTTTGGATTAAAATTTAGTTTTCATTTTAAGACAATTTCACCTCACAATTACTGTGCCCTCCAAATAGAGATCTTTATAGTTATAAATTCAATGATTTCTAGATAGGTAAATTTATCTGTCTAATATTTTTTATATTTAATCTGGATTATGTCCGGTTAAAAACCCTGAAGCGTGTACCTGAAACGTACGGATGTTTCTAACTTAAAATACATTTAAGTTAAACATAATATAAAGGGTGTTTTTTTTTTTGTGTTATAGAACTTCCGAAAGGAAAATATTCAAAGCAGCTGTCAGCTGTGAAAGCTATGTACTCCGTTTTATTCACTGCAATTTGCCATTTCATCATGGAAAAACTCACGCCTTAACAACACTTTCAAATTATTAAAATTTATGTTGAAAATCAGTCTTCAATCAATGAAACCCATAGAAAATAACGTGAATTTTATCGACGACATAATCGTCTACTTGAGCAAACAATTTGTCGTATAATTGATAAATTTTCTACCACACTTACCCTACTTTATGCGAAGCTAACAACACATCAAAGAAATGTTGGTATTGAAGAAACAATAACCGCTTTAACTGAAAGTTTTCCATAAATAAAAATCCAGAGTTATGGCTTAGACATCCTTCTCAACAATTAGGTTTTTGTTTGCTCACTACACGAACAGTTTTGGCTTACATTCACACAAGATTCAGCTGGTGCAGAAAACCTCGTACACTCCTTAATTAGGTTCTGAAAAAATTGGAAGAAAATCTTTTATCGAAAAATTGTGTTTATTAATGAGGCTCATTTCTGGCTGAATGGAATCATGACTAAACAAAATTGTAGGTTTTGGAGTGAGTCCAATCCAGAAGAGTTATTTGAAACACCATTCCATCCAGAAAAGGTAACTATTGGGTTTGGCTTGCGTGCTGACGGTATTCTTTACTTCTTGATAAATACTGATAAAACCAATGTTACAGTCTGACTGAAAATATGGAAAACAGGAAACACTCGTAAGATTTAGATGGCATTTTCTTACTTTACTTACATCATCAACATCACTTTAGCAGAAATTCAGTGTAAATTTTTAGGACCATCTAAAAGTGTTTCATAGCCAAATTTATCCAGACTTTATGGAGAACACACTGTCCAACCTACTTGAAGACATCGCTCTGGATAATACAAGGTCAATGTTTTATTAACACAATGAAGCACCAGTGCATATTGGTAACATTGTAAAGGTAAAATTTAATGAAAAATTTCCTGAGCGCTTAGTTTTTCTTATGGGGAACAATAAGGGATAAAGTTTACTCAAATCCTGTTAACACCAGACAGGAATTTATTAGCAGAATTGGGACTGCAACAACGAAAATACGGGAGAGAATGACTACAATACACCTTTAACAGGGAGTTAGAAGGAGTTTATTGAAATGCTTCGAAAGTGGCGGAGGACATTTTAAACAGTGTTTGTGAGATATTATCGTTAACTTAAATTCGTTTTTAAACAAAACACATTTTGGACCTTATTTTAGTTTAATTTCTTTGAAACTTGATTTTTTTTTAATATATCACGTGCTTGGACATGTTGCATCTTGTAGAAAAGATACTAAGGTGAATAATTTGACAAAAATAATACATAAGTGCATTACTTTCATGAATTTCTGAGAAAATGCCAGGAAAAGCTGAATGCATGTCTTAAAATATGTTCTGTCTTCTTCATCCATCCTCTTTCTTTATTTAAGCGTAGTTTCCTTCGTTTCGTGTTGCGAGGCCTTCTTTGGTTGGTACCTTTAATCTTCTTCCTTATTTGTTCTTCATCCATCAAGTCCTATCTCATTCCATCGACTGCCCTGAATTTCTATATAGCATCTTCCTCAATACCAACCCAACAGAGATTCTTCCCACCCTTCCTCGTAGATACCCACCATACCAACTATGCTCACTTTGAGGAGAATTCTACGGAAAGTTAACAATACCGCCCTTTCGCTTTCTACACCGATAAACCTATCCTCAAACACATCCCTTACTGTCTCACCAACTTAAGTAGGTCCAACCGTCTGCTCCACTTCATGTCTGTATTGCAATTTGGAACTAATAATGGTACAAAAAACATTTGACTTAACGAACAAACGTTCACTTTTACCCTTGCATTAACTTGCAATAAATGAATTAATGAACATTTTAAGTATCAGAAAGCAAAGCAATTTCCAAAGACATCTCAGTATTAAAAGTGAATACTGTTAATGGTGTGTATTTCATTGATGGAATAATGTTTCAATTTTCGAATGAAAGTTCAAATGCAATCCACACACATTATATTAGACTAGAATACATCGATTAGTTATAGACTCAAACCAAGAAAAGTGAGCGTCTTACATTTTACTTTCAGATCTAAAACGCCTACGCTAAACTTTTGCATTTATATCGTTTTAGGGAGGACACTTAAAGATGTTTACACATTAAAAACTGTTAACTATACGGTTTGGTTTTTGGCATATTTTTTCACATAAGAATTCACAGATAAGATTTCCTAATCATATAAAAGCATTGCAATCAATTGCAGTTTGCATTCGCAAAGTTTCACCACATTCTGTTCTACCGAAGATCCTCGGGGCGGCGAACTGTTTTCCCCTCAGTATTTTTTCAAAAAAAATTTCGTCAAGAGGAATAAATTTTCACTTGGACGCCGCCGGAGGTAAGGTGCCATTGGCTTACACTTTGGAAATTTAAATTGCTTATTAGCAGCACTTTTGCCCCTTTGTTGATTTTAGCATTTCTGGTGGTGAGCGAAGGTTTCTTACTGCAAGGGCACATTGATTCGGCTATTAAAACTGGCATGGCTTAGCTCTACATGGCCTAGGTATGCCGGGTATATACAACATACATACATACATATATATATATATATATATATATATTCATATCGTAGGTATGCCCAGTATATTCAAGCAATTATTCCTCGCTCTTTTCATAGCTTCACTTCTGGGAAATTTATTTGTCTTGCGATTAGGTGTAGTCAATAATGAAAAACGTGTCTAACTATTACTTTTCTGAATAATATTTCACTCGGTCAGTTGGGAAACGTTCGCTAATGCTAACATATGACGAGGGGGGAGTTTTTCAATCCCATATATTTTACATCTAACGTTGGATACTTAAGAACAGTTTTGAGAGCAAACATAAGAGTAACATAGACAACAAAGGATACAAATTAAAGGCGAAGTAATGAAACAGCAAAAAGCTTTGTACTTACTGTGACCCACGATACTATGGGCTGATAAACCCTTCCCCCCTTTACACTACATGATTTTCTTGTAGCATTGTTTTCGATTTACTGGTAATCCAATTAATTGGCAAAGATGAAATCGGCACGTTTAGGTCTCGCGATAGCTAAAAGTATAGCGTTTGAAACTATAGCAAAAATATACATATGTATGTATATTCTACAAACCCACAACATTAATACTTTTTAGCACTTCAAAACGCAAAAACACATCTTCCGCAATTTTAATTGTTTAGTTTGACATACAAATAAAGTTATGAAAATATTGAGCTGCCAATGCCCTCTAGGCAACTGAAAAAATAATACCAATGACTGTTTACATTGGACAACAACAGTGACAACACCAACAGGATTGTCTAGTGTAAACACCAAAGCGTTCAAGTTTTGAGTAATTTAAAAGATGTACCAAATAAAGAATCAGTAATTGTTTATCGTTTTCAAGATATTTGGAAAAGCACTTTCACTAAAAATATTTCATAAATCCAAACAATATTTTTCTAAACAAAACTATTCGAGGAGAGATCAGCTTTCCTTAACATTCCTTGGAGAAATAATACATAATTGAATACACGTGTAGGACGTTGGGTTATTTGGCTACCTTAAAAGTTTAAAGTTTGTTTTCTGAAAAATAAATATACAAGTCTATATCCCGGATGATTGAACTATTCAGGTGCTAACGCTGTATGTATGCTTGTATGAGTTTGAGATCTCTTCACGAATTTCGATAAATGTGAGAACGCTTCTCTCAGGTCAAATATATTCGAATATATACAAAAAGTTTTTGATAATCGCAATAAATTTCCAAAATATTTCAATTTAATATTTTAAAAATGTCGCACGAGCAACATTTTTTTATATAAAATTTTTGTACCACACAAAATATCATATTACTTTTCATCCGGAGAGACCTCTCACAATACTTTTTCACCTATTTGTACACAATTTCCCAGTGTTCCCAGCTCCCTCCCGCTGAAATTGGAGTAGGGAGACATAAAACTCGCATTAAATTAAAACATATATAGCTCACATACCATTCCTGTAATTTCTTTGATCGACATTTGTCCCTCAAAATTCGCAATAAGTTTTTTCAAAAGGATGTATTGGAAAAGACAACGAGTGCGGAGCCTTCTGTGAGGCCCTGGGCCGGACCCAGCGGGTGTAAATGGTGTTCGTCCTACACGGAAATACAATAGGAGTAGAATGGCGCACAACCATCTCGAAAGAGACCTTGACTGTATCCTGGATACAGTGAGACAATTATTCAGGTCTCCCTGGCATCGGGGCGTTGCCTGTGAGAGTGCAGCATTGGCGATCAGCGATTACCAATATACCACATTCCGTGTGCCTGGTATAGCACAAGTGCAGGCCCATCCTACATATGCCCACTTAAATGGGATGTCGCCAGGATGAATATCAAAAGCCATCACACGCGGCCAGCGACACATTGACGGGATTCCGAAAGGGTTTCCTTCTCTCGAACTAGCTAGCTGAGCGAGTGATAGCCGAAAGGCCTTGCCGAAAAAAATGACGGGTAGGCCGGGGAACGTCCTGCCTACTGATGGACGGAAGACAATCGCGGAACTAAGGCAAAAATGTGTCTGTTTCAAATGGTTGGCTCAGAGATCCCGCTTATAAGCGGGATCAAGCGGCGAAGGGGGACCTTCACAGAGCCATTAAGACGAGCAAGTATCGTTGCTGGAAGGAGCTGGGAGAGTACATCAATAGTATAGGATTATCCTTCGCAAAGCGGAAGCATTTTCCCCGAACGCCCCCTTTTGCGCCTTTTGATGGGGGGGGATACTCCATCGTGGATGTTCTATATCCCATCCATCTGCTGGAATCTAACCGTCTGGCCTGCGACTAGTGAGGCACTCGAGGTTTCTCCTTTCACAATGGAGGGTCTCGCAGACTCTGTAAAGTCGGAAGGCACCGGGGCCCGGAGGGCTCCCAGTAGAGGTCCTAAAAGTGTTGACGAAGAACTATCCAGAGCTTGAAATGTACAATGTCGGCCTGAAGGTGGGAATTTTTCCATCCCGGTGGAAAGCAGCAGGGCTAGTACTGATTAGCAAGGGTAGGGAACGTGTTGGGTCCCGCAGGTTATACAGACCGCAGGCCCTGCAAATGGAGCTTGTTCCTCTGCACCGCCGAGGTGGTTATGTTCTATGAGGCTGTCAGTCAGTCAGGGCTGGCACGATGCAGTGCGAGAAGTGCGGCAAACGTTTGCTCCCACTACAACTGCGTGCGGTGCTCTGCATCGTAAGCTCGTGACCGGCAGTTTTGATGGTTGCGGAGATAATTCCTATTAAAATCTGAGACAGTCCATTCATCAGGAGAAAACTGTTCTGGGTACCCATTGATGGTGCGGGCCAGGACCATGTCTGTGGAGAGATGAGACTGGGAGTCACGGGGCCGAAGGACAGCCCAAAAACAGACAGGACAAAACAAAATAAGACTCACCTCAAAGTAATGTAAAATTGTTATTATTTTAAATATGCGAGAATTAAACGTACGAAATCATTTGCACACCATTCTTTTTTCTAATTTGTTTATTAGGAAACGCCCCAAATGCTAAAATAATTACTTTTATTGGTGTACGTTTGTTTACGAATTGTTAACGGAGGCAATACTTTTAGTGCGATTTTGTTTATTGTGTAATGTAATGACCTGAAAACCCATCCAGGGATCCAAAATTCACCAACTGCTTGAAGTGATGTTTCAACTGTGACGATGATTCAGGAGTCCAGGTCGACGGTGAAGGTCGGGACTGGTGTCGTTGCGTTTATCCATTTTGGTCTGGCTATAGAATTTTAGAAACTTTTTCTCGATTATGTCTCCTTACAGCTAGGCCTGCCGCTAGCTTGTGCGTATAAATTCAAAACTTCTACACCATCAAGATATCAGGATACAGATCGATATGGCGGATGTATGCTACTGAAAACTGAGCTCGTGACCTGGCAGTTGTAGTAGTGCTTCTTTTTTCTCTAATGCAGATCGATAGGTCTTATAAGTGGACATATTGAGCCTAAGTTGTGCAAGTTGTTCCGGTAACGCAACCTGAGTAAAATTTGTAATCGGGATATACGAGCTCCTAAGCACAGTTGGATAAATGTGGCCTGGCATGGGGATTTGCTTTTATTTGATGATGCATGCATTGTTGAAATGCCAGAACCCTCGTTCGTCACTGGAGTTACGTCACTGCTGCATGCAACCTTGATCATCTCGGACTTTCTTACCGAGTATATCCATTGAATTGGAATATTTAGTTGTATCCCTTTCGAATCCCGCGAGAAGATTTCTATTGTGCAAGAACTTTTATTCGACACTCGCTGGTATACAGGTTAGTTTTGTTTGCGCCTGTGGCCGTCATCGCATCACGCACGATTGTAACTCTTGCTCTGTGATTGTGTAGCATTGATCTCTATGGTTATTTACTACTAAGAATGAAGATGAAGGGATTATTGCAGCAAATGTGCCATTTATTGATTGATAGAATTGACAAAATCTTTAAAAGTTCGAATTCATCCGTGTTCAGCTATAGGATGCTAATTTTAAATATATCGAGGAAGTTTCAAGGACAGTGGCAGATTTTCGTTGATGATATAATCAATTGCTGTTGCAGTTGTTGAGTCATGATGAATTTGGGCTGATCCGTTCATGATGAGAATGCACGAGAACTGTAATGGGTGAGGTCTACATTCGTTGTATATTTGATATGGTGAGCAAGATTTGAGTAGCCAATGAAGTAAATAGTGACGAAAGTTTTTGTAGTTGAAGCTCTTCTTAAACTCTGGTGATACCGTTGTTCATTGATAACAAATCTTCCTCGTTATTCTTGGTATCTATTGTCTGGAATATCTTCTTTGCGTATTCTGAATCTAGAACTCCAAACAGACTGTTCGGAATGTTGTGAACGATGCTTAATGCTCCTTTTTCCTTTCGGGGTGCTACTGTTTGTGGAGATAATAACTCGTTGCTATCAGCCAATTCTTTCATCAGGTGATGCACTTGTGACAGAGCAGCTAAATATAGAGCTTCGGAAAGTAATTGACTACAGATGTTAATTAGCGATTTATAGCTTGTCAGAAGTCCACTAAACTCCTTCCAATATCCTGACATCTTGTTCTAAGCTATAATGTTCCATTCGTTCGATATTATTGTAGTAAATCCCATATTTTCGAAGTAAATGCCTGGCTAGGACGTAAATGATTTTATTTTAATGAGAACACCCCTTGTTATTGGGAGGATCATATATGAGAGAAGAAGTAGCGTAAGTAGTAGTAGTAACCTTTTCCTTGGCGTAGGATTTTCGTCCTGCCTCGTTGGTTGTCGTGAGCCTTAGTTGTGTTTGGTTCTTCAGCATATGTTGACATTGGTCCCTCATTGGCTGCGAAGTTTAGTTCTAGGCCAATTGAGTCTATCGGAAGTGCAGCGACTTGATAAATTGCCTGCATAACACAGTCTGTGCGAATGTTTCTCACTCAAATAAGGCCATTATCTGTTATGAATGCCAACCATGCAACCCAGGAGTCACTGCATGGGTATCAGATTATCTTCTTTAGGTATTACCATTGTTCCAGGGTTCACATTTACATATATTTCTGCCACTGTTGAAGCTTACTAGGATATTCTGTCGACTAGCGCTTCCAAAACTCGTTTTTTGCATGTGCAACTAATCCACCGATCAGCAATGACAGTTTTTCGGGGTTGACTCAGTGTGAATTGTATTCTCTCTCTCACCTAACATATAATAAAATTTCCACGAGTTATCGCGCTCAAATTGGGTCTGATATTAATGGTCGGAAATTTAACACCGCTTCCACCTCAGTAAGTACTGTTCCCGACACCTCATAAATGATATATATGGCTGCACAGATCGTGATAGTACACTCTTTGCACACTTTACAGCTATTTCCCAAAGACCTTCGAAGTGTCAAGCTCGAAGGGGTATGAAATCAAAATCATATACAGGCACTTACTTTTAATTATTGCTGCAGATAAATTATAAAAGTTTGTTCATCATTGATCAAGTTGATCACCTTAATCACTAAAATTGCAGCCATTTTAGATGCGCAGTTGTTGTTTGGCAATAATTTGAATGAGTCAATTTGAGTGTTTTTGTGACAATGAAAAATATCTAATATCAAGCTATCATTACATATTTATTTTTGAAAGTGAATACGCTTACGTAACTCACAGATGAGTTGTAACTCACAGATGAGTTGTACGGGGACTTTGCACCATTATTTACCTTCGTGAAATTTTGGACAGATAAATTTAAAGGTGGGCGTCCCAGCTTAGGTGACGAAAAACGTTCAACATGTCCAAAAACTGCAACCACTGACGATAACATCACTCAAGACAATAGTCGAATTAAAATTAAAGAGGTTATTAGCATATGTAAAGAACGTGCTTGTCACATATTAAATCAAGATTTAGGTACAAGAAAGCTGTGCCGCGTTTGCTCATTTTGGACCAAAAACGTCTCCGAATGAACATTTCTAACGCTCTGTTGACGCAGTAAATCATATTTTTTTCACCGATTACTTACTGTAGATGAAACTTGAATTCACCATTATACTCCAAAAACAAAGAGTAGACTACGAAGGGGGAGTCCGCTTCAAGAAAGACAAAGGTTGCTCCTTAGATTGGAAAATTATGGCGACTGTTTTCTGGAATATTCGTGGAATTATCTTAATCGAATCTTCAAAAAAGGGATACTATTACAGGAGCATGCTACGCATTATCACTTGACAATCTGAAGGCACAAATTGCGAAAAAACGGTCACATTTGTAGAAATAAAATTTTTATTTCACCAAAACAATGTACGGGCCTCACACCTCAGCGGGTTCCATGACGAAAATCTACGAGTTACGGTTTGAACTGCTTGACCACCTGCCTTACTCTCCAGATTTAACCCCAATCGACTGTTTTTTGTTCCCTACGCTCAAACATGCGGTCGAAGGACAGAAATTTTTGTCTCCTTCGTAAATAACTATAACTAGAGATAGACGTCGAGTACTGGTTCAGAGGAGCTTCGCTGCGAGCAGTGTATAGACTTACAAGTAGACTATGTAGAAAAATAAAAATAAATTTGAAGAAAAAAATGTCTAGCAAAGAATGAGAATTTTTTCTCCAGCGACAACTGCAGATCTACAAACTACCATAAATGTGTAATGTATTCTCTACTGCGATTGGATATGCATAGACTACGCTCATATCTCGGTTAAAAAACCATACATGCATGAGGACGAATACGAGTATATATATAGTAACAGAAAACTGGAGCATTCATTTAACATTCAGGTCACTTATGCTGTTAAAGAAGAATTCACCAGTGCAGATGATTCCTGATCGGGATCTATGCATGATTCCCGAATATGAGGAACTTTGATGAAATATACAAGATAATAGGGAATAATGATGCAAAAGAAATTTTGGTTTGGAAATTCTGGTTATGCTTTTTCCCCATGGCTAATGAATTATGTATGTGGTGTGGATGGAAAAGGGAGAAAGCTCCTGAAAAATGCAGTCAAAAGTTAGTATACAAACAGGAAATAAGCAACTATTGTTTTACTTAAATTTAAAAAAGGGCAGTTTGATAAGTCAGCGATTTTTTGACAAAAGATATATTATCCGGCAAATACGCATTTTATTTCTTAACATTCTATTTTTAGCTCTATACATTTTGTCCAGCATTTTCAAATTTTTTTATTCCTTCCAAATAATAGGTTTTTTGGGGACCTCGAAACAGGCTTTTGTTTCAGTGATAACCTTTTTATTCGAACCAAATTACCCAAAACTCTTACCGCTCAGCCATTTCTTAAGGTATTGAAACAGGAAATAGTCGCAGAACGTAGTTCGCAGACCTATTTATGAATTTTTGTCATTTTCCTTTAAATTCACAAAATTATCTGCTTTCAATGGCAGTCAAACGTAAACTAAATGCCGCAGCTTACTCAAAATTTAACAGTAGTCTTTTAGGAGATGACAGCTGATAGTAATGTTGCATTTAAAATTACTGCGCGGGAAATTCAAAAAGTCACTTATCAAACTGCCCTCATATTTTGTGGGAACTCCTTGTGCTTTGATGATGGCATCTAATCTTCTTGGAATAGAGTTGATAAGATTCCTGGTAATATTTGATGAGATTTTTTTCCATTTTTCGCTAATGGATTTTGACGGTTTTCGATGTGCTTTTCGGATAAAAGTGGTTTGATTGTAGTACTGCGGTGTTTGATGAAAGTTTCCTTTATTCTTTGGCGTATGGTATAGAGAGGGATATTGATACCTTTTGCCGCTAATTTGCTTCTAGCTCACCTCAGCATTATATGTGCATCATTTTCGAAAAGCTTCAAAATAGGTATGTCTTCTTTTTTCGTTGTTTTTTTTTTGTTTGTTTTACACTTCCTCGAAAGTCGTCGACGTTTTTGTTCCTCAGAAAACTTCTTACACCACTTCTTTACAAAAGAAGCATCCTCTTTAAAATATGTCGGTGCCTGGGCATAAGTGCATTTAGGTCCTTTCGGATGACGGCAAAGAAACGCAGCCTCAAAACGTTTATAAAATAAGGCACTCATGTTGAAAATCGATTTGAAAAATAGAAAGTTCGACGCAAAATGGAACTTTAAGCATGAAACGCATATATGGTATAGAAGTAATACTCATCCCATCGACTTCAAATATTTCTGTCGCAGCTATTTAGCGGTCAGAAATATTTAGATGTAAACACCTAGCGAAAAAGTAATTTATGTGTATGAAATTTTTTTTCAGAAGTTCAACATTTTTACAAGCGATTTATAGCACTATAGAACTCCAAATATTTAACTTAACGGGAGATCATTCGTTATAAAGCGATCTGAAATGGGCTCATTTTTAATTTCTGGAGAGCGTTTTTTCCCTAAGGACCAAATTAGAAAACGGTTTGAAAACGAATTTTGAAATGTCTTACTAAGGCTAATATTTTTGCTAAGTTTCATTAAAATCGCAGAATTTGGGCTGGGAATGTTGCGTTGTAACATTTCACATTTAAAATTTTTCCTCAACTAGTCTTGGCACTGTTTGATAAATGAACATTCCTTCGCAATTTAATGATGATAATCATTAAATTGCTAATGTATCAATGAAAAAAACTTTCATAATTAATTTGTATTGCTTTTAGAAAAATAAACAAAATTTGAACAATTGTTTTGCAAGCATAAATTGTTATATTAAAAAGAACTCAATATATAAAAGAAAATGATTCAAAATGCTTATTAACATAATATTTTCCTTGTGAAAACTGCGATTAAGTGAATATTTTGGTATTGTAACGTTTTGCATGCTCATTCGTCTGAACTCCGAAAGAATGTTCCTACAAAGTTTCATCAAAATCTGGGAGGTTTCCGTATTCTTCGAGTTAGTTTAGAAATTTATCCAATCCAAGCCAAGCCTAAGATTTGTATAACACAATCAAATATGTATTTAACAAGAGCAGTTTCTTCCAAAGTATTTATAAACTTCTCTACAAAACATTGCCAAGCCTGTTCAGGTAATTTTACATTAATTTTTCTTTTTGTAATTTGTATTGTATGTAGATGATAAGTTACTTCTTTTACAATTAAAAAATACAAATGTTATAAGCTTAAAAGTATTTGTTTTTTATTATTTCAGCAAACACCTCTTAAAAGTGGTAATTTAAAAAGCGGTTAAGAGAACTTTTGCGTGTCGAGATAGTGTACGAAATAAATATTATATTAAAATTAAAAAAACAAGTATTCCGATCAAGCTAGTAAACAAATAAAACTCAATCCTCGACCGATATATCTTTTCCAGCATTATTAAGGTTCATTAAAAGGAACGAAAGTATAGTTTTTGGTGTAATATTTAAATACTTTAGTTCATAGTTTTCTTCGTTTTGAATATATGTAAAAAAAAAAAAAAAAAAAAAATACCCAGATTCGAGGATAAAAATCTCATTTTATTTCTACACTAAAACTTTTCTAAAAAGCATTTGTTTGAGTTATCAGACTTTCACTGTGGGCAATTGTAATTCTTTAATTAGTGGAAATCGTTCATTTTCGAAAGCTTTAACTGCTTTCTGTGACTGAAATGCAGATAAATATTAGTCAATTAGTTAATTTCGCTCACATTAACGACGAGTACAAATCACTTTAAGTTGTAATTAAACCGAAATTAGTTCATCTGCAGATTCTTCGGGAATAAAATACGAATAAAGGTATGAAGCAACTGGTTCCTTCAAAATGCTGCAGATATAGGAAAAACTGGTGCTTGAAATTAAATTATTTCCTTCCCGGATTTCTAAGCATTAAATCTTCAGATTTATGAGACGCGCACCTCAGAGGAACTGTAGCATAAACCCTAAAGTCGTGTTCATTGGATCCCGCCAACGGTCCCGAAATTCTTATAAAATCCCCCCCCACTTAGAGCATCGAAAATGTATTATATAAAAAAATGTATTACCTTTGGATTTGGGTTGATGGTAGAAATAATCCCGCTCGTCGAGGTTTGCATAGGAATAAATCCTGGCACTGCGAACGGAAGAAGCAACATGGAATTACTAGAGGCTGATGCTGCGGGTACCAAAATTTTAGGTTGAGGCTCCAGACGAGATGACGGATGGTTTGTTGATGGATTTCGGGTTGGTGCGCTCGACAGGTGTATCGAACACTGCTGCTGAATTTGCTGTTTCTGTTGCTCACACTTTTGGCAATTTACTGAGGCGCTGACGTTCGGCTGAGGTACCAAATAGGGCGCGACCACTGCCCGCGTTTGATTGAGGACAGACGGCTTTGGTGCTTTCGGGGCCCACACTGAACAAGGTACCAACCCGATCAAGCGCAGCCCCACAGGGCTCGCTTCGGGTGCTGCTTGAGAGGTTATTTTGTTTTTCACGTTTTACTTTAATGGAGCCTTTAAATTTATATGAAGTTATTTCATAAATAAAGCAATAATACTGGATACAATGCACTAGGGAAGCTGTGCAGAAAACCCTTTGATCAAAATTCTGCCGACAAATATTGATGCTGACTGGAACTGGGATGGAGTCCAATTAGTTTCGCCTATTTGAACTAGTCAGCAGCACTCCCGCGAGATACTGCAGACGTGAGCATGAGGCAAATAACGATACGACGATATGACGATCTAGGGGTGCACTACGTACACGATTTTATAGCAATCACTGGAAACCAATTTTTCAGCTCAGCGCACTTTAATTTAAAGCCGTGTCTCCTTTAGGATTCGCCACTACGGGCTTCCATAAATAAACACAAAGTTCACAAGCGGGCGGCACAGTTTTGCTTTTTTATTTCAACGGCCGACAATAGTCCTGGTTTCCGTAATGAAAGGCTGTTATTCCCCTGGCTGTGTTCGAGTTGATATCCCGCTTGGCAATTGTGTGCAGATATAAATCTCGGTCGAGAAAGCCTTCGCTACATCAAAGGAGCAACCAGTTAATGTTGCATGGGATGTTATACGACCGTAGAACTATGTCCGTCACCTGGCTGCGCCTGGTCACGGCTCCTGCGGGAGAAAGGACACAAGTAGAGATTACTTTAAGCACAAACAATAAAACGCTTTTTAAATGCACTGAAAGAAAATCATTTGAACCTCTAGTCGGGTTTCTCTTTTTCAAAGCCCATACCGTATGTCAAGAAGCCTTTCTCTCACAAGTTGCTTATATTTATCTGAGTTTCATTGAGTCGCATTAAAGTTTCGCAATTGTGCCATAATGAGGGCTTAGACACAACCCGTGTATTTAGATATTTTTGATTTGAACTAAAACAAGATGTTAATTTTTTAGGTCGATTTCATATCAATTCTACTTATTGCAGCCTACCTTCGATTTTGGAAAGTGAGTGATACGAAAATTTCTGTTAGAGGTCGCAGACATTCGAATTGTTCAAGGTATGTACATTAACCTTTTTTTATCTTTTTATTTACTCATCGCAGCGACATCGAACTTAAGTCAAAACTTTGGTATCCCAACGTCCTTTCCAAAAATGTCAACAACATTTATATTCAACAACATTTGACATTCAACAACATTTGATTACGTTTCCAAAAAAGTATATGAACATAATCTCTCATTTTATCGTGAAATTCAATGTGTGAAGTTGGCTTAAAATATTTCGAGCGAATTGAGATTTCTTGAATTGGGCTTTAGACTTTCCTGGTTTTTCCAATGGACTATGATTTCGGATATAGGCTTTTCTTTAAAATATTAATTTGTCTTCTAAAGTTCCATTCTATATTATGTTCTTGAACACCAATTAGTAGTTACTTAAGGTCCTCGTAATTTACTAGCAAAGGAGACTGTAAAGTAAGCGCAACATAAAATCAATGATTATTTTCCACAAAGAATAGTGTGAGGACCAAGAGGTCTGGTTTCAGCAATCATAAATTAACAACATGTCAACATGTATATAAAAACTAGGCTGTCCAGCGTAGATTCCTTCGCTTCGTTTTACGTGACTTTCCCTAGTCTGACCTTCAAAACCTTCCCCCCTACGAAAACCGCCTCTTACTGATCAACTTGCGGCCGCTGTGGAAGCGGTAGGACCTTGCTGATATTACCTTATTTCATCAGCTGCTTACCGTTGAGATTGACTGTCCTTCCTTACTCAAACGGATCTCCATCTACACTAATCCTCGTAACCTCCATTCGGAACCTCTCTTTCGTCCTGCTTACCACCGTACCAACTATGGACTTTCGGAGCCTCTCACCCGTAGGCTTCGGAAAGCCAACTCCCATCCCTGTTTTGACTTCCACCTGAGTAAATCTTCTCTCAGAAATACCGTTAATTCCTCCTAATGTTGCCTGTTCTTTTGCTTTTATTTCTTTTCTCTCTTGTCATGTGCTCTCTCCTATTATCATTCATGTACTTTAATTTTAATTTATTATTTTTAGCTTTAATTTTAATCTTTTTTGTTAATTAGTTCTTAAATTTATTGTAGCTTGTAATAAGCGATAAATAAATAAATAAATAAATGGCTATTGATGAGGGCTATCCTGGCTGCGGAGTCATACGGTGCCTTCAAACAACGTCTACATCTTTTCTGACAGTCAAGCCACCATCAAGTCTCTTTCGAGTATATGCATCACTTCCAAGACTACCTTGAGGTATCGCTCATCTCTGGATGAATTAACAGAGCCCTTAAATGTGCACCACGTATGGATAGCGGGGCACAGCGACATTTCGAGTAATTGTAAGGCCGATGAACTGGTAAGGCTCGGCACTACCGTATCCGAATCGAATGTAACCTACCAGCTGAGTATGCCATTGGCTGCTAGTTGAAATTAATTGGAATAGCAAATTATTGTCCATTCAACTTATAGGTCGTTCCTGGATCGAAGTCAATGGAGGTAAAGGATCTAGATTTCCGAAGAATTCTAGTGGAAGTTTCAGAAAGGCCATAGTTAATGTGAAAAATAAGAACTGATCTGAGGTTGCGGGGGTTGGTGTAAAGATAAATCCGATGTTAATGGCGCCGGATAGCAATTGATTGATAAAGATAATATCAGCGAAAACTTGCTGCTTGCATAAGGACTGCAAGGCGATTTTCGTAAGAAGAAAGATTTATACGATCAGAATAGGGAATATCGCGTAAGGCAAGGCGAAGGCTTCCACACCAGACTACTTCAATTCTTTAAAAGATTTAAAAAAAGACCAAACTTGACTAGCGTATTCGAGGGTTGGCCTAATAAACGAGACGTAGAGAGATTTAGCAATGTAGATTTTAAGGAACTCTTTAGACCAATGCTTCATAAAGCCAAGTGCAGAGCTTGCTCTGGAAACTACGGTGTCAGTGGGATAATGAAAGTTAAGTTCACTATCACAAATGACACGTACGTCACGAAAAGAGGATATGTTTATCACAGAGCAGAAATTGTTTAAGAAAACACTCTTTTGAACCAAATGGACTCGAGCTTTTTCCACACTTCTCTGGATGTTGAATATCCGCGAATTTCATAACGCTGGGACCTGACATATCTACATAAAAAGTTTCTCTTAAAAGGTTAGAATGGTTAGGGGTTTGTGCAAGGTAATAGAAAAACAAAAATATGATTGAGTAGCTGAGAGGCCATTGTATACAAGAAAATAATCGAAAGTTTGAAAAAAGTAAGAAGTAGATTGGTAATTTAACATGGATATTTGGAAAGTTGGAATAAGAAAACAGTTTTCATGGGAAAAAAATAATAAAAAAAAGGAAATGTCGCAACGATAGAAAGTTGCGTTGATTTTTTGCCAATTTTTTGCCAATTTTTTGCCAATTTTTTGCCAATTTTTATAGACTATTAACAACTTACTGTGTACTCACAGAAATTCAAATGAGAGGACCAACTGTAAAATGGCTTTTAGTTTTATATATGTATATAAAAAGTTCTAATTAAAGTATTTGAAAGTATTCGCAAGGCTATTTCCTGTTCCTGGTATGTTTCCTTGTCAACAACGTCAATGGTCGGGCTAGAGTATAAATAGTTTTTAATGAAGTGGCCAAGATAGCCTGTAAGTCCCGCAAACTCATGCCCTATATTTAAAACTTTAAAACCTTTTACTAGTTTTAGTCTGTTGCTCCTGTTAAACAAGACCATTCGAAAGTTCATAACCCAAAAATGTAACAAAATGTGCATTTCTGCAGGTTATATTGTACGTAATTTTCTCGCCTCGAAGTACGTTGTTTAACGTCTTACGTATACCGACCGTTGCTTTTTCAATCATTTTGCCACGAAAAACTACAAAATCCAAGTATACTGCGACTATATTTTGAATAGATGCTGGTTTTAATACAGCTGAAATGTTCCAGGAGCATTTGTTAGGCTGAAAGGCATTCGTTTGAATTTATACAGAATCAAGGAAGTTACGAAGGCTGTTATACCATATATTTTTACTAGCTTTTGCTCAACTTCCCATTCGGTAAGGACGAGAAGAAGAAGACTTGTTTTCTTGCAATTCATTTGATTCATTTGATTTTTTTCTTTTTTGGACTGGTCCGATATTTATTTCGTTGAAACATAATTCACTTAAATTTCCTTATTTAATCGTATATGCTCCCTAAGTCAATTTGCTTTTCTTCGAAAGGCCACGCTTGTGCCATAACTTCATCCTTTTTTAATAATAATACCTTGATTCAATAAATTTGAAAATTGAATTGTTATTTCAATTTTCGAGTCAATATGTACATGAAACCGTTCTTGGAATACAAGATTCTCCTCATTTCCCAGATCGTAAGCTTGCCTCGACATAAGCATTTCCTAAATACTCATATTACATGCATTACGAAATTCTCGGATTATACTTTTTCCAAAACCGTACTTTTACATAGTTTTTAACAACATTAATTTGAGCTGACTCCGTAAATGTCCTGTACTAAATCACTGCGACATTTTGTTCCCTATCAGTAAAAACAATTATATTAATATTAGCAATAATATGGTCAACTTTAATTTCAATTTGGGCTGATATTAAGGTCACTGTTAAGTTCATAACCATATAATGTTATTTTATCATTAATTAATAATCGCACGGCTAGACGCAGTGATAGTAAGTTCTAAGTGTTTCTTTACTTTCTTGTTAGCAAAATATTTGCAATTGTACTGTCGTGTTGGTTTTGCAAGTTCTTGTATTATTAAATGATATTCATCATTTTTATTCATTTAATATTATCTCGTTGATACCCAAAATTCCATAGGTATACCAGACTCCCGCTTCGGAAAATAATAACCCAAAGCCAAGATGGTGTCAAGTGTAGGTGCAGAAAAGGGAATGATCTCTGTAAAAAATGCAAGAAATTAGTAAAAGATGAGGATAAAGTTGATAAGTGCGAAGATTTTTTTAAAAGATGGTGCCACAATAAATGCTGTGCTACTTCGGAGCAGCTGTATGCGAAAATTAAAGAAATTGATCTGTTGATATGGATGTGTAAAGTTTACCAGGAGTATTTTTCAAATACATATATTTCCGAATCAAAGGTAGGTTTAAGTTGATAAGACGCATGAAATTATAAAAAATATTCCATTGAAAGTAGAAAGAATTGAAAAAGACACTAATGAAAATAAGTTGGAAATCCAAAGACATAACGAAGTTGCAAAATACCGCAGAATAACGTTCCGCTTCGGTGTTCGGATCAACTGTAGCGGAAGCAAATAAAAATGTGCAGGGTATAACAATTAATTCAAGGGATGAATAATCAGCGAAAACTAAAAGTGAAATAAAAAGTGCTATACGTCCAGGGCAAATTAAAGCACTGATAACGCAATTAAAGGCCATCAGAAGTGGTGGAATCCTAGTAAAATCAATCGATGCTGACTAAAAATTTGGTCATAACTCATGGAATTGCAGCAATAGCCAAGGTCTTCGTAAAATTTGCCCGCAGCCACACAATAGCAGAATGTCAAGGGGAACTATGCAAGTGTGCATACTGTCAAAGTGCAGGGAGAAATGTTGCACATTGCCAGGACGGAGCGGCAAGTAGGAAATTTTCAGAATATTTAAATAGACTTGACTTAATTAATGAGATGACGAATTATGCCTTGGAGGAGCTATAAATTTCTACTAATCGAAATGTCAACAAACATGGACGCATTCACATCGAAAGGCATTATTGTTTTATTTTTGATTATTAGAAGCCTAAGGAGTGAATTGAAAGTCCTTGAAGTGAATATAAAAAACTAAAACTTCCTGCATATCATTATTTTAAATGAAACAAGATTTTACCAGATTGCGGGTTTTATGGCATATTTTAAAATGTCTGGAGGACTCTAGAGATGAGGAAACGGTTATTTATATAAAAAATAGTACAAATCACAGTATAGTGGAATCAAAAGCCAAACACAATTTCATAGTAATAGAAATATGTCCCTCATATGAAAAGAAACTGAAAATAATGACCCTATATAAATCACCTAACGAGCTCACAGATGACTTTATAGATCAAACAGACTTAGAGTTTGAGAAATATACATCTTGATTTTTTTTTTGAGATATAAATAAAAATCTTCTACAAAACAGCTGAGAATAAAACCCATATATAGACATGACAGCGTTGAATAACTCTGTGATAATAAATAAGATTAATAAGATGAATGCAATCAGATATTCAATACTTTTGAAACTATGAGAATTCATGTAGTTTCAAATCTAAATTATCCTAGAAGTAAGATTGTAATGAATCTGAAATACACAAAGATCACAGAGTACTCAAAATTTCAATTAAAGAATTGAGCATAACTCTGGAGAAAATGGAATATAAAACGTTGCACAAATTATATTACAATTACTTCGAACGAATTCCAAAGGATTACCTGATAGAAGTTGAGGAACCAAATATTGAAAAATTTTTGCAAATATTCCAAGAAGCAAAAACGTTGGCAACGAAGTACAAAAAAATTAGTATAAGGGAGAATAGCTGGATAATCAAAAAGAGGATTCATGTTAAGCCTTATTGTCTTCCCGTAGCTGTGAGCTTATCAGATCGGTCTGAAAAGTAGGTGTCATGACTAGAGAGTGTTGAGGTTCTAATGGATTAGAGAAAGATCTATAGCCGCAATTAAATATTGGATCATTGAAACGCAAGACTGCACCCTCAAGTTCTCCTTTAAAAGATCCTAAACTAAATAATCATCCTTTTTGTCGAACAACACGTTTTTGCGCTTTGGAAGCGGTGCGATTTCTTTTATTTTATTACCCTTTAGAAGATCCCTATATACGCAGTGCTCGGATACTTTTAATTACTCTTTGTCTCGTAAGCGGTCCTGCGAAGGGTTGTCAGAAGACAATTTATAATCCTTTATTCCAGTAGAAACTGTATGTATAAGGTAGGAATCCTTTGTCCTCAACAAGTATAAATGGAGTAGCATTTGTATGGTGGAAAGCAATCTACTGTCGGGCACGGCCACGGGTTACCGTTAGGAACGAGTATTATACAAGGAACTTGACTCTTGGAGAAGGTGGCCGCAAGCATTGGAATGTATATACAAAAGGATGCTAAAAACCAGTTAAGAACACTAACACCACAATAGCGCCACTAGTATTCAAGGGACCCAATGGAAAAACAGCTGACGATAATGCGAACATCCTTAATGAGTTTTTCAATGAAATTGGAAGTGAGTTATGCAAAAAGCCTTGAAGAGGCACAAAGATGAAAAACAGAAGAGAGCAATCCATGCTTGTGACACCTACAACTCAGGAAGAAATAGCGGAAATAATATTGTCCCACAAGAAAAACAAGCCACCAGCGCCAGATGCAATCACCGCAGAAGATATGCGAACATTAGTACAGTACGTTAAAAAATCAGCTAGCTTACATTATAAATAAAATGATAGAGGGTGGATGTTATACAGATGGCCTAAAGGAAACAATCATCGCGCTTTTATACAAAGCAGGAGAAATGAAGGATCCATCAAACTACAGGCCTATTGCTTTTTCCGCGTAGTGGAAAAGCCAAAAGAAAACAGGCTAAGGACTTTTATAATGAGCACAGTAGGTTTCGATGAGAAGAAATTTGGTTTTCAACAGGGATATAATATGTATTCTGAAATCGTATTAACGTATATTTAGGCAAAAGTATTATGTGGGAACGGTTTTTGTGGATCTCCAAAAGGCTTACGATACGGGCAATCACAAACTTCTTCTGGAATTTCTGGAACATATTGTAATACGGAGGATACCAAACAACTTCTTCAATAGCAGCTACCTAACCAAAGGCGGATTAGGACAAAAGTTGAAGGTTGCAGATGTAGGCCCTGGATACTTAATACGAGTGTACTACAATGGTCTATTTTAGGGCCTGTTCCATATATTCTCTACATTAATAATATAACAAATGCAGAACTAACTGGAGAGTACCGAATTTTTGCGGATGATACCAACATTATATTCAAGGTCCGATCAAAAGGGGAACTGGAAAATATTATGACTGAAGGCTTTAAAGGGTTTAACACTAGAACTACCGGCGCGCAAGTCTGTAATTTTAAAAACTTTCTGCACCTTTAATTTAATACGCTTTCAAATTTCAATAAATAATTATTAATGGAAAACGGTTTTTGTATATGTCGTAATTCTTAATTCTATTTAATTTTAGCATAAATCAAAACAGAATTACAAAAATGTGCAATTAAATGAAGGAAAGAATTGACTGGTTTTGGTAGTTCTAGTGTTAAGGACTAGGTGGATAGTAATCAATTGACCATTAATATAAATAAAACAAAGTACGTGATATTCAAACAGAAAAACAAAAGAGGACATTCAAATCAAAGTACCTAGTCGTGCCATAAATTCTGTCACAACTTTAAAGAAGCATAAAATCTAAACAATAAAAGATAATATGTTTATTCCAACGAAATTTATTTTAATAAGATATTGTTAATTAATTAATAAAAGCTTTACTCGAAATGACCTCCTTTAGCTTTTATACAAGCTTTTAAACGTTGTGGCCACTGGTCTATAGCGGCACGCACGGTATTCAACGACATTTCATTTGCTGCTTTCACCAACGATTTTTTCAGACTGTCCAAATTGCGGTGGGGAGTTCTACAGGCCCTGTTCTCTAACTCTGTCCATAGTGCATAATCCAGCGGATTTAAATCTGGGCTCCCGGATGGCCAATCTTCTTGTGCAATAAAATCAGGAATGTTGTTGCGAAGCCACTCCTGTGTGCTTTTTACTTTGTGAGCAGGAGCAGAGTCTTACTGGAAGACCCAATGTTGTCCACCGAAGAGAGTTTGCTTGTTTCACAACACCTCCCAGCACGTTGGTTTGATAAACCGCCGCACCGGTTTTGATACCTTTTTCGCAAAAATGGAGTGTTGTGACACCTTTATGGGATACACCCCACCAAACCATTACAGAAGCTGGATGATGTCCTCGTTGCACCCTGGGAACCGTTTTTTTAGCTTCTTCTGATGATGTTGCATAAACCTTATCATTTTGTTTATTAAAAACTTGCTCCACAATAAAAATTTTTTCGTCGGTAAAGAGCCATTGGTTGCGTGCCAAAGCAAGAGACTCTTGCATCTTTCCAATCTTATTTCCTTTAACCGTGGAGTCAACATGTGGGCTGTTGACCGACGATAAGCCTTCATTGAAGATCATCTCGAATGAGTCTACTCATCGATCTTGTGGAGATTTGCAACTCCCTCGACAAAATTTTTTGTTTACGCAGTGGATTTCTACGGATGCGCTCTCGGACAGTTTTGATGGCATTGACTGTTCTAACGGTACGTGGACGACCGGTCCTTGCTCTATCATCTATGCCTAAGGTTTCATTAAATCGTTCTATGGCACGATAAATGAATCTTTTTGTTATTTTTAGCGGTTTCAACAAATTCAAAATTTCAGAAGCATTTTTTCCACACTTATGGAGTGCTATTACAGCGATACGATTTTCTTTTACTCCCCACTCCATGATTACGAGTCAAAGACTGTCACCAAACTGATCGGAATATTACGCCGTACAGTTCATTTGTTACAAAGTGCAACATAACGGTACAATTCCAAGCTAATTTCTGAGAAAGCGCGCATTAGAAATTGTGTGACAGAATTTATGGCAAGACTAGGTATATATAGACGGTATAGATTTGGTCCGGACACGGAATGCAGTATACATAGGAATCTGCAAAGATGATAAGCTAAATTGGAACCTGTATAATCAAGGGATACAAAAACAAATTATGTCCACTAATAAGAGCACTAAGAAGGGCATCAAAATTGCAGAAGCACATTGCACTTCTGGTGTAAAATACACATATTCTATCAAGGGTTAACTATGGCATTCTAACTTGATCGCAAACAAGCAAGAGGAATTTAGATAGTATACAAAGATATAAAAACTCTACATGGCTTACACTGGAGTACTTCGTCAGAGGAGGTGTAAAATGCGAGTATATCACCTTGCACTTTAGTGCAGTCAATTGAAATAGAAAAGGCAGGATTTATATACTAAGTTCTTAGAAACAAAATGAAAACGAATATCAAATACATAACAAACTCTAACATCCGTACTTATAACACCAGAGCAAGAGAACAGTTAAGGGCAGGACGATGCAGAACAGAAAGGATTAAAACGGGTCTAATCACAAGCGCCGTCAAAATTTTTAACAACCCACCTGAGAACATGAAGCTCATAAGAAATGTTAAGCTGTACACAAGGAGGATAAAACTAGTAATTATGAAGAACTAAGTTAAATGAAGGGGTTGCATTTTGAACTCGAAATATTGGGTTGTAAAAGAGTTACTTAATTCTCTACAATTAATAAATGTATTATCTATTTCTCTTATACCGGCAATATGCCGGCTGAGAGGTAATAAATGGTGAAAGAAAAGTGGTAACTCTAATAAATCACATATATATGAATTGTAAATTTTGTACATAGTGTATGTGAAAATGAATATAAATAAATATATATAAATATATATTTTCTTTTCCACCAACGGAATTGTGTACCCAGCTAATAAAATAGATTAAAAGCTAAAAATCACAAAATATACAAAGTTGTTGAAGTTCAAAACTCAAGAAGTTATAGTAAAATATTAAAAATACTGTTACGCCCTTGAAATTAAATTCAAGAGAAACGTGAGAGGATTTAAAACATAAAATTCCTGGCCTTTTTGGCAATTCTGTCGTCATGCCATGTTTGTTGCTTCATTTTTACCAGCAGGGAGACTATTATCTAAAGCCAGCTCGACAATTAGCTGAAATTAACTCATTTCCAACCTAAGATATTACAATAAATGAATTGTTCTTTCTATGAGGCTGCTATGCGGCTATGTGAAATATTACTCAAATTAACCCGCATCGGCTTTCTTGGTCAAAACATATTGATTCAGTTGTAAGAGGCACTTGAAAATGTTTACTTAAACTGTATTACTTACCAAATGCAATAAATGATATGTCGATTCTGTTTATCCAAAATAGAAACTCAAATAATTATGAAAAATCGAAAAAAAAACATTCTACTTATAGTACATCACAATAATATATAATAAATATAATATAGTAACATAATAATAATAAATAAAAAGCCAATGCATTTAACGAAGTTTTTTTCTTCAATTCTCTATTTATTTACCGCAGAAAGTAAATGCGTTATGTAAAATAATAAAAAAGTTATCGAAATTAAAATTATAGAGCTTACGGAAAACAACAACGTCCTCAATATCATGTATAGAGTGAAACAAAATATTATTATTATTAATTGTTTGTGACTGAAACAGCTAAAATCCTATTGCAACGTCTACAAAGTTGGCATACCAGTTAATTTTATTTAAAAGCACATGTATTTAATTTTTTCAGAAAATATGCTTTTTTAGCAGTGTAATTACGTTTATTACAAAAATTATTTCCTACTAAAATAAAACTGAATTCGAAGATGTCAGTCGGAAGGTTCGTTAACGCCTTCAACTTTTCATCTTCCGTAAAATTAGTTTGAGTCCCTTAATAATTTTAGGCCAGCTAGTACTCGTGTTGTCTTAAAGTTGAAAGGCAAGAAAATGTATGTACCAGGTCATCCCGAAAAGGCAGAAATCCTTACGAAGAAAAGGTCGGATGTTATTCATCAAATACTTCCTGCTTATCCGTAAAGCGAATGGATTCCTGAATTAATTATAAACTTTGTGCTCAAATGGGTTGGTATATGATGATGGTGGCACATTTCTATCAAGACCCGTATACAGGAGCTCTTAAATTATTCAATTTCATTAGACCTTCAAAGAGCAACGCTAATGCTGGTGGGCGCCCCAGACAAAGGACCTGTCCACTAAACTTCTGTCATTCTCTTTTATTATTGTACCTCTCGCCGCGATGCGACGCGCCAGCACCAGAGCAAACTTACCGACATTTTTCGATTTGTTCAAATACCGAGCACACCTCCATTATTATTACCCAGCAAATTGTTGTTTGCGTTTTACACCAAAACTTCATCCATACCAATACAGTGTGCTTATACTTTAGTAGAGGTAAATTTTCCTTTCGAGTATTTCGCAGCAAAAATAAACTAATTTCGACACATTCAATTTATTATAGTAAAATTTGACGACGAGTAACATTAGTATCTAAAATACATATAAAAACTATGATTTAATAATAATGTATATAATAAAAAACACCCTGTATCACCCTGTATCACCCTGGGCAATCAAAAATGATTGGGTTGAAAGATCTTACTAAGACAATTAAAATATTGTAGAGCAGAAGGGGGATCTCAACCGTTCGGGAATTACAGGGTAATTCGTAAATTCCAATTTTCCATGGTATGCACATCACTAGTTTATGTTTATCTTTTGAACAACTCAACGCAGCGGCGTCCAACTAACGTAAAAAATCGACTATACCAATGTCCTTTTGCAAGACGTGAACAATGTTGGCCTACTACCACCCAATGCAAGTACATTTTCTTCCGAAAGAGAAAAAAACGATTCTCATTTTCCTAAAATTCAGTTTTTCCACACATTTTCTCCGAAATTCATGTAATTAATACTTATTTATTTTTTTATAGAATTGCCCATCTTACTATTACCTTTACTACATGGTACAGAATGTTCAAGTAGAGAAGAAATGTGGAAATTTATTCGTGGAAAATTATTTTTGGTAAATTAAAAAAAAAATAAAATTTTAAAGAAATTAAACTAAAATTAACCCCAATATATTTTTTGTTTAATTGAAAACCGATTCAAATTAATGCTAATAGCTCCAATGACTTTTTTTTATATTCCCTGTTTAAAGTGTGTTGTAGCCAATTTCACCCGCATTTTCGCTACAGCCTCAATGCTGCTAATTAATTCCTCTGTGGTGTTTCCCATAAGGAAAGGTCCAATGACGTACGGTCTGTAGATCTTACAGGCCAAGGAATCGGTCCATGTCATCCAATTCAACGCTCAGGAAATTGTTTATTTAATTTTACCTACACAATGTTACCAGTAAGCGCTAGTGTTCCATCGAGTTGGTAAAACATTGACCTTGTATTATCCAGAGAGATATCTTCAAGTAGTCCTGGCAGTATCCAAAAAGTCCGCATAAATTTGGCTACTAAGCACTTGCGGATGTATAGTCCTATTAAATGATTGCCGCTGATGCCAGCCCAAATATTGACACTGAATTTATGCTGAAATGATATCTCTATTGTACTCTATGGGTTAGTATCCGAAGTATGAAGTTTGTGGAAGTTTGTGATACCATCCTTAGTGCATTGCAATACATCCATTCACAGAATTGGATCTAAAATGGGCCTGTCCTCTATGTCGCATTACAAAGGCCAAGTGCAAAACTCCAATCTTCTCTCGGAATCTGCTTCTAGAAGTCCTTGTTCTGGCATATGATGATATGATGAATTCAACCTTTATCAATGAAGAACCTTCCAAACTGTATATGAAAATACTCCTATTTGTTTTGCGACTTGTCTCGTACTCATTTCAGGGGCTACCTGACGATGCTGATTATTTGCTTTTTGACGTCGGCAATGTTACTGAACGCGGATGTGTTTTTTTTTTTTTTAAGTTACACTTCCGGTTTCTTTTAACATCTGGTAAGTCCGCTTCATAAGAGAGTAATTAGAAATGAAAGAAGCGTACACTGTAAATCTGAGTGTACTATTTCAATACGCTTAAAGTGTTTTATTTTGACATCATCCATTTGATTAACATTGTTTCAATTTTAAAGCGCTTTAAAGTGTTTTGAAATTGACACAATATTAATCGAATGCGTAACGTCAAAATAAAACACTTTAGACGTTTTAAAGTAATACACACACATTTGCAGTGTAAGTACTGGTGGAAACTTGGTGCTTCAATACATCAAACATTATGTGAAAAAGTGCGAAAAATGCTTGAAGCTGAATATCAAAATATAAAATGCCAATGGTAATTACAGACATAGCCGAGCAACCTTTTTACAAGGCATATTTTCCCATTGTAGGGCCACTGAAGAAGTCTACGTCAGAAAATAAATGCATCCTAACGTTTCAGGATAATCTGACAAAATTCGTGTGCAATTCCAAATCTGAACACGGAAGCGGAAAAAATACCGCAAATCTCTCTTGATGAAATCGTCACGCGCTACCGCATCTCAAAGAAAGTGATTACAGATCAAGGAACAAATTTCCTTGGCGAAGTCTATGTAGCAATCAAACGGGGCACTGGAAAGAGCACACAAGTGCTTAATAGAATATTTGGGCACATTCGTAGACAAAAATTGTAAAATTGGGTTCAGTTTTTAAGCTTTTTTGTACAGGAATAGCGTACACGAAGGGAGAAAATTCACTCCATGGAGTGCCTACTTGCATTCAAAACGGATGTCCCTTCAAATCTTAAAAGGACCCCTAAGCGTCATTATAACAACGAAAATTATATTGTTGTACTCTTCGCTACAAGAGCAAAACTCTCGCCAAAAAAAAGAAAAAAATCTCTTTGCTGGCAAACCATCAATTAGCTACCAATACTTATTTCAAAATTAATTTATGAGGGGATTGCGTTTAATAGGTAAGGTCCTATAAAGATTTTTGAGAGCTTATACTTTCCGCTTTTGCTCTTTCGGAGGTGCATGAAACAATTGCGGGATGATTATTTGCTGGTCGACGTCGGCAAATTTTTCCAATGTTCTAAATTGCGATTTCCAGATATGGAGTTATACTTCCGGTTTCTCTTAACCTCTAGAAAGCCCGCGAAAATACCCCTCTTTTACACATCGATTAGGGAATTTCCTTTTGTATTCTCGAACAATCTCTTTTTCGTTTCCTTTTACTATACCGTAAATGTAAATTATGTCAACTTATTCCTCAATAGTGAATTTGGCCATTCTTTAATTATTTCAACTTAAGTTTTTTAAATATAATTAATATTATTTCTGACCCCCCCTCCCCCCCTCTTCATATTATTTCTAACTAACTCCTCTTTACAGCAAAATTTCCATCAGGTATTAGTAGCAGAGCATCCAAATGCTTGGATGTGAACACTGGTTAGTAAAATAAATGGCACTAAACTCGTTATGCCTTATCCGCAATAATTATTAAAATTAATCACCTTGTATAAGTTCAACAAAGACTTCCGATGTTCTTCTTAGAAATGTTGGTAGTTTTTTGAATTTTCCAATTACAGAACAATAAAGCAATAAGATACCAGTCAGGGTTTTCTAAAACTGTTACCTGAACATGTTGTACTTTTTCGGAGAGATAATAAAACGATTAATGTAACAAAATTAAGAATGAGTGAATTACTTATATGAATTTCGGGGAAAAAGTGGGAAAAACTTGAATTTTGAGGGAAAATCAAAACCATTTTTTTCACATTCGGAAGTCAGTGCACAGTCCAGTGGGTGGTGGTAAGTCAACACCGATGACGTTTTTAGAAAGGACATTAGGATAGTAGATGTTTGGCTAGTTAGATGGCATTGTAACATATTGAGTACTTAGATCAAAAGCTAAAAATAAGAAAAATTACATAATCGGAAGTATTTTTGACCTTGATCTTATACAATAATAAAATGTATCCATTCACATTTTAAGGCACACATACACGAAAAAATGAACCTTCATGACCTAAACAATTTTGATCTGAGTTTACGAAAACAAACATCGCGATAATGAGAGGCAAAAGGACTCATTGAAAACAAGCAATCCACGTCGTTGCTCCTGGGTAGTGTTAAAAGTAGTGGATGCTTAGAAACGAAAAAGTAATAACGTTATAAGAAATGCTAAATTTCCGTCTTTGTCTACTGCAAAAAAAATTCTATAATAAAAATTTTTGTTTCCAATTTGACAAAGTTTTTGTTCTTCCGATAACCTTAACTTTTCACTTCGACATTTAGGTTAAGGATACTTTCCATTACGAAATTTTCAAAGTCGAGGTCACATCTAAGGTAACTTTTGAACTCATACAACTTTTGCCAACAAATTTTTGGATATAATGAGAATCTATCAAAATATTTCAGTGTCTCAAGGTAAAGACTCACATTTTATATCAGGGGTCTAATCAAAGTTGGTAAAGTCCACAAAATTTTAAAAGTGAGATTTAAATTGCAACACATTTTTTTCCGTATCTATATTTACCCCGTAGAATAATTTTATACAAATTCTAGTAATCTCGATTGTTATTTCAAAATGAAAATTGACTTTAGAAACAAACCTAGCAAAGTCCAAGTGAGTTGAGTTTCAATTTGCGTAAAGTCCTTTTCGACCAATATGAAGGCTCCATTTCACTGACGCCTGAATCCAACCCTGTCTAGAAAGTTGGTAACAAATATAGGAAAGTCCTAAACATTCAGTTACAAACTTAGTAAAGTCCTTGGTAACAAAACTGGGAAAGTCCATCTTATACTTAAGGTTTTACTCAAAAGTATTAAACTGAGCGTGATGAACACTTGTATTTCCATAATGTATTACATTCTGCATATAA
The DNA here is from genome assembly GCA_963969385.1 of Philonicus albiceps. Classification (NCBI taxonomy): domain Eukaryota; kingdom Metazoa; phylum Arthropoda; class Insecta; order Diptera; family Asilidae; genus Philonicus; species Philonicus albiceps. Next base: position 21,557,402 of record OZ017776.1, on the reverse strand, counting down.
ATAATGTTTAACATTAGAATAGTTACCTGTAATTATTAAAATAATCGATTTTATCGTTTACTGAACATTTTGGCACTGTGGACTTTACCAACTTTGATTGGTATACACCAAATATGGTATATATTTACAAGCAAAATGGGGAGAACTGATGAAATTATATAAAATTGTTTTTATGAATTGTTTGAAAATAAAATGACAAGCAAACTTTGTTCTTTGTTAAGGGTATATTATTTTTATGTCAAAATATTAAGATAATTATTTCCAAAAATAAACTTTAAGCATATAACCGATGTTGTCAAAAATGGAATTAAACCATTTGGACCGTGAACGTTATATATGTGCGTCATTCCTTGCAAGCAGGAAATCACCTGCTACCTAAAATTGGTTTCCTTGGAATGAGATCTACGACAGCTTATATAATCTACTTTCGCAACCCAAGTACAAAATTTTAAATTTTAACAAACAGACCTAATATGGCTGCCGAAATATATGACATTTTTTTTTGATAATATTAAAAAGAATCCTAACTCGTTGGTAATTCATGCCAATTTTTCGATTTTTCATATGAAATATTCATAAAAATAAAAAATTAATGTTTATGTTACTAAGGCAAAGAGATTGGTTTTCTTAAAAACAAAAGACCGGAAACAAAATCGGTTTCATAGATTTTCCGTTTTGCTATCAATAACGTTCAAAAATTTCATTTTGAGAGAAACGCATTTAAGAATTTTTAATGCACACACAACTGAAACAATTTTGTGAATTTCTTAATGAAACTACAAAAGATATTCCTAAATTATATCAATAATTTACGATATGCGTTCAAAAAATAAAAATTAATTACTTGACAATTTTACAGTATTGATATTTTTCTTTGCTTTTATGAAAAATATTAAAGAACTAATACAATAAGAAAATGAAAACTTGTTTCAAGAACAAAATTATAAACATATACTGAATGTATTGTCTAAAGCTTTGTTTCAAATAAAAAGCTAGAGTTCTCGTTCTTTATTTCTGGATTCAAATTAATGGGCTAAATATGGTAGTCTTAAATGCTCACCAGATTTAAAAAAAAAAATTGGTTAAATCGCACATACGACCACATATATATCTATAGTGCATTACTGATACTTAATAAAGTGCCTTTTGAATTTGTCTAATCTCATCCCCACAATTTCTTTAAACTAAAATAAAACATTCGTGCAAAATTTAAAAGTGATAAATTTTTAGAATTTTTAGATTAGGAATGAGTTAACAGAAATCAAATATTTATTGTATGTTTAGTAATTCATAAAAAAAATTAAGGTTGGTACAGTTATTGAGAACCTGCAAATATATTTGTTCACATTTTTTTACGATAACAACAAAAATTGAAAAGATGGAAAAAAATATGCTTTTAGATGTTACAGCAATTATTGATGCTTAAGCTTAATTTTTAATTTAAAATTTCGATCGTTCAGTGGCACAGGTAACTAGTTAGCTTTTAGCTAATTTAAAATAAATGGGTTTTCGATTAGACCCTATATAAACTTGTTAACTTAACCCTTTTAGACCTGGCTTCCACAATATCCACGACATAAAGTATGAAATTATATTTAAGTATTAACTTCGATACGCTTGCACTAGAAATGCATTTGTGCACATAAAGAAAAACTAAATTTTCTCAAAAAAGACAACAGACAGTTTTTTTTTATAGTTTTTCATAGTCACTTTATATTTTTTATTGGTTATTTATAATTTTTTTTAAAAGATTTTATTTATTTTATGTCAGCGTGTTAATGATTATATGTACTCTACCATTGGCTGTTAGTGGTAAATTATTTTTTTTTAATTTTCAGGTGTAAATTTTGGAAAAAAATTTTAGTTTGAATTAAAAGTCAAGGAACATTATTAATTTAAAACTCAATAAAGAAGTGTTAGTTATTTGTCTAATGACAATTATAAACATTTTTCACGGAAATAATGTATTTTGAAATAACAAACTCTTAGAAATTTTTATTAGAGATCTTTTGACGGATTTTTAAAAAATAATTATATATAATTTATTCAATTCAAGTAAATTCGCAAAGATACCAAAGAATTCTTTAATTAGATGAGGGAAGCATGCAATGGAAAATAAAAATCTAATCAATATTTTTTGAGGAATGGGGTCTTATCTAATTCGATTCCTAATCTTTAAATGAGATTAAACTGCAGCTTTGAGGGAATTTATTTTAAGGAAACTATTTACAGGAATGTAACACGCAAAAATGCATTCTATAACAAGTCTGAAAACTTTTAGAACGTAACAAATTTTTATATAAGCTATTTTTTTGGCCAATTTCGCATTTAGGCTCTTTTCTAAAGTTGATTCTCATAACTAACACCCTGTTTCATCTACTGGTCAATTTAGTTTCGTCTATAGATAAAATATGTGTTTGATTATTTATTTTAAAGGATATTTTCAAAATGTTTCTGTTGCAGAAAGGTCTAAGTGCTGCCCTCTTTAGTAATCAACTTCATGTATGTTGTGTGTGAGCTTCAAATAACAGTTTCAAATCAATCATTCATTCAATCATTCATTTTTTATGCAACTAAAATAATGATTATGCCTAATATTCTACACTTAACCAGAAATTCCTTTGAAGATGAAATTTTTTCAAGCTTAATTTTTGACTGTTGTTAAAGTGTATGACATACATGGCTATGCATATTACAATCTTGGTCAGCCGTAAGTTTAAAACTGAGTTTTCCGGCTTAACATTATTAAAGCTATGTGAAAAAGTTATAAAGAAAAATTTTAGAGAATTTATTTCTCTATACAATATCTTTCTGAGATTTGCGGTTGACAGCTAAAATCTGGTTGTATCGTTCCTTTCAAAATGGCGGTTAGATTTGGATTACAATCCTTAGGAAAACAGTTTTCAACTCAGTGGAAAACACTCCACTCCAAGCATTGCAAGATAAAGATGCATGGTTGGCAAAACATATGGTTTAAACATTTAAATTTAACAAAACAGGTTGCTTGCAAATGTAAACAGAAGATATAATAATTTAAATAAGAGGTAGACAGTACTTAAGAATAATTTTTACATAAGAATCAAAATCATATATAAATTTTTTAATTAATTACAATTATATACAAATTATTAATCCTTCAATAGTACACTTGTGCTCTAAAATTTTACTTATTTTGTAGTGACAAGAATGAGTTAATAACTCCACCAGTATGTCAATATAATGGTAGTTGCCATATCTAAATGTATTCCCATAGCATAGTGCAAACAGGCTATGTACAGGCCGCAGAGTAACTATAAACACACCTGTTGCAAGTAACTACATACAAAATTTTATCATTTAAATTTCCTTTAAATTATCGTGTGTACGAAAATATGTCAAGTACCTATATAAAATACATAGGGTTAAACGCTATAATTCATAATTTATACATTATGTTTAGGATTAGTCACTGAATGAGAAAATTTTAATATAATACATTTATTCACTAATGCAACATTTTTGCCGATTTATTAGTCATTCAAATAATCTGGAGTGGAATTATTCGATTTATCAAAGCTTATAATGCTGTGACTTATTAATAGAGGCAGCTAAGAGTTTGCGACTTTCTTAAACCTTAAAATTATTGAACTTCGCTCTCAGAATGGAAAAATGTCACAATAAGTGTGAAATTGTAGTTCACTAGACATTTTGGACCTACTTTCAGAATTAGGACATTAGTTATGGATAGTAGTTTTCATCGGTAATTTGATGTAAAAGGTTTGAGGACTATTAATAAAAATATAAGAGAAAACATATGATAAATAATTACACGACTACATATGTAGTTACCTATACGAGTCTATGCAATTTATTTGAAATAGATTAATGTTAAATGCAATATATGCAATATATTATTTGATTTAAATACGATACTTAAATACCTTGAGAACAATCATATTTAAGTTAAATAATCCGAGCACCGCTGGAAGCTTAGCGAGCTTTTACATATCAAATATCAAAATATAATTCTCAAACTACAAACTCATGCTGGTATTCTTATTGTTACCCGGCTATTTAACAATAACGATAGTCTTGCACCACAGTTTTGACAAAGTGATCGCTCTAAACCAAGCCTCAAACGTGAACTTATATTTTCTGATATTACTTTAGCGGAATTGTTTATGCAAAAAGGTTTTTAATGGTAATATCGTTCCATTTTTCAAAGTTTTCCAATTCTGTATTTCTTAGCTCTCCAATGAGGGCTATTTTAATGAATGCGGTTTGTTTTTGTATTCAATTTAGTAAATTATTGGGAGTGGTAGTGCAGCTGAGAATGTTTTATTTAAATGATTGGTATGTAGTATGTTCATTAAGTCGTGATTTTCGGATATTAAGATTTAGATTATAAAAAATTTTTTTTTTTTAATATGATACCGGGGTTGGTTTTTACAGTGGTAGCTTGTTACATTAAACTTATAAAGCACCTCATTTCTTCAATGTATCTAGAGCGACGGTCCGGTGCAGTTGTGCTCTGATCAGCAGCTTATTTCTCAAAAATTCATGCTGCTGTATTTTTCTTTTTATGCTTACTAATTAATACGTTTACACTAGTGAGTGTTAGCGAAGTACTGTAAAAACAAAAACGAAATATAAATATATGTATATATATGCATATATTGTATATTTTGTTTAATATAATATTCAAGCTAGGGGAATGTTTTCAATGGGCTTATGAAATGAGAGCTAGCCTACAAAAAAAAAATAATAATAAAATAGGAAAAACATTAGCTCAGACTTTCCTTTACGCTGTAACGAAAGTGCTGCAAAAGGGAAAATCGCGTAGGCCAGTTACAGAAGCTTTATGAGTTTCCACAGATTATGTGAAAATAGGCAGGCATACTAAGGAAGCCGATTAAGTAAAGACATATCAAGTGTACTCAAATCCTTTATGCGTGGTTTTTCTTACTTTATCCGTACCGATGTTGGGCGTAAAAAAAAGCAAAACTTTAATAGGACTAAAGAGCCATTTACGTTTATTTCAAATAAACTTCCTTAGTATTCTGACTGGATTTTTTTGTCATTATAATAATAATATATTTATTTAAATAACTTTAAAATGTTTAATTCATAAACTCCATTAAAGTTTCTCTTTAACGCCGTTTATGAGCAAACTTTTGTTTAGATAAAAAAAGGTTTTTCAAACTCAAATCAGGCGAAGGATGAATAACTTCCTTAGTATTCTGACTGGATTTTTTTGTCATTATAATAATAATATATTTATTTAAATAACTTTAAAATATTTAATTCATAAACTCCATTAAAGTTTCTCTTTAACGCCGTTTATGAGCAAACTTTTGTTTAGATAAAAAAAGGTTTTTCAAACTCAAATCAGGCGAAGGATGAATAAAATGTACTATTTATTACCGATGGTCTAATGAAACATGTTTTGTTGCTTGTAAAAATTATGACATAAATGGTGACTTGTAACAATTAACCCTAGAGACATAACAAGCAACCTTGATATGTCGTAGATCCTTACAATTGACTTTACATGTTAATAACATAATACATACATTTGCTTATGTTTAATGTGAGTGAATATTACTTTAGGTTTTACGTGTTCCAACTACAAGCTGTATGTAATGATCATCATCTTTTAATTAAAGCTCTAAAACTGGCAAATGACCATAAAAATTTTTTAACTCAAAATTGTAGCAATCAGCCTCGGTCTTCCCTATGTTAACAAAGTTTATTCTTATTTACTGCTGGCAAAAGGAATTCATGGGATTATTTACAATACTTACATCTTTTTCAAATAAATCGCATAACATTAGGTCGTCAAGAATGAAACTTGTAGTTTACAGTTTTGCCAACTTTGACAGCTTGGTATTTGACAGTGCCTTAATATTTCTCTATGCTGTGTTTTTTTTTTTTGTTAAGAAACTACACATATTGCCGGTAAAAGAAAATTATCCTGAACTCTAAAAAATATTATTAACTTTTTTAAAAATCTGTTGTTTTTGATAATAGATCGGTCGGATATTCGTACTGTAATGAAATATGAGTTCTTACGTGGAACTACGGCATCGCAGACCGCGCGAAACATAAATGGTGTATGGAATCGAATAATCACTTGTGATGAGAAATGGATTCAATATGACAATCGCAAGCGTTCAGCGCAGTGGTTAGACCAGAACGAATCTCCAAAACATACTTCAAAGCGTAGTATTCATCAGAAGAAGTTGATGGTCAGTGTTTGGTGAACTAGTGCAGGTGTGATTCATTACGAGTTCATGAAACCAGGCTCATCGATCACAGCAGAAATATACTGTAAGCAACTAGACAAAATGATGCTAGAACCACCGGGCTGAACAACCTGCCGATTAAATGGCAACAATGTATTGACAATTTGGGCGCATACTTTGATGAGTAAAATCGTTTCTTGTATTTATAAATTATCAGCAAACTTTGCCTATTTTTCTACAAATTTCATACTTGACGACCTGATATATATTGTGCGCATGCGTACAATTTTCAGATTTAAGGCGCTCAAGATATTAATCAAACAACTGATCAATTGTGAAGTTATGTCAAAAATATGGTTTAGGTTACTTCGAACTGAATTGTTACAGTATATATAACAACCAAAATTAAAGACTGAAGGTATTATTAATAAAAATGTGTGATAGTTATGCTAATAATAATTTACAAACCGTATTTATACAAATGACGATTTGATATTTATCTGAAAAGTATTGTTAGGTTAGATTACGTTATGGTGGTAGCCATTTATTACTACCTGTTGGTCAGCAACACTTAGGCTGATTGGGTCGATTGTTGTAGCTATTTAGAAGCTACAAGGTCACTCTGTTGGCTTCAGTATTTAGTATGTGAAAGGATATGCAAAACTAACCAAAGCTGCCGACAAAATCAACCTGATGACTTAGCTCCACTAAAAGGATTGTTAAAATGAAGTAAAACTTTGATCTCCAAAAACGTTTTCAAATTAATATCAACTCTAACGTAAAAAGAAAACTGCAATGAATGACAAACTTGTTTTGATACTATTTAACTTTCTCTTAAGTTCCGACGGTTAAAATTCAATTAAATCAAAATATTTTACCAGATTGGTATGCTTCCGTATTTGTGATTGAACCTTTAGGGTCCGATTATGTTATCAAATCGCAAACAAACTAAACGAAAATTTACATATGTATTGCGGATTTGTGACAACACGTATTTTTGTATGATGCTCTATAATTGGCCTTCATCTGAGATTTAAGGTAATTAAAAATTGCATTTGAATGCAGCAATTTCTACGAATACTATTTAAACTTCAGTTCAGTTTTTTTTTTAAAACACAAGATAATCAAAAAATAAATTATAAATTTATTTTTATTTTTGAAACAGAACTACAGCTCTTAAATTCAAAACATTATCAACTATTTATTTCCTTTTTAATTTGTAATAATCCCCCTTCAAACTTCGAAATTAGTTCGATAAAATGTTTATTGGTGAATACTCGTATATGATAAAAGGGCGCCAAAAATCTCGCAAATTCATCATGGCGCCGACGTGTGCATATTCGCAAACATTTGCGGAGCATGCTCCAATTGCCCAGCATTGGGGTAGGTAAGGTTAGTTTTTTTTTTTTTAATAAATTACCATCACGGGCAAGGGAGTGACTTTTACAAGTGATGTGTTTGAATCACAGGACAATTTCAAGCACTTACAGGAAGAGGAAGGCAGCGCACCGCGGTGCTAGTATGTAATGAACACGCACATGCCGTAGGTATCCACAAACAGGTTGCACTCAAAGAGGGCCGCCGCACGGAACAATGAACTGAATTATTACTACGTACTGCAGATATAATTTCACCGCACTATGTCGCATTTGGCGAGGTGTACTGACTGCACCGAGCTTTCATTCACTTTCGAACAGTGCAATAGGAAAATAACACAAGTGCGTTTCACATACTTTAATTTTGCACTCCCCGTGACGGACTGGCGCTCACTTGGTTTATAAAACACGCTCAAAGCGGCTAATCCCTGAAGCGGACTACCACCTAGCAGTGGCCTCAAAAATATCGGGACCAGATCGCTAACAAACGAGATTCCGCGAGGGCGATGGTTTAAAAAAAATTGAATGTCATATACACCGCCGCCGATTTTGCACTGAAACGATGATTGCTGTTAACGGCCGCTGTGAGTCGTTGTTGATGAAATGTAGAGAGTGTAGGGGTGCGACGGGTGCGGTGCGATGCCATGCTACACGGACGCAGTTACGTACATCGCCCCTCGGCTAAATAAAATGCCGTACCCATGTTCCATCATAGCTATATGAAAGCGAGGTAGAACCTGGCGCACTCACTTACACAGCGAGTACCAGAAAGGCAATGAGAGAATTCCAACCCACCCAGTCGGAAAACCCTCTCAAGCCTGTTGAGAAATAGGAAAAGTGCTTTTCCTTTATCTTGCTAAGATGAGAGTGTGTTGGGCCCGAGATAAAATTGCTGTTGGTTAGACTGCAGAGGCGGAGCTGAAATGTGCAAACTGGGAGGCGCCAAACGGAACGGCTCCCAGTTTTCCTTTTGCATTTTCTCTCGTGCACCAATATTTTCTCTAGTCTTATTTCCATGAGCTCTAGAATTAAAATGGCGTCAATATTAATTAAATAATTTCACCCGTCAAAGCAATTTCGAATCAAAAAATCCATCCCCGACCTGTTTATGTTTAATAAACAAGCCCCTACCCGAATGTTTACGGCACAACACCACTGGATTTATTTACATTTGTTTCGTAATATGTCAGCTGTGGGTGGCTTCGGAAAGCCGGCTGCTCCCCATCGAGTTGGTAAAATTACTCTATACTACAATATAGAGGCACCCATCCCCCGACACCATTTTGTTTCGCTTTTCCACTTTTCATAGTCTCAACCAGCTACCACGTTGTGAAAGGTTGATTGTTCCAAGCTGTGACTGAGACCCACCGGGATGAAGGTGGAATATAGTATGGCTTTTAATACACCTAAATATTACACTTGGGTGGACAGATCTGGGTCCTCGATGTAATATGCGGTGGGCCCGGATAAAACTACATCTCCGATCTGCCTTACCTGCTGAATGCAAAAATTCATCCCCTGGCGACAGTAGAGCTGGCTTCGTTCATTTCGAGATTCCTTTCAAGGCAGTCCCATAATGAAGGCATTTCCAGAGAGACAGTTTTCCATACACTACATGATTTCACAACATTTAAGAGCGCTAAAGAATTTAATATGGGAAAAAACTCAGAACATTGGGATGTACTATACAAGCCGGTGTCGCATCTCCAGGGGACTACATCTATGTAGATATCCGTCCCAAAAGAAGTAGAAAAAATATGCGGAGGCAGAGATTCCCTCCCTACGACACTTCGCTCGATATTGCAATAATTTAATATCTGCGATGACAAGTGGATATCGAGCAGCGACTACCCTAACCATATAACTCTTAGTCCATGGCTCGCCCCTTTTTAATTAGAATAAAATGAATACAAAGCGCAGACAGTGTGTGAGATAAGTGGAGTAAGTTATGCACCACAAATAGATTACATTGGACCAGCTCTCCACGGCCGCCAAAGGCATTACAGCAAGAACTAATTTTTTCTCATCATCGTATTATACCACAGAAGCCCTCTAGCCTAAATAAAGAACAAATACCAAAGAGGTGTAAATGGAAGGATTTCCTGGAATCAGGGTCAAAACATTTATACTTTGCTTTATGCCTTTTTTTATGGCACTTGGAACTAAAAGGATTTTGCTTCATGTTTTTTGTACTTGTAAAGGAAGTATTAAGTCTCATCTTATCTCACGCATGTTTCCTTATAAATTATTATTGGTGGTTATATGTATATCATCATCATATTTGAACGGTTGGTAAAAAAGCTTATTTCTACACATATTACAAATCATTTTTAAAAAGCTCTTTTTCATCATTTAATATTATTTTGAACCTTTAATTTTCAATCTCTTTTCATTTTTAACACTAGAACTGCCGGCACACAAGTCTATAATTTTATCAACTTTCTGCACCTTTAATTTAATACGCTTTCAAATTTGAATAAATAATTATTAATGAAAAAAGGTTTTTGAATATGTTGTAATTCTCAATTCTATTAAACTTTGGCATAAATAAGAAGAGAATTACAAATATATACAATTTAATGAAGAAAGGAATTCAGTACCAGTCAAATTGACTGGTTTTGATAGTTCTAGTGTTAATCGGGGTGGAATGTTACAACCATCCCGATTAAAAATTATTAGCTAACAATGCGTGAACGTACGAGTATAAAAGCTGCGTTTTTAGTTAACAAATATGAAAATACAGGTTTTATCTGGGTTACTATCCAGGTTACGGAGAAATTTCAGAAATGCCCCACTTTGTAGAATGCTACAAATTTTACGGCAGCTGGGGAATTATCATTTTAATTTCATTTACTTTGGATTTCAATTTTTGAATCATAAATATAATACTCTATCTCTCCAGAACTCTCTTTGGCCGGATTTATTTATTTTTTTATTGAAAACGAAGAACCCTCGCTGATTTGACTATACAGCATAATTCAGTTTCGATTGTATACCAACTTATAATGAAATTAGACGGTGTATTTGTGAAAATTTTACATTTTATTACACTGGAATATAATGCGGAATACTTTCTTTTCTGGATGTAATTCTACAATTATGTCACTATTAAGGGAACATTACCAACCAAATATGTGCCGTGAAGAGCAAAACTGATCACAAGTTTTACATTTTGACTTCTTTCGACTCTTGCACACGAAAAAAAGGATTAATTGGAATGAAATAAAATTTACCGTATTCCTTACATTTAGAACAATTATTAATAAAAAGCATTTGTAATAATTCTTTATCCAATTTACGTTTACTTAAATTATCCAAAGGTAGGTCATGTGATCAGTTTTGCACCACGTCCAATATATAAATTAAACTACCGTTTTTCAGTAATTAATCCACAACCCTTTATTTTTCTTTAATTCGTTAACTCGATTTGGCATTGATTCGTACAAATTGTTAATAATTTTTTTAAGAATTTTATTCTATTCGTTTTGGAAGCGGTTCCATAGATCTGCATACCCCGCTAACTTCCGTTTCACATAAGCCCACAAATTTTCAATTGGGCTAATGTCTGGGTTTTGTGCCGGCCACGTTAGCATGGAAAACGTTTGGGTTTCTAGCCATTTACTCACTATTTTGGCTGTGTGTTTGGGGTCTCCATCATGTTGGAACACCACCTCTTCTTCATCCCATTTTTCCTTATTGCTAAATGTTGAAATAGTCTTCCTTCCCTCAATTCTGTGCACAGATCTTACACCATTCCCCAAACCAAAATGGACCCACCGCCGTGCTTAACGTCGGTATTGTAGAATTGGGCTAAAGACTTCAAGAATTATTAGTCCAACACCAAGAGAGCCCATCTGACTCGAATCTGTTTATTTTGGTCTCGTCGGACCGAAATAATATTAAAACATTTTTCTTAATTACAATAAATATACTTGTTTCCAGTCAGCTAGAGTCCAGTCACTGTATCTCTGGAAAAACTCTTTTCTAGCTAAAAGATTAGGTTTTTTCTTTCGCTCTATAGCCTTAATACCAATTCTGTGAGGAGCACGCCGTGCATTCCGATTGAAAGGATTGCTTCTTTCGGCGTTTTAACACCTTCCGATGTCAGCAAGCGAGCCATGTCTCTACTCACTCTTTCAGTTATTTTACGTGGTCTTCCACTTTTCAGTCCACTTGCAGTTTTACCACTATATTTTCTAAGTTTTACAACCATTGGCTGGCTCACTTCACACTTTTTAGCGATTTCACGAGTTGAAATTCTGCTTTCCAAAAGAAATAAAATTGGGACTTTTTCTTGGCTTAACGCACGCATTTTTCAGTATTTGAACCAAGAAAAAATTCAGACAAATACTAATTGAAGAAATATTAAAATATCGGCTACAACAAGTGAGGAATTCAGTAAATTTCGAAATCGAAAGAAGTCAAAATGTGAAAGCATGTGATTAGTTTCGCTCTTCACTGTATCTGATATTGGTGAAACTTGGCAAAAATGTTATTCTTAGTGAGTGATTTAAAAATTTGTTTTCAAACCCTGCTGTAATTTGGGGGGAAAATCTCCTTCCAAAAAATAAAAAAATGAGCCATTTTCGGGTCGCTTTATGACGTATAATCACCTGGTAAATTGATTATCTTTCGGGTTTTAGAATGTAAGCCTTATAAGCTTTCAAAAAGGATATAAATCATATATGTATATTTCCTTTGAAATTCATCACTAAAAAATTTAACAAAATAACTTCATACATGTAAAGGAAATATATTTGATTTAAATATCGCCGCGTTTTCATGATCGTCTCTTCAATAGACCACACGCTCGTGAGTGTCGGTACAATAGACAGCGATATGAACATTTTCACTAGTAGATGGTGAAAACAAAGCACACATAGATTTAATGACGTGTATTTAATTATTGTTTTATTTTATCGATAAATTACTTGCAGTTAGGAATTGACATTATGATTAGTGAACATTTAAGGTCGTTTCTCATATATGTATGTACAGGGTTTTCCATTTTTAAATTCCGAAAATAAATCAAAATAAAACACACTTAGAATTCGAATTTCGATTGAACTTTTATTTCAAAATGAAGTTTGGTTTATGCCATTATATGTGAAACACAACATCATTTAAATGGCCACCTAGGGCTTCCTCGCAGACCTTGATCCGAAACAGGTAATTTTCGATGACTTTTCGGCACATATGGGGAGGTATTTCGGCCATAAGTTGACGAATGTTGTCTTTCAAGTGCTCAAGAGTTTGCGGAGAGTCGGCATAGACACAGTCTTTAGCGTAACCCCACAAAAACAAATCTAGCGGGTTTAAATCGCACGATCTCGACGGCCAATTGGCATCACCAAAACGCGAAATTATGCGTCCTTTAAATTTTGTTCGCAATATGGCCATGTTCGGTCGTGTTGTGTGGCACGTGGCGCCGTCTTGCTGAAACCATATGTCCTCCGTATCAATATCTTTCAATTTCTGGACTTTATATGGATGCAGGTGCAAATCCAAATTCAAAATTCGCCACAATGATGTTTTTGATAAGCCCAATTGCTGAGCACGCCGTGGAATCGAAACATTCGGGTCATCCTCCACACTGGCAGCAACAGCAGCAATATTTTCGGCCGAACGCACATTACGATGGTGCACAGGTCTCACAATATCCGCTACGGACCCAGTTTGTTCGAATTTACGCACTACATTAGCAATTGTGTGCTCTGTAGGCCGTCCATGACGACCAAAATCTGATCGTAATGCTCGATATACGCGTGCCGGAGAATCACCATTTTTGTAGTATAATTTAACAAAATTAACACGTTGTGCGATGCTAAAACGATCCATATTGTAAAATGGCAAACATTCAACTAATGATATGACGCTTTGGTTGACAGATATGTCAAACGGTTATCAGCGCAGGGTTGTATACTTTCGGAAGCCCGAAATGGAAAACCCTGTACATATAAATTCAATTTTTGTTATTTGTTCGTTTTACTTTTTTAGTTGAACTAAACTTTTAAAAATGATAGTGAATTCAGTAAAAGTATTTAAATCTTTATTAATAATATATGAAGTGAATAAAGAACCAGAGTTGCTATCTGCTGCAGAAAATGAATTACTTGATATTATTAAGAAAGTGATAACAACATAACTAGAAAATACACCGTTTGAAGCTGAAATAGTTAACTGTATAGAGTTTCTTTACCTATTTCCACCGTATTCGATGGAATTCGTAGAAGAAATAAATGCCCTCATTTCAGAAGAGTTAGAAGTAGAGCTAGATGGTGAAGAGAATGTTGTATTCCGGATGAATTTGAACGAGTCGACTTCGAATATAAGAACAAGACTGTGAATACTGGAAAAATGGATCAAGAAAAAAACTTGGGACTGAACGAAATTGGTTTAGAGGAGTGAAATCAATCAAATAACTTTATAGATGAGGAGCTTCTTTGGCAAACAGAGAAAAAATCATACAGATTTATGAGTACATTTCGATGAAGTTTCCCAAAGAAACTAATTCAATTCATGACGTTAATTTTATAAAGTGGTACTTCGAAAAATCAACAGAAATTTGTCTTGACAACTTCAAAACAACAATAAAATTTGAATTTCAAGCATCATATCATATGTCGAAAAGTAAGTAAATTTATTAGTCGTTCCTACAGTAATAACATGTCAAGGTTGGTGGAAATCAACTCAAAGTTGTTCCAACGAACAAAAACATTCACTTATTTACCATTCCTAAAAAGAGCACCAGAACTTAAACGTTTACGGTTTCCGGATATGGAAAGGTTTCGTCAAACTATTTTCAGATTTGGTACTACTATCAAATCAGAAAATTAACCTCTACCTCCATCAGAATATAAAGTTGCAAGCACATGCTCACAATCAATTTTCTTGTCTATGATATATTAATATATTCAAATATGCTTGGTATAAAAGTGGATATTTGGAACAGCGGCAAGATCAAGTAAGCCAGTTAACTTCATATTTTTGCATTAAAGGCGGCAGTGCACATCATGCGAAAACATGATGATTTTCGGTATTCAGTTCAATTTTTTTAGTTTATTTGAATTGGAATAACCGTCTTCTAAAATTCTCGAATACCAATTAAAAAACGAGTTCGAGGAAGCAAAAGCACTCAACACTAACTAGTCTCATTAAGAAAGCCGAAACCTCCGCTGAATTATTAAATACTACACTAAAAGCTCAATTTCGTGGCTAAAATAAATAAAGTAAATCGCTGTTATAACAGTGAATTGAAATACTGAAAAAGGGGGGAATGAAAAATAGGAACACATTTTGAATTAAATCATAAGTTGAATTAAATAAGCTGAAACGCAAATATTAAGCACAAATTAATTTAAATTGAAAATATCGAAAACTTAATTAAATTTAAATATACTACCATAAAAATAGAAAATAAGAACATTAGTATCATATTATATTATTTTACAATATTTATTAAATAATAAAATTGAACAGATCAGGTACTAATCTCATCTCTCAAGAATGACCTTAATTTTCCTTCCTACTGTTGCCTGTTCCTTGTTGTTGTTGTTGTTGTTGTTAATAAATCAATAGTCAATTTTTTTGTTAAGGTGTTCTGTGTGTTTACCACATTTTGGCTCAACTCAATAATAAAAATTGTTACAATGAAAAAAACGTGAAAAATCAAACTTTTTTTAAATAATCCGCCAATTTCTTTATTATTTTTGAGTAGCGGTGTTAAATTACCATGTAAGAAACATTTCTCTTTATGCATTATTTTAATTATTTTTATTTAAAACTTTCCAATCCTGAGATTAACTGTCCGCTATTGAGCAACTTTTTTAAGGACTCAACTTTATCGGAAATGCTATTTAAAGCCTTATATTGTTTTAAATTGTATAAGAATAGCGTTATGTTTAAAAAAAAAAAATTATTGTGAAATCTAATAGGTAAACTTCATTATAAATTCTTAAAAATGTGTATTATTTTGGCCTTCTATACGCTACTAGTAGATACCTTAATTAAAGATATTTCCATCCGCACTTTAAACAAATGTGTCAAAGTTCAATGGTGGGCGACACACTTGAGTTAGCCAGTTCAGGAATTGCATCACACAAAAAGAGATGATTTAGGATAGGACATAAGCAATTATGTTGCAACTAAGTAAATTAGCTGTTGGGGGTACATATGTATTGGTTGTATCGATTTGCATAAATAAGCATCGGCTGTACTGAACCATTCAAGCATTTACAGGTACGACGTCTGAGACTGCTCCACTGGCACCATCTTTGGAAAATACCTTTCACACAGAGATTGATGAAGAGACTAACCAGCCAATTCTTGGACTTTGTCACAATATAAGGGCTAGTTAGTATCTTCTGACTTTTGCAAGTCCATTACTAGATAAAGCCCTTGAGAAACGATCATGATCTAAATAAACTATATAAAGATCAGAAACAAAAAGGAGGTGTTAATGTTAACTATTGACCGGGTTAAGTTTGGAACCTTGAACTTTATTGGCAACATTACAAATGCCCTATGTGGTGTATTTAAGTCGGACAAAATAGCTCAAGCAATTCGAGAGTTATCTGAGCGCTAATTCTAGTTTTCGCTGGAAATTAGGCAACACAGCTGCAGAGATATTTTTGATTACTTGAATAGTAGGTGAAGGGTTTTACCGTTAATTAGCAATAGTTTAGTCTATCAGGATAGTATGAAAATCTTTTTTTTTTGTTTTGAATTGTATTTCTTATATATGATCCTGCACAGGAATTAGACGTTATTATGTACTAAAATATCTGTGCATAATTGAGCGAAATAAATTAAAAAATTGAAATTGAAAATTAAATACGTACAGATTGATGGAAAGACTTCCTGATTTAAAAGACAAATTTAACTCTTTGAACGCATATATGGGTTCCCACCCAACCATTAGATTTGGGCCATGAACGCAGACCTATAATGGATTTATAACGCCCAAAAGGTTAAGGCCTTTTCTGTCATAATAAATATATTTTGCAATGGAATGGCAGTCTGACTGACTGACTACAAACGTAGTCAGTCCAGAGCATACGGTTAGCTTCGCATAACTCAGCGCTCAAAGGGTTTAATAATAATATTAGTTTCAAACAATTCGAAAATAGTATTGTGATGTAGCCAATTAGAGCTAAATGTATCCGAGTCATTTTGTATACAATCAATAATTCTGACAATGCGGAAACCCGCGTCTCACGAAAATACATAGTCGCCCAAATGCATTCTTGCAACGAGCGTACGAGAGGAGTCAAATTACGTTTAAGAACCGGGTAAGCGAAATGCTTAGGTAAATGTAATGAATCATAGTCTGCATCGGTCAACTCGGTGGTGCACTTTATTTGGCCTGGCCAGTTGCATCACTTAAAATCGATAATTAATGATAAATAATGTGTAACTGCAGCAAGTATGGCCTATAAGCAAGAAAATAATTTGTATAAATAGGGTAAGATTTTTGAAAAAAGAGGGAATTATGACTGTAACCATTAACTTGAAGTGTGCTTCCAAGCTGCTCTGGCAGCTTTGTTCCTCATAGGAGTTCTGAATGCGCTGTTGTTCGTTCAGCCCCGAGAAATTGGCATCGTTAACCACCGCCTTGAACGACTGTTTATACAATCCTGGTAACTGATTTATTTCATGGTGACCGTGACAACTTGCGAACTAAAGGTAATCTTTGGATATCAGCATTAGAGGGAGCTAAACTACAACGAAAACCAGAGTAACTCCAACGTGATGAGTAACCTGAATAGAAAATTTGAACAGCAATACAAATTGGTTAAAAAAAACCCACCAGAGAGGATGATAAGCGAACTCTGTACCCAAGATCTGTACAGCACATGGAGCCGTATATCCCACAATCAACTCAGTCTAAAGTAGAGGCACCAAAATACACGCCAATCTCAAGAAAGGTAACTAACAGTATAATGTAATACAATAATATAATATCATAACTAGAAAAATTAGTAATTAAAATCTTTTGTATGTGATGTACCAGGTGTAGAACTTAATTCTTGTGGGTTTTGTTAACAGATGGCGTTACTGAAGTATATGTACATTATCATTATATTCGACGTATATGCTATTTGGTAGAGCTGACAATAGATTATTGCAAGGCGTATGTTTTTTTCCTAGAAGTGAACTCTTCATTCTGTGTGTCAAGCGAAATATGTCTAATTTTGAGCCAACCAAAGAGCATTTGCGGCACGCATTGCTTTTGTTCTATAATCAGAAAAAACCTGAGAGCCGGCGTTTGCTCGTCGAAACCTAGGGCGACTTTATTCCACAAATTAACACCTGTGAGATGTGGTTTAAATATTTTAAAAGTGATCAATTTTATGTGAAAGACAAGGAGCGTTCTGGGCAACAACAAAAATTTCAAGGACGCAAAGTTAGAGGCTTTGTTGGCAGAAGATAGCCCGCAAACTCAACAGCAGACAGCAGAGCAACTTAATGTTGCACAGAAAGCCATCAACATACGTTTGAAGGCCATAGGAAAGATATTGAAGGCCGAAAAGTGGGTTCATCACAAACTCACTGATAGGCAAATGGAAAGGCGCAAAACAATTTGTGAAACTTTGCTTCAGCGTTTCGAGAGAAAGTCTTTCTTGCACCACATAATAACCATCGACGAGAAGTGGATCTATTTTTAGAACCCAAAGCGTAAAGCATCGTGGGTTAGTCCAGAACAGCCACCAACTTTAACATCAAAGCCAAATCGTTTCGGGAGAAAGGCCATGCTTTGTATCTGGTGGGACCAGAAAGGTATGGTATATCGAAAGCTCTTAAAACCTAGTTAGACTCTTAATACGGTTCGGTACCCACAGCAACTCAGCAATTTAAACAACGCATTGCTCAAAAATCGTATGCTGAAAACACTACATTGGGTAATTTTAATTCACCCGATCTGGCCCCGTCCGACTACTACCTCTTTTCATCGATGTAACTTGTCCTTAGAGAGCAACAATTCAAAACTTATGAAGAACTCGAAATGACTGGTTGGTTTCGAAACCGGAACAGTTCTATTGAAAGGGAATTCATAAGTTACCGAAAGATGGGAAAAATGTGTATCTAATGTCGTTGCATACTTTGAATAAAGAATATTTAACAGTCTTTTGAAAAAAAAAAACCAACAGAAATTAAGTTCTACAGCTGGTATGTTTACAATATACATATATGTCAGTTAAAGTCATTACCAAATTCGTGTTTTAATGGAAGCATCAATTTGGGATAAACAAATTCGAAAAAAACCGATAACAATAATGAAATTGTAAATAATCAAAAAAAGATACGGGCAATATTGAGAACGAGCAATTATTTTAATCAAATTTACAGAATTTGTGTATTTTTGTACAAAGATCACCGTAGAGAATTTAGAAAGATGTAACATAGGCGCCCAGCAAAAATAATCATTTAGAAACATTCTACTTTGGTTAAAGTGCGCGAAATAAGAATTCTTTTAGACTATGACCTATAAAGAATATCAAACAATTTTATTAATAGGAAATATATAAAGAAAGCATTCAAGAAAAAGAAGAAACTCGTCAAACAACTGCATACACGAGCTGTAAAGGTCACATCAGGAATAACTACCGCAGAAACAGTTATGAAGATACAAATATAGTAATATACGCGGAAATATCGGCTCTAGCAAAAATAATTCGATTGCAAGGAAAAAAGACAGAAGGCCTTTATCTGGGAAATGGAACTGCCGGGAAAACCAACTGCAATATAAAATAAAAACATTATGGTTAACTTTTTTAAAATAATAATATTTGGAGTATACAAATATGCGATCACTGACGATGTCAGCTCCGTCGTATTATTTAAAATAATTTTTGTACTAAAAATTCTCCATAAAAATCTTCTCGCACGCAATATTAGCGCAGCTAAAATCATGCCATCAAGGCAACACAAAATTCTTTGATTTATTGGCACAATTCGAGAACCTCTCAAGACAACTTAATAAAACATTAATTTTGGAAAAAATGGCAAATGGAAAAACGGGCGAGAAATTAGCGGAAAAATTCTTAATTCAAATATTCACTAATAATGTGGGAAACAGGGATACATCCCTAATACTGAAGATATCTGCAAAGGCAATTACGGTGGATAAACCTCCAAAACAAATGTACTGAATCACAGCAGCAGGTACCCACGAAATAACTGAGACATTCCAAACCAGTACAAGATACAGAAATATTTGATAGAAGCAGAAAATGATGAAGTCAACAAACTTAAATATTCGACCACAGGCAGTAACCAAATAGGAGCAATTACGGTAATCAAAATACAATACTCCAACAATATAGATAACGCACAATTGAGATATAGTAGGAAATATTATAGAAACATGATTGATGTAGCCAACTCAATGGTGTTGTTCTCGTGAAAAGGATTTTAGCATGCAATTTACTCTGGAAAATTGTCTTGAAAATTAAGGAAGCGAAAATACGTTCGTGGACCGTCGAACAATGCAGTCATGTTTTTTCCTCCCACATTTTTCTCGTTTAAAAATGTTCAATTGTAATTGTTAATTCGCCCCCATCAACCCCTTCAATAATTCAGCTTTTGTTTGCTGTTTTTATTATTATACTCTTTATTGTCCGACCAGGTTATATGTACTTCCCTTATTGTGCATACTTCATTCATCTTTGTTATCATTGCTTGCGAAATTAAGCTGATTCAGTACCACTCAATCGGACGCTTTCTGTGATTCAACTGGACCAATTTGTTTTATTGCTTATACTTCCGAACCCATTCCGAGAGCTGTACGCCTGTAAAGTAGGCAACGGCATTTTCACCGGCGATTTTACTGAATGGAACGTCGTTTGCGGACAATTTTTCCAAACAATTTACCTAAGGTGCTGTGCTCGGTTAATCTCTTCTACTGCAATTTAATGAAGCAAATTAGGAGTAATCTCACCTGCTCCTTGGCGGTTGTGTCTTCTGCCACACTCGATGGCTCAGGCCGTTGCTGCCACAAAACACTATCGATACCATGCCCTCAACTTCATCCGACGTCCGACTAGGACCTTGCGCCTTCAGTCACGCCGCTGTTAACGTCTCATGCGCCGAACGCTCAGCTCACTATCGCTAACATCGCTGTTGGTGTAACGACCTCCAACTTCATCCGTCTCTGTTCAAACTTTCAACTCGGACTTGGCCACTCTATACAGTGTCTTATCTGTAGCATAGATATTACAGTCTATTATAGCTATAATAGGAGTTTTAATTAAAAAATGAACTTAAGAGGGTTGGATCTAGAATCTACGGCTTGAAACATACTTGTTTTCGTAAAAAAAAACATTTTTTATTGAAATTAATATAATTTATCAATAAATAATTAACCTAAAACAATTCAAATAAATCACAATTTTTCATTTTCTTTTATTATGGTCTGAAAGTAGAAAATTAGTATTTTTAACTGAGAGTGAATATCGTAAATTATTATTTGGGGCCTAATTAGTGTAGCTTTAACAATATTCTTTGGTGAATACCTAAAAAAAAATTATTAATAGATTTATATATAATGGTGGATACCTCCACCAAAGACTGTCGGAATCAAAATGAAAATCCCCTGTTTGCGCCTCCTTTTAAACAAAATTTTTGGTATTTAGTAGGCGCTGCATTTGCAAGGACAACTACGATTTAATTGTTGAATAACTAGTGTTGTCTTGAAATGCAAATATCGCTTTAGATGCTGCATTTGTTATTACTATTCTGAAGGGAGATGTTGTGAGGATGCGCGAAACATGGTTTGCAATTTTTATAGTATAACTAAACAAATAACAAAGTAATTTGTTTTGTCTCTAGGTTGTTTCCTAATTTCCATCCACAAATTTTGAACTGCATTGACCGAAAGTGATGGGAAACTTATACTCACTTATTTAGTAATGGATATTATATATTAAAAACACATTATTTTTATGGTATTAGGTAAAAATTATCAAATATATTAGTGCAAGAAATATTGTTGCCGATCTCAGTTTAAAAGTATGTTGGAAAAACAAAAATGTTACGATTTTTGTTCTAGAAAATAGTTACCGATCGCATAAAAAGTATTATTCACATTTATTTATAAAATAACTAATCAATTACACTTTTCCTCTAGACGCCACACGCGGTAAAATACGAATTACATAGGTAACCGCGATGAATAGATTTTTTTTGTTGGATTCGCGATCAAAGTCTCGAGCGACCATGATGATCCGACAACGTACTATAATACAGCTTGAAAGACCAGAAAGTGTTAATAATAGTGGAAAAATATAAAAAACACTGTGTGAACTTTATAAGCACGAATGCGTCTTTCTTGCAATCAAAATTTACCGATCTGAAAAATTTCAGCACCAAAGAAAAAAAAGAACAAATTTTAGTAATGCAGTCCGCTCTACATTTTACTTTACACTTTTCCTTTACCAATACAGAAAGTTGAAGGCATTAAGTCTATCAGTGATTATTTATTTCAGTGGCTTGAAAAATTATTAGTTACTAATATATGGAAATATTATCAAAAACGATGATGAAACTTGATTTTGTGCATGATGATGATGAGTTAAGTAATTTCCAGAGGTTAGGACATGTGGTATCCAAACGCCCCACATTTTCAAATGTAAATTTAATATTAACAACAGAAATTTAGTTAATTACTTTTAATAACAAGTTAAATAATCAAACTTATATGGGTATATACTCGTATATTTAGTTTTTATACATCTTTTACAATAAGGCGATATATTGAACGGTTTGATAGAAAAGGAAGTAAACTGTCTTGGTCGACCGTTTTATTGCACATCGATATAGATTAATTTTATAGTTTATACAATAACTAGCTAAACATTGCCCGCTTCACTGCGCATTAACAAATAAAATAACACAATTCATTTTGAAATTAATATTGCTATATATTGTTATGCCCTATGCTGAATAACACTTTTAGATTTTAAATTTTGTTGATAGTAAATAAATAAAGACAATGCGAATAGGCAACATAAAGTTTTCCATGCGAAAAAATTGGATGTTCCCAATTTATGCCACAAATTATCAAAGGCCAACCTTGTTCTTTATTTATAGTGATCGAAAAAACAGGACGAACTGAAAATTGAAGGCATTTAAAATCAAAAGTCAAATCAGATAGAAGCATTGGAATTCGTGAAATAAAAACAGCAAGAGTCGAAAAAGTTGATTAATATTACTAAGCATAATGATAGTGACTCCGACTTTCAGTTGAACGTTATGCAGTGGTAATCCAGGAAAATTCAAAGAATTCAAAAATTCTGTGGGATAATTCAACACATCATCTTCATTGGTAACAGTGTTTCAGTGTTTCTGTGAGACGACCAAAATTTTCTTCGTTATTAATCCAGTTTTGTCTACTGGCATTACACCATTTCCAATATTCAACAACTGTTTGGAAAATTCATTTGGAACAACATCATTTTGCAGTCGAACACGAACATTTGTAGGAAGTTTCAATGTTTTAACTGATCTTTATAAAAATGACGATTTTAAACAGGCATTAATTTCATCAACAGGAATAAACCGAGGAATAACCGGCAATGCTTGTCTTAAGTTACCTGCTAACAAAATTAAAGCACCACCAAATAAATCAGGATTTTCTCGAAAATATTTCATAGTTGTTTCCAAAGCTTCCACGGATTTTTTATATGCCATTATATAGTTCCATACGATTCAACTATGTTACATTCCGGCTTCAAAAACTGATAAAACTTCAAAATCCAAAATTCCTAAACTGGATGTATGGTACGTATGCCTCTAAATGCGTGATTCCGTCACCAATAATTCAAATTTTAAATTCGCAACTAACTCTGAACGAAGTAGATAAATGTTATACGAGTATAATAAAATTTTTTCTGAAATAAGGCACATAATATTTGCTAGAAGTCAAAGAGCTTAATAACAATGTGCAACGTTTCACCGACGACTGCAGTGAAAAAGGCACAACACCAATAGCAGTCAAGCATTTTATCACATGATTCGTGTTAAACCGATTTCATATACAAAGCACATCAATTTAGTACGAAAAGAAAAACAAAATTTTTTAATATTGAAAATTTTTTTTTCAAGGGCCATTACAAAAATACCAACACACATATAATCATGAAAAATATACATAAACCTTAGTATTGAGGCTTGGGGCCTCTGATAGTTCAGTTGTTAGCGCGCTGTCCTACTGTCCCAGAGGCTGTGGGTTCGAATCCGACGAATAACCATGGTCTCCTGCGCTAGGTGGTAACACAATGGGCCAAAATTGACCTAAGTGTGCCTTTCTAGGTAGCCACAGCAACCTAACCTAACCTAGTATTGAGGCTTTCTAACACAAACAACTCTGTCAGTCATTTCATATAGCCAAGTTTTCAAACTACCCCTAAGATTTAAGTTTATGTACGTTTCCTCTTACAAATATAGGCGAAATCGTGATTGTACGAATATATATATAAAGGGTGGTTCATCTAATGTGTAGTTTGGAACTACCGGTAATTTGAAGTTTAGTTGATGTCATTCTCAACTTGACAGAATTTTAGTTTCGCTTGAAGAAATTTGGGAATTATTAAAAATTTATTTCCAAAGTGGATGAGTCTTCGACTCAAACTGTGAGAAATTTGAAAAAAAAAAATGTGACAAAAAATAACTTACAAAAATCCAATTTGTGGACCAATTCGTGAAGCGAGCTCGCGAAACTGGAATGTAGGTGGGTAAACCAACCCGTGTACGTACTCGTCCGGTGCGCTCAATCGAAAACATTGCTGCTGTTGCCCAAAGTGTGCGTGAGCAATCATAAACATCAACTCCTCACCGTTCTCAACAATTGGTCTTTGCACGCACTCCTTTGATGCGCATTTAGCGTAAAGACCTTGCCATGAAACCATATAAAGTTCAATTGGTACAGCAGCTAAAGCCCGTTGACCATCCGAACCATCTACGGAAGATCGTTTGGCCGAAGATGGCGTATTTTACCGAAAAATCATCTTTTCGGACGAGGCTCATTTCCACCTCGGTGATTATGTTAATAAGCAAAACTGTCACATCTGGGACACAGAAAACCCACACGTCATCATGGAAAAGCCAATGTACCTACAACGAATGACTGTTTAGTGCGGATTTTAGTCTGGCGGCATCATCGGCCCATTTTTCTTCGAAAATGAAGACGAAACCGCCATAACCGTCAAGGGCGAGCTCTACCGCTCAAAGACTTGGACGATATTTAATTTCAACAGGACGACGCTACGTGCCATACAGCGAACGCCACAATCGATCTTTTGCGCCATATCTTCAGAAATCAACAGAATAATAATAACAGAAGAAATTCCAATTTTTAAATGGGCCCCCCCTGTATATATATACTAGTATATATGTATATTATAAGTGAGAGATATAGTAATAATTTGTGTTTAAATAATAATAATAATAAATACAGCTCCGAAAAAATACCTCACTTTCCGCTATAATACACATGAAACAGAGATGTTCTAAAAACATTATTGTGATAAAGCCCCTGTATAATGTATCTCCGAAAATATATAACCAAATATAACACAACAATTTTTTTTTATTTATTCATTGTATTGTTAATTCAAAAAATAGTAGTAGTAGTATAGTAATAGTAATACACAGTAATAAAAATTGCTCAGTTCCCGTGAGCGCAAAACAAAAAACAGGGTAAGATATAAGATTTATTTTTTGGTTTATTAATTACCTATATTCAAAAAAATAGTAAAATCAACCATTGATCACAGGAACAATTATAGCTAACAAAATTTATTTAGATACTTTCGATAATTTGTGGCATGCATACTGGTATGCATAAGAAAATTTGTTATATACTATACATAAGCTTCTTCACGCATAGAGATGTACGTCATTTACATTATACATTGACTTTTAAATTTATACAATGATTAGCTAAATACAATTTGTCTAATAATTATGGCTTCAAATTCTACAAAATACCATATATGATGGCTCTTCAACATATATTGTACTCTTTGCACAACCCGTTTCTGTCCGTGTTAAAAATTATTGTTTGTCAAATTTTGAACAAGCATAATACTAGATTAATTTATGAAAATTTAACAACCTGATTCTCCTAAATTATAAAACTATTACCGAAGTTACATTACGCACATTAGTGAAAAGTTATTGTATAATTTTGAGTGTTAACCCTCAACCAATTTTAAAATAATTGATTTCTTCCTAAAAAATAGTAAGTACCATAATAGTAATTATAATAAATGATCAATTATCCTTCAGCAACACACTTTTGGCCTCAATAAAAGATGAGTGTCAACCCAGTGTTCTAAAACCAAATGAAAGACACTTAAGGGAACTTTCTTTCAACTGTTTTACTATACTCCATACGACGACGAAAGAAATGTTCATTTGAACATAATAAAAAAAAAGTTCTAAAAAGTAGTAGTAGAAAATAGCTGAAAGAATTAATGCAAGGGCCAGCCATTTCTATGCCAATTTTTATTTGTATTATTGCTCGTTCGTGGTATTTTTATACAAGTTATTTAAATATTTCAGCATTGAGCAAAGTTTACTGATAATTTCGTGTGACCACATTCGATATATTCATTGGTTCATGTTTTCAGTTCTGCCTTAAAGAAGATTTTTAGTTTATTCGGACTTAAAACTAGACAAATATGAAGTGATTATGAATGAATAGTGCTGAAATATCTGCAATGAAATATAAGATTACAAAAGAATGACTGGAATTTGGCTAAAATCCTATGCAAAGGTTTTAAAGGATATTCAAAAAATGTTTTACGTTTTACATGTTTCAGTCTGATGGCCAATGACGACAACGATAACAACGCCGACGACAATAACGATGACGATGACTATTGGATTAAATTTTTGTTTTTCTTTAAAGGTGACGCCAGAATAATATTTTCTATCCCACGTCTATGTCAAAGGTGTTACTTTTGGAAATGATATACAGTTTTACATGTTAGAACAGCAGTACTAATCGTTCTCCTGTTAAATTATTATTAACTGCTATCTTTCTACCTCTTTAAACATAAAAACGAAATTGCGGAAAAATTTGCATCTTGCACAGACTAATAAATTACAGAAAAGAAACAAAACGCCGTCCTCAGTTTTAATTACGAAACCAGAACACGTTCGAATATCTTTTACATTTTTCAGTCACGAAAGCGCTAAATAGCACACAATAGTTCTGACTGCAGCAAAATATGACTTGTCGGCATGCAAGGGGTGATTTATTATCGATTGCGAAGACAAATAACTCTTCAAATGAAATCCTGATAATAAAATATTACTCGAAAAGAGTAACTAGACCATTAAAAACTTCTAATGATTATATTACACTCTTCAAAGCATTTTTGAATACACACCAACCGTAGAGAAGATAGAGAAGGCAATTTGAACAAGTTTTACTAATATCGCGGATCAAAAACACTTCAGAAATAATTAGTGCTATCTGCTTATTATAACAGAGAAGCGCCAAAACACCTTCTGTTCAAGACTGAAATCCAGTAATTTTAAGTTTTATCCTTCGATTCCATCGGAACACCGTTTGCTTAAGTAATAAATCTCTGGTCTTGGGTACTTCTGTCATTCAGTTACATCGCAATTTTAGCTGGTTGCAGTTGTGTTTGACGCTGAATGAAGTCTAACAGAAGTTTAAATATTTGCCCCTTTTATAGGGTGTTTCACGCAAACAAAACTCCCTAAACCGGCACTACTCATCGCAGACGTATACAACTTCAATACCCTTCTGCAGCAACGCGATTATTCTGGAAACCTCAGCAGATAAGATTTGAAGGGGAAATGACCCAGGTGTATCTTCCTGCTCTCGGGTATTTTCTTAAAGAGCGTCGGTGGACGACACGGGGGTGAATTTTTTTGTTCTGCTTTACGATAATTGGGGGAGCGTCGCCCTTCGAGTTGGTTAAAGCCTGGCAAATGCAAATTTTCCTTATTTTAAATTTAACTCAAATAGACATTTTACTTAAGTTTCTTCAAGCATTAATTCAATTCATAATGAACTTAGGGAACATTCATTTCTCCGAATTATTTTTTCCAAATTTGTTACTTTAATTTATTTTTCTCTAGTATGGATGTTAACATAATACAAAAACTAAAAAAGTAAATTAAATAAGTCTGGTCCATATTTCACGTGCTGCAACACCTACCTGTATGCCTCCGACTGCAATTATTTGTTATATTTGATTGGGTGATATTTCAAAGATTCCACGACTTTGTCTATCCTCTTTTAATTGTGAGGCTCAAGACTGCTAATAGGTTAGGTTGCTGTGGCCGCCTAGATAGGCACACTTAAGCCAATTTTGGCTCATTGTGTTACCACGTAGCGCAGGAGACCATGGTTATTCGTGGGATTCGAACCCACAGCCTCTGGGACGGTAGGACAGCGCGCTAACAACTGAACTATCAGAGGCCCCAAGACTGCTAATAACAATGACTATTTTAATTTAAGAAAAAAAGATTTCCATTATATATTCTACTGTGTTCCTAGATGGCTTCTTTCCTTTTTTTTAATTCATTTTTTCGTCATCGTGTTTTTATTTTTTCGACTTTTCTAATTTTTTATTGACTATTTTTCAGTTTTATTTTGTTTTTATCAATATATTGTTAGTTCCTGTTTACATAACCATTTTTGTACTTTAAAAGTACTTTGGGCATTAAATTTTGTACTTTATCTATATTATATTTAAATGAGTATTTTAAGAAATACAACTTATTCATTCATTACGCGCAACAAAAAATACGTAAAGACCATACTTACACAACTTTTAGGTTGTGTAATTCTTAGGTGGAGTTTATCGCTTTTAAATAGTCTAGGAAACATCATGTTGATTTTGAAATACCTATTCAGTAATATGCCACTCATTTTACGAGTTGTTGTATTTTACCTTAATATGAAAGAATCTACTGGGGTAGTTCTTCTCGATGTCCAATCTGCATTTGATTCTGTTTGGCTCTCATACATAAAATGATAAACTTTGGTTTCCCCCTGCACTCGTTTGAATAATTAAAAATATTTTGTACAATCGTTCTTTTAGAGTTTACATTGGAAATACTACTTCCACTGAACTGCCCATTACTGCAGGTGTTCCCCAAGGATCGGTATTGGGCCCAATTCTATAAAACATTTATACCGCCGATTTTCCAGAAATCCCAAATTGTCTCTTCTCAATCTTTGCAGATGACACAGCAATTTTTTGCTCGCACAATACCGCGTCGTACATTTGCTTCAGTTTCCAACATGGACTCGAAAAGCTGCAAGATTATTTTTATAAGTGGAAAATTAAGCTAAATCCGAAGAAAACGCAATGTATGTTCTTCACTCGCAAGCGAAGTCCACGCAATCTTCCCACTAGCAACCTGAGCTTAAATGGCTCTCATATTGCATGGACTGATCATATCAAATATGTATATAGGCATCACCTTGGATAGAACTTTAACCTTTAATAAACATATAACATCGGTTATCTATAAGACAAATTTATTGATAAAAACACTGTACCCCTTTATAAACAGGAGATCCACTCTGAGCCTGAAAAATAAGCTAATAATTCATAAAGTGATATTTCAAGCCCTTATGTTATACGGAGCGCCCGTGTGGTATCAATGTGCCAAAACACATAAATAAACTTCAAGTTTCCCAAAACAAAATTTTAAAAATGTTGCTAAACCTG
Source organism: Philonicus albiceps (assembly GCA_963969385.1). Lineage (NCBI taxonomy): Eukaryota > Metazoa > Arthropoda > Insecta > Diptera > Asilidae > Philonicus > Philonicus albiceps. The sequence goes on along the minus strand of OZ017776.1, from coordinate 21,528,080 downwards.
CCATGGCACTCCACCACTGAATTGCATGAAAGGGCTAATTTAGAATTCATTAATGATAAATTAAAACGCATTACGGACAAATTTTTCTCAAGATGTTCCTGGTCTGAAAACGTTCTAATTAAAAAATTATGTAGATCTTAGTATAAGTTTAATTGACGCAGGATTATTTGTTATCCGCAGCTGCCGTAGTATGTAAGAATAGCCTTACTTTTATCATTGGGTTTTCAAAAATAGATTTTCCCCAACAGCTATATGTATATGTTTTATAAATATTTATTTGTTAATACAATCGTAGTAATATAGATGAATGAATTTTGGATTCTAGCACTAAATTGTAAAATTCCTATTGTATATACTTTTAAGGTTGAATTGAAATAAATTGAAAAAAAAATTACGATATTGGCTAAAATCTATGCAACCGTTGTGATGCTTCGAAGATACAAAGAATCCTACATACATACCCAAAACGCATGAAAAATACAACTATATCTTTTCTGTTGCGCAACTGAGTAAAAAAGGGAAATTTTATATAAAATATTTAGATGAACTAATTAAAAATGCTTAGGTAAGCTACTATAAATTTCAGTAAGCAAAATTATGTACATATACACATATAGTCTGTTCAACAAGAAAAGAAAGGAATTTTTTTACTTACCGAGGAAATATTTATGTATAATTTTTTTAATTAATTTAATTATGTAGTCCCTGCCGCTATCGAGAATGTCTTGACATTTTCTGGGCATGTTTTCGACGAGTTTTTTTGCATATTCAATCGACAGCGAACGTCATATATTGCGAATCCGTGTTAGCTGTTTGAGATTACACACCCAGGCCTTCTAGTGAGTTCGCTCTTCATTAGGCATCACACATTCTCAATTGAATTAAAGTCTGTGGATTGTGATGACCAGTCCAACGTTGTTATGTTATTTTCTGCTTTCCAGATTCTGCACAGTTGACTCCAATGTTTGGGATTGGTGTCTTTGATATTTCTGTCTGCATTCGGTAACTGACCTTTGTATTTAACATTGATTTTCCCGCGCAGTGACTGATTAGCATTAGTCTTGCAGTTAGGTACTTTTAAAGTGTTATCTAAGACACGAACTCAAACGAACAATCGAGGACGCTACCTTTCGGAAACTTGATCATACGAATGACGGTTATACCGGAGTGGTATGCAAGCGCTCGGACTTAAACTTTCTTAGACACCACAATCCTCTCTCTCTTATATTTCACTGACTGAGATTTCTACGCTTTCTACGATGAGCGCCTGTACGATTTGTAAGTGGAAGATAGTGGGAGATCTGACTAAGTGCGATAGAATTTGTAAAGAATTTTTTCATATGTCTTGCTTTAAGCGCGGTGCGAGACTCCTGACAGTATCCGACTCATAAACATCCGGAACGCTTAGAGGGAGGTTAAGTCCTGTCATGTCCTTAAGATAATAGTTACTATCGCTGACAGAATTCTTAATTATCAGTTGCGCTAATTTGTAGTCGATCTTGGAATAACTGCCCTCTCTCAAGGCAAAGCTCGACAGCATACTTAAGGCTACTATGGCTGTTGTATCCAGTACACTGGCTCTGATAAATAAATCGCATGAAGTCTGGTAAGGTTGCACTTATGCCAGCTTCAATCGATGAACTCCACTTCGCGACTCTCGGTTCTGATCTTCCAGCTGGTGTTATGCCAGTAGTGGAGTACACTCACCCTAGCGTAATGCATGGGGCTATGGAGGAACCACCCACTTTTCTGCCTCATCAAAATAGCAATTTTGACGTTGCCCAAATTGAGAACACACGGCCCATTGTGACCTTACCGAGGGCTCATCCGCTTCGTAGCTCACCGACGCTGCGTTCTGCGAGGGGTTGGGTTGCCGCTTCGACTCCGTTTACCCCGCTAGATTTGTCTGATAATACAACTATGGAGCTTCCTGAGAGTGATACTGCATATGACGATACTGTAACTGCTCCATATGCTTACGGTCTGAAAGGTTTTTTCAGATGCATCATGCTTATCAGAATTTCGAACTCTGACAACCTTGAACTTCTCTGCGTAAGACCACATTTGGCCAACACAAATCTTTATGTTACCACACATTTATTTCACCAAAGCCACCACCAGTTGTTTAGAAATAGCTGACTCTTTATCTCATCTTATCTTCGTATCATAGCAGCACCACTTTTAAACGATACTTGGTCAGCATTACTTGTTTCCTTTTCGCCTGGCCTCGCTATACCGCTTTCTCTATTATTGCACGCGACTTCTGTTTTAATTTAAAAAAGCTCACTTTTCTTTAATTGACGAGTAGCTCTTTGATTGTAATTGGAATGATGTTTTTTCTGCACCTGATATTGATGAAGGGGTTTTTCGATTTTACAATCGGATGATATGGAATAGATCGGGGATGACGTAATCCAACTTAAGGGTGCGAGTTCTAAACAAACCTTGAGTGTCCGTAGTTCATACATGTCCATAGTTTTACCAAATTGAGCCTCTCAGCCTACTTGACTCCAATTTGATTCCGAAACAGTTCCACTGGTACAAAGTGGAGAAGAACATTCAGACCTCAGTTTTAGTTGCACACCATAGACCAGGATCGGTTTTATTATGGTCATGAAGAACTAGAAGGCTATGAGAATTTCTAGGCCCCACTTTTTGCTTGATCACACTCCTGTAGGTATAGAGGGCCGCAGTAGCCTTTCTTATTCTTACTTATATGGTGGCTTTCCAGCCCAACTTCCTATCAAAATTAGTCTCAAGAATTTTATGTGTTACACAATCCAGAAACTGTGGGTAGAAACGCAATCGAAGAATATTATTATTCTTGTGTACATGGTCGGAGGACTTTTATAGTTCTGACCATGCAAAACCTCTACATTTACAAACCATGAAGTGATCCGGCGCACGCACGTAGTATCTATAACTCAAAGAATTCTGAATCTTCAAATAATTTACTAAAAGTTATATGGGAAACCTGGGAAATTTCGCGGCAGATTCGAAATTAAAGCTCACTTACGATTGCCCTAAAAAGTTATCCTTTTAATTCGCCATATATTTTACCATATCTTCATGTAAATTATGTAAAATTTTTGAGTTTAAACCTACTTAATAGGACAAATTTATGAACACCTGCAAAAGCCCAGTTCACGGCTTGTGCAGTAGGTACCAGCTCATTATAACCACATGCAAAATTACGTTCCAAGTTATTTTGCTCTTGGATGTAGCGATTTGTGTTTTTTGAATATCGAAAATTTTCAGAAAATGGGAAAGAAATCAGAAGAAATGTCAGCTATTTAAGCATTAATTAATTATAGTAGTACGGGAAAGAAAATGCCTTTCTAAATAATACAGTAGAGTGATACATTTTGCACCAGGTGTTTAATTTTTTAAATTAATGCTTCGCGGAAAGAAATGATTTGTCTCTCTATCTATGTATCTATTCAATCTATTCTACATTTGAGCCGTTTATTTTGAAAGTGGTGTAAGTCCAAAATGTCATAAGGTCAATTTTGCTTGAAAAGAATATACACAAATCGACCTTATGACATTTTGGACTTACGCCACTTTCAAAATAAACGGCTCATTTGTAAAATTTTTTTTAAAGTTAGTATTACAAATATTAAGCATATCATTCTTTTACAAAACCAAAAATATTTCAATTGAATTAATTTTGAACCTCTAGGTTTGAATCTGAAACAAATAAATACGAATTGATTTTATAATGTCAGAATAAATCAAACTTAAATTGATAATACGTTTAACTAACATTTTTAAACAATAACAGTAAAGTGCATAGGCTTACTGGTTGCAAAAAATAAGAAAAATTGTATATCAGAAAAGATGATATAAAATCAATCTGAAATTTAAATAAATTATTAAATTACAGTTGATGAGCTATGCTAAAAACCTAGTTTTGTCAAGTAGAATAAACCCATGCCAAATTAATAAGGATTTCTGTGGCATCAATTCACCATAGCACAATAGATTCATAAATAAATATTTTACTAATTTTAATAAAAAAATATGCTTGCGGAAATATTTTTCTAATAAAGTTTATTGAATTTTAGTAAAAATGTATCAAATTCTATCGTTTATTTATGATTTATTCATTAAAATATTTTGATTTACTTTATCATAATTTTTTATCACAATTTTTATTATCAGATTTTTTTAAATTTTAGAATATAAGCATTAAAATATTAGACTGCCGGAATAGGAAATTTGATTGATTTTACATGAAATTCGATTGATATTTCTTTTCATGTTCTTCTGACTAGTGAAACGCAAAGCCACGATTGATGTAATGGTGCTGTGGTGTTATTGAAGTAAATTTATTGTACGACACAAACAGCATCATATTTGCGTTATGTACATAGGTAGCTAAACCAATATGTTTTTCCGTTTCGACTGAATATATTAATCCCGGTGGTCTTATTTAGCAATTCATTATTTTTTATTTAGATTCAGTTGCAGTGATGCATAATTTAAATAACATTTTTTTAATAGATTAGAAATCCGAAAGCGAATTTTTTCAGAGCTCCAGTTTTTCCTACAAAAAAAAAACTACTTTTTATTAATTTATATTTTATTTAATTTTAAAACAGTCAGTCTTCAACTTCGTTCTAATAATAAAATACCAGAAGTATTCACTTCACCCGTATCTAAGGACACAAGCACGATTTCAAACCCTCTCAAAATCGGAGAGATTTTAGTTCCAGAAAACAAAAACCAGGAGAAAGATATTTATTTTGGTAATCATAAATAAATTAGCACAATTAGTGCTAATACGATTTGTTTTATACATAACTCCTTGTATCATTAAACACCAAGAATCGTAAAATCTAATTTTTTATTCTTTGGATTTGTTTTTTTAATTTAACAGAAAATGTAAAAGTCGAATAAGTGCTAAAAAAATGTCTTCAAACTTGTGCATTAATTTTATAAGAATCATACTTGGCTCCCTTACAAGTATGCATATTTTTAAAAGAAAAGTCTGCTAGGGTTTGACCACTGCACAGCAGTTCAGTGAGTTTGCAGAGAATGCAGACACTCACTGAATACTTTCACTAGCAAACTTTTGTTCCCTGTGATCAATGAAATTAAGTGATATAAAGACACTTAGCTTCGGTATATGTTCCTTTTTAGTGAGAGGTGTTCCTAAGGAAACCAATAAGAGCGAACTGGGCGGTGCCTTTAGCCAAATATTAATAAATCCTCTAATATTCGCCCTGTCTGCAGTCACCAGCAATTGACGCCATTTCCAGAAGTTTAATCTTTTTCTTCCTTTTTATGATTTGCATATTTGGATTTACTTTAGCTGGTCGACGATTTAGTGCATATTAAGCAAACTCTTTTTTTACCGAAGTTTCCTTAAAGGTTGTATTCTTTCCTTTAAATTTAATGGTAAACAATCTCACGACTTTTGTGGAGAACTTTGATAATTACACAGACTTAAATTCAAGTTTATTTTTGTTATAAAAAAAATATATTTTAAAGTGAAGAAGAATGGAATCTAACCTAATGGAAAAGAAAATTTTTGGAATATGGTCCTCAAGTTTTAATCATTCTTCATACATATTTTAATTAGGTATGGCTCATATTTTAAAAACAGAAGCTTCTCATTCAAATGGATATCTAGTTTAACATTTCTGTGAACTTTAGATTTAGTATTTGTTCCTTTTTTAAGCATATGAACAAATTTAATGAATAGGCAATACTCAAAACGCAACACTCAAAAAATTTCTTCGCTCATTAGCCAAAAGCGAAAAATATCAAAAACGAATCAATATCAAAAGTTACTTCAAAAGGAAATTCGGAACAACTTATGCATAGGGTTTATGAAAGCTTTTCAACTGCATAAATGAAAATGCCCTAGTCTTTAATTAGTTCAAATTAATTGATTTGCATATTGTCTATTAATAATAAAATGTTGTGTGCAAAACTCAATTTGATAATATACACCAAAACTGACGAAGGATGTAATTCAAAAATGTCACTACATATAGTTCCACATATTCACTCTCGAGGATTTATGAAAATGTATGCGAAAATAATTGTACCATTGTACAGTAATTTAAAAATTCCCGGCAAAAAAGTAACAATTTGAAAAATGATGTAAAAGAAAAACTAGATTGTTCATACGTTAATGTAAGTATCAATATAATGTATATCAAGATAAACTACATTTTGGTTACAGCCAAAAGAAAAAGGTAAATTTCAATGTGATTATTACAAACGAATAAACCTCTCCAAAGGAGGAGAGAGGATTTTGGTCAAACTTTATTTATGCATTAATTATTATTATTATAATTAATTTGAAAGTTCAAGCAATTGGGCAAAGGGATTAGAGTCGATACTTTATATTATAAAAAAATAAAGGAGGATGCAGAACTACATACAAAGGGTGTTTTTTTGATTGTCAATCGACTCCATCCAAGTACTATCCGCGCCCAATAAAGCTTAACTTCGGTGATCGGAAGAGAACCGGTGTTTTCTCCGTGGTATGGTCGTTGCCGTTGTAACTATGTTTTTGAAAACTTTTATAAACTAAGAAATCTCTAAACTTAGACCATGTTGTAAGGCCCAAATATCGCCGTAATTAATTTGAAATAAAGAATGCTTTCAGCCACCCATATTTTGTAGTTGTATAATTGAAGCATAGGTATTTACGAAAAAAACGCATTACAGTTTGGAAGATATCAATAGTGAAAACATACATATGTATTTCAAAATTGGAAAAATGTTAATGTAACGATTCGCAAGTACGTGATCATTTTAGTGTACATAATCTTTCGTCGTAATCAGATATCGTCTTACGATTTACCATGCTTGGAATTCTTCGACTGGGGATTTAAAAAAAGTAAAGTCTACGCGAACCACCTTGAGACGATTTAAGATCTCAAAAACAAGAAATTCAACCTCAAATTTAGGAGATCCAGCGGGTCTTTATTTGAATTATATTGAAAGAACGCGTATATGCCAATAAAACTTTGGTGGGCATTTGAACGACATTTTACTTCATGTGTAATATCAATAGAATTGCTTTATATTTCTTAAAAAACAGAAGAAATTCATAAAAATATTATGCTTTTTACTCTTATTCTTCCTTTGTTTACTGTTGTTTGATTTGAACTTCTTCAGATTTAGTTTTGTTAAAGGAACTTTCCCATAATTTCGATTTTTCGTGCATTGGCCCCAGAACAGCTCATAAAATGAATCTAACTAATGCGCTGGTCGAAAGGTCCAAAAAAAACATAGAAATGGCAGCAATGAGATAATAATTTTTAAAGTTTCATAGTTGTTTTCTTAGCTGCATACTTCAAATGTTATGTGTATTCTTTGGCACGCATGAACGTATAATTTAAAGTTTAATTAATTTGAATTAAATAGTTTATATTTATCCAGAACGTTCATGATTTATCAATGGAACACATGTGTTACTCATTACAATGAATGACCCATAAATCATTCGGAAAAATTAATTTTTTACCATTCATTACAGATTTCTAATTGACTATAGAGATATTTTATAACATGATATACGTTCAATTTTGGTTCATAAAGCTCTGCCTTCAGTAAAGAAATAGGAAGTATTTGTTGACACGTTTATTAGAGTATTGTTAAAACAACACACCAGGAAGTAACTTAAAATTGACTATAAGAAAATAACATATTTAGGTGTGTTGAAATAACAGACTTAGCTTTTGCAGTTCAAGAAATTATGGAATAATGGCCTCCTATAAATACCAGAAAACGTAATTGCAGCAATTTATAGGATAGGTACCGAGTTAAGAATTATAATAATGCACGATACACCAAAAAATATGCAAACTTTTGTAATAAGTATGATTTCTAGAACAAACCTACACATTTGGCACCTAGTAATACATAAATAATATTGCCCTAAAAACAATATTTCTATTACATTCCGTGGTATATCACATTGATTGCTGTAGACATAATATCCTTTTTTATAGCTGAATATCTTTAAAAAAAACATTCATTTAGGATCCTTGGCTAGTGACTAGAGGAGATATTAAACTTTTATATACAGTTATCGAAAAATACATTTAGGTAATTTATAGTACAATCCCAAATAAAAATTCTCAGAAGCACAAACGTGCCTAAACGAAACACGAACGCAGAAATTTTCCGAAACACAAATTTGCACATGCCCGAAGCAATTGCAAACGCACCTGTAACGTGTACCGAACCTCAAAAATATGTCCAGTATGCTGATATAAGCACGCCCGTAATACACAAGGAATCTGGCATATGAGTAAACCTAGTCCTTTCCAAAGGAGTATTCAGGAAAGTGCTGCAAATCGGTTTTCAAGGTAAGAGATCAGAGAAGAGAAGAATAATGTTTATAAAAATGCTGCACATTGAAGAGAATTTTTGCAGCACAAATCGAACCTATTTCACTAGATGCACGCACCAGGACCTCAGAATTTATTCACTGCCGTAAATAAATAAAATGCACCGTCATTCTTTTTTAAAAACAGTCGGAATGAATGGTGCGTTAGGACTTATGCTGTGCCTGTAGTAGGCTTCATTAAAAAATTTAAATTAACTCACCTTCTATCGTTTAAAACATTTAAATTGTTTGCTCTAGAGTACCATGCCTGATTTGGAAGCAAATTTACTGTTTTGGGCTAAATTAGGGCTTGTAAAATTTTTACTCATGTCATGGTACTATTTTCATAAGGTGATTTTGAATCGAACCCACAACATATTACCAACTGAATTACTGAGGCTTATTTAGAAATTACTTAATTTAAATCAAAACGCATCAACCGCTCCTACAGGAATGATATACGTCGCAATATTTTATAGTACATGCAGCTAACAGTTCATTCAATGCAATATTTTTATAGGAATTATCATTGCCCTATGCAAACTGCAATTGCTCAGTACCCGCATGTGTAGAATTATATTAAAATGAATTTGTGGTGTATCAATTAAAACAAAAACAAATGGCAAAATTAAATGTTTTACTATTTGTCAAACGAACATTTATAACCGCGATAAACGTATTTTTGAGTTAATTTCATTAAAATGCAAATTTGTTTAATAAAGCACAAACGTTTTTTCCCGAATAAATCTGCGTATTTTCTATCCGCATGAACAGATGTACCTTTTTGAAAAAATAATAAGATAAACAAATTTAATAAAAACAAACAGACAGGCTAGGACAAATCTTTCACTCCACTTATTTTGGCATACGATATTATGAAACACCCTGTATTTGTATAAAACTATAAGTTTATTTTGACAGTTTGTTTTGTCATTTGAATTTCCGTGGGCGCACAAAGTTGAAAGTAGGCTAAAAAAATCGATGAAAAATCAAAGCAAATTCTTATCGTTACGAAATTAATTTTTTTTTTCCAAGCAAATTTTTTGATTTTACCGATTTGCCAAATTTGCCTCCTAAATTACGAACCTAATTCTGTCTAAAACTGTTAATAATTTTCTTGTATATCACGGCCATATATAATGCCATATTTTTATTTTTTTTAGTACCCTCCCAACTCGGCCAACTAACTTTTTAAGAAAAAGCTTTTTAGAGTTTAGGCAGACTGTGAAACTATGAATTTCACACTCAACCTTTTTTTTCATAAAATGGGTGGAAATAAACATTTTTTCTGCGTCAGTGTCCGTCCTGACGTGTGTGCTGGTTTGCAACGATTTGCTCCAAATGCAAACAGAGGACAAAACCCGCAATTTCCTACAGAGTAAAAAATTGTCTATACTTCGAGCAAATCGCCTGCAACCCACCCAAAAGTAAAGTGTATTTTCGCACTACCATTTTCACCGAAAAGTCAACTTTCGCCATACTTACATATTATATTTTGCTATGTTTCCACGATATTTCTTATATTTTTCGATAACTCTTTCTAATCTGTAATTATCTTCATTGCCCACAATTTAAAAGTTAATCTACCTAAAATCACTAATCCACAGGCACTTCGTTTAGCGAAGATATTGGGAGACAACAGAAAATTACCATTAATATAACATTTTCAATAGCTTATTTCAACGCCCTATGCTCAGCTAATTCTCAATCGATTTTCATTATGTAAGTTTGCAGCAGTAGCTCAGAAAGTTATTTTTTAAATGTCGGCTTAAAATCACTTCAAGATTTTGCATAATCCCCATAACCCCTTACGTAATCAATTTCATACGAAATTCAATTGAATAGAAATTCAATGATTGTGGTGGATTAAAAGTAGGACAGACATTTTTTTTGTCTGCACTTCTTCGAAGATGCAACATCGGTTGCATCCCTTTAATTTGTTTTCATTTGTTTGGGGTCGCGCCTAAGTCAAGCAGTGCATCCTTTCTTCCCCACAACAAGGTCTTAAGCAAGTTTTAGTTTTACTTATGGGGTTGTGCAAAATTGTCGCTTATCTTCCCCAAAAATGCGCATGTTTTTTATTCGCTTTTGTAGCTGCTCCTCCTCACGGCTACTTTTTCCGCAAATTCAACTCTTCTATATTCGTAGTAATTCTTTATATATTTACGCCATTAAATTTTTTAGTGATTTCTCAAAATCTCTTTTATTTATGTATTTATAATTCCCCCTACTCGTATTTTCTAAACAATTCCCATTCTCCACAAATCTTCTTCCTTCAGCGCTAAACGCTTTGCCTGTTATTCAAACAAATTAATTTAATGCATACAGAAGGCTGACTCGCACACCCCGTCACATAATTTGCGTTCTCTTCACTATCTTCAATTGTTCAAATTATTGTGGAGAACAAACAGGTCAATCTTCCAAAAAACACTAACCACAGACGATTTGTTCAATGAAGATGCTGTGAGGTGAGGCAAAAATCACCACTTTTTCAATCGTATCGATTTTCATTGTATAAGTTTTAAAAAGATAACCCCGAATGAGTTCAATTTTTGTATTCTTTCCACCAAATTTTGTATTCCTCCTTTCCCATACAATTATCGCGGACTATCGCTCCTCATTTACCAATATAAATATTATAGTTAAGAATATAAACACATTCCTTGTTTGAGTGCCGAGTCACAGGGACATCCTGGTCAATAGCTGGCCGAACTTGTGAAGCTCAGCACTAACTTACCGAAAGGGAGCATATATTTAATTTATTTAACGCTTAATACAAGCTACGTACAATTAAATGAACTTAAGACTAGCACTAACCTAAGAGACTAAACATTATAGGACAAGGCAGATTAGGGGAGACTATTTAGATGGTGCCTGAGAGAATTTTTACCCAGGTGAAAGTCGAAGGAAGGAAAGAAGTTGGCTCTTCGAAGCATTCTAGTGAGGGGCTCAGAAAGACCGTAGTTGGTCCGATGGTAAGGAGGGCGAAAGAGAGGGGCCGAGCGGAGGTTACGGGGATTGGTGTAGATAGGGATCCGCTCAAGTAGAGGAAAATCGATCTCTCTTAGCAGTTGATGAATGAATGTGATATCGGCAAGGTCCCGCCGCTTCCATAGAGGCTGCAAGTTAATAAGCTGAAGGCGGTTATCATAGGGCGGAAGGTTTTGAGGGTCAGACCAGGGGAGCTCACGTAGAGCAAAACGAAGGAACCTGCGTTGTACAGACTCAATCCTGTTGATGCTAGTAGATTGGTAAGGAGACCAAACTTGGCTAGCGTATTCCAGGAGAGGCCTAACGAAGGTGACAAAGAGGGATTTGGCGACGTACAGGTTAAGGAACTCCTTAGACCACCACTTAACGAAGCCTAGCGCGGAGTTGGCTCTGGCAATCACACTGTCAATGTGTGATCACATTGTGAATCACCTAGTGACTCTGCTTGCAACAATATGAAGAGCAAATATTCAAAGGCCTTTCGTTGAAACTGCTAACAGTAAGTGAAGAAATCAGAAAAACTGCGCGATAACCAAGTAGTTCTACCTACCTTTGCCTTGAATGGGACTATTGGCCGTGACTTCAGCTAAACCTAACCTAATATTGTAGAAAATACATTCGAAATTTGGTATGTCTTTCTCATATATTTGTACTAATATAATAGTTCAGAATTTTCTTAAGAATTCAAAACTATTTTCTTGAATAGGTCTATCTATCTAGGTGATCTAATATTGCAGAAAGCGCATTCGAACTTTTATATAAATTGATAAAATGTTCTTTCCAGAAGACATCAACTCAAAATGATCAAGACTCTTTATATTTTATTTGTCCTTCTCGTATGAATGAATCCACCAAAGGGATTCAAATTGTAACGAAATCAGAATCACGGAGTTAACTATTAAATTTATTTAAATGCTAATTTTTATTTACAAAAATATTTTAATAGTTTAAATTATAGGAATATGATGTAATAGTAGTATGTATGTAGTCCTATTTCACACTAAAATTTTATAAAGTTTTATTCAACAATTCCAAACTAAATTATTTGCGGCAATTTCTAATTCAAATCGACAATTTTAAATTGAAGATATTCTGAGTACTTATTTAGCAATTTGAAGCTGACAATATTCTAAGTTCCTATTTCACAATTTTAAGCTGATATTCTAAATCCTTAAATAAGTTTCTAAACTGAAAATATTCTAAGTCTAATTTTTAACAATCGAAATTTACTCGCGTACTACAAAGTTGGCATGAAAGCAAATCGATTCAATTACAAGTAGCATAAGACTTGCTTAATTCACCAAATTTCCTACATTGCTTTTAAATTTATTTATTCCTGTTGGTGCTGATAATCATCGCATAATCGATTCACGAAAGAGGACGTTTGAGTCCAGCGCAGCTCCTTTTATAGTTGATTTTTCATCAATAAAGGGCCGTCCTGCCGCATTCTGTCACTCAAACGTAGTAATTATTATTTTTATCCTCTGATCGCGCAGCCACATTCAACTCACGCCAAAAATTTACTATCCCAAAGTCCTTTCTCAAAACGTGAACAGTCTTAACCTGCCATCTACAACTGCAGGTCACTCACCTTCCTAACTGGAAAACATGTTTGTAATTTTCCTAAAACTCAGATTGTCTTCATATTTTTTCTGAAATTCACGTAATTAATACATTTATTTATTATTTTTAACGAATTACCTTTGAACATAGGTAGAAAAATCAGTTGCTTAAAAAACCTTAAATTGTATCTTATTGTTGTACTGCCCCAAAATTATCGGAAATGTTTGTTTAGCATACATAAATCAAGCAGTAAATTATGGGTGCTTTTTCAGTTGAAATATTTATAAATTGGTCAAATTCACTTTTGCGAAATGCGCCGATTTAATTTACATTTAATATAGTGTAGTAGACGGAAACGAAAGAGAGGCTGTCTGAGAACGTCAAAGGAGATTCTCTAATAGACGTGTACATAAACGAGAGGTATTTGCGCGGATTTTCCAGAAATTAAGAGAAATCGGAATTCAAATAGCAAGGAATCGCGATCTGGAAAATCTGAAGAGTTTGCCAAAGTGAAGTAGCAAATAATCAGCATCGTTAGGCAAAAGCTTTCACAGCTATTATCATCGGCAATCATTTAATATGTCGGACCATTCATTCTGCTGCAAGTTCTTAGTAGCTAAATTTGTAAGGAATTTTTGAAGAATACACTGCCAGAATTACTTGAAGAAATCTCTCTGCATAATATAAGGTTGTTTTATCAACACGATAGAGCACCACCGTATACTGTCACTATTCTTAAACCAAAATTAAATAAACAATTTCTTAAACGCTAGATTAGATGAAGATTCCTTGTGCTGCCAGATCTCTAGACCTTATTTCATTGGCATTTTTCTGATGGCGAACGTTGAAGGATGGAGTTTACTCAAGTCCTGTTAATACCAGAGAGGCGCTAATTAGAAGAATCGGGACTGCTGACGAAAATACAGGAGAAGCTTCAATACACTTTAAACAGAGAGTTAGAATAAGATTGTTGACATGCATCGGAAGTGACGCAGAACATTTTGAGAAAATGTTGAGAGTAATTAGCATTAACTTCAATTGGTTGTAAATTAAACAAAAAGCATGTTGGGGTTAACTTCTGTTTAATTTCTTTAAAATTCGATATTTTTAAAAGTACGAATATTTTTTCTGTACTTGGAGAAGTTGGATCTTGTTGGAAAGGTAATAAGATGGACAATTCGATAAATAATAAAATAAATAACTGCATTATAAAACGCTTTCATTTCACTTATTCTGCCATAATATAATTTTTTATTTGATTTTTGAAGATCTGACTTCAACAAAAAATTATATGGCCATCTTAACCATATGGGATTTTAAGATACCGGATTTGTCATGGTATGCACATCATTATTTAATTTTTACTTTTTGATCTACCCAACGCAGTATATGTACTATATAGACTCGTACACTGTATTGAATTCCAAAATAAGTGGAATGAAAGATCTAACGTTGGAAAACAAAACATTATGTGACAGGAAGGGGCTAGTTGCCCATATAGAGAACACCACTTTTACCTGTTAATTCCTTCACCATCTCTTTATAAATGTAGCTATTTTCTCACTGGCGACGAAGATAATCAAAACGAATTTTCAAATTCCAATTAATAAATTTTCTGCTGTGCGAATTCTGTTCTTAGATGAACTTCTACTGAAATAGAAAAAAGATATAAATAAAAACTGAGTGCATGTGAATGTACAAAAATTATGTATTCCATGCCCGATAATAGTCAATTAACAAGTTCCCTTATTTATAAAACGTGAAGTCAATAATTATAATTAAGTAATTCTTATGCAATTTCGCCGACTGGATTTAAGTCCAAATGCCTTTATTTCTAAACTTCGAGGAAATTAGTAAAGTGCATAATTTCAATTTCTATGTGTATATGGTATAAAATTTAAATTAAAAATAATTAAAGAAGAAATCACAAATATATAGTATGCAGAAAAATTAATAATATAAGAGATTATCTCGAAGAAAATAAAATTCCGGGTTCAAATACAGTCGGACCTGCAAATTTAGCACATAAATCAGTGTAACATGTGGGTAATCAAACCAATACAAATTAAAAATATTAATAAAATTGAATATGAAAATGTATTAACTTTTGAAAATAAAGTATATGGAATTAACAATACCGAGACTACTCAAAGTTAACAACCATCCTTCATCAAAACATCTGGTTGGCATGTAGATATGTACTTGCAATAGAAAAAATTAGGTCTGGAGTGTTGTTTCTGAACAGGTACATCGGATCAGTTCTGATCAACGGATCAATACTAAGCGGGCGGTATTGTTTGTAAATTTTCTGCCACACTTGTGATAGTCGTGTAAGAGTTTTCTAGGGGGTAATTATATTTAATAGTATTTGGATGTCCGAGATATTGGCTTTGAAATGTTTGCTGAAAATGATTTGTTTGGAAGGCTTGTGGGAAAGTAACAGCTGCCAACAGAAGAGCAAAAGTGATTTTACATTATGGCACCGTACCTATCCTGATATATAGCAGGATTTCTACTATCACCATTTCCAATGATTTTGCTGAACCGCTTGGAAGGTAGAAATAGTGGTACGAATTAAGGATGCTATGCATTTAAATACAAGCACTGCAAATCTTAGTGAACTGCTTTGTAATATGTCTTTTAAGTTGTACCACTTTTTTGCTGAAATTAAATAGCGTTTCCGTAACATGACTTGAATTCCTACTGTTTGGAAATCAGCTTTAATAAGAGTAATACATTATTATAATGCCTATATTTTTTTTAAAAATCATATACGAGTATGAATTATTCATTCATACTAATTCGAAATATTAAAGCACTTCGAATGAAATACAACATTTAATATACAATACCTAGTCTTGCCATAAATTCTGTCACACAATTTCTAATGCGCGCTTTTTCAGAAATTAGCCTGGAATTGTACCGTTATGTTGCACTTTGTAACAAATGAACTGTACGGCGTAATATTCCGATCAGTTTGGTGACAGTATTTGACTCGTAATCATGGAGTGGGGAGTAAGAGAAAATCGTATCGCTGTAATAGCACTCCATAAGTGTGGAAAAAATGCTTCTGAAATTTTGAATTTGTTGAAACCGCTAAAAATAACAAAAAGATTCATTTATCGTGCCATAGAACGATTTAATGAAACCTTAGGCATAGATGATAGAGCAAGGACCGGTCGTCCACGTACCGTTAGAACAGTCAGTGCCATCAAACTGTCCGAGAGCGCATCCGTAGAAATCCACTGCGCAAACAAAAAATTTTGTCGAGGCAGTTGGAAATCTCCACAAGATCGATGAGTAGACTCATTCGAGATGATCTTCATATGAAGGCTTATCGTCGGTCAACAGCCCACATGTTGAATCCACGGTTAAAGGAAATAAGATTGGAAAGATGCAAGAGTCTCTTGCTTTGGCGCGCAACCAATGGTCATGAGAACATCCTCTTTACCGACGAAAAATTTTTACTGTGGAGCAAGTTTTTAATAAACAAAATGATAAGGTTTATGCAACATCATCAGAAGAAGCTAAAACAACGGTTCCCAGGGTGCAACGAGGCCATCATCCAGCTTCTGTAATGGTTTGGTGGGGTGTATCCCATAAAGGTGTCACAACACTTCATTTTTGCGAAAAAGGTGTCAAAACCGGTGCGGCGGTTTATCAGACCAACGTGCTGGAAGGTATTGTGAAACCTTTATCGCAAACTCTCTTCGGTGGACAACATTGGGTCTTCCAGCAAGACTGCGCCTGCTCACAAAGCAAAAAGCACACAGGAGTGGCTTCGCAACAACATTCCTGATTTTATTGCACAAGAAGATTGGCCATCCGGGAGCCCAGATTTAAATCCGCTGGATTATGCATTATGGACACAGTTAGAGAACAAGGCCTGTAGAACTCCCACCGCAATTTGGACAGTCTAAAAAAATCGTTGGTGAAAGCAGCAAATGAAACGTCGCTGAATATCGTGCGTGCCGCTATAGACCAGTGGCCACAACGTTTATAAGCTTGTATAAAAGCTAAAGGAGGTCATTTCGAGTAAAGCTTTTATTAATTAATTAACAATATCTTATTAAAATAAATTTCGTTGGAATAAACATATTATCTTTTATTGTTTAGATTTTATGCTTCTTTAAAGTTGTGACAGAATTTATGGCACGAATAGGTAGTTTCTTATTCAGATTAAGTTTGTAACAATTTAAAAACGTTTATATCGCACAATTATATATATATTTAGTACATATTCAAGCAAAGTCCAACATTTTCAAAAAAAACCCTAGAGTCATTAAAAATATGCAAACAAAACATTCATATGCAAACATAAAAACGCAAGTCAGCATTAGCAGTATGCCATACCTTGCATTAAGCAAACAAATTTATTATGAAATCTCCCCTGAATAATATCGCCAGAAAAAGTTCAATAGCAGATGTTGGTACTGCATTAACGATAGCATTTATTTACCCAAGATATTTCATAGTGATATATAGCATTTTATTGCTTTTTTACATTTTTGTTTTTATTTTTTTGCAACAAAGGAAAATGAAATAAGGCACCCAGCACTGAGTCCGTGATACTATTTCTTAATCTGTGTTGGTATGGAATGCTCGTACGTGTGTCTGCATAAGTAAAATTCAACCCACTTAACATTTTATGTGAAACCGGAGAAACTTCAGTGATTATTATTCACGAGTTACGTGACTTGGCTGGAAATTGCTCCCTTTTGGGCATCCAAAGCATTTATGAAGATCTAATTTGTTGCTTAAATCTGATATACCAATGCTGCGGTGAGTTGAACTGCAGGAATTTTAGAAACTTGGATAGATACATGATTTATAGTGTACTTGATATATAAAGCAGTTTGTCTGTATGGTCAAATAAATTTAATTTAATTTTATGGAACCGACAAATCGCCAATGTGACGTACTGGCATTGGGAATCGACGTAGATGTGAATTTGCGATTGTCATTAGTTACTACGAGTACTTTGTGAACAAGGAATCTTTATGGATTACTTTTATGCATTGAATTAATATTTTTATAAATCTTTTACAAGCTACAAAACTGACACATTTCAAAATGCGTAAGCCTTAAATGGATAAGCAAAAATTCTCATGAATTTTCGAATTCTAGCATTGTTGCTGCTTATGAATACGTCTTTATCCCTTCACAATTTTATATTCATCACAGAATACGCTATTAACTTTGAAAGAGGCTTTCTCCTTCAAGGTGTTAGATTAATTATAATTTCAACTCTCATACTATGTTTGAAAACAATAAAGCATTTACAAACAAGCTAGGCATGCTAATGCCGCTTGATCTGTGACCTACCAAAAGTAATGTTAAATGTGGTCAGGACACCTTAATGATTTGTTCCACTAGCTGTGCATTATTGTGCACCATTTTTACAATGTCCTTTGAATTTTTTTAAATATAAGGATCATTTAATCAGGCTCTTTCAATAACCATTTTACTACACTTATTTATTTATATAAAAAAAAATCAGTCATCATCAGCATAATCAATAGCATCATGTCTTAAAGTGGTCAGATCCAGAAGCAAACTATTTAGGACTAGGTTCAATAGAAAAGTTGAGAGAACTGTTCTTTGGGGTGTGTTTCTAATCGCATACCTTTCTATAGACGATGCCTTCAGGCTAGTGTTATTCATGATCCTATTTCTTAGCATTAGATCTATAAACCCCACGAGTAGCTCATCCAGGCCCAGACCGACCAGGAATGCTGTTTTGCTCTCAGGTTTGACATTATTTAAAGCGCCTTTTATATCCAGAAAGGCTGCTAAGATGAATTCCTTATATCTATAAAGACCATTATCTTTCAATACGAATGGTCAGGGTATGCAGAGCCGTCTCAACAGACTTTCCCATATTGTATAAGTGTTGGGAGGAAGACAGTTTGGTCGGGTCTAGATCTTGAGGAGAAAGGACAATAGACTAATGGGTCTGAAATCCTTGGGTTTGCTCCCTCCTTTGGGAATAAAGACTCATCAACCTCTGTCCACGATCTTGGAATGTGGGTTAGGTTCTAACAGGCTACAATAATGACCTCGAGCCATGGAATTACCAGCTCAAAAGACGCTTGGAGATCTGCAGAGATAATTTCATCCGGGCCGGGTGACTTAAATGGCTTGAAGCTATTCAAGACACATTCCACTTTCCTCCTGGTGGCTATTTTTTTACCGAAATCTTGGAGGCCACCGCAGACACGTTGCACTGTTTCGCAAACAGTCAGTAAAGTGGGTGTCGATCACCAGCTCAAGGCTTTCCAGATTCGAAAAGATCCAGTCTCTATTTTGCTTTATTAAAAGACTGGGAGCGCAGTGGATAGTCAAGAGGATTTTTCATAACCGACCAATCTCGCAGATGCCTTCGATTTTATTGCAAAAACACTCCCATGAAGATCGATTAACCATCCTGGCCAATTTCTAAAGCTCTGGCCTGTTCTTTATGTCGCATTCCAGAAGCCGAGTGCAAAACTTCAAATTTCTCTAGGTATCTCCTTCCAGAGGTCCTTGTTCTAGCATATGATGATATTAGTTGCAAACTTTATCGAAGAAGAATCTTCCATACTGTATATGAAGGCACTGCTAATCATCTTCCGACTGTTTTCGTACTCGTTTCAGAGGTTTGTCTGACGATTCTGATTATTTCTTGTTCGACGTCGACAGAATCTTGCGATGTTCCTGATCGCAGATCAGTCCTAATTGAAGTTACACTTCCGGTTGTAACCTCTGGAAAGTCCTCGAAAATACTATTCTTTGGAGTACGCGTCGATTTGGGTATCTCCTTTGATATTCCCGGACAGTTTCTCTTTCGTTTCCCTCTACTACACTGTAAATGTAAATTATATCGCCATATTCCTCAATATTTCAGCATAGTAGTTATCATTTGGTTTTTCAACTATGATCGATTTTCTTTCTGACTGACCCTCATTTAAAGCAAAATGTCGGCATTAGTAACAGAGCATCGAGATAGTCCAAAGTCTGGCTGCCTAAGACAAGCTAAATAAATATCAATAACATTTTTATGCATTTTCTGGAGCAATACGAATCGAAAGGGTAGTGATTAACACCTCCCCCCCCCCCCCCCCCCCTCCTGCCACACAATTGTTTTAGTCTAGGCCCTCGATCTTTCATTTTCCTCATTTTGTCATGAACTTTAGCACTTTAGCGAAATACCTTAAGTAGGTATACAACTGGTATCCCAATGTGTCTTAAAGGATTTTGACAAATGCAACCTTTTCTTCTGCCCCTTGGCACATGAAAGTATATTAAACATAAATAATATTTGAAATTACACAAACAGTCAAAATTAGAAGTTAACTCCGTCAACACCTGAAATGAAAGAAAAACACTGCCATCTGCAGTTGCCATAACTGTGGTGCTGCCTTCCTCCTGTTCAGTTTGTTAGTTTTTAATTAACTTTTGGCTGTATGGTACTCGTAGACCCTGGTACGTTATTATATCCGTGCGCTGACAAAACCAAATACAGTAGGAAGGGTAAATATGTGCTTGCCCTAAGAACAATGGACTCTGGATAGGGTTTTGGGGAAAAAACATAATCTAATTTATATTTGATTTAATAAAGTTAAATGATCCGTGATATAATTTAAAGTTATCAATTGAAATGAAATGCTTTCGGCAACATCACTCCCGAGATTCCTTAGGAAAGGGTAGTCTACGTCTATTAAGTCCAGTCCACCCCTCTCCAGCCATTCAATTAAGAAAAAGAATGTTTCAAGTGCTCGAAGTAAAATTCTTACAACAACAATAAAATATCGTTAACTGCGTATAAAAGTTTACAGGGGAACTGCTAGCTTTTCACAGGCACTTTTCAGTCAAACTTTGGGCAATTTGAGATGAATATTTCAGTAGATGTGTTTGAGCGTGCTATCAGAAAAACTTTTTGCCTGTTAATCAAAGTTTCCTTAAAGAGAAGCGATTCTTATTCAGCCTGATAAAAATTGTGAACGGCAATTGCAGTAATGTGGTTCAAAAGGATGGAAGTTCTTTTAATGTTTTAAAACTGAAATACGTTGGGAATTTGGCACACTGCTCGAGTATTAAAACAGAATGAATTATGAATTTTGAATGAGCTAACTAAAATGCTTACTAATATATGTAGGTAGTTTTTTTAAAACGACAACAATTTTAAAAATAAGAACAAATACAAAATGATTAATTTTATTCAAAAAATTAGATTTATTTGCTGGTTTGTCAGCGTACAACATTAACTTAAAATACTCCTGAAAGAATTAACCAGGCGGGGTTAACTCATACGATAGTGGAGGCCAATTAATAGGGCCAAATCGTAAAATAATGTTAACATTAAAATTTGTTTTTAACAAATCGATAGATTCACGAAAATATGGACAGTACCACATTTCGTATGGATTGGTGTTTTCAATGTTTTCAAAGAAAGCCTCGTTGATTCTTGCTCGTTAAAGTAGAGAAAGTAGATTAATTGTAACATTGACATCCAGCAGCATTTATGAAAAAGTAAAGGCCGATGACATTACCTACATGCAAAGCTCACCATATAGTTACTTTTTCTGAATGAAATGGTGATTATCATACATGTTTTGGATTAGACCCACTCAAAAACCTTCAATTTTGCTTGTTCGCGAATCCATTCAGCCAAAAATGAACCTGCCTCATCACCAAACACACATTTTTGATAACAAAACGTATCTTCTTCCAACATTACCAGAACCCAATTAGTGCAATGCATTCCATGATCATTAAAATGTATACAACAAGACGAGGGTGGTAATGCGCTAATTACCCACGAACGCTGAATTGACCGCATAAGCTAAATAAATTGGAATTAATTTTTTTTTACATTTTCATGTGATCAAAATCTGTTCTATATCCAAACGACAGAGTTCAAATTTTTGTCCCTTTAAAAACCTCACTCGGAACCTGACAGTCAATGCAAAAGCCATTGCTAATCTTGATACCGCATGAGATATGTCGAAAGCTTCCGAGCTTGATTTGGTGCAATATGGTGCTACTGTAAAGATTATAAAAATATTTTTTCTTATGCAGTAAACACATTTATTGCATGATTAATTTATTTGCATAATAAAATATTATATATAATTATACTCGTTATTTTGCATATTTGGTCAAATTTGTAAATAACGAGTACGTAATTTTTCGTAAAGATCGCTATCCAGGTGGTATTTTGATTACCGTAGAGCACTGCAGCACTGCACTCGAGTCGGACAAACATAAGTTTCACTAAGACATATTCTTTATATTTTATAAAAAAAAACAAAATCATTGAAATTTAAACTGAACGCGTTTTATGTTAATTCTTGGTTTTTATCAAATAAATTGATAAAATAAACAACTAAGACTCGGCGTAGCCTGCACTATTACCTCAATTTGGAGTTACTGGTCGTATCAGCTGAAAGGTTTTAAAATTACCTTGGGAATAAATATATTTTTCTCAATATCAATAATAAAACAGCATTTCCTCAAAATTAATTGTAGTAAGTTGTAGAAACGAATGCATGTATGGATCCAAATATTTTTCATTGTATCCACTGAAGGCGGTTGCCTACTGTGACAAAAAACAGAGATTTTAAAGTTCCTGCAGTAAAGTAAAAAATCGAACAAATTTTGGGCTGATTAAATAACAAATTTTATTTAAAAAAGTTAAAAACTAACTGATTATATCGACGTTTCTCTGCCATGACATACATGGAAAATATAGTGGCTGTTCGAGAGTAGGCACACGGGTTCGCGGTTTATCTCTTGTTACAAATTGGTCTTATTTCTCATGCTTGATTCGTTCCAATTTCGGACTATGTCCGCGACTCGAAAACGAAGAATCGCATCAAGAGTCTATCTCAACTATTTTATTTTAATTTAATTTTACTATAGAAAAAAATATTGAAAACTTAAAAAGATTAATTAACAAAAGTTTGAATAATTTTAAGTATTACAATTTTGTTGGGAATAAAAGGTTTATTCAATTTTGCGCTTATAATTTAGCGACAATAACAATTAGCAATATGCTGACACTTAAATTGTGCCAAATAACAAAACAATTTGTTTATTTAAGACAACAAAATTTTGTATTTAATTCTCTTTCCCTTTCATCCATAAAAAAATCTTTACTCCAACAAAAACCGAGATCCATTCACGGACCACAGAGCATTCAACCTGCCGAAAGGATATAGTGACGGAAGAACCTTTCCAGTATTGCGAGACGATCGAAGACAAACGCTTACAATTCCAGGAAGTATCTCGGACTGCTCCACTCCACAGAACCCATCGGGTCCGCTTTTGAGATCCCCCATTACCAGTTCATTGCTATGATGTAGCAATTTCCCTGAGACCTGGAGACGGCTAGCTGGTTGATGAAGCCAACTGCCGTAATTCTCGACAGGTCTCGGGTCAACTCCACGAGTAGTCGCCGATAGGCCCTCGAAAAGCTGAAGGGAAAGGCAAGAAAAGTTTTGGCAACCTTTCGTTCTAAAGAGAGGGGATAGAAAGGCCCATAGTTGGGCGCCTTTTCTTGTTGAGGGTTGATACCTTGTGGTTCCTGGCTAAGAAACCTTTGTCCGGTGGTTTGTGACCGCGAGAGCTGGCAGGCTAACTTGCGAGAGTGTGGAGGGGTTTACTAAAAAGCTGCACTTTGTCACCAAAACGGCCCACTAACAATAACGAAAAATTGTTCGCGTACGAAACAAACGATTTATAGGGAAGGACTGGGCGGACGGAACTCTTGTTCCTACCCGAGAATGACTTTCAGGGGAATTCTGACTGAAGTAAACCCCTAGAATACACAAAAGAAAGTGGCTGACAGAAATTGGGAGAGAAGATCAAGAGAAAGAAATTAATCTAAGTTGACATACCTTGATCTATTATTTTATTTCTTTTTTTTTTTTAAATACAGTAGAATTTTTGATAGGGCCAATGTTGCTGATGCTGCTTCTAACTGGTATAGAGAAAACCTGGAGAAAACCTATTTTTATTTTTTTTATATTTATTTCACTTAGTACAAGCATGTAATAAATATAATAAGAACTTAAATATTAAATAAAAATTAAACAAACACAACTAAAACTAGAATAAGGAAGATTAACAAGATTAATATCTGAGAACTTATTCTAAGGTTAATGGAATAACTCATGCCTAAGAATTTATTTGCTCAAGTGAAAGTCAAAGGAGAAAAAGGAGTTGGATGGCTGAAGGTTATATCAGCACAGTCTTGACCTTTCTATACGGGTTGCAGTCTATAAGCATTAGGCGATTTTCGTAAGATTCTGACGATCAGAGCAATGGAGATCGCGTAAGGTAGACCAAAAGAACATATATATATATATACAGCTTCAATTCGACTGATGTAGGTGGATTGATAGGGTGACCAAACTTGACTGGCGTATTCGAGGAGTGGCCTTACAAATGAGATGCAGAGAGATTTAGCAACAAAGCGATTGAGAAACTCCTTACACCATTGCTTCAGAAAGACAACAGTTGGCTCTAGCAACTACACTGTCAATGTTATTACGGAAGTTAAGTTCACTGTCACAAATGACACCGAGGCCTCGTAGAAAGGAAACGCATGGAATAAGTTCGTCAAATAGAAGATAGGTTCTGGTAGAGGAAGAAAGGCGTTTATGAGTAAATGTGATAGATTGGAATTTGGAGATATTAAAATCAAGAAAATTTTGTTGGCACCAGATACAAAAGTTATCGTAATTGACCTGTAAAAGTTGAGAGTCTGAGGTGGAGGATATATGTCTGGAGATTTTTTATATCGTGAGCGTAGATATAAAGATCAGAGTGTTTAATTATACACGCGACATCATTAATAGCTAGATGCGATAGACATGCGGTTAACAGTAAAGCATGGCAGAGGTGGAGTGATGGTATCTCAGCGAAAGGGTTTAGTTAGTTTTAATAGATGGTATTATGGATGCAACAATTTATTTTTTTTTTTTTTTTACGTTTTGCTTTACTTGTATGAATTAGCTTACATGGCTCTAGCATACATTATTTTAATATCTTAATCTAGGGTAATCTTAATCTAAATTAAAATTATATTGCTAGGCTCTTTGCCTAGGTAATTGCGGTCCTGTAGTTCGTTTGCTATTCATAGTGTCCGGTCTTTCTACCGGTCGTCTCTGGCTTGGATGCTATAGCTGTTTAAATGTGGGCGACGTTGCTGGTGTACCTTTTTTAATTCCTTCTTCTTCTTCTTCCTTCTGTATAGTCTTTGTAAATCTGGTAGATGAACATAGTCCTACTTCGATCGTCAGTATGATTAGGATGAGTTCTATATTTTCTGATCTGATATCTTCTGGGTTGCTGCTAATTATATTCACTATCTCTTCTGCGTTGTCCACTTTCTTTCAATTGGTTGTTCCCATCGTGACTGCTTGCTATCTGTAACTGGTTACTGTCGGTTTGTTTTCTGTATTATTATTATATATGGACGTTTTTGTTTATTCGTTGCGATTTGGGTCATTTTTCTTTAGACGAGAAAAATTTTTTGCTGTCAGAATGGCTCTGTCAGTTTTATTCGGGTGTTGTTTTAACCTGTTTAGGTATGTATTGCTTAGGTTAGCTATTAAGTCTTCAACCCCATTCACTTTTACGTGTCTCAGCAGAAATTTGTTGCGCATATAGCGCCGGTTATTGTCCTGATTATTTTTGATTGAACTCTTTTGATAGTGTCCACATTTGATATCTTCGCTGCCCCCCAGAGTTGCATGCCGTAGGTCTGATGATGCTCTTATATACTGCTATTTTCCTACCTAGGTTTAGTTTTGAGTCTCTTTCTTTTTTTGCAGATGGGTTTTCCAAATTAGCCTGAGGTTCAGGTGCATGCCTAGATACGATGCAAAAATATAATTACATATTATGCAAAGGTCTTAAATGAAAACACCAATATAATGCATGATCAAAGCTTCCTATGCCTGTGCCTATATCGTGCTGCAATGGATTATTTTAATTGCCGTCTTATTCTTGCCTCCCCACCCCAATCGCCTGATTTGTACCCTATAGAACATATGCGGGAAGAACTGAAGTGGTGGATAAAAGATCATGTTATATTAAAGAGCAGTTAAAAATTCTTCTTGAATTCCATACCTCGAAGATTTGATGCAGTTTTAAAAGCAAAAGGACTCGCAACAAAATATTGTAGTAATTATGTTATGTGCGCTGGACAGCTCCGCCAATTCCTTGAAAGCTTATTGAATCGGGAAACTTTCAAGAAGGGATTCAATTCCCTTGCCATTCCATTGCGTAATGAAATTGAGCTCTAATCCTGAGTCGAATATTTCTCTGGATTGAACTCACCTTCCGACGTGTTCTGCGAGTTGAATCATCACAGTATATCACAAAACTAGGCCTTTTTGTGTGTCAGTTACCTGTACTGATAAGACAGTCTTTTGCGACTCTATGTTTGGTCGAGTACCTGGAGGTTTTGAATATTGTTGTTTGATGAGTGCTGTTATATTCTTGAGGCGCTTGATCCAGGTGGAACAATGTATCGTGTTTCTTTGCACATTTTGGGCATGTTGTTGAATTTAAAATTGGTGTCCTGAGGCAATTACTACACCGTTGTTTCGCACAATTCCTAACCGAAGCCTAGGTGCTAATTTAAGAAATTGCAAGCAAATAATGGATAATTTGTATTGCATGACGGGTATTTAAGAGTTTTAATTGTGTTAGTTGCAAATGATCTTGGGATTGGAAGTTTTCAACTCAAGAGGTCTATGCTGTTTTTTTTCTCAATACCCAGAGACTGGAATCTTTCTTCGAGAAAGCTCAATAATCTTGGCTGCTTTGGAAGTGCTTGCTTCCATGAGTATAAATGCATCAATCTTTGCTTTAAACAAGGTTTCGTGCTTGATAACCAGGTGAGATATTAAATATTGATTTTTTCGATTAAGTCTGCAGTTTCACATGTCGAAGGGTCAAACTCGCTTCAGAATTTTTATATCTCTATTAACCATCTCTGATAATAAGATGCTAATTTCCGATCAACTGGATTTTTACAATTGTTGTAATGTGTAATTCTTACGAACCGTGTTGAATATCCTTGTGGAAGCTGCCTCTGTATGTAAGAATTAATTTTTTGTTCTTCTTTTAGAAAATTACCTGAATAAGGCCAGTGGATATATGTCCTTGGAATTGTATTTTTCTACTGATTGATTGATAGCGGTATGTCACTCATTAAAGAATTGCGCACCAATTACTACGCACGCGTAGCGCAAGGAGATCTGACCTAGGCAAACAAAAAATTTTGTGGCAGGGCATCACAACTATTTGGGAGTTACAGGGTGATTCGTAAATTTCAATTTTTCATGGTACGTACATCATTATTTTGCATTTATCTTTTGATCTATTCAACGCAGCGACATTCAACTCATGCCAAAAATTAACTATTTTAATCTACTTAATGTTAATCAAATTGCTCGTCTTATTACCTTTTTAAAATAACAACAATTTTTTCCTTATTAATCCATGATTGGGGCCTACGGTAGATCAGTTGTTAACGCGCTGGCCTACCGTCCCAGAGGCTGTGGGTTCGAATCCCACGATAACCATGGTATTCTACTCCACGAACACAATGGGTCAATGAGTGCAATGGATAAAATGTCTGAGCGCTCGAGGCTACACGTCTCGCCCACTTCAATAATAATAATAATAATAACCCATGATTGGTATACGAGCATTATCTTTTCCATGCCCTGCAAATGCCAAAGTCGCAAAACGAACAAAATTTCTTAAAAATTTCGGTAATGTTTGTTTAGCATACACAAGTAATTAGTTTTAATTATTGCAGGAATATATATTAATAGAGATGGCAAACATTTTTCATTCATATTTACCCATGTTAAACTCAACCTGTAAAGGTAAAGGCGAGACAACTTGTAGAATATGGGTTTATTTTTATATATTGTGTTTAATACGGGTAAAAATTATTTAGAAGTGACATGTGAATTACAACAATAATGGGAAGAGCATTCGTACCTTGCAGTATGCAAAGAGAAGAAGTAAAGATGCAAGGGGAAATCTCTACTCTCCTTTTGAACAGCAAATTTGCAGTACAAACTGAGCCTATTTATCCTGTTATCTTGCACTAATTGTGAAAGCAATGGCAATTAGCTAGTAGCGTCACTTTACAAAGTGAGTTGCAATACATTTTGTTTGTGAATTTAAGCTAATCTAACATGTTATCAGTAAAGTGACCTCTTTCAGTTATTTTGTTGAATGTGATTGTGTTTTTTGATGTACATTTTTGTTCAACTGCATTTGTACTTGCATTTTGTATGTAGTCAACAGGTCATTCAACATACCTATTATTGTACATACAATTTTATAACTTTAAATGAATAAAAAATTTAATTATTTTCTACTTAAATAAAGTTCAATTATTTTGTGATCGAATTTCGATCACTTTGCGGTCCAAGTAATTTATTTTATTGCCATAATTAGCTTGTCTTAACCAGCCCTACTCGGGTGTATTCTGATACTCTGTTACTACTATCTGACGAAAAGTTTACTACAAAAGAGTGTCAGTTATCAAGAACATCGATCATAGTTGAAAAACCAACCAACTATGATGTAGTCGACACAAAAGAAAGAGAGGGTATCCAGGAATTCCAAAATCGACAGATACTTCAAGGAGGGATAGTTTCGTAGAATTTGCAGAGGTTAAGGGAAATCAGCAGGGGAACTTCAAATAGGACGGATCCGTACAGTTTTGAATCTTCTTCGTCGAGAAAGATTACATCCATATGCCAGTACAAGGAATTTGGAAGAAGGAAAAAATTCTGAGAGGAGATTGGAATTTTGCACTTGGCTTCAAGAATGCAAAATAGAGAATAGGGTGTTTATAAGCCGAATTCAGTGGACGGATGAATAGCAATTCAATAAGAATGGTATCGAAAACTTCACAATCTTCATACTTTGTGAGATACTAACTCATAACTAGGGCAAGGACGACAACATCTATTAAAATTAAACAGAAACGCCGGGTCTGTATGTAACCTACATAGAAAATCAGAAACTGATTGTCGTAATGCTTACAGAATACAATTCAAATTTCATCGGAGTCTACATTGTTGCAACGCATCATAACGGGTGACGAGACATGAGTTTACGAATTTGACTTGCAAAGGAGCCAACATGTTTCGGAATGATCTTTTTCTAATGAGCCGAAATAAAAAAAAAGCCATTACAAAGTCGATCAAAAATAAAAGTCTCGTTAATTATTTTCTTTGGGGCGTTTGAGAGAGAGTATTCGACGCAAAAGAACAGATTAAGATAATTCCTGGATTTTGTTGTTGCAAAAACTCAACGAATATCATCGAACAGCCACCGTATTCGCCGAATATCGTCCCTGCTAAATTTTTCCTATTTCTCAAACTCAAATTACCACTTGTTCTAGCGTTTCGAATCAATAGAAGCTATAAAACAAAAATCGAAGTCGTTGCATACCGGAATATGCATTTAAGCATTTGAAAAGTGCATTGATGACTGGGTTGTTAGTTATGCGCCAAATGGAGTCTATGTTGAAAAAGATAAAATAAATTTTGATTTAAGGTTTATCCAAGAATGCTGGAATAAACTAATTTAATTTTAGAAATCGACAGCATTTGTAATTAAATCATTGTCTTTCCCAATACACTTTTTCGAAAATACTGAATGTGCGTCTTGGGAAACACAATTCAAAATGTCTATTAAGGATATGACAGAAAGGTAATTGAAAAAATGTATTTTAGTTTTACATTAATTTATTTATAAGTTTCCAAGGCTTAAATTTCAACGGGAAGCAATTGGAAAAAGGGGAGAAGTATGTGCAAAAGTGAAAAAAGAATTGTGAGATATTTACCTAGAGGCAAAGTAAGATTTTGTGAGGTACATATAATTAATAGAGAAATCATGTCAGTCGTATAACATTCACAAAATTTCAAATTGGAATATTTTGGGAAGTAATTGCGATCGACAAAACTTCTTGTGTATTTCTCTCTTTTGGGCTGACGAAAACGCTTCCATAGAATTTCATCGATATCTAAGGCCTCAAGATAGTTTTGTTCTGATTCAAATTGCACAAATATTTAATTATAATTTTACTGATGTACCATTAAAAACTAGAAATTTATTCTGTAAGGCACTAACTCTAATAGAGAAAATATAAATTCATTATAAAAATAATAATATCGTATGTAAAATAGCTCTTTTACATTTAACTTCCAAGCAATACCAGATTAATATCTTGATTGATGCAATTATAAAATGATACCATACCGAATGTGCTTTTTATTTGAAACATAATTAAAAAAAATGTTTTGCTAAATTTCAGAAAAATAACGTCGTAAACTTTATATAATATAAAAGCAAATTACATCGGTAATTGTTGCAATAATAAAATATGCTGAAAATTGCAGATTTAATCTATACATAAATGTAAAAAGCCTGTCGAATATAAAAAATTGTAGTCTACTTAAATTATCACAAAAATTCAAATAGGTTTTAGGGTTGGTTATAAGCCATACGAATTATGCTTAATTGCACTTTAGTTAGTAATAGGTTTTTTAAACTTTAATCATGTGGTTTAAATTATCACCAAAGTTAATATACTTTTATATCTATAGAGGGGCCTCTGATAGTTCAGTTGTTAGCGCGCTGTCCTACCGTCCCAGAGGCTGTGGGTTCGAATCCCACGAATAACCATGGTCTCCTGCGCTACGTGGTAACACAATGGGCCAAAATTGGCCTAAGTGTGCCTTTCTAGGCAGCCACAGCAACCTAACCTAACCTATATCTATAGAAACAAATTCATACTCGCTCAGAAAAAAAATACTTACAAAATTTTGAATCCTTGAAAAAGATGATTACCAACAACAAATCAGTCTGAAAAGTTTTTCGTGAACATCATTTTCAGGGTAAAGGACATAACCTAAAGACAAGAATTTCACAAATCTACCATTCATTTTATAAGAAGCGTCCTTCTCCCATCAGACTATAAAATAATTCAGTAACGTTCAGAACATCGAGAATGCTGCACAAAATCCCATTTATCCTATAAAGAATCTGCGAAGAATGACTCTTCTCCCATCTGCATGTGCCATCTGGTAAAACCAAATATTTGCCAAGACTATTTCTCAATACCCAAACCAATATTTACATACTCTCTACATCAAACAACATATCCAATTTCCATATCCTATGTGAATGCGAAAAGGTGTATGCCTTATTCATAATCCTTTTTCCATACGTAAGCGGTGATAGCGGTGGCAGGCTGTAATGTACCGACGGGATATGTTTCTGTGCTGGCAATTGTTTATGGGACTGTCAGAGATTAGGTTATCCTCAGTGTTAGATTCTTCTTTTTCGTCATTCTGTTGATATGCCGGCAAAGGGTTCTGATTATGGCCGAACCAGGGATAGAGCTAATAATTGGTTTGTTTACTCCGGTGAAAAGATTTCCAGGATTAATGGAATATTTTAGCAGACATTTCCATAAGTTTGGTGAAATGGATGTGTTTCTTGGTCTTGATTTAGTGCACCTAGCGTTATATACAATAGATGCGAGATTAATCCGATTTCTTCTCTTAGTTTTTATTAATCTTACAGTTCATTTCGTTACAATTCAAAGAGAGACTATAGTTGTTTATTAAAAACTATGAATTAGGTTCTTGTATATAATTTGAAATTTACTATATATAATATTTTTTTAACATTTTTTAATCTTAGCTGATGTCATTAAAATTCTTAGATATTATTGAACGTAATAAGTGTTAATTTTTCCCCTAATTAATTGGAAGGTTGAAAATTATAACATCTCCATATAGTCCTTTAATTATAAAGACGTCTAAATTCATCATTTAAAGGCAAAATATAGCAGGTTTCCAAATATCGACAATTTAGATAGACAAAACAAAAGACCTTATTATACTGATAATTTTACATTATGTCACTATATGTGCGATGCTTACTTATTCTTATTAATTTATTTTTAACTGATCAAATGATAATAACATACAAACTAAATCGTCGTTTTTTTATTAATTCAAACCAAAGCTCTGTTTCTTTAATTAAAAGTTTTTTTTACTGATATTAAAAAGATCGATTTTTACTTATTTTGTGTTTATTTTGAAAATTTACGAAAGTAGATTGAATATTATCTAAATCAATATAATATTTCCCAAAACTCTCGGAGGGTGTATATAAATCATATTTATTCATTTTGCTTAATGCAAGCTATAAAACAATTAATAGAATACTTAAATTAAACTAGACTAAGATAATAAATTGAGATTAATAGGCGACAGGGGCTAGTTATAAAGGGTTTCTAAAGGTAATAAGAAGAAGGACAAAAGAAGATCAGGAGAGAAGCTGGAGGGCATTCTTGAGAGATGATTTGAATAGGTGGAGGTCAGAAGAAGGTATGGAATTTACTCTCCGAAGCATTCGGTTTGGAAAGACCGTAATTAGTACGAGTTAGATGAATGAAGTAACGACGCTTTTTGGGGAAAAGGGTTTGATTGGTGATTTAATACCTATTAATGATGAAGTTTGATGTTTTTTTTAACTATTGATCAAAATTATTGATACATTCCTGCTCCCCGAATTCACTGAAAGTACTAGAAATTAGCTATCTTCTACGATTCGCGAACACAACGAATACAGATCTCTTTTTCAAAACTTTTAAAACCGAAATTTCATTTCCTACATTATCTCACAGCCATTTTAAAGTCAGGTCCTCCTAAATATACCTTGATATTTAGATTTCAGTCATCAAAGTAAACAATATATAGTACTAAGGTTAATAGAAATAGCATCAATATTCACTTGTATTTTCATACTCTTTAATAAGGAATGAAGGATTTGAAAAATGTGTAGAAGTAAAAAGTAACCAGTCTTTCTGTTCTTTCTTTACAAACCAGCAAATACCTCTAAATGAAATACATTTATATAAAGAAATTATGTATAAGGGTATTATTTGCAAAATTATTTCCTTTATTGCCAGAATTAACGAACACGAAATAAGATTATTTCAAATTAAATACTTGTATATAGCAGTCCAAGAAAAAACAAAAAAAAAACATATTCCTCTGTAAAGAATACAGTGTAATTTGTATTGATTTTCATTTTTGTTCTTATGTAATTGACTTATCAAAAATAGGAAATGAAGAGATCGTCCTATTAGCAACAGATATTATAAGTCCTCCAATCCACATTAGTTTGTTATTTAATGGAAAATATATGTTTCGTAATAAAATTTTACGATTTACTAAGACTTAATATGTTATTTAAATGTTAATGCACTTTCAATCAAACATTACTTTTCATTCATCTGTCGAAGTTGTTGTTTTCAACCACTTTTTGGTATTCTTCACCAATTATTTTTCGGTCACTTTGTCTTCCCCAAAGTACTTAATTTTGATGTATGTTAATTAAATTGTAAAATTTAATGTAATAGTATATCTTGGCAAGTTTCACTTTCACACTTAGAATGTGTGCTTTTTAATTATGTTGTTGTGTGTTTATTTGCACATTTGTTCTTTTCTTAATAACTTTATAATTTAAATGATCGTCTTTTTGAACTATTATTAATTTTTATTATTATTGTGTTGTTATGTCAATAACGATTTGGAAAAAATTACTATAATTATAAACCACATTTTGTTTAGTAGTCTTTAGTTCGCATTTACCATCTGCCAATTGCCGCTATCCCTGGATTGATTAGCCAGCTTTAAACTTTCCAGTAAGTATCTCTAGCTAACATATTGGGGTCTTGTAATTACTGCCTGAGGAAGTGAGCAGTCGACCCCATACTAGACCATTCAGCCTCTCATTAGAGTTTGGAGAAGTATAGTGTGGGCTAGAGGCTTCACAAGCTCAGTTAATCTAGATTATGAACTCTCACGGGTGGGTAGAATAAATATAAATTAAATATCTTCTACGAGAGCAAACCAATTGTAATAAGAAGAGAAATATATTTATGTAAATAACTATGTACATGGTACATATCAAAATATTAATATTTAGAGTATTAGTTATTTTAATCCTAATGAAAAACATAATATCTTCTATAATAAAACTGTATAATTCAGTTAAAAAAAAACGTTTTATGTGAATCCTTATAAATTAAATAAGAACAGTATCAATAATTTTTAAGTAAAGAAGGAAGGCTCACATAAAACAGTTAGGTTTGAAAAAAAAATTTTAAAAAAATGCGAAAATGAAGCTGGAAGCAATCCTTCAGTTGTTTTTGATTAGCTTACGTATAATACTAAAAGAAATATATTTATCTAAAGAACTATGTATATAATCGCATAATTTACAGAATTGATTACTCCAATGTGTTATCTTATGAAAAACATCATATGTTTTATGTTAAAATTATATAATTCAAAAAAACAAAAAACGTTTAAATTTTCTCATGTGAATAAATACATAAATAATAATAAAAACATTATTAATACATACTTGTTCTTGCAAAAGTAGAAAAGACTTTTCCCTTACAAAAACACAACTTCTCTCAGTCTACATACAATACATACATTGCCTACTTAAATTTGTTAAAGTTAAGCAGTTATTTGTATGTAAGTAATACATCATACTGTTGTATTTCTCTTATATTTTTATGTACCTAGTCATACCATAAATTCTGTCACAACTTTAAAGAAGCATAAAATCTAAACAATAAAAAATAATATGTTTATTCCAACGAAATTTATTTTAATAAGATATTGTTAATTAATTAATAAAAGCTTTACTCGAAATGACCTCCTTTAGCTTTTATACAAGCTTTTAAACGTAGTGGCCACTGGTCTATAGCGGCACGCACGGTATTCAACGACATTTCATGGCTGTCCAAATTGCGGTGGGGAGTTCTACAGGCCTTGTTCTCTAACTCTGTCCATAATGCATAATCCAGCGGATTTATGTAAATCTGGGCTCCCGGATTGCCAATCTTCTTGTGCAATAAAATCAGGAATGTTGTTGCGAAGCCTATGTGCTTTTTGCTTTATGAGCAGGAGCAGAGTCTTTCTGGAAGACCCAATGTTGTCCACCGAAGAGAGTTTGCTATAAAGGTTTCACAACATCTTCCAGCACGTTGGTTTGATAAACCGCCGCACTGGTTTTGACACCTTTTTCGCAAAAATGGAGTGTTGTGACACCTTTATGAGATACACCCCACCAAACCATTACAGAAGCTGGATGATGGCCTCGTTGCTGGGAAACGTTTTTTTAGCTTCTTCTGATGATGTTGCATAAACCTTATCATTTTGTTTATTAAAAACTTGCTCCACAGTAAAAATTTTTTAGTCGGTAAAGAGGATGTTTTCATGACCATTGGTTGCGTGCCAAAGCAAGAGACTCTTGCATCTTTCCAATCTTATTTCCTTTAACCGTGGAGTCAACATGTGGGCTGTTGACCGACGATAAGCCTTCATATGAAGATCATCTCGAATGAGTCTACTCATCGATCTTGTGGAGATTTCCAACTCCCTCGACAAAATTTTTTGTTTGCGCAGTGGATTTCTACGGATGCGCTCTCAGAGAGTTTTGATGGCACTGACTGTTCTAATGGAACGTGGTCGACCGGTCCTTGCTCTATCATCTATGCCTAAGGTTTCATTAAATCGTTCTATGGCACGATAAATGAATCTTTTTGTTATTTGTAGCGGTTTCACCAAATTCAAAATTTCAGAAGCATTTTTTTCCACACTTATGGAGTGCTATTACAGCGATACGATTTTCTTTTACTCCCCACTCCATGATTACGAGTCAAAGACTGTCACCAAACTGATCGGAATATTACGCCGTACAGTTCATTTGTTACAAAGTGCAACATAACGGTACAATTCCAGGCTAATTTCTGAGAAAGCGCGAATTAGAAATTGTGTGACAGAATTTATGGCAAGATTAGGTATACTCATTCTAGGTCGTGCAAATTACATCTTATATACTGTTAAGATTAAGATGAATAAAAATGAATAAAAAACATTCAAATTTATATAAACCGTTTGTAAAATTGAATACTACGTCGTGGAAATTACAGTTTTAAAATTAATATGAAAACTATTAAATTGAAAGAATTTACTTGTAAATATTACAACGTCAATCTATAAAATTTACGACAGATGAAAATAATTTGAAGTTTGGCATTCCACTGCATAATACGTAAAATTTACAACTAAAAATGTGAAATCATCTCCACCGTAAATTTTACAGCGACCAAACTGTCAAATTGAAGTTAGTGGTTGTAGGGTTGATTTACTAATTTGCTAATTTACTATTATTTCCTCTGTGTGCGCCGTGTAAAACTTTCTCATCTGACCGTGAAATTAAAATAATACTGCTAGCTAGAAATGCAAAATATTATTATTCTTCCAGATCTTTGAAAAGTCATAGTTTAATTTCATCGAAAATAATAATATAGATCCATTTAATTGATCCAGCAACAAATATTCGTTTTTAAAACCCATAATCCTCTCGAGACAGAATGTGTTAGACCAATCATATTCATATAACATAGTTATGCCCTTATTCTTTTAAACATTATATTTTCCA
Organism: Philonicus albiceps; assembly: GCA_963969385.1. NCBI lineage: Eukaryota > Metazoa > Arthropoda > Insecta > Diptera > Asilidae > Philonicus > Philonicus albiceps. The sequence continues at coordinate 21,491,602 of OZ017776.1, read as the reverse complement.
TAGCCCATACTTATTTGTTGAAGTCCCGTGTTTAATTATAATGATCAAATAATAAAATTTGTGTAGACATTTCAGTTTAAAATTAATTTTTTCTTATCGTTAATTTTATTTATCATTCTATTTTCCAATAATGGCTGTTCTAAAACAACTTTTTTAGCTTATCATGAAACAAAAATATTAAAGTAGAACATTTTCTATTTTATATAGTATCATACATTACCAAAAAAAGAGGTAAAACAAAAGGAAAAGAAAACTCCTAGAACAATTCTGAACAAGGGTGAGGAATAGTAATAACAGCATTTTGAAAGTTTGATAATTGTCCGACAATAAATTTCTCCATTGAAAGAGCTACGCGAAAGCATGAAGCGCCCATTCGCTCTGCGGGTGCCATATTACAAGTGAACAGCTTACCAATATACATAGTAAAACTCTCAGTACTAAACAATTTACAATGCTTGCTTTCGTCTACCAAACGATAATTTTAGGTCTGGCCAATGAGATGAAGGCGGGGTCCAGAGTGTGGAGTACATCTAAAGCAATTTTAAAGTAATTTTGCAGTCCTAGAAATGCCTCGAATACGGAACCAGAACAATTTGAATATTTGCTGAAAATAAACGCAAATAAGCGCTCAGTCGGTCATCCCCGAAGCAATTTGTGACTCACATTCTCGTTAATAAATTGAAGGGTGTCCCACGTTTAGCCCAATGCAATTTAAATCAGATCTGAAATGTTTTGGATCTAACTAGGTAGAACCACCAATTTGTGGACGAAGCTCTATCGGGTCATCAATTACCGAAGTAAGTTTCCACACGACAACCCATTAATGGACGGATAGTGTCAACCGATAAAACATAAAATATCTCATATAGAGCCGGAGAAGGAAATTGTTGAGGAAATTTATCGAAACACCAGACACATTCACTCACTCTATCACGTTGATCGCAGGTGGAGTGTGGTTGGCCAAATTTCTACAATGCACAAGCTCATCCTCCGTCCTAAGGGAGTTATGTAGATGCGAGTTACAACAGGATATAAATTTAGTGGAGAAATACTACGGTAGTTTTTCGCCCGTGTCCATTCCGTGGAGCCTTAGATGGGGCTGTACAAGGGGCAGACTGTGTATGCTGAAAGCCCTACTAGGACGCATAATGTACAGACTAAGTTGGTATTCATGGTCTTGAGAAACACACGGGAGTAATCTCATGGGCACATGATTTGTTGCCGGACAAATGGGACAAGGTGAATAATTAACTCGCCTAAATAGCTGCTGAATTGGAAATGGTTAATTAAAATGTGAATTCTAAGAAATCTTATGAATCGGGGAGCACAAGTTATTGCCTCTTACTTCTGCTCAGTTGGCATATTTCTATCCAAACACTGAATTGGACCTAGGAGAGTCACTGTAAGGTAGGGTCTGACAGCCACCGCCAACGCGTTTGTTAACGTGAATATTTTATGATTCCGACAAGAAAGCGAAAAGGAAACAACCTAACATTTATGTCGCGGACAGGGAATAAGATCTGATTTTACTTATTGGGTAAGAGTAAACGCCATTAAGCTTTAATTTCATACATTTATACATCCTGTCAAAAGAAGGCTTTCGATTTCGATGGAATACTTTGATAAAAATAAGTTATTCCTTACCATCTAGGCGGAGCGGGAGCAAACCAATAACAAAATATATTTAGACTTTTTTTTTTCTTTCTTCGATGCCTTTTAACATTTAAATTAAATATATATATACATTATCATATAGGTATAGTACTCATATAATATTTAGAATTTGCCTCCGTTTGTGCACCTATAGACTTTTAACCGACCTTATGTTTGGACAGTCTTTCGATTAACATGTTCATTTGTATGAGAGGCACCAGTTCATAGCCATATTAGTGAAATCAGGTTAGTGCTTGGTGCCTCAGATTGAAACGCCGATGACTTTTTTACTTTTAGGACTCGTCTGCCCCCGCGGACCTTTAAAACTTGTCCCCATGTCACCGTATCACGCCAAAGAGTCATTGACCACATTTTGTAGGACTATCGCCGAACAACAGAAAGCACTTGCGCTCATACAGGGATAACACAATACCACCGATCGAGGTTAAGATACTAGTTGACCACTGTCGATGCACCAACCGGCAATTTATTATTGGTTTCGACGCTAATGCACTCCATACGTGTGGGGCAGCGATTTCAAAGGAGGTGAGAACCTTTTGAAATATTTCTCTAGATTTAACACAGATATAACTAATAAATAAGGAGTGTAAACCCACCTTCATCACTGCTATCAGAGAAGAGGTTTCAGAGCTCACTCTTGCTAGCTGAACCTTGAGCGAGTTTATACTGAACTGAGGAGTCTCTGCTGAAGATTCGTTGTGGGACCACAAACATAAAAGATTCTCCATTTAGGAACGCTCAGTACTCATCTCTAATATTTTTATTCCAACGAAAAGCAATTTAAATACCTTGAAAACAGCCGTAATTTCAAAGGTGAACACCGTAGTGTAGTATAACTACACGGTTGTTAGGTACTCTGATGAAAGATATAATAGATTTAATAACTACGCTCGGTAAAAAATAAAACTAGAATGAATAAATTAGGCTACAAGAGCTCTGTAGAAAATTCTTTGGAGGGACTCGAGGCCTCAGCCCAACGCTGATCACTGTTGTACATAGAACCACTCATCACCTACTTCGCTATTCAGCAACAGTCGGCAATTTCAAAATATTAGCTCTACCGGAAAGATTTGTCCGATAATTTCGTTTCAAGTTTGAATATATTTGGATATGTTCGTTTGAGTTATATGTGGCTGTATATGGTATCTTTATAATTGCATTTATTATGTGCCCTTTGAAATTAACTACAACAAAGATAATTCATGTCATTGTCAGCGTTTCGAAATTTGCTAAAAGTTTTTGGTGAAGATGCTGTTTCGGACAGAGCGTATAGGAGATGGTTCGAAATATTTAAAGCAGGTGATTTCGGCCTTAGTGATAAGCCACACTCTGGGCGGCCATTTGTGGTTGATGACGATATTTTTAAGACCATGATAGATCAAATGATGAAAAATGGATTACATATGAAAACATCGTAAAGAAAACAGCGTGAACCCGGAAAACATGCCTTCTTCACTTCTACACCGAGCTTGAGCCTTAAAAAGCGAATACTGTGTATATGGTGGGACATGCAAGGTCCAATCCATTATGAGCTTTTGGAACCCAAGAAAAAGCTAAATCGGAGAAATACAGTCAACAAATGGACGAGTTAACAAAGTACTAAGAAAAAAGGTTGACAATATTCAATAGGAAGGAAATCATACTGCATCACTATAATGCGACTCTCCAGAAAATCTCAGAGCTAGGATAGGAAATTCTTTCACATCGACCATACTCCCCAGACCTTAACCATCAGATTTTCACCTATTCCTTTCTTTACAAAATTACTTGATGCGAAAAAAATTAAAAAATGAAGAAAACATTTACGTTTACAGTAGTGCTACTGTAGTCTAGACTGTGTCTAGAGAATGACAAAACTGCACACATCTTGTCGGACGAGAAGAAAGGCTTTGATCAAGAAGTTACCTACTACCTTACACAGGTAGTGAATATGATGACTATGACTGATATATACAGTGGTTAGAATTCTTGTTCTTTACAATCAGCCACATAAAGGATATAGCATGTCGTTCCTGTCGCTCATAAATGAGGATTACTTGGAGGCTTTCAAGAAGGCAGATTTTAAACTAGGATTGCCATCCAGCATATCAAACTTAAGATCTTTAGATCATATAGCCTCGATGTTAACTTGATTCCGGGCAGCTTGTTAGGGCTAGGAAACTGAATTAAGTAACATTGCCTGGGTTAAATCTGAGGATTGTTCAGATTAACATCAAGAATTCCAGGAGTGCCTTGGATAACCTATTAGTTTTTTCTAAGGGAATAAGACATTGAATTGGCCTTAGTATAGGAAATCTGGATCTAGAGCTCTAAGGTTAGGAGACTTCAGAATAAGTTTTTCCACAACTTTTATAAATTACAAATGGGACAAGATAAGCCGAGAACATGCACATCAGCTAAGAATCATAAGAAAGCTTTCTTTTGTCCTGTTTTCAGATCAACTGATGTAACCGTAGTTCATCTCCTCTGCTTATATGCCCCACGAGGCTCGGTGAATGAACTCGTCGACCTAACTGCATTCATCTCTTTGTTAAAAGCTACCCTGATGGTGGATTATGAAGTTAACCCTCAGCATAGTATATGGGGCTTCCTCTTTATCATCAGCGCTGTTTGGGAGCTCTGCAATGTGGTGTTCTACTCCGCCCTTCTATTTTCCTAGCACCAAGGAATTCATTGGATATAAAGCGGTACTCTATATCATATTACTCACCAGTAATAATTGTTATAAAACTCGTTTTATACATGATTTAATTATATTAGAAATACGAGGGCTGTTCAAAAAGTATCTTGAATTTAGAATTTCCGCGGGCTACGTATATTCGACTTTCGATTTTTTTGTGGCATTATGTTGGTACTCATGTTCCTCACTTATGCTGATAAGCTCGGCTATTTTGAATAATTAATTTTTGAAAGCTATTTTGCTTGGACGTGTTTTAGATCGTCTTCGATTTTTGCCTATTCCAAAGGACCTGTATCAAATTTCATCTGAAAAAACATTAATTGCGCGGACGCATTTCGGATGTTGACCGTGGCATATGGTGAAGCTACTTTGTACCAAAACAACGTTTATCGGTAGTACAAAATGTTCTCAAAGGGCCAAGAAGAAGTGAACAACGAAGAGCGTGCCGGACGCCCGAGCACGTGAACAACGGAGGAGAACGTCGAAGAAGTGAAGAAAATAGTATTGGCCAATGTTGCTGTGGCAAAAGAAATTACAGCAACGTTTAATCAATTGATTGATAAAAACTTTCTATCGGAACTGTTAAGCACTTTAAGAAAAAAAATATATATGTAGCTCCTACAAAGTATGATATCGCAGGCCTAAGTAAAAGATAATTTTATGAATATACTTCTTCAGGCAAAATAAAATCCTTTCTTAATTGCAACACAATAGAAGGAACGGCTGGATAAGGCAATTGCACTAGATAATTCGGAGTGACGAGTCCAGGTTTGAGTTTTCCTTTGATCAAATAAGTTAAAATTTCATACAAAGGGCGGACCAAACTTTTCACCCATTTTATTTCAGAAGAACTATCAAGTTCTCTGCTGCACTTATGGGAGAAGAACTATCAAGTTCTTTGCTCCACTTATGGAATGTACGAGTATGTCATCGCGGGGAGGTGGATGTCCTCACTTTATTAACGATAATGTGAACGTTGCAAAGTACAAAAATATCTTGCAGGAAGACCTTTTACCTTCAAGGCCTTCGTTGGAGCCCCCTGAATGCAAAACGGGACATTCTGCCATACTGCTAAAATAAAAAAGACCTGAGATATCTTCAAATAATATTCATCGTTCCGTACGAACTTTTAACAGCCTACTAGTCCTACTGAATTCCAAATTATTCCTAAACTTATCATGAAGATTAAATACAAAATATTTTGAACTGCATAGAGCTGGAAAATTGCCAACAGATAGTAAGTAATATGTCAGATCAAATTGAAGCGATAATACAAAATGCAAATACAAATACAAAATACAGGCTTTCGAACTGGTGACGACTTAATTTCCAATTTTTGCTTTATTTTTGAGGTGGGCGAACTATTTTGTTTCATTCGTATTTTTAGTTGTTAACGAATTTTGTTGTAAATGATGAATTAACTATTCTGTTTTTTTTTATTAATCATTATAAAGTCTAATAGTCTAAAACTGGTATTTATATATATAATACAATATTTTGTTTTTCATTATCACAAAGCATACAACATTTTTAGTGATTAAAAAGCGAACTATGAGTATTTTGCATTGGAGACGCTGTACTTAGTTTTGGAGCGAATGCATATAACATAGGAGCGGTTTGTAGTCGTTGTAGTTGTTTTGATGATGAATTTGCGACACTCCAGCGAGTGTTGAATATGTTTTATACATATAGTAGCTGAGAAAATTGTCAGTAATTCCTAATCGTGGGTCCTATAATTTTTCTTCTTGCCCTGCTCATTTTTCTTGAAAAGAAACCAAATGATGTCCAGACGATCTCACTCATTTTCTCAAGTACGGCTTCTTCTGCTGATTCGGAAGCATCTGTTGGCAATATTAGCTGTGTTTAAGTTAAAAATGAAGGCTGTAATGATACTTGTATAGATATTTGTTACCGTTATAAGTACCCTAAAAATAGCTTCAGAAGAATACGAAGAATAATAATAATAACATAACTTCATAATCATGGAAACGATCCCGATACTCACTCAGCACCATACTGCTATCAATTCTTACTTTTCTATTGGTTTCGCTAAGCTACGGATCACTTTCTACACTATCTCTAACAAATATTTTGGGCGGCTCAAAAGAACAACAACAATAATGGAGGAAATTTGTAGTCTTCTATAATATATCGAATTATTGGACTTATTAAGATGAAAATACTATTGACAAGAGCGGCAAATCGTAATTATTTTAATATGATTTCAGAAAAATATGCAATAACATCAGCTCAATGAATTTCATGAAAACAATGAACTCTTATTTCACAATTTTCGGTGCATTGTAGTTGGTAACATTTCACACAATTCAAAACGTTAAGATGCATGATAACTACCTTCTGGATTTTATAAAAATAAAACGTCCATCATTGAAGCAATCAAAAACGTAATAAAATGATTTGAAGAGGACTGAGTGGAGTAGTTTCGAATTTCGAGTAGTTTTCTTTAGGAAGACATAAACGACTTTTTCTTCGCATTAAGCAATTTTACAATCGAAATAAAACAAGAAATGAACACCAGTTCATTTATGTTGCTGTCCGTATTTGTGTCTCTCATTATTGCTGATTTTCAAAAGATGCTATTATCAATAATTGACATCATTATTGATTTGCAACATGGTAAGGTTAATTCATTCAATTTACCACCAGAGAAACTGACGATTTCCATTTTCTTCGCATATTCACGAACTATTAAATGTGTATTGCAAGGTGGCGTTGAAGTATACGATATTTATTATTCATCTTCATCTGATTACCACTACTGAGTTCCAACTGTTCAGTATTATTCCCTTTCCTTGCCTGGTCAGTAGCTCCTATGTCAGAATTTAACCCACAATTGAATGTAATTATATAATATTAAACAATTACATAAGGTGGGTGAACCATGGAAGGCCACTCTAACGAGTAAACACTTTTTATTCGTTTATTAATTGGATAAATGAACGAAACAAATTATCAAGTAATACTTTGTTTTATTGTGTACCACATAAATCACTTTTTTTAACCTAGCTTTAATCGCTATTTATTAAACGTAAGTTTTATTAAGCACTTCCAAACGGCCTTGCAAGGAACACGGCTCCAAACAAGGCCAATATTATACATCAGTCGTTCAACTTAAAAATAGAGTTGTAACAATTAATATATCCGCTTTTACTAAAACTACATAATAAGCTCTTTCATTTAAGCGAAACATTAATTGCTCAATATATTTTTATCATTTATAAAAAACTCAACGAACATTACTTGAACACCATCGTATAACTAAGAATATATTAATAGAAATCATTTAAAAATAATAGTAATGAGTATTATATTGACATCAAATAACTTGCCAACGCGTTTGATGATGAAATTAAAAACTTTTTTTTTACCTAAAATGGCCTTCTTAGGGGTCCGTTCTTTGTAAGGCCAAAATGTTCCTAAGAAGGCCAAACTAACAATTATCAATGACTTTTTTATATTAAATGTAATGAAATAATAGACACTACAGACTAAGTACTGTAATTATTACAAACTTATCATAGCACATAGTCAGTCTTGAAGTCAGGAATGCTTAAAATCAACGATTCTTAAGATTAAAAACGAAAATAATTATAACAAAATAAAAATTAAATCCGGAAACAAACTTAGAAACTAAAAAGGATAATAATTTTGGATATTTTAATCACAATCTGGGCATATAAATATGAGATCTTTTTTAGTGAGACCCATACATAATATTACAAATATAAAACATTGTTTTAACTGTAACAGTACGTATTTATAACTAAAAAGTAACTGTTCATATGTTCATGGTTTATAGATGTTCTTTGTAAGGCCCATGTACCCTAGCAAGGCCAACCGTCAAATTTTTTCGTGGCCTTATAAGGAATCACCGGCTTTCCTAGGAACACTACCAATATTTTAACTTAAATCGAGGCAAAACTATTTTTTTTTCTTTGGTACCATAAACATATCCTTATATGACAATTCACAGTAAAAAAATATGAGATAATAATGGGTTATTTAACTTACGTTTTGCTGTGCGTGCGAATAACAATTATAAGGTCGACGACTAAAGTCTACGAAGCGTGAGATCGCACTGCCACAATAGTGGCGCGAGCGACTCGCCGCCGCATCTGTGGCCTTGAGTTTGATAGATCTTAATGTGTAGCAGAAGGAATATGTCTTTACATGCCAATAACTACGACTTTTCAATAGTTGGCCTTCAAAGGAGCGTGGCCTTCCATGGTCCACCCACCTTACATCCTTTCTGCTATAAAATTTAATAACCGCGTCGAACCAAATATAGAGGAACACATGTATGTGTAAACAAGCACGACCAATTTACATGAAAGCATTAGAGAACTTGAAAGTTAATAATACATCAGCCTTATAAATATATAACTGCCTCCGACAAAAACTCAAGCACTCACATTTTATAATTTCCCTTCCTATGATATTACTTTCCAGAACTGTAAAATACTCCGTCCATCCGATATTACTATTAAAACTCAAAAAAGAAATACCATTACCAGTAATGCTAGTAGTACTTCAGCATTACCTAAATGCTCACCATTACTTGCATTACTCACCATTACTCCATATAACTTATTATTACTTGACATTACACAAAATATAAAATATTTGTTCCTTCCTTCCCATTTTGAAAATATTCAGAATTTATTACTCTAATTGAGAATAACATCCTCTACTCTCCTACTGCGTTGTAAAGAATTTTCGTCACTCAAAATAGTAACAATTGTTTAAATGCTAAAAATAAAATTAATAATTAATATAAATACAATCATCAAAACTGCTATCTCGCAAAATTGTCTTTCTCTCTTTTATTGGTATTAGTTAATTTTGTTGCACAACTCGGAAGATTATGCAATGAATGATTATTGCTATACATACTATATAACTGCAATATGTTGCTTTTACTAACTCATACTCAGCCTGAGAAAAGAAACAAACGAAAAATAGTTAGTAGAGGGAGAAGTAACGACAATAGAAAAACGATGTAAGAACATCTACATACATGTTCGTATGCATATGTAGTACTCGGGAAAAATGCAACTTTTCGGATATTGAATAATTCATCGTTCGAATTTGATCCCCAGATCAATTCCGCCAATTGGTACAAAATTGTCGTTTGATTTTCTCAATATCTTGCATGCTTGAGCGTTAGCATAGATATATTAGCATTGCGACATCGTTCAGATTCAGCCAACATATATGTATATAAAAATATTGCAGTCGCTGTACCATGTTAGATCTCATTCGCACTTCGCATTCGAGAGTAGGGAGGGGGTCGTCCACAAAAAAATTGCAAAATTTTTGGGGATGATTCAGATTCTAGTCGAATCAATTCTAATTTATGATGTATCCGAAGAGACTCGTTTAGTTTTTGCTCGATTTACATTTACTGTTGGCAAGATGCCTTCCCAGCTTATTGTTTTTAAATGGAAAAACATAGCAGGAAAAGCAAAAGCTTTGGATTTAATTTGGATTCAATTTCAATTCATTTTAAACTTTAAAATCATCGGACAATTAATAACAATTCTTGGAATGACATTTTCCATCTTGGGATATACAGTTTATTCGCTGTTATGTTATCTAGAGTTTAGTAAAGTTATGGATATATTTTTCAACTATACTCAGTGCATGGTACTCAGTAAAATTCATGCTTCCAGAGAAAAAAATTAACAAATATTATTAAATCCGAAAAATGTATTAAAAATATCTCAGAAACAATTCAATCTAAATAACAACAAACTGAATGCCTACCTAAGATGCAGAGTACATTGAGGCAGCGAAATTAGAACCCAATAAAGACATGAAAAAATATTTCTATTTGTGACCCCAATATCAGAATATATATTAATTAGCATAAAACTTCATTTAGCATAAAACTTCATTTTTTAAAAGCACTGAAAAAGTAAAACTATTAAAATAGAAGAACGGACTCTCTTCAAGACAAGTTTGTGCATGCGAAATTTGTAAGTCATAACAACGCAGCCAACAATCATTTTGTTGCGCTTTAATTTTATTTTCAGTTGGCTTTTAGTGCGTTCAGGCTGTGTAGTTTTAGGTTTAAATTCGTGCGACTTAACGCCTCTCGATTACTTTTTATGGGGCTTGTAAAGTCATTGGTTTATTCCGACAAACCAGTAACTCTTGAAGCATTGGAAGCCAATATTCAAGCCATCATTGACGCCATACGGCCAGATTTATTGGAAAAAGTAGTGAAAATTTGGAATGATCGAATGGACTTATGTAATTCATAGCCGCGGCGGACATATGCCGAAAATCATTTTTAAAAAATAAATCTCATGTAATTATCTACTAGATTATAATAATAAAAAATTCATTCCAATAATATATCTGGCTTGTATTATTATTTAAAGTTCTCAAGATCTCAAGATAAATGAATCTTTTTGTTATTTTTAGCGGTCTCAACAAATTCAAAATTTCAGAAGCATTTTTTCCACACTTATGGAGTGCTATTACAGCGATACGATTTTCTTTTACTCCCCACTCCATGATTACGAATCAAAGACTGTCACCAAACTGATCGGAATATTACGCCGTACAGTTCATTTGTTACAAAGTGTAACATAACGGTACAATTCCAGGCTAATTTCTGAGAAAGCGCGCATTAGAAATTGTGTGACAGAATTTATGGCAAGACTAGGTAGTATTCAAAAAGATTTTAACAATCGTTTATTTAATAAAGAATGAAAGCTCAACTTTAAGGCTCACATTATCGATCACTTGCGAACATATTAAGATAGTACTTTATGTGGCGTTAGATAGAAGGTTCTTTTTTTGGTTTCATCAAAGTAAAGGTCAAGAATTGATCATAATATGTCTCACATTTATGAAACATAAAAACAAAAATCCGATAAAAATGTACCCATAAAAATAATTCCTAATATGATAAAAACAATTCCTCAAAAACAAAGAGAAAATGTTAAATATAACCAGGAAGTATTAAAAAGTATTCAAAAATTAATTAAAACGCAACGAACGATTTTATAAATCCAGATCCTATTAGAACGAAAGTGGTGAAACTAAATGTTTTCGCAGCTTAAAATTATTGATAGGTCACTCAAAATGTTTGGCCTATTGATAAATAAATCCACATCTAATTCCACTGAAATATTGATCTATTCGAATACCGTAGAACGACCTATGAAATCAAATTAGGGCCGAAACGAAGGGAAAATAATTAATGTTTACATTTAATCTTCATTAAAATTCAATCAATCTTTGAAAACTCACTTACGTTATAAAGGCACACCAAATACAAATGAAAGTGTTATGACGTTGCGGATTTTTACGCGTAACTTTAGAGAATCAATTAATAATCAATTCAACAGGATTCAATACCCCATTCCCGACTGCCCGTTTGCTCTGCTTATCGAGCGTTCTCTAAGTATTGTGCTAATTTTCCATCTCATGATGCTTACGACTAAACCACCACGGCCGTTGTGCCTAAAATAATTTGGCAATTTAGCCGAGTCTTTACTTGGCAGTATTTATCGATATCCTTTAGAATTATCTTCAACAAGCACAATGCACATTCATGAGATAATCAATATTTGGACTAATAAAAGTAATGAATAATAATGTGAATGAAAAGGTAACATACACTCCAAAAAATTAGATGTATTAATTTAATAAAACATTGCACTTGATTTAATAAACCTTGAAATTTCATCAAATTGCTTAAGCATTCCTGAGTAATCATGAGAATGAAGTACGCTTTAATAAATCAATAACTTCGACTTTATTACAAAAACTTATGTTTCTTAATAGCTAATGCATTGAGTTAAGATCAGTAAAGAATATAATTACCAGAAGGTATGCATATTGAATTAATATTGAATTGAAAAAGAAATATGCTTTATGGTAGTCACAATTTAGTGTGACTGGTACTTGGTTTAAGTTTACCATGCGATGCGGTAGGTACATTTGTACAGTGTAGTTTCGAATTGTTTTCGAAATGTTGTGTTGTTTTTGCGACCTTTCAATAATTCCGAGGAAATGAGCTGGTGTTCTTTTTTCGCGACTAATATTTACTACTTTACATCTTCTAGCGCGAATGTTGTTAGATAATTGTATTTTTCTACCAGGAATAAATTGATAAAATTGATAGTTATACGATGATTTTTTTTCCAATTTACTGCATTAATTTAAGATTTAAGATTTCTGTGAATTAATTATAAAGTCATATGTAATAAAATATATACGTATAAAGTTTTTTATTGTATTGTTTTCAAAACACTGGAAAAATATTGTTTTGGAGAAGACACAAAAATTCATAAAATTAATAGTGCATTGTATATCGAAACCGTCGTGACGGTTTTTATTCCTCAGTTAGAGAAATAAAAATCATCTGATAATTGTTTTATTGAATTCTGTGTACGAACAAAATAAAAATAATGGTTAATTCTAAAAATTAAAAATCTCATAATGCCTAAATAAAAGAAAGAAGGCTGTCTACAGACCAGATCCAACATTTATTTTTATATTATACATATGTATATATATATCACCTCCATCCTTTTAGTGAAAAATTCAGCCATAAAGCCTAAATTGTTTGTAAAGAAGCGCACTTGTACACCGAAAGAAAAATATAGTGGATACACTATAAATAAATGCAAAATTAACTATAATATGTATATATAATTTTTTTTTTTTAACATTTACTTAAAATTTAATTTAAAGAAAACATTAGAACTAATTTGCGATAAAAAGATTGCATAGAAACACATAGATATTCTGGTGAAAGATTTGTTGCTTTGTTAAATTAAATAGCTTTTAGTGTCCCTTACTTATTTCATTTATAAATTAAATTTACTCTATACTAAGCTTTAGGCGTATAAATATGTTCTCCCTTTTTACATAAAGTCATATTTTCCATGAATTTAAAAATTATTTTGTCATCATCCCTAGTTTTTAACATCAATTTTACAAAAATTAATAAATTACTTAACATGCATTTATGTATATGCTTAATATTTTCTTCCAATTTATGTTCAAGTTTATTACAGTATTGTGGTTTTCTATAATTTTCAATCTGTTTCAATGCTTTGTTGACAAATTGCCTTCTTTTCACATATTTTGTACTATTTTACATTATTTACACTTTACAAAACTAGAGCGTGAAATTGGACATAAATGAAATAAAGATAAATATGGTGAGCTTTTATGGTACTAAAATTTTCTTTTAAGATTAATATATATGTATATATAATTTTAACTAATTTAAAAACGTTGTTTTAATTTGAATTTGAATTTGAATTTGAATTTGAATTTGAATTTGAATTTGAATTTGAATTTGAATTTGAATTTGAATTTGAATTTGAATTTGAATTTGAATTTGAATTTGAATTTGAATTTGAATTTGAATTTGAATTTGAATTTGAATTTGAATTTGAATTTGAATTTGAATTTGAATTTGAATTTGAATTTGAATTTGAATTTGAATTTGAATTTGAATTTGAATTTGAATTTGAATTTGAATTTGAATTTGAATTTGAATTTGAATTTGAATTTGAATTTGAATTTGAATTTGAATTTGAATTTGAATTTGAATTTGAATTTGAATTTGAATTTGAATTTGAATTTGAATTTGAATTTGAATTTGAATTTGAATTTGAATTTGAATTTGAATTTGAATTTGAATTTGAATTTGAATTTGAATTTGAATTTGAATTTGAATTTGAATTTGAATTTGAATTTGAATTTGAATTTGAATTTGAATTTGAATTTGAATTTGAATTTGAATTTGAATTTGAATTTGAATTTGAATTTGAATTTGAATTTGAATTTGAATTTGAATTTGAATTTGAATTTGAATTTGAATTTGAATTTGAATTTGAATTTGAATTTGAATTTGAATTTGAATTTGAATTTGAATTTGAATTTGAATTTGAATTTGAATTTGAATTTGAATTTGAATTTGAATTTGAATTTGAATTTGAATTTGAATTTGAATTTGAATTTGAATTTGAATTTGAATTTGAATTTGAATTTGAATTTGAATTTGAATTTGAATTTGAATTTGAATTTGAATTTGAATTTGAATTTGAATTTGAATTTGAATTTGAATTTGAATTTGAATTTGAATTTGAATTTGAATTTGAATTTGAATTTGAATTTGAATTTGAATTTGAATTTGAATTTGAATTTGAATTTGAATTTGAATTTGAATTTGAATTTGAATTTGAATTTGAATTTGAATTTGAATTTGAATTTGAATTTGAATTTGAATTTGAATTTGAATTTGAATTTGAATTTGAATTTGAATTTTAATTTTAATTTTAATTTTAATTTTAATTTTAATTTTAATTTTAATTTTAATTTTAATTTTAATTTTAATTTTAATTTTAATTTTAATTTTAATTTTAATTTTAATTTTAATTTTAATTTTAATTTTAATTTTAATTTTAATTTTAATTTTAATTTTAATTTTAATTTTAATTTTAATTTTAATTTTAATTTTAATTTTAATTTTAATTTTAATTTTAATTTTAATTTTTATTTTTATTTTTATTGCTATTTTTTTTCCACAGACTGCCAAGTTCAATGAAAAACTTGCCATCTAGGCATTAAAAGAGTTATTAAAAAAATGGCATTAAAAAAGTCCTTTTATATCCCTTACTTACCTTATCATATCAGTTTATTTGACATTTAATATGTGTCATTTGATGTTAACATCGAAACACAACCTTTATAGGTAATGGGTATTTCCAAATTTGTGGCTCATGAATTAGCTATTGCTTGATTAATAAACAAATGAGCGTTCAAAATTACAAATTATTTGAATATTTTAAAATGTGTTGCCTATAAATTAAAGATTCTGTGAATATGTGAGTGTGGCAGAGAACGGCAAACTAGCAGATGCTTTGAAAATTTGTTGGTCACAATTTATCCATTGCTTTATTACGTACTAGCTGAGAAAATTGTGATTTAGATGTTAGAATTATGTGAGTATTTTAAACTTTGGGGCCTAATAAAATAATTATGCCTCAAGACGACGAAATAGTTTGGCATTTAGTAACCTATGAATTAACGATTGTGTGAGTATTGTCGAGCTTAAATTGTAATTTAAGTAAATGGTAAATTGTGTAAATATTCCCAATAATGCATTGGCAAATTAAAATTGGATGAATAATGGAAAATATATTTTTGAGCATTACCAAATATTGAAATAATTAAAAATATATTTTTATACTTCTTAAATATTACAATAATGGATATTATAAAAAACGAGATATTATTTTTATGCTTTTAGTAATTATCATCTAAACTTTTAACGAAACAATTATAATTCGCGATTTCTGCCTGCTGGTATGAAAATTTGATGTATGAAGAGAAAATTTCATCGGTAAGAAATTTCGCATCATTTTGACAAAGATCATCTCTATTTGGCAGCCTAAATTACAAGGATTTTCTGTCCGATAATTTCGTTTCAAGTTTCAATATATTTAGATATGTTCGTTTGAGGTATATGTGGCTGTATATCTTTATAATTGCGTTCATTATGTGCCCTTCGAAATTAACTACAACAAAGATATCTCATGTCATTGTCAGCGTGTTGAAATTTGTTAAAAGTTTTTGGTGAAGATGCTGCTGAGGACAGAACGTGTAGGAGATGGTTCGAAAAATTTAAAGCAGGCCTTAGTGATAAACCACGCTCTGGGTGGCCATTTGTGGTTGATGACGATATTTTTAAGACCATGGTAGATCAAATGATGAAAAATGGATTACATATGAAAACATCGTAAAGAAAACAGCGTGAACCCGGAAAACATGCCTTCTTCACTTCTACACCGAGCTTGAGCCTTAAAAAGCGAATACTGTGTATATGGTGGGACATGCAAGGTCCAATCCATTATGAGCTTTTGGAATCCAAGAAAAAGCTAAATCAGAGAAATACAGTCAACAAATGAACGAGTTAACAAAGTACTAAGAAAAAAGGCTGACAATATTCAATAGGAAGGAAATCATACTGCATCACGATAATGCTACACCACATGCTGCTTTGGCGACTCGCCAGAAAATCTCAGAGCTAGGATGGGAAATTCTTTCGCATCGACCATACTCCCCAGACCTTAACCATCAGATTTCCACCTATTCCTTTCTTTAAAAAATTATTAGATGAGAAAACAATTCACAAATGAAAAAAACGTTTACGTTTACAGTACCATAGTGCTGCTGTAGTTTTTCGCATCCAAAGATTTTCTTCAAAAATAGGTTTTATAAATTGCCACCATGCTGGGAAGAAGTCATAAGGAACGATGGAAATTATATCGTACAATAAATCTAGTTAAATATGTTAAAAATTGTATCATTTTCTTCCTCTTCAAAAACTGACAGAACTTTCCGGTAGACCTAATATTATCTCAATAAACAACGAATAAACATTAATAACAAGAAAATCACATATTACCAAGACCGAATCCCTGTTCATACATCGGTAGTGGCACCTATTGATGTTATGCCACAAAATGTCGAGGATAAAGTTTCCTGAAATGTCAATCAAATAGTCTGTATCGACAATATAGGTAATGAGGATCAGGAGCTTAAAGCAGAAGAGTTTGCATGATTGTACTTGTTTCCACATAAGATTTATGGACCGAAGGAACTGAGATCGGCAAGAATTTTTTTTTTAATAGAGTTTTAGACAGTGAAAATACATTTAAGCACAATGATTACTTGTTAACTGAGTAATTCTTAGGGTATTATCGAATTAAAGGTACTATTCAAACTAGCAGAAATAAAATCTAAAGTCAATTCGAAGCAATTGAGGACATTTATATTTACACAAAAAATTGGGTTTCTACCACCTATTGAAAAATATATCTCAAAAATCTCATAGAACAAATAAGAGGTTTAGGACCTCTAGCACATTTTTAATTGTTAGTTAAAATTACGCAAAAATTTACTGCATGCTGATAGCAGATCTTATGTGGATTCAAGTACGCTTGATATACAGGAGCCATAATGTTTATGAGTATCTAGAAGTTTTAACCCTTTGCAGATTCACGTCACATCATGTCACCAAGATGACGACACCAAATTCTACGACGACTTACGAATAATGCTAGTGTGGCCGCATCGACTGCATTGCCCTTAATGCCCTTATACATTATACATATTAACCATACACTACAAATCTTGCATACAATCCTATATATACATATGTATATTCTAATTTTGACCTGCATAATATAAAGTTGTTTCTTCTACAAAAATAACTACCATTGGCTTACTATAGCTTGTAAGGGCAACGCGAGGGCAATTAGGCGAAAAGAAGAAAGTAAGTAAGTCGATGCGTCCGATCTATACGAGAGCTTTATTGCAAGAAAGTGTCTTTCATAATTTTCGGGACCGACCAGCAGAAAGACTATTGACCGCTAGAATGCACTATATACATGCATATATCGATAGAAAGCGCATCTTTGCGTGAAGTGCATTTATGATCGCGGTCATCAGGCTTGTACTGTAACAATGGTACAAGTTTAAAACAATATTCGTATTACATATTACGTATACGTATAAGCGTGAAAGTGCATATCATGTTCGACGCAGGGTGAGTCATATGAAATATCTTTTGGATATTACTTAATAAATTTTCTTTTATTTATCCAGGTTAAAGTTGCATCGACTACAAGCTGTTAATAGCTCCAGTGAAATGCGCTAATTTCACGCGTTAAAAAGATATATACACACAATATTTATAAGCGTAAATGTCGAAATGACGTAGATTAATATAGTACAGTTAAAAATAACCATTAGCTTTTCAGTGGAAGAGTAAAACATTCAATGGTGTAGTTTTGAGTTTCACAACCGAAGCAGCACGGATCTTCATGTGATAGCTTGGGAAGAAGATCATTCGGAGTTTAGCAAGCACATCATTCCCGATCACTCACATGCCTGTACAAAGAATAACACCGCAGTAATGTGCCAATTCAATTTCCCACTATCGGAATGTAGTAAGATTAGAAAAGTGACTTACATCTGTGACGACTTTATTCGTAACCGTAACCGTTTCTTCCACGGTTTCGTCAAGGCACGGTTGATTGCCTCGTTATTATTATTTATTTACAGTTTATAAGGGTTACCCTTGTAACAGTGAGTACATATTATAAAGAGTATGATAAGATACATTGGAAAATACAGAAAGAGGTATAAATAATATGCCAGTTTAAAGATATCACAGCTCATTGGTAGGGATGACTAAAAAAGTAAAAAAGTAATCAATTCACGGCTAACCTACTACTCGTAAAGGCAGAAGGCTCTGATGCGTAGACAATTCGAAACATAATATACAATGTTTTTAATAATTTTCTGGTCAGCTTGAAGCACTATACAAAAGTAGTTCTGAGATAGAATAGGAGATATAAAGAGCTGTCTGAAATGTTTATAAAAAGGACACACAAAGAAAAAGTGTGCAAGAGTTTCTGGCTGCTTCAAATTACAGATAGAGCATAGCGCGCTGTGGTCCAGGACGTAAGCAGAGCCTTTCCAGTAGAACTTGGTCTGAAAGGTGTTCATCAGCCTGAGTTGAGCATAGATTTGTAGCACAAAAAGAGGAGACCTGTGCATAAGATATGCTGCGCAGTTTTCAGTGAGGACCCTCGGGATGACCGTGAGCAGTGATTGCGATCTGGCATTGCTAATCAGGTCTGTCAGTTTCAGATGTCGACTGTAGCGCTAAAAAACGGAATCAGCAGCCCGGCTCCGGACCGATCGATCAGTGGAGGACAGGAGGTGCACCATACCAATACAAGCAAGATACGGCTCCAGCTGACTGATCCACAGTAGCCTGTTGCAAGTTGGCTGTTTGCGGAATTGGTCGATTTGGCTGATCAAACAGATCCTCGGCAACCTGGTTGGTTCCATGGACAGGACTTTGATGACATAATTATAGGTCAGGCGGAGAATCCTCAGATCTACTTTGAAGAGGCCTAGTTCGAGGCGGAGGCTGGCACTTGCTGTCGATCGGGGGAGGTGCAGGAGTCTTTTGAAGAACTCCAGTTGCCTTTTTCCTTTTGCCTCGTTATAATAACTTCTTATATCGCTAAATACGAATATACAGGGTGCTGAAAGCCACGTGCAAAGCCTTAGTAGGATGATAGCACCATTTAAAAGACTTTGAGCCATAAATGCCTTAGACGAAATCTGTTTTTTTTCTATTTTTAATTGCTATTTTTAATTTCATTATCTAATTAACCCAATTTCTGACAGTCAATTGTCAACAGTGTCCTAGTCAAAATTAGTATCTTATATATTTTTTCTTTTTTGTGATTTACCTGATGTCCATCAAATCTAATGAAACAAGTTCCAAGCATTTGTGTTTTTTTAAATAAACACTAGACACTTTTGAAGTCGTAGAAACTTTAAAAATTTGAAAAAAATTGCGTTGTTTATGGCAATTCAAAAAATAAATAAAATAGCTTCAATCACTCAAAACCATGTTAAAAATATGATCCATTGTTGGCTTTTCTTTTAAGATATCATTCAAGCTGATGTCTTGCAATTGCAGAATTAGAGTTTAACAACCAAATTGAAGGAGATTTTTTTTTAAATTTTTAAATCTTTTACGAGCTCCTTGACCCGTCCCCAGATGTAAAAATTCACGGGGCTCAGGTCCCGGGCCGTACGGACCAACCATCAAAATGATTGGCCTTTCCAATTTTCCAATAGTTCGAGAACGTCTGCCTCGTGTAAAAATACAGGGAGATAGTTTTGTAGAAACTCGCAACCTCAAGGGAGAGAGTATATAATTTCCTCATTGTTCATTCAATGCTTGATGTCGCTTTTTTCACCAAAAATCATTGGACCCACCTAGAGGCACTTGAAAAAGCGCACATCCCGCAAAGGGCAATAGCACATAAAGTATTGAACAAAAATATTTCTTTTATTTTCTTTTTTGCTTTTTACTACTAAAAGTCTTTTTTTTAGTGTTTGGAGTACAATTTATTTTATTTTTAATTAATTTTCCCCCTGAAACCTAAATTGCTTCTAAACTTTATTTCGTAATAGCTCTTAGTTTACAAAAATTGTTTATGTCGAAAAATTTCTGCCTGACTGTTGTATCTGAATGAGCAATAAGTTACTTAAAATAAAAACCAAAAACTATATTCAATAAGAAATTTTGAAAATTTAGTTATTAAGTTGGCACAAAGCACAGAATCTCATAAATGAGCCCATTGCGCTTTCATATACTATTGCTTTTCAAACACGAAAGTGTTAAAAAAAAAGGATTTAATTATCAATAAAATGCACAGTAATTATAATATTATCTGGTACTATAAACCCTTAGCATCCGCGCTAGTTTGGGTCTATTTTACTCCAGAACTAAGAAAACAAAATAAAATATTTCCAAATTAAAATACGAACTTTTTTTCAAATATGTCGTGAAATAATTAGGTTTCGCTAAATCCTATGTCACTGAAGAACTCTATTTTTGTATTGTTAAATAGGAGCTTAACAATACATCAGATAAGGTCTGGTCGCTCTCTTAGGCACCACTATACAGGGTTGAAGTTATGAAGCGTAGATCCGCTTTGCGTTACGTGACCTTCATTGGGATGATAGCCTTACCTTATCCTTATAAGGATCGTTTGAAATTTATTAAGCTTCAACCTGTAGATATGTGTCCAAATTTGCTAATGTAATGTAAAATATATAGACTAGATAATTGCGCCACCTCGTTCCCACAACACTAGGGGATGTTCTAGTTGCATCAGGAAATCATTTTACACCACGAGTCATCAATTTGTCTGGGGAACTCCTGAGAGCATATCTGCTTGCACCTACCAACGTGACCTGCACACGTTGTAAATGTTATAAGTTAAACTAGAATATTTAAATTTGATTTGGACAGTAAGCAAGTTCAAGGCTGACAGAAACCTAAAATCCGTTTTTTTTTTTTTTTAAATGAATCGAATTTAATAAAGTTTAATGTATAGCCGTTCATCCATCAAGTCCTAACCAGCTCCATCAACTGTCCTGAATTGTACGTAACATTACGTAAACCTCAATACCCACCCCGTAACCCGGAAAGAAATCAATTAGTGGGGAGGACGTATTCTGCAGAAAATTTCCGAACGAAATTCGTAATGAATAATTTATGATTTTCTGTCTGAGTATAGGTAAGTCGTGTCCTCATCGGGCGGGCCTGTCCAGGAGCAATAGCTTGCTTTCGAGTGAACCAGCCTTGTGGCTGGGTTCGGAAAGGGAATTTCGATTACATTGTTTCCTGAAACAAGGGAGTTTGCATTTGATTCCTGGGACTAGCTCTTTTCCTAGAGGTAGAATTTTTACTAAAGCGGGCTTTCACTTAATTCTGTGGCCTGTGTACGGGTGCATTAAAATTTATAAAAATTTTTGAGT
Organism: Philonicus albiceps; assembly: GCA_963969385.1. Lineage (NCBI taxonomy): Eukaryota > Metazoa > Arthropoda > Insecta > Diptera > Asilidae > Philonicus > Philonicus albiceps. Next base: position 21,469,833 of record OZ017776.1, on the reverse strand, counting down.
TATTATTTTTGAATTAGCAACGAATGAAAGGAGCAGCGATCTGCGCTGGCTTTTGTCATCCATGATACAGAAGGCAATCAAATGAAAAGTAAATAAAGTTTTGAGCAAATTGATATCGCCCTGTTACAAGCAGTGCTTTCTTTTCCAGCCTCGCATTGAATTCCATCATACAGTCTTTTATACATACCAAAGCCAACTTCCTCTGGATACCGAGCTATGGAGAAATGTGGCTGCTAATTAAAAAAATTCCTTCCCCGAGGCTAAAATGAGAGCTTCTGAAAAACTTTTTGTGGCGATCGTTCGTTTTTCCGCAATTTCAATTTGTGGCAACGGGAAATTGCGAAAGATTGAACTTTTGAAGGAGCAATGGAACCAGAAGCACTTTAGAGAAGCAAATTTTCAGACAATTTCTATTTAAGGCAAATGTTACAAGAACTCTTGGTAAGCGAACTGCTGACCTTTGCCATGTCTAAATTTACAAGAAAAAGGAATGTAAAAACTTCACAAGTGCGGTTACGCGCGGGTGCCGTACCGTTTGCAATGCGATTGGAATGAGATATTCGTAGACGAAATTGTTCATCAAATCGTTTACAATCTCATCGAAAATCTACGGCCGGGTAAGCAGATTCCTACCAGATTATGGCTCTTTGCGCAGTAATTTGAACTACTACTAGTGTGCCGTAGTTTATGTTCTCTAAACCTTTAGATGTCATTAAACATCTAGTATAACTTATACGCATTTACTTTAAATAAGTTAAATGCCATTTAATATATGGGAATAAATATCCATAATACGATTATTCAGTAACATTCAAATTATACCACATTTATACAAGTATGGTATATTCGAAATGAAAAATCTTTAATCTAGTTGATAATTAAGTATACTTTAGACTTTCCGAAAAGTTTTCCCGGTTTGGAGCAGTTTGTTATTAATTCGTTATTTAATCATCATATCAATTAAGCTTTTTAAGTCACTTAAAACGCTGGGAATAAAAATCCAAGGCGTCACACAAGTTAACACCGTTTAAATTTAATTCACACAATCTTTTGCCACATGAATTTCCACAATTCCGTTCATTGATGGCTTCGCGACTCCGATCACATCACTCTGATCAACGACACGGATCACCTGGTTAATTCAGCACACAATTGATCCAGTTTACCTACCTGGCCAGACAATGGCATAATTTAGGTAGAATTTAGGTATTTATGGTAAGCTGTTAGCATTAGTTTTTGTAGCTTTTTATAGTTTGCAAACGTTGTTTTTATTCTTGTCCAAGCAGGGATCGTAACGCGTTGTAGAAAATTAGTCGAAAAGAACACCCAGTACCCTTAAGTAGTAACCGTAGTGAAATCAATCCCCGCTGCTTCATTGGGTTTCCCAGCACTCTACGTGTTACGCCCACAAGGTGAAAATTTGTACAGACTAGATACTATAATAATTCTTCATCATCATCCGCTTTTTCACCATGTCCATCTCCGTGAAGCTTCGTTCCAAACCTGAGAGCCCTTCTAAATTCAGAGTATCTATGTATTCATCATAAAATATGCATGGCTGTTCTCTAACCCCGCCAGCTGCATCTCTTTCTACAATGTTATTAAAATATCGAAATGTGTCTCTAAATCCGTAAACTTTTCGCTTAATTCTAAGTTTAACCCTAGTGCTAAGAGCACTATATTTATAAATAGGTAATCTATATAAATAGATAATAAATAATAGTTTAACTTTAAAAATACTCCTAATTGAGCTAAGCTCACGCCTGCCTCTAGACAAACTTCCCTTAATCTATCATTCCAACCTCCTCTATCATTTTTACAAAACGCATTGTTTCCCCTTCCACCAAAACCAATTTTGCTTTTATCAAATTTCACCCTATTTCGGATAACCCTATCCCCGCCAATGTTCTAAATTCTACTTCGAACTCCAATTGGTAGTTTAAGGCAGGCGTTTTTCCTAATTTCAATATCTGTACCCCAATTAAATACCTCAACTTCGTGAAATCTCACACAATTAACCCTCTCGTATTAAATCCATTACCACGTACTAACTACACAACCTTACCTCTGATCTTAAATGCTTTTATCAATTCATCAAAAGAAAATTCAGTGGGTATCCCTTAATATTCAAATTTGCAGATACGCCTTCACCGAACCCTATTAGAACATTTCACCTAACAATCTCGAGAGCGATTTTTACTAACTACAGTGGTTATAGTCAGTTGTTCCGCAGCTAAGTTGTTGCAACTTTACTCTTAGTCTTATTTAATTAAACTATTGTTAATCTAATGCTAAATTAAACCTAGCTAAAACCATAAATAAAGTCGCATGTTTCCAATTAAACTACATATAACCTAAGCTAACTTTTCTAATTCTGCACTTTCTGATGATCATAGTGGAGGTCCTGACGGCATTTGCGCTACAGTACTGAAAAATGTGGCTGTTAATAATTCTTAATTTTTTCTATGGCATTACCTTATATAATTTTTTCCTATGATATTACCTGAAAAAACGCCATTATTGTTTGGTCCAATGTAAGATTAATTAATTTTTTTGATGTCGAGTTTCGAGCCAAGTAACATTTGCGACACGTACTGCTTTTCCTGTTTAATCAAAAGAAAAACGCGAGTGAAAACTACTGTATATGTAATTTCCGAAACTTACGGTGATAACGTTTGGGACAAGACACTTATGTGCGCCGGTTTATGTGGTTTAAAACTGGAAATTTTACCTTAAAGGAAAAATAACGCCCAGATCAATGTAAAAAATTTCAAGACACCGAATTGAAAGCATTGCTAGATGAATATGATAGTAAAATATAACAAAAAATATCAGAAAGATTAAACGTTAGCCATTGACCAATCGTCCATTAACTCTAATACGATAGGCTATCAGCTTTCTGTGTGTTTTCTATACTGCATTGCTCGATCTATTCCCTATTAACCTCGGAGATTCTATGCCGCATCTCGCTGGTATAATAAAGAACTTCGATCCCTATAGAATAGGACAAATAAACTGTGGTTATTCTATCTCTTATCCCGCTCCAATTCCGACCTCTTTAACACCTCTCAGTAACCAGTATGTTCTCCTAATGCAGCGAATCCTCCTTCCTCTGTCATCTCAGTCGTATGGAATCCACTCTTATATCTGATTCTAAACGCTTTTACCAATTCCTGAACATCAAAGGAAATTCAGTGGCTATTCCGCAAAACTCAAACTTACAGAAACCTCTTCATCTGACCCTCAAGTATTAGCTAATTTTTTCCCTCATATCATTTCAGTTTCAATTCAGCCAATTTTTCAATGAACATTCTTTTCAAGCCGATGTTAACTATTTCCACTTTATGCATTTCCATATTTTCACTCTCTCAGCTTGTATTGTTTAAAGGTAGACCACCTATCACCAACCTCACCGATTTTGTCTCTAGATCGCTATGCGTATTGGCAAAGCGCTTGATAAAATTTCATATCAAATAATTCTGGTGAAACTCAGCTCCCTTGGCTTCAATTAACATTTTCTTTCTTGAATGAAGCCTCATTTGATCAACGTGAATACAAATTCCTTTTATATTTGGTGACCTGCAATCCTTTGGTTGCAAATTCCGGTGTACCACAGAGTAATCATTTCAATCCATCAACTTTTATTCTGCTTATTAATGGTGTCGCGTGTATACAACAGACTCTCGACTCTTACAGGCCATACTTGACAGTTTCAGCAACTTAATGTGTCCAAATGCCAATCCATTACTTGCTACCGTAAACGCCTCTCTTCCTCTTCTAGAATATATCTACTATATTATGATTCTATCCCATATGTTGCCACCATTCCTAGATGTCACTTATGATAGTGAACTTAATTTCCGTGCTCAGATTGGCAACGTAGTTTCCAGAGCCGATGCTAATGAGAACACTTTGGAAGTGGTACGGTGGACTCTAAGCTTAACCGTATTTTTGTGAAGAATACTAACGACGGTCTTGATTCTGACATCCACATCTGACATATCTCCCAAGATAGCATATGCTAAAAAAAAACGTTAAAGCTTAAACATTAAAAGCTTTCGAGGCGTCGAAGAGTCCTTAATAAGGTTTACCGGTGATGTGGTAGCTATTACGTCTAGAGATGGATGCAATTCGAGATGTCGACTCAAATGCTCGAACGAGATTTACGTCTTAAGTTAAGCGTGCTGACAAAGCAAAATATTTTCGAAGTACGACGAGTTTCACGTCACGAAATAACTTCAAAACACCTTTTAGTAGAAAGGTAACAATATTTTAAATTCATAATCTGTTAAGGAATCGAAAAAAGCGGAAAGAAGACACACTACAGCAATTCGGTTTTACTGTGATAGAAATGGCATCTTTTATATCTGTAGAGGAATCGGTTTAATTGATTGTATAATAAATGGTATATCTGACTCCACAGTACTATAAATAATAATCTACTTTGTAATGTTAATAGTCTAAGGGAATTAAAACAATCGCTTCCCAAGAATAATAAACTAAAATCTCATCCTTCTTAAGTATGAATAGTTGAGTTCGGTCAACTATTGAGTAATAGTACGAGCAGTATGCCCAACAATTCGCCACATTCAACAAAATGCTTCAATTGCAATCAACTGGACCACATAAGTACCAATTGCTCTAAACTAAAGAAGGATAGAAACACGTGCTTTCGATGCGGGAACACTGATCATCTGTTGAAAGAATACAACGTAACACCCTAAAAGTCTTGGCAGTTTTTAATTTTAAAGATCAGGAATACGTTGTGGAAGAACAGCAAGATCAATTGGGTTATGGGTATACAATAAATTTAATAATTTTTACCACAATTGAGGCTGTTCTTTACTAGAAAGTATATATGAGTTACTCACCTAGACTCCACGCTCTTTTGGACTCTGGAAGTCTCATCAGTGTTTTGCAATAATAGTTAATTCCCTCCATTTTGGTTGTACCAGTGGACGAAGATGTGCGAAATGAAAATAGGTGACGATACTCTTCCTCTTCCATCCCCTGCTCCCTTAGCCCCTCCACCAATTTGTCTTTAGTTAGTTTTAATCCTAAACTTTAAGCGTTATTACTATGTAGCTTGTATTAAGCGAAATAAATAAATAAATAAGGATACCGTAGCATAGCTGCCTGGAATTCAATATCCAACCGTGAGTGCGAAAATATCGTAAAATTGAGGCTCTGTCCAATTTTTGAAGTAATTCAGAAAACTGGAGGTGCTACTGGTATGATCGTGACGTTATTTGCAGCAATAGTAAGTAGATCAAAAATGGGAAGAAATACTTAATCATCTGGAGGTCATCTGACTTTCATATTTTATGACAAGGCGAATATAAAAAGCGCATAAGTTTTTTAAATGTACATATAATGATGTCCGAAAAAAAGCACATCCGGCGACACTTTTCACATAAAAACATAAGGTCTTCTCAACAAAGCATTCAACACAATACCAAAGAATTGAACGTACACGGATGAAAATTAAAAGCTTTTACCACATTTATTGCAGCAGAAAAGTGGATTAGCGTATTGAATTTATCATAGTTTATCATAGTTTTTCTTAAATTTAAGTAAATAAGAACTAAAATTCATCACGCCACGGAAAGGGAAAAAGAATTCAACCAATTCTGTAGGAAAAAATAAATACTATTAAATAAGTTACAGCATAAACAGTGCAGCGAATAACCAGCAGGTGTAAACACTATAACATAACGTAGAGATAAATAATTACTTAAAACGAAACTAATCTTAAACATCGGCTCGTTATCCAGAAAATTTGAAAAATAGAAGAAATTGTTTGAGAAAGCTTAAAAAAAAAATGCAAAGAAAAGTTTTCCTATGGAAAGTCTGCAGAAATAATACGCAATGATTGTTGTTGCAAGATAAAAGCCATGGATTAGCAAAACTATGTAATAAGGAAATTGGAAGATGCACTGTTTGGAGACAACGGGGCAATGCTTTGGATCTTGCAAGTACTGTGAGGAGACTTAGTTGTGTTGTGGGCCTGCATCGCTGCGAGTAAAATTGGAAAAGTAATTTTTATCGGAAGAACAATAGATAAAAAGATTAACTTAGATAGTTTGAAACAATTTGATAGTATCAAGCTAGCACAGAAATACTTAATTTATCACAATTTTATAGATTCTAATTCTTTAACAAGAATGGGTCAACATAAAACCAATGTTATAAGAAATTTATGAATTTTCATTAAAACACGTCTTACAGCAGTGATTGCCTAACGGTATCAAGAAAACTATTATTCATATTTTCAAATTAAATTATAGGTACGTTTAATTGTAAAATTTAGCGTCGAAATATGAATATGTCTTGGTTTTATTGTTATTTTGTTTATGTAAAAAATTTAAGAGATTTTGTTTGTTTAGTTTGAATTAATATTAACATAATTGAAAACAAAAATTATGTTATTTCATGAAATTGTAACAGGTATGGGGTAGATTTTTTTATTATTGAGAGGCATAAAAGCGTAGCTGCCAGTGAAATATTTGTGTTATTATTATCTAGCTCATTTTTTTCCAGGAGAAAGAACGTTCAATAATCCATCGCCTACACCGTCTGAAGACATTGCTTGGACCATTATAGATGGTCTAGTCAATTCGACCATCTAAAACCACCACTAGATGTCTAGTCAGTCAGTGTAAACAGCGATACAAAATTTGAAGAGGAAGGGAACGTTGGAACTGGACTAATCTGCTTAAATAATACCAACTGCTACAATAGATGTAAAACTAGCGAATTTGCTTGATCTTTACAAGTGATATTTATATTTTTATATAAAATGGTTGTTAACAGCAACATTTTCCTATCCGGTTTTTAAGTTCGTTGAATGTATCAGGAATGCTGTCATAATGTCTCACACTGAATGTTAGTTAGTTCACTGCAGAATGTAAACTGCATATATTTATATCATGAATATCCTTAATTTGGACCGAATTGACCTTCAGCTTTAAAGCATTACAATTAGTGGTGAAGTTGGCTTACATACACTATGACTATCAACAAAACACAGGCCACGTATTTTGGCGTTAACTTGAAGGAAGCAAGCTCTTCACACCGGTCACGAGCTAGATTGCCTTAAAATTTGTTCATTTATATCATTTTACAAAAGACTGCGAACATAAGCAGTATTATATATAAACAAGTTTTAGAATAAAATTAAAAAATAAAAAAAAAATTAAATAAAAATAAAACAAAAAGTGAAAAATAAAAGAAACGTCTTTTATTTAATAGTAGCCAAAACACAACAAACTTTCAGCTTCAAAGATCTGGTCTATATTTTATTTAAATTAACTAACTACCTAGTCATACCATAAATTCTGTCACAACTTTAAAGAAGCATAAAATATAAACAATAAAAGATAATATGTTTATTCCAACGAAATTTATTTTAATAAGATATTGTTAATTAATTAGTAAAAGCTTTACTCGAAATGACCTCCTTAAGCTTTTATAGAAGCTTTTAAAGGTTGTGGCCACTGGTCTATAGCGGCACGCTCGGTATTCAATGACATTTCATTTGCTGCTTTCACCAACGATTTTTTCAGACTGCCCAAATTGCGGTGGGGAGTTCTACAGGCCTTGTTCTCTAACTCTGTCCATAATGCATAATCCAGCGGATTTAAATCTGGGCTCCCGGATGGCCAATCTTCTTGTGCAATAAAATCAGGAATGTTGTTGCGAAGCCTGTGTGCTTTTTGCTTTATGAGCAGGAGCAGAGTCTTTCTGGAAGACCCAATGTTGTCCACCGAAGAGAGTTTGCGATAAAGGTTTCACAACACCTTCCAGCACGTTGGTTTGATAAACCGCCGCACCGGTTTTGACACCTTTTTCACAAAAATGGAGTGTTGTGACACCTTTATGGGATACACCCCACCAAACCATTACAGAAGCTGGATGATGGCCTCGTTGCACCCTGGGAACCGTTTTTTTTAGCTTCTTCTGATGATGTTGCATAAACCTTATCATTTTGTTTATTAAAAACTTGTTCCACAGTAAAAATTTTTTCGTCGGTAAAGAGGCTGTTCTCATGACCATTGGTTGCGTGCCAAAGGAAGAGACTCTTGCATCTTTCCAATATTATTTCCTTTAACCGTGGAGTCAACATGTGGGCTGTTGATCGACGATAAGCCTTCATATGAAGATCATCTCGAATGAGTCTACTCATCGATCTTGTGGAGATTTCCAACTACCTCGACAAAATTTTTTGTTTGCGCAGTGGATTTCTTCGGATGCGCTCTCGGACAGTTTTGATGGCACTGACTGTTTTAACGGTACGTGGACGACCGGTCCTTGCTCTATCATCTATGCCTAAGGTTTCGTTAAATCGTTCTATGGCACGATAAATGAATCTTTTTGTTATTTTTAGCGGTTTCAACAAATTCAAAATTTCAGAAGCATTTTTTTCACACTTATGGAGTGCTATTACAGCGATACGATTTTCTTTTACTCCCCACTCCATGATTACGAGTCAAAGACTGTCAGCAAACTGATCGGAATATTACGCCCTACAGTTCATTTGTTACAAAGTGCAACATAACGGTACAATTCTAGGCTAATTTCTGAAAAAGCGCGCATTAGAAATTGTGTGACAGAATTTATGGTAAGACTAGGTACTTCTATACATACTCGGGAAATGTTGAATACTACAGCTAGTATACTTTTACACATCGGCTGAGATATTTGGTATCACTCATTTTCCAATAGTATTTCATCATATAAGCTGCAATAGGCAGTATTTCATATGCAATATAGAAATTTATTGAAAAAACCTTATCCAAATTCATAAATCTGTTATTACATTCTAATAGAGATTACGAAGAGAAAACTCTGTCGGCAAATTACAGTATTGGATAGTTGTGTTGGTAGTTTGTGAGCGAAATGTATTTCTCGAAATGATTTTAATTTTGGTTTGATAAATCCACGGTTATGTACATAAAATATTTAGTTCAATTTTCGTATTTCGAATACATTTTTGATTATTATTATTCTCTAAGTGGCAAAATCTAGATAAAAACACACTTTCCTTAATTTATGTACATGTGTCTGGAAGTCCATTAAATTTTTATGGGTCTTCGTTTTTTGAAGTTTAATTTATTGTAATTGAACATGATAATAAAATTTATAATAATAAAAGTATATAAATATATTAGGTTTCCAGATGGTTTTTACTGTGCATTACAAAAAACTAATTTCGAGTATGTTGGTGCATTGTTACTGAATTGATTAGGTTTTTAATAATGCTATATTAACAAAAATATCGCTCTTGAATTCACCGTTCACTGAATTGTAAATTTTGCTTACTTTCCCAAACACAAATTTTGATTTAAAAAAATTATATTTTAGTTTTAAAAACAGTGTTTTAGTTAAACTAAATAAATTAATATGCTACATGGAGCAAAAATTTCAGTCATCAGAATAAAAAAAAGGTGGTTACTTATTTGGGAAGTTTTAATAGTGTTACCCTTAAAGATCATGCGCTCGATGAAATTTGGTAGTAGCTTCACCAAAACTAAAATTTTATTGAGTGGTCAAACATTTTAATTAGACGAAGACAACAGGAAGAAATGTCTAAGAATTCCTCATAAAAGAGCCCTATCAGATAGATAGCTCTCATCGTCAATTAGGCAGAAATGCTGTAAAGCAAATCATATTTTTCCATCTAAGGTATGGGTAGAGACTAAGGGGATAAATTTTATGGGGTCACATAAAAGTTTATTGTACATGGCAGGACCAAAGCAGACAGTATGATCTTAGGAGATATTTGGTTTTAATTAAACCTAGTCGGCTCGTGTATCCAGTCGTAGGGCCAGATCACATGGTGGCGAAGGACTGAAGGGTCTAGAAGGGTTACTTTGAAAGACCAATATTCGGAGAATTATTCTCGTTAACTTTTATTATGGCCATTGGGCTAAGTTTGCTTTAAAGTAAGCATAACTTTTATGATATGTTTTAATGAAATTTTAATGCTGTCAAGAACGGAGGTGCACAGGCATCCTCTCACTTGGACACTTTGCGGGCGCGCAAATTCTGATCATCTGGGAAATGATAAGAATTCAGTTTTAATTTTACTTATAAAGCCCTTATGCACACCCAGTGACAACTGAAAGTTTAACTCTACAGGCCTGCTTTGTAAAAAGCAACGGTTGCAAATTTCATAGTTGTTTTTAATGTGTCTCCCAGAGAATTTCTTTGATTTGGAATAAACGTTTACCTTAGAGACGCATCTCAAGTGGAATACTTCCAAATCCCAGAAGTGGTAACCTTCATTTGAGGGCATGATAGCGTTGACTTTTACCGTCATGTCTGAAACATAACTCACTTAGGTTCGAAGGAAAATAAAGTGCACCCATCAAAATATGTCCTTAGCCTCCTTGTTATCATAAAACAACACTTTGTATTCAAAGCATATAAATTTCATGTCTGTAATATCCATTTACTTGAAAGTACCATAATGGATTTTTTTATTCGAGCTCAACTTGCTTAAGGACCACTTCTTTCTCGTCCATAAAATTAAACTTCTTTCCTTAAAGCTATTGGGGAAAGAGAATGGAAGACGGTACGCTGGTTTTCGACGAAAGGAGTACTCCAGAATAATATAAAGAGCAATGCTTTCAATAAGAAGGCGCCTCAATGGAAGTTTATATCCCAATGCTCCTACCTAACGGAACTCTAGGTCGTTTACTTAACAAGTGAGGACATTTTCCAGGAAGTTAAGTCGTCAGATCCTTTATCTTTATCGAAGTTTAATAGATGTTTTATCTGTTTCAGGCATTCGCGTTGCTCCGGCCAACCGGTTGTCCTTTTCATTCCTTCCAAGACCAGTTTCCCCAGCCAGCTACAGGTGTACATCTCGATATACAAACTTATATCGATTAGAATTTATTTTTTGCAGGAAGACAAACGACCAACACGTTTCCCCCCGATGTATACAACCGAGCGCCCAACTAAATCAATTAGCAAAACAGACGACTTTTTATTTTCCTGGAGAATATCCATTCGAGGCACCATGAATAATTTATGAGTCCTGGCTTTAATTTACATTAATTTTTCTTTGCATGGTAATCTTTTTCTCTGTATTAAAAATTTGTTTCAAATCAGTGATTTTTGTGGTCTCAGATAATTCATCTTTATAACTGAAGCTTTTAATATATGCGTCAATGCTATGTTCAACTTTCCAAAATTCATGCTTCAACCAGCCTTACCGGAATGATGTCCCCCTGCACTATTTCCGGGCAACGACAAGATATTGTGAATGTAATAAATTGATTACGTTTTTGCTATATTTATCACTACAAGGAGAGAATGAATTTTCTTTAATTTAGTGTTACGGGAGTCAGCGAATTCAACAATTTTTTGTCTGGAAGGAATACATCATCGTATTATGGTGAGAATTTAAATAACAATTGCTTTTACATGTATATATTAATTAATTAATCCTAATTTGTATATTAATATATTTCTTGCAAATTTTTATAATGATGTACAAGGCCTATTTATATTATTTATTTATATTTGCACAATGCCCATGTGATCCATGTGAACTCCGAAAAGAAAATCAGTGAGTTAAAAAAACCAATTCTCAGAACGTGAATCTCATTGTCGGTGCATTTCCAAATATCAACATCTTTCAACCCTTATTTTCATTTCTACTTAACTATGTCATATGGTTCTAGGAATGCCGGCCCCAAAAACTTAACTACCTTCAACTAAATTACAAACAGTGAATGATATTAAACTGACGGTTTTCGTAGTTGTGTGACTTTTTGAATCTCCCTCGCAGTGATTTTAAATGCTACACTGCTCTCGTTAGCTTACATTACTATTACTACATTACTGTAGTGTCAAATTTGAAGCAAACTGCGACATTTAGTTTAGCATACAACCGCGTATATTTAAACGAAAATGGAAAAAAGTGGATTTCCATGGCAAAAAACCATAAATTGGGCTACGAACTGCTAGCCCATTTAGCATATTCCCCAGATTTAGCCATTTAGCCAATTTTCAAACTTGAAGAAATGGCTGGACGGTAAAAGACTTCTTCCTATAAATTTTTACTTTTTGCTCTTACTGTAAGCATGTTGAGAGCTAGTTATCGCAGTCGATGGTTTCCTTGATACACCTAAGAGCCTTTGTAGGGTTTTGAAGATGAAGGAAGAGAGTGTAATGGATCCAAAATTCTTGGGTGTAAACCTTTTCCTGCTTTGTCATTAGCTCCATTGGTGCCTGAAACCTATAGTAGCAACGGAGCTAACGCCATCCAGCACCTGGGACTTATAGGGCTTGCAGCTGTTAATAGCCCACTCGCCAATTGTTGCAAAATTGAGTCAACACGCCTACTTCCGCTTCTAAGTCCGCTGGCAATTAATAGCCGGAAGTCTTATCGACAATTAATAGACGATAGAATATCTAATTCGAATTCCATATAAAGGGTTATATACAGGGTGGTTTTTAATGGGTATGCCATAATGAGTGGGATGAAAAATCAACTAACGTAAACAAACAAGAAATTGTATGTGAGGAGGGGGACATGTTGTACCTTGTTGGAAAGGTAATAATATGGGCAATTCGATAAAAGTACACTCTAAGAACTAGTACAAGGATTCTGTGTAATTTTGTTACAATAATTACAGCAAATTCGTGTTGAATACCACTACAGTGTTGGTTATTGCTACATCGACTGTAGTATCAAATAATTTTCTGTTGGATTTTACAAAATGTGTGCATTCTTAATGAATAAATGTGTAAGAATGCATATAATGTGCATACATACACAAAATTTTACGCAAAACTATGTACATTTACGCAGTCTGTGTAATAATGCTAGTGATATTACACAAAAGTGTGTAATTTTACATAGCCTGTGTATTAATGCATACAGCTTTGTGTAACAGTACCTCCCTACATTTTTCTCATTTATGTGGTGACTTCTGAAGGGTTTGCGCGCATCATTGCTAATGTGAAAAATAAAACGTCTTGTGTGTGATCATCATAGCATTGGAAGAAGGTACGTAATTTTCGCATATAGAAAGATAAGATTTCGGAAAATAATAATATTTTCAGTTTCGCAAAGCTGATCAGCATTTACTTTGCTTTGTGGGATGCTGCTTAATATTAAATACATCTAAGAACTTTAAGCATTTATTTAATAAATCTAAGAAAATTCCATATATCTAAATCATGTACAAGTGTAATTATTGTACATACGAAACCAAATACATAATTTTATATAACAAACACTTGTACAAACATAAAGGTAGAGAGAATTGTGAATTTTGGTGTTTATGGGAGAATTGCAAAATGCTTTTTGCATCATATTCCGCATATAATTCTCACTGGCACAGAATTCACTCAAATAATGTTATAGGAAATAAACTTCTCTCTTGCAGTGTTTGTAAATTTCGTTCCTGTAATTTTAGTGTGATAAAAAAACATATAATGCATCATTTAAAAGAAAATCAACGTATTCAGTGTCCCAAATGCGCAATATTTTTTCAGAAATTATCTACTTTTAGATCTCACTGTTTTCGTAAACATCATACTTACAGTGATCGAATTGAAATTGATATCCCTTCAGAATCAAGTTCGCAGGAAAAAACTGTCGCAAACATGAAGGGAGTAATTTCGCTACTTAAAAGTAATGCTCAACATTAAGTGATACTCTTTCAATGTCCAGCACAGCACTTTCATCCTCTTCAAGTACTAACACTGAGTGTTTGAAAACATTTGGAAAATTTACAATACCATGGAATAAAATGCCACCAAAAATACTTAAAATTTTGCAAGAAAAAATAAAAATTGGAAGCAATATCAACGCTTTTGCCAACATCATTGTGGATGAATTACGAGCTATTTCTTTTTATATTCCAATGGGAATTTATCGTAAAATAGCTAAAGACATAGCAAATGCGTATCCAGATTCTTTTTTAGAAATAAAGGAAAACGAACAGTATTCTATTAATGAACCTGTCACACTAATCGCTACTATGCGAAATAGAAATAATTTTTTAAATCGGGCTCCAAAACGAAAATCGCTGGAACAAGTGCACATTAAGGATAGAAAGATAAGAAATCTTTTAAAACAAAGTTCTCAAAATTGGCAACCATCACAAGAAATTCTTATAGATGAAGAGGCTAAACTTATAGATAAACAAACTTATTTGAAAAATTTATACCTTCAATCTAAGGAAGTCCAAATTTCTCAAAATGAAATTATAAAAAGCTATATGAAAGATTGTTTTCATATTATACGAGTATTTTTAAATGGAAAAGAAAAGCTCCCTTCAATGAAAGAAGTTAAAGAAAATTGGCCGTTTTTGTTCAACGAAGAATGTTGTAGACAACATTTTGCTAAGTTGATCAATATTGATTGCAACATATTTTGCACTAATTTTGAAAAAGAAAAAAAGAAAATATATAAGTATTTCTCTAAATTAAACCACACTTGCAAGGAAAACACTGCCGAAAATATAATAAAAGCTGTTTTTCACTATTTTGGCGAAGACTTTACTTATCTAATCCAAAATTTTGAGGTAAAATTTTATATATTTTTATGAATTATACTTATTTACTTTTCATAGATTGGTACAACGTTGGCTGATGTGATTGAAGCTGCACCAACTAATTGTCCTTGGGCAGCCATAATTGGTACACTTGCATGCATTTCCATCCTTAATAAATTTATTATTTACTCGTTTTTAGATATTCCATCAAACGAAAAATTATCTTACATCATAATTGAAAAAGAAGTGATATCTTCAATCGAAAATCCTAATTATTTCCAGCTGTTGCTAAATGTAATTTGTTTCTATTATAATTTTAATATGCTGTACCCTCATTGCATAACACAATCCCTTGAATTCTTTGTGAGATACCTTTTTAAATATAATACTAATAAAATTCGGGGTCCGAAAAAAAACATAAACAACTTTTCTAAAATTCTTAATTTAATTAAAAAGATAGATTAAAAACTTAATTTCCGTAAGCTGAAGGCATTTTCTTTTTCTGTACTGTTTTCATACGAATATGAAGGTTTTTATATTTTTGTAGTAATAAATATAAAAAAATGAATAAGGATATCAAATTGTTATTTATTTTATTTTCCACTTTACTCTTCCGCATTTCGTATAATCCATTTAATAAGTTTTCTCATTTTTCCTCATACAAAATACACACAATTTGTTTAAAATTCTGATTCATATAATTTATTAATAATTCCACCTCAAATAGTCAAACTATTGGACTCGAACATTTTTAATTTGGATGAAATTCGATTGGAATTTTTGTTGTATCATGAACTGAAATTCCATCAAAGAATTAAAAAAAATGTTTCCAAAATTATTTTAATTTTTTAAAAGTTTTGACCAAATTTTTTTTTTAATTCTTTGATAGAATTTCAGTTCATGATATAACAAATATGTCAACCATAATTCATTCAAATCAAAGATGGTTGAGTTTAACAGTTTGTCTATTTGAGGTGGAATCATTTATAAATCATATGAATCAGAATTTTAAACAAATTGTGTGTATTTTGCTATAAACAAAGTGCATAATAATTTCACACTTTATGTGTAATATCACAGAAAATGTGTACTTCATTACGCACAGAGTGTGCAGTTTGTTACACACATTGCGTAATTAATTACACAAAATGTGCGTATTTTTGCACACATATTTTTGGGTACGCATGTGATGAAAATCGCAGCAATCATTGTAGGCAATTATATCGCCTACAATTATTGTAGTAATTTTCAACAAAAATTTTTTAGAGTGTAATAAATAGGTATATTAATTACATGAATTTCGGAGAAAATGTGATGAAAAGCTAAACTTTTGGAAAACGAGTAAAATATTTACCAAGTTAGTGAACAATAAAATTAAGTGCGCACTTGAAATGTTGACTGTTGCATTTGGTGAGTCTACTTTAAGCACAAACATTATTTATAAGTGGTACAAACTCTTTACAGAAGGCCGAGAAGATATTATTGACAATATCCGCCCTTGACACCGCAGCACCTCAACAACCGATGAAAACGTTGAAGCAGTACAGAAAATTGCTATGGAGAATCGTCGAATTATTATTAGAGAAGTTGGTGAGCATGTTCGCATATCGGTTGGCTCATGCCGTGCAATTTTTTCGGATTTTTGGGGCATGAAACGAGTGTCAGGAGAAGCTTGTTCCGAAATTTCAAATGCACTTGCTCACACATCGTTACTTGTTTGTGATCTTTTGGCTAAAAACAGCACCGTAATCATGCCTCAGTCACCGTATTCACCGGAGTTGGCCCCTTTTTTCTGGTTCCTAAAACTAAAAAGACTTATGAAAGGATAAAGATTTGCCACGATTGAGGAAATAAAATCCGCATTGCTGGAAGAGCTCAAAGCCATACCAAAAAAGACATATCAGAAGTGGATGGTAAAAAGCGCTGACACAAGACAAGACAAAATAGAATTGATGAATAAATAACTATTTTTCGAGAAGAATAAAAAATCACCTTTTTTATTGAACAAACCTCGTACAATAGTATGATTATCTCCTACTTTGCATAAATGCAACTTTGAACTAAGTGAAGCCGGAAGTTATTAATTTATATCAGAATACCGTGAGATGAGCGTTAGATTCCACGCCAACAATAATCATTTGCTTCGCCTTTCTTGATTTCTTAAGGGATCGGCGTAAAAAGTAATGTCTCTATTCTTGAAATGGTTGAGAGAGAAGGCATTGGAGAGTCTTTTGCCTTAATATTGAGTCCGCAAAAGAGGTCATCAATGACCCGTGGTTCCTGGATCAAGGTCACGTCCTTCCCTTTGTACGATAAGTTGAGGAGAAATACAGCAGACGCTGCGTTAGAGTGATGTAAGTTAATCTCTGTCTGATTGCGTCAAGGTTGCCCCCCCCCCCCCCCCCTCCCCAATTACCGCCATCTCGGCATCCTCGGTGTCTGAAAGTAGAAGGTTTAATTACTAGTGGACGAATAAACTCGTCAACATCCCGAATGTAGTAAATTGGGTATCGTTTCCCTCATCCAAGAACAGCGAAGAGGATGGTGAGAAGGGATCCTCAATAATGATCAAAATCGTAGGCACAGTTACGGCACTGATCTTCAAGGTTTTACTTTCCTTCTCATGAAGCTTACTTGCTATAGACAGACAGGGTGAAGGAGTCAAATCAATAGCTTAGGACGTCATTTGACTCGGGAGCAAGGGACCTATCGTTTAAGACGATATCACTTGTGTCGTTTTGCCCTTAGTCGCACTGATCTGTGCACAGTCGGATAATCGTTATGATTTTCGAGGACATATGTTCAGCTGATTTGACCAAGGCTGCTTGTCCATTGTTGTTTGGCCGTTGCGTTCTGAAATTCATATTTTTGTTGGGCTATTATACCTTTGACACACTACAAAGATGTCCCGTTGTTTTTCTTGGACAGCGAGAAGCCTTATCAGTAGGGAAGATGGCCTGGGAAGTCCTGAGAAGAGCTTTGGCTTTGATAGGTCCATTCTTAGCCAAACGTAAGCTGCCTTGCCGCAGGCGCTCGGGAAACGTCTTCGCTTCCGGGCTTTGTGCCCGTGGGCGTTTCTCGACCATGCTTGGAGTTATTGGGAGCCGCTGTTGCCGGCTTTTGTATGGCCAATGGAGTGTCAAGGTGGAAGAAAATGTCCATGGATATCTATAGATATGCGCTTCTTCGTGTAGATAGGTAAGGAGGTAGATGAGAGCCCCCCCTTTTGCGAATGGGCGAAAAAGTTTATTCATGCAAAAACAACAGATTCTGATAACCACTTCCGCGACAAAGCAATAGCAATACTCATAGTTCAAGGTTAAGAGAGAGAAGAGCAGCGCCCTTAAGTCCATAGCTACATATGATCTGAGGTGGACAGCCGAAAGATTTAGAATTAAACTGGTTGACTGCCGCCAGTATGGCCTAACTAAATTGTTATATAGTATGATCAAACATCCCCCATAGCAGTTTTATTTAAGAGAGTTTATCTTTCTAACCGCCCTACTACAATTAGGCTGCACTTCCAGGCGCCCTTTATTGGGAGTCTGTAGCTGCCCCCACGGAGTGTATAGTTACACTTCCAACTGTAGACAGAGTTAAAAACATGTGCACAGTACAGTACATCAATTTTGCAAAGTTTTGTTAACTGCAAAAATTATTTTTGGACATATACTAAATTGGTTTATGTTTTACCGAGATAAATTTCAACACCACTTGATTTCACAAGAAAATCTCACAACATCTTAAATAATACCACACATACAAAAGCAAATACAAAAAAAAGAAAAAAACTGAATACTCTTATATATATATTAATATATGAATGTGTATAACACTATTTAACAATCAAAATGCATTAAATAAATTAAACAACCCTTCAGATGATAAAATAAATAAATGTTGGGGTATAGTTCAATATTACATCGGCAGAATCCATATAAACGAAAATAGAAACATTTGATTATGTTATATTATAATTCTTTTCATTTTTATAAACTACCCAATTCCCTGAATCGGCAAATATACCCATCTTAGATAGCAAACTACATATATTGTTTTGTAGTTTTGCTTTAGAAATAGTGCATGGTAAATAGGATTAAGTCTTTCCAAGTGGTGGTTATATAATTTTTCTTCTTCAAAAGGAATGCATTTTTTTTCTTAAAATAAGATATATTTTTAAGCTGCCAAAAAAAAAACTTCAGAAATTCTAAACTTTAACATTTATAATTACTCCATAAACACTGAAGAATGTCATTACAATAATCTATAAAACATATTCTACCTTAATCCTGATGTATTATTTAAGCTAAAATGAAAAACATTCATTTTTGAAAAATGATTACCCCATAAAATAAAATAATACATATAAACAACATTTTTTACGAACTGAAGTCATCGCATATAAATATCTACAAATCAATCAGAGCGGGTTAGGGACCAATTGAAAGGGATGCTAGTGTGGCGTTTGGTATTCTAAGCGTATCGTGAAGCCTTTTCGTATACAAAATGATCCATGCGAGTTAGCTTTGAAAGCACTCAATTATCGGCTCAGATTACTATTTGAATCGAACATTTCGAGTGAATTAATCCACCATTGACAGAAGTAGCGCTTTGTTCAATTTACCAATTAAGCACGCTCTCAACGAAATCCAATTCAGCTGAAGAGCACTTGATCCAAAGGTGAAAGAATTCTTTTCATTACGATTGGCAAAGGGATTGTATGACAAGTTTTAAGAGTGAGCTCGCTGCTCAATTGGATTTTGGAATTCGGTTTGAAAAACAACAATAGATGGATAACGTTGCTAGATGAGCGGATTGGGCGTTCGTACATTAGAACCAGAAACAAAGTTTCATTTCATTCTAAGAATTAAGGCAGACAGGGTCTACTATTTCGGTAACAAATGTACATATATTTCGTACATTTGTATACAAGGAAATTTTTGTATTTATATATATATATTCGTATGCAACACAATTTTATTGTTTAGAATTGAACTATATTGCAAATTTTGATTAAAATTAAAATTAAAATAATTAAGATTACTAAGCTATTACCTAAGTAAAGAATTTTCTTCGTTTTGTGTGAGAAACAAAATCATCAGAAGGATAATTAAGTTATAATGTATATATAAATCGTAGCTATACAAGTATTTAGATAACAACTGTATACATAAGGAAAGTTGGAGTTAAGAAATCAGTCGTATGTTGAATACATTTGTCACACTGCTTACTGGGGCTGTTTCGGATGTAATATGGGATCTGATATGAAAGTTTATTATTATTATTTTAGGCGTTGAAGCAAACAAAAACAAAACGGGAAGAATTCGAACAATAGAAAATATGTATAAACGTAAATGTAAATACAGAAATAGAAAATGTTTTTGGAACTATACAAGTATAATACAATATCACTGCTCCTAGTGTAATGGGAATGTTTCCTAGAAAGTATATAAATAGGATAATGATATCATATTAAGCGCTAATGCTTTAGTCACTTTTGAATAATTAACAACCTAACGTACCCTTTTGAAATAAATTCAAATTTAAACCATGGATTTACTTTTTTTGTATTTAGAAGCTATTTTGCATGTCCTAAGTCATTTAGGTGATCATCAATGATTAGCTTTCGATGCTAATGTTCATTTAGTCGCATTTTTTACTATAAACATTAGATGTTGACGCTTAAATTCTATGTTTTATGTCTAATACAAATTACTTTTACCACACAGTTATACACAACAGACATCAAACAGTTTTCACGTAATTAATTTCCACTATCAATATCCACAGTATAAAAAACTCAAGGTGTGTACACTTTTGTCGCGTCAAGAACTACACCGATTTTAAACCACCTATCACTATTTCGTTAGTACGAAATCTAACAGAATTTATAAAATGCGTATTTAGGGCAGACTTGCGAAATAACAAAATTATGTGATTGGGAGTAGTGAGACACACACTTGCGATAGTTGTCTAAAATTAATTAATCTTCAGCCTCTTACCACACGTTGTGATGCCGCCGACTTCGTCTTCATCCATCAAGTCCTAACTGGTTCCATTGATCCTCTTGACTTCGTGCACAGCATATACCTTAATAGAAGCACTTGCAACATTCGATCTTTCCCCATTTATTTGTTTTCTTAGATTAGTTTATTTAAGCTACGTATTGTAGCTTGTGTTAAGGTAATTGAATAAATAAAGAAATACACAATGCTATAAATTTATGATTTCTCCCTTTCAATTGATTTTATTATGTTAATCCCTTAGTATAATAAAAAAAAAAGTTGAGGCCACATTATGTTACTATGCCGTGAATACTTTTTTCATATATCCCCTATTTAAATATAAGAAAAAAAAAATATATAAAAATATCGAACACCTACATGTTTTTTTTTTTTTTTTTTGAAAAGATCGTGTGGTTTTAATACCTTCGAGTTGTGGAAAACAAGAAGACAAAACTTGCACGTAAAGACGGAGAGATGTGTATCGTGAATAGAAAAATTAATCAATCGCATTACACCACATTACCCTCATAAACAATTGGTAAATACACATATACTTATCTGTATATAGGGTGTTGTGCTAAGGTTTTAACGGCTAGATGCCAATCGATTTTATATGGTGTCCTGACTTTGGTTGATAGCATGTTAGAAAACTGATTTTTCAAGCTTACTAAAGCTATCTGCCTACGATATAAAATATCGTTAAAACGAAAGGACAAATATCAAATTTAGGCATTGAAATTATTATTATGGAAATATCTGGCATATTTTGCTTTATTTTGACGAATTGGGTGGAAAAAGGTAGCCTTAGAAAGCTTGTAGGATCACATTTCTAACAGTAATCAACCAAAATTCTAGGATGTGTCTTAAAGCATTTATAACTTACAATCATGAAATTGGTTATGGATAAAATAAAGGGTTTACCAATATGGATGATAGGGATTTGACAGTTCATAACGAACTATAATAAATTTCTGACATCTGGTGTCTATTGTGTTCAGTAAGGTTTGCTATTTCACCATGAACAAGTTCCCGTTGTTGCAACGTTTTTGGAAAACTACCAATGTTTTATTAAATTTCGAGAAGTTTTCTTTCTATTTAAAGAGCATTTTGTGTAAAATATGTAGAGGCACAATTTTAGCTTAAACGGTTAATAAGCAAAATTGTCGTTATTGGTGAGAGCCAAATCCGCAACTGGTTGATTAAGCTCCATTACATCTGGAGAAACTTGTTGTGCGGTTTATGGTATAGTGGCATCATCGGACCATACACACAGTTCTATTTAATAACCAAAATTGTTGACTTAAAAGTAGCATTATACAAAGTTTCAAAAGAACATAAATTCCAAAAAGTAATTATTTTTGTTTCAATGTAAAAATCTTAAAATTGAAAAGCAAAAAAAAAAAAAACAACGAACGAAAGAAACAAAAATAAAAAAGCTGTTTTGAAAAATGGCAAAAGGTAAAAACCTACAAAAACTTTTAATTTGGCTATTCATTTATGGCATTTATTAAAGTTTTTTCGAAGGCAAAAGAAAATGTAAATATAAATAAATAACTCACTATAATGATTTTGTAGTCTAATTAAAAGTGATTTATAACTTAAATTAGTTCGCGATAGTTGAATATAAAATATGTAGCTGTGACGCAAGGATTTGTCATGAATACAAGTAGAACCAACCAATGTAGTATAGTTAACGTATCTAACTGCAAATTTATAAAGAAATATTTCATCAAGATAAATTCCACAATCCTCAAGAGATCACGTAGAAAGCCTATTTAACCTTTCAGGTTGTTCCAAGTAGTTATTATTAATTTTGCACGCAGTAAACAAATTTACAATTTTAAAGGTAGACAATAAAATAACTACTCATATAGAAGTAATTTTCGACCAGTTAGGAAAAGTTACGAATTGGTTGCAATTTAATAATCAATACTGTAATTGAATTAGGCATAAATTCGTAAAATTACATACAAACGTTAGATTTATAACCCATTTTTTAAACCGACGGATTTTCATCTGGAATCAATCTTGAACTATCAAAATGTTCGACGCTTGCTGTATTTTCTATACTTTACAGAATGCTATTAAATTTACTACGAATGTATCTCGTCGGATTCAAGAATAGATCTAGTATATACTTACCTTTTTAAAGTTACGTATTAACAACCACTGTTTTTAATTCAACAACTTAATTTTTTCTCCGAAATAAAAAAAATAATATTCATATATAATATACATACATATTACAAAAAGGTTAATTTACTGGAAGTCGCAACAGAGGTTCAATGCTTCACACCCATGGACTTATCTGAAGCTGGAAGATGTGGCCTACAACGTATCAGGAGCAGTGACTTACGGCGAACAATATAGGTATGTTTTAGGTTTGGATAGGAGTATGGAATGTTATTTCATTGAATATGTAAATATTTAAGCAACGAACAAAGGTAATTCTTCTGAAATAACTTTTAAAAAACAAATTGTAAAGTTGTATACATAATTTGTAATTTTTTAAAGTTTACTTGAATTTGACTTGTAATAATAGTAAAATTTAGAATTTCTTTAACTTTACGGAAATATTTGCAAGTTTCAATATAAATTTACGAAACTACTATTATACAATAAACGTCAAAATATTTCTTACTGTGTATTATAGAAAGCGTAAAAATTACCTTTAAACCGTTTCAAGTTTCTATTTATAAATCTCATAAATATTCTATTAAACTTCTAAGTAAATATGCGCATAAAGTTACATGAAACACATGAGACCCAAAACAGAATGGGAGGGTGATAATCTTTGGAATATATGTTATCTCCAGGGAATGGCTCTGTGCAGTTCACGGATGGTTCTCTGGTAACCCAACGTAATGGCATGGGAGTGTACGGGATTCACCACTATTTTCCAATCAGATTTTTAGAAATCTTTAAATGGAAATCTGAACATTTGCGAGAAAACATATATCAATATATTTTCGTACAGTCAAGCTGCTATAAAGGCACTGGACTCTAATATCATATCTTTGAAACTTCTAAGCTAGTACAGAACTTCAAAGATCAAATCGTCATATCCAAACATTTGGTAATAATATTTGTTCTAGGCCACAGTAAAATCTTTGGGAACAAAACTACCGATTCCTTGGCCAGGGAGTGTTCAAGTACTTTTATAATAAGTCCAGCGCCCTACGCTTGCATAACATCATCTATTATTTATAGAAACTTAAATAAGTGGTCTCTAAATGTTGAGATAAATTAACTTCACACCAGTTTACTTTATATTTACTTTATATTACTAGATCTAAGTTGGCGAAAAGAAATTGTAACTAGGCAAAATTCATTAGTTTGTATTATTAGGTTGGTAGCATAATTAACAAAAGAGAAAGGAAGAAAAGAAATTGTAAGAAGCTGAATGTGTGCTTGGAAAGATATCAAAAATTGTAAAACAACCCGTTGTCAATCGACAGAAAGTTTAAATGAGATTTTGCTGTGTAAAATCAAGCAAGTTCGAAAGTGTGAAAAGGTATGTCGAAAAAGTCTAACTTGTATTGTATTTTTGATCTAATGTACACGCTGTTTTGTCACCGACTTGACTGCTACTTTTGTTGTTAATTTTCGCCTAAATTATAAACAAAACTTTTCATTGTTTCAAATTATAATTTGTCAGGTACCTCTTCGATACACTTCATTAAAGCAAGTTCACTGCAAATTTGGACTTATTATTTGCTAAACCTACTGGAAATTCGTGAAAGAACAACACTAAACGAGCAAAATACCTAAAAAATGGCATGCAAAAGGGAAATCGCAGACTGTCAAACATTTTCATTAAAAAGGCTGAATACGGCTTAAGTCAATCTCGCTCTAAAAGAAGATTTTACGTAGCTATCACTATAAGTTGAGTAACCACGTTTATTTGATACGAAACATCGAGTCGCCATTATGAAATTGCAAGCTGGAAGAGGAAAACATGGCCGACTTTCTAGATCTATACCCCCCTCTACCTCAACACAAGTAGATATTTCCGAGCTATACAAACTTATACTAAACTTATATGTTTTGTTAGACGACTAACGGTTCGCGAAAGGTAACGAAATTAAAGACCAATGGTATTTTTCTTCGGAGAAATATACAACGGACCATATGGTAGAAGTGCTGGATATCCTTGCCAACCTCATGATATCTACATCTATAATAAAACAATATTTGCTGACATTAAGCAAAACGTTGCTTCTTTAAACCAATTCTATAGTACTTATATAAGAGCTGATTACATATCATCTGCTCCGCTCTGTTCCATTAAATTGTCAAATTTAAACTTACCGAATGCTGAATGCAGCGCGAACGAATTGATCAACTTGTAACTTTATCGGAAAACATATCCTCACAATTAAGTGACAACCGGGTAAAAGCAATATTTTAAATAACGGATTATAATTATAATTTTCATAATAAATCCTTGAATAATCTCCTTGCTGTATTTCAAGGAAACACTAAAGTGAATAACATTGAAAAAGTGACACCACTTAGGTATTCCATGCAGAATGATGTAAATATGTATGAGGATTTGCTGAGCTTATTCCGCCAAAGAAACAAAAAATTTAGGCCAGAATATTAGGACAAGAAGTCACTTATTAAATTTTCGCCGTGAAGCTTAATATTACATCTTTCGGTGCTAGTGTATTGCTGGGCGTTGGATTATATAAATCTTAACAACCATCTTTACTTAAAGCAATCTTTTCAAACGGTAAAATCCTATAAACCTAAAAATGTCTGTAATGTTCTCAGGTATGTCGTGAAGAAGCCGAAGTTAAGTAGTTGGACGTTTATATGACACGTTAGTACAAATATAACAACCCCATCACACCATCTTCAATAATAAGTTGAAATTCAGCATACCGGGCCCAGAAAAAAGACGCCAGGGATGGAAAATAGGAAAATGTCCCCATATTAAAAGCCAGATGCGGAGCATATGGAAAGGCGAAAATTCATAGAAAGTATTTCTAGAAGCTTTTCCTTGAATTTCCCGATTCTCCGTGGGCTTTTACTTTTATCTCATTTTCGCCTCCGTACAATCCGGCAACGACAAACAGCAGCTGCTGGGTTGGATGGAGGAAATTAGATTTTTCATTGTCGCATTGGAAGCAAATGGGGTGATCGTTTTTTTTATGTAAACATTATCCCGAACCGGCTGGCAGGCCCAGATCTGCACCATGTCATGGATGACATGCAGGGGCGACGGACGACATCGCTATGAAGATATGACGGTGATAAATGTGCTGGAAATTGCCGCAGAATGATAGGATGTTGACGATAAGTCAAGTTCCAAAGCGGTTTTATATTGTTAATCACATCATATTCGACACATGTGGCGTATGCTTGGGGAGCTAACTGCTATGCGACTGGAGCACTAACGCAACACGGGGTTGATTAACGGATTCTCTCTAATTTTCTTTGAGATTTCAAATAGCTGCGGGGTAAAAAGGTCGTAATTCAGTTGTTATATGGAGGATTTAACTACTTTTGACAGGATACACATTAGGCGAATAATAAGAATATTTTCTCAATCGGCTCAATCCTATACTACCGTCTATTATCCCTATCATTTCTCATCTTTTCAAAACCGATTTCCATAGCCATATAAATCAATTGTAATCATTATTGATTACAACTGATATGTAGCTATACCATAAAGAGGAATGACAAATTACATCATTGATTAACATGATAAAATTTATCTATTTGAATTGTTTTGTATTAAGAAACAACGTTAAGAAAAAGAAGGAAATAGTAATAAAGAAGAAGAAAAATTCATAAAAATTTAAATTTAAATTTTAAATTTAGTACTGACAAAAATTTCATACTTCAAAATTTGAAAATAAAAAACATATTTAACTTAACACTAGCACTATAGCAATTTTATCAATTCTGTTCAGAATTATGTCAAAGTTGAATAAGATAGAGAATTATACATTTATAATTACCAAACTAGTCACTGCAATACCGGAAATTACCGTTTCCGGTTTACCGGTAAATGAAAGGTCGATTTTTATCGGTAAATTTTTCTTAATTTACCGATAAATCCGGTATTTTTGTCTATTGTCTCAAATATATGATTCTATTTTTAGGTATTATTCAAAACTATTTCTTAGGGAAAAAATCAATTGAAATAAAAGGTACCTAAAATGCATTTTACTTTCTAAATCTTTTCTTAAACTTTAGAGATAATCCCTTAATTGTTTTCAAATTCAAGAAAGAGGCCCAAAAAAAGGTCGCATTTTTTCGAAAAACATTTTGACAATGACACGTGTCGGACTTCGGCTATAATTAGTTGATCTCGAGATTAACAATAGGGTATTGTTTAAGGATAAGTGACGGAAGAAAAACTTAGGGGTAAAATGATTGGTGAATTTTAGTTAGAGAGGCTAATTGTGTTTTTAGATTTTCGAAAAATGTATATATTCGTCGTAGTTAAAAAAATCAGTTGAAACTTAGTTTGAAACTTTGAAGTTGCTTCGTTATTCTTGCTATAATAATGGCTACAAACGAGCAAACGGCGTGGGACTTTTTTACTCGCGATCGATCAAAGAATGGTGGAAATTGTAATGAGTGCGGAAAATTCATTGGATCGGCCGGTGGATCAACAAGCGGAATGCGTAGTCATTTGAAAACGCAGCACAAAATCAACCTTCAAAAGAAGACACACGCGATGTCAACCAATTCCGCGATGTCAACCAAGTCTTCTTCTGGGATAACAGCGTACTTGAAGAAAACAAAAGATGACTCTTTCGAAGCTGTGATTGCTCGCTTAACGGCAAAAGATGGACTACCATTCAGAAAATTCTGTACGTCTACTGATTTGCGGGATTTGTTATCCGCGAAGGGGTACAAGGATGTTCCAAAATCGTCAAACACAATTCAACGTATCGTTAAGGACTACGCCGGACGGAAAAAAACAGAAGTTGTTGGTGAGATCAACCAAAGAAAATTGCGCGGTGAAAAATTTTCTTTGACTCTCCATGAATGGACATCTCAACGAAATCGGCGGTATATGAACGTAAATGTTCATACACAAGATGATGAATTTTGGAACCTGGGATTATGTCGAATGGAAGGATACATGCCAGCGACAAAGTGCTTATCTATTTTGAAAGAAAAGCTACGGCATTACGAGTTGAATTTCGACGACGTGATAACCATAACTACGGATGGCGCTCCTGTTATGAAAAAACTAGGACGGTTGTTACAATTGAAACAACAGTTGTGTTTTGCACATTGTATTCACCTGGCAGTAACCAAAACTTTGTCTAAAAAACAGGCGAACACTCCAGACCAAGATTTCGACGAAGTGGAAAGTGGAAAGAAAACGCCAACGAGTAAGTTTATAAAAACAAACAAACGACCAAACAAACAAACAAACAAACTATCACAGAAGCAAACAATTAACAATCACTGTTTTTTTTTGTTTAGGATATCTGATGTTGAAGATGGCGATAGCGATGACGAGGAGGACTTTAGCCAGGAATTCGAAGTAGTCAACGAGGAAGAAAACTCGGCCGCAACACAACTCCAAGAATCGCCCTTGAGTCGTCTCATTAAAGAAATCCGAAAAGTAGTCAAACTGTTCCGCAATTCTCCGACCAAAAACGATGAAATATTTCAAAAACACGTTCGCGATCACTTCGGTAAAGAACTTGCTCTAAAAAAAGATGTTAAAACGTGTTGGAACAGCTTACTCGACATGTTAGAACGGTTTTTCATGCTCCGAAATTGTGTTAGAAAAAGTCTAATCGACATTAATTCAGAAATTGATTTCACAGAGTCAGATTTCGAGCTACTTTCCGAGACAATTTCAGCGTTGCAGCCTCTAAAAGTTGCGGTCGAAGCTCTTTGTACTCGAAATGCTAATTTGTATGTCGCGGTTGTAACTTTGAAATTTATGTTGGATGAACTAAAGCGCCAGAACACTTTTTTGAGCAACGAACTTTTGGATCACTTGATTGTTCTTATAGCTGACCGACGCACAGCTTATTCTGATGTATTACAATATCTTTACGAACCTCGAAGTTTGAACGATTATTGCGAATACGGTTTGTTTAATCAAACTTCGAAAAGTGAAATAACAAAGATTATTGTCGAATTAAATCGATTTTCAGAGAAAAATGTACCTAATGAATACAATGAGATTGTCACAAGTAGCTGCGATGATGTCAGTGTTCCTACTGTATCAGAAAATGCGAGTTTGAAAGATAAACTGTACTCCACAATCCAGCGCAAATTAAATTCGCGGCGGTCACCGAATCTAGAACGGTTTCTCGAAACGATTGGCATCGATAGTGCGAAAAGAAATGCTTTTATTCAAAGCTGAAGGTGTACGCGGAAAATATCTACAAAAAGCGTTTGATTACTTGCGTTCTGTACGACCGACTAGCGTAGAATCTGAACGAGCCTTTTCTATCGCAGGATAATTTTGCACTAAAATACGATCACGGTTGATAAACAAATCTCTCTACACACTGACTTTTCTTCGCGCTTACTTTCAGAGACAGAATTGAATCATTTGTATATTTTAATTTTTAAATTGCATTCTTTCTAAATAAAAAAAACTATTAACAACATAAAATATTAAGTTTTACCTCATTAAAAAATTACTGGTAATTTATCGGTTTTTTACCGAAGAAAATACATATATTTACCGAATTACCGAATTACCGAATTACAAATGAAATTCACGGTAAAAATGCCATCACTATACCAAACCTATAAAACTGAAGGTGTAAAAAATTGTTAAAATTCAAAGGTTTGCACATCGTTTGTTCTAGTATTACGACCTTCTGTTAGCAGCCAGAAGATAGAGTGTAGCCATTAAAAAAGGAAATATACATACATATACATATATAAATGACAGCCTGTAGCCTAAAATATATCTACTTACATTTTATTTGATAATAAAACACAGTTTTATCAGTGAAAACTACAATCACAGTTATTTATTACAACAACAAAAAGATTATGCTTATATTCAAACTAAAAAATCAACGATTGCCTGTACGTCTCGCTGACGTATAGGGTGATTCAAATTGAGCGGTTTTTTTTAAGAATAAATAAAATATAGATGGCGCACTGAATTCGTCTGCGTATTTTGACATTCAAGAAGTGTGATGTATGACATTTATATAAATGGCTTTGTACACGATACAACAATGTGTTCAAATTATTGAATTATTTTATAAAAATCAGCGTTCTGTGAAAAATATTTTTCTCAAAAAATTATGTTTTCCGATGAGGCACATTTTGGTGGTGGCAACTTGGTGGCTATGTTAATAAACAAAATTGCCGTATCAGAGGTGAGGAAAATCCACTAATTATTTATGAGAAAGCTATGCATCCTAAACGAGTTACTGTTTGCTGTGCATTATGGTCAGGTGGTGTCATTGGACCTTACTTCTCTAAAAATGCTTCTGGTGAAACTGTAACTGTCAATGGTGATCGATATCGCCGGATGATAACCGAATTTTTGATCTAGAGGATATTTGGTTTCAACAGGAAGGGGCTACACCTTACTTTGCACAAGAAACAATTGATTTATTGAGAGAAAAATTTCCTGGACGTGTAATCTTAAGAAACGTTGATGTTAATTGGCCATTAAGATCATGTGATTTGACACCGTTAGACTATTTTCTTTGGGGTATATGAATGTTCAGGTTTATAAAGACAATCCCCAATCGATTCCTGCTTTAAACAATGAAATTATTCGTGTCATTGGTGAGATAGAGCCTCTATTATGTCAAAATATCATTGAAAATTTTAACAAAAGAGTGGATGTCTGTGGATTTGCAAGAGAAAGCCTTTTGGAATATATTATTTTTCGCATATAAATGTCATAACTGATACTTGAAATACTAATAAAAAATTTTCGAAAATGAATGCAAATTATGTGTTTTATTTATTCCTAAAAAAACCGCGCAATTTGAAACCCCCTATAGGTAAGGCTTTTAGAGTTAATGAAAATGAGTCAATACCTCATTTGAATTCGAAAATGTAAATAATTACTCAATGGGAGGAGAATATGTACTTTCTCTTTACTGTTTCTGTACCCACGATAAGTCCCATCTCTATCTTAATATATTTCAAAAACCTTTTAGCCCTTTAATAATTATAATAGACTTATAAGATTTAAATATCCAAAAGCTTCCCCCTATAGTTTTGGATGATTTTGACCATTCTTGTCTTCTCTGGTCTCTCCCTGATGATGATGACTTCTCCTATTTCCCCACTAATGTGTCTTCTGCTACTAAGTCATTAATTATTGAGCATTTTTCTAACTCAGGCTTATACTAAATCAGTAGCCAGAAAAAACATCTTCGCAAACAACTGGATCTTATTTTCTCTTCCAACGCATTTGACTCGGTCGTTACCGAAGCCTCAATCTTCTTTCCACTCTTAATTCGCCCCACCTATCACTCTTCCTTTCATTTTCCTATGAATCCTTAACTCATCTCACCAACTGTGCAACCCGCATTCCTTATAACTTCCGCAAAGCCGATTTTATGAAGCTTAACCTCCTCCTTAATCATTCCAACGTCCTCACATCCTTATCAAACTCCCAGTTATCAAGAAATAACGGCGTAATTTTATTTTACTCTAAACTTTTCGACTGCTTATCCCAATGTATTCTCTTGGAACCCCTAAAGATTCGCTCTTCATCACAGCCCTGGCTTAATAAAGAACTTCGTTTTCTACGCAATAAAAAATCAAATTATGGCATTCCTTTCTCCTATCAGGGTCCGATGTTGATCACTGTTTTTACGGCGTCAGTTCTTCTCTCGTCCGTTGCAATGACTACCTATCTTCCATGCTGTCCAAACTTTTCTGTTCCTAACACAAGTTCATTAATGTAAAACGAAAATCCAACGGTTACCCTTCCGTCATTAACCTCAGCGATTTATCCTCATCTAACCCTTCTGAAATTGCCATCCTTTTTGCCGAATTTTTCAGTCAATCCTTTAATAACCTCGATCTTAACTACTTTTTCTATATGCTAAATTCTACGTTAAATTGTTCAGTCACCGCTAAAATTACTGCTCTCGCCGATAATTTCGACCCCGGCTCCAATAATATATCTGCTATTGTTCTAAAGAAATGTGCCGCCCATCTACATACTTCAGTCGCTCACTTATTTATTCCAACTTTCTCTCTCTTTGAGGGGATTTTTCGAAAGCCTTATCTATGACTCTATGTTGTTCCGCTACAAATCCATTTTATCCCCTATTCAACACGCCTTTCTCAAAGGCAAATCTATCACCACCAACTTATTAACCTTTATGACACGCATCCTTCTTGCTATGAAAAACGGTGCAGAGGTTGACGTTATAGCCACTTCATCTCACATAAAATTATCATTCTAAAGCTTAGCTATTAGGACTTATCTCCGACCTATTTCATGGATTCCTTTCTGTCACGAAAGCCGTCATTTCAAAGTGCGTTTTGACTCCTCGATTTCTAACCCTTTTCATCCCGTTCCGGTGTCCCCCACGGCAGTCACCTCCGTCCTTTAATATTCATAGTGTCCATCAACGAAGTTGAACACATAATTAATCACTCTAAAATTGCCATTTATGTCGACGATATGAAAATCTTCAAACAAATTTCCAATGCATTTAACTCGTCTCTCTTCCAATACGATCTTAAAAACTTTCTTAAGATCAGTGTGCCTAAATGCTAAACGATCATCTTGGCTCGTAAGCGAACCTCCTCTTCTCCCATATGATATGTCGTCTCTGGCTAACCCATTCCTTCTGTCATTTCCCTTCGCGATCTCGGTGTCATATGCAATAGTAAACTCAACTTCCGTTCCCACATAAATCACTTGCCTTATACTTGCCCAGCCCAACCCTCCAATGTCTCCACACCCCCTAATCATAAATGAATAGATTAATATAATTCAGTTAATTATTTTTTTTTATTGGTATTGTTTGTTGTTATTTATTTATGTTTCTTGTATTAAGCGAAATGAATAAATAAATAAATAAATAAATTATACTCTGCGACGTGTCCTTTCTCTTCAGGATCTTCGAATTATATTAAACTTAAAATTTTTTTTAGTGTATGAATTCTCTATGTTGGGATTCATCAAAATCCCATCCCATGAATTTTTGTCTTCAACATCTTTATTTTTCTTTTACTAAATACGTGAG
This sequence comes from Philonicus albiceps, assembly GCA_963969385.1. Classification (NCBI taxonomy): domain Eukaryota; kingdom Metazoa; phylum Arthropoda; class Insecta; order Diptera; family Asilidae; genus Philonicus; species Philonicus albiceps. The sequence goes on along the minus strand of OZ017776.1, from coordinate 21,437,124 downwards.
GCAAGTTTCGTTACCCTACTATCAAGTTCATACTAATTGTGTTGAATTCGTGAAGAAAAAATTTGTCAGGTTCGCCGTCAAGGATTTGTCAAGGAGCAATCCAGTTCTCCTCCCTTCCTATAATGATCGACTGAGGCTTCTTGATGTACACCCTCTGCACTGCTGATTGGTGAACGTTTCTTAAAATCGAACTCACTTTCAGAGCAAATGATCTCATAGAGTTGTCGCTTCTGAAAACTAGTTAATGTAAAAAAGAAACTATAGCTTTTTTCAGCCCATAAATCAGATGAACAAGAATGCTGAATACTGAGGATTGTGTTGTGTTGACGTTCATATCAGTAAGCATATACTGTCTGGTTGAAGATAGTGATCATATGTTTACTAACTAAACCAAATAATGAATAATCGTTAATATGCTTCAGATTTACTTTATCTCAACGCAGCTGACGGTTATACGATAAAAAAAACACGTAATTTGTCTATTTTTATTTTATTACAGGAAAATTGTTTTATTTTATTGACTTTCTAAATTTCTCTACTAAATTACCAACCTAATTCTTACCTTTTGCAAACTTACAATATTTTTTTTGTATATGATGGCCTCTTAGTCATCGTGTAGCATCTTTCTTTTTTTAACACCCTCAAACAACCCGAAGGAACTTTTGCAGGTACGTCTGGTTCCTGCACCATGCATTTCACGTTAGATTTTTTTTCCGAACGATTTTCTACATCAAGGTCCAAAACCGTCTGCACCTTTTTGCAGACTCACATTTGTGAAAATCCACCTCCATTTCGAGCAAATCGCATCCACCCACCAACAAGTTCACACCTTTTCCATAGGAAAGCCACCTTTATATATTTTCGCAAAAACAAAAGAACGGATCTTATTGTTATTTCGATATGTTCCAAAGGAAGACATGTAACAAATCAGAAACTTCCTCTTTCTGCAAGCTGCGATAACAAGTTTTCTCCACATCTGTTTTACCCAGGCGAATCTCTATCTCTCCTTTTTTCTGATCGCTCCCAGGAATTGCATTCAAAGTATCTTTTTCGAAAGTCATAATTTTTTCAATCTTTTTTTTCTCACACCCAATGGTCTGTAAATTCTCAACCGATTTTTATCGTGTACATTTTAAAAAATAGGCCCTCTTGACCTCTGTTTTTGAATCGTTTCCGCCAAATTTGTTGCCCTCTCCCCTTTCTTTGGAGAAAAATTTCAAAGCAGACTCAGCAGCAATTCAGACACGTATGTTCAAAATTCTGGCAAAGCACCCATCCGAATTGTTTCGTCTTATGAGTATAAGGAAGACGACCACCTTAAAACTTTTCATAACAGTAGTCCCAGTATGAAACCTCTATGCTCCCATTTGCATATAAAACATGTTTGCAGTGCTTTTTTGTTTGGATTAAAATTTTGCCTTTATAGCTTTATAGTGGAAGACTCCACTCCGCAAGTACTTCTTCCCCTAATTTAACTCATCAGTTTTCATAATAATTCTGAATGGATTCTCAGCATTCAAATTTACCGCGACTTTCCAATAAATATATTATTTATTTATAACTTTCCTAATTTTTTAAAGGAATCCCCATTTCCCACAAATTCACTAGCTAATTGCTTCGCCCCAATTAATCAAAAAATCGTGTCAGAATTTAAATTCTTTAAAACGCACAGATTGCGCTATATTCGATGGTTTGGTGTTTATCACAATGTCCCATTCCAACTTCTCAGCAAAACTAAACAATTTTTCATCGTATACATTTTATAATATAGTCCCGCATGAATCCTATCTTCAGATCCTTTCATCAATCATTTTAGAATTTCTTTAATTCATTGTTTAGATTTTAAGTTTATAGCTTTGAGGAGGATTCCACTTCACAGCTGCTCTTCCTCCAAATTCAACTCTTAAAATTTCGTAATAATTCTTAATGAAATTTCATCATTTAAATTTTTCTTTGTATAATATTCATAATTTTGTAAACAATCCCCATGGCCTACAAATCCACGATGAACTTACATCACCCCCTTAAATGCTTCGCGCTTAAATTATAAATTTCTTATTAATTATAAATTTAAATTAATCCAAAAAATGCGGATGCTCTTTTTCCCACAGATGGCTTGACCAGGTTTTTTTTTCATTGGAGCTAACGCAGGGGTATATTTTGGGACTGTGTTTCGAACAAGGAATTCCATCTCACAAGTAATTTTCCCTTAAATTCAACTATACAGTTTTCAAAGTGTTTTTGTTCATGGGAACGGAATTAGCCGTACTAGTAGCGGTCTACTTTTCATTCAGTTCTAAATCGTAGTAGCACTAGGCTACACTTTCCAGTCCTTTCTTGTTCCAAAAGAAGGCGTTCCATTGAATGTGTCAACGTGCCAATCGATGATAATCCATCTTCCATTCTATCATCGGAGTCCAATAGAGTTTCCTCTTAATCTCGCTTTTTTAAGGGAAAATTGCCAGTATCAGGCTGGTTACCTCATGCAGGTAATAAACCACTGAACTTGCTTTCATATATCAATAATGCCTTTTTTTGTTCTTCTTCCTCCCTGATCAGGAAGGCTGACCTGTTCGACATGGGAGACCCTGCCCGTAGCACCCTGCTACGGTCGGACATAGGCCAGCCGATCAACGAAACACCTCTACCAGGTGAGGGTTTTGATCGAAAAAGTTCAAAGTTTAGTCTTTTATTCAAAACTAAAAAAATTAAAAATACTTAATCAATGTCCTCATAAAATTAGAAACTTTGCATAAAATTATCAAGCATAACACACATAACATTTGCCATTTGCTTTCACGGTTTTGGGTTTACATTTTTATCGCTGATACTCGATAATTTGTTGTTCTCATAAAATATTTTATAGCTACAAGTTCTTCAGTTTATGAGTTTGACGCTAGCAGGACCTAGCATAAGAGATGCAAAAAAGACGGTGGTTTATTATAGAGGGAGTAAGATACTGTTCGCGTGAATTAAGTTAATGAACAGAAATAAAACAGAATTGAAAGTCTAGACCATGATGAGTAGTATCAATGCGATTTAGGTTAGGTTAGGTTACTGTGGCTGCCTAGAAAGGCACACTTAGGCCAATTTTGGCCCATTGTGTTACCACATAGCGCAGGAGGCCATGGTTATTCGTGGGATTCGAACCCACAGCCTCTGGGACGCTAGGACAGCGCGCTAACAACTGAACTATCAGAGGCCCCCAATGCGATTTAAATATAATATAATTTTCGGCTGTTAATGAATGAAATTAAAAACTTTATTCTCCTGTTTATTTTCAGATTTATGGTTACTTAAACTTGTCTCAATACTTTTGTGATATACTTTATTTTCATAAATTATTTAACTTCAACAACATTTCAATTCAAATTTGTGATTTTTACAATTTTTTGTAATAGAGTGTGACTGTAGCTTTCTATATAAAGTTAATACTGAATTTGGTAAGAGTTTTGTACATGATCATTTTAAAAATGAAGATGGCCGTAGATACAAAAATACGATTTTAATAAACGGGAGGAAAAAGCGAAATAACATCGGCCCGTAGCCGGCCACTCACTGATTTTGCATGTTTTGGGGGACCTTTATGAAATAAGAACGGCGCTAAAAAGGAAAAAGCAATTGCGTTATGGTTCTTACCACAAAAATTGTGTGCCCCAACACGATGTTACTATGTTCGAGGGACGATGTTGAGCTTCTTCAAGCTTTACTATAATATATATTCAAAAACCGCACCCAATATTGATGCATTAAAAAATATAGAACGTTGGAAAAAAAATTATATGTCAAATTATTTAATTAAAGAAAATCTTTTGCAGTTTTGTGTAGGAAAACGTTATTAAACAATGTTACAAAATTCAGCGAAAAAGCCATTAACCCTTTGTCCCATGGTGGGACGTAAAACGTCCCACCTTACTCAAACTGGTTTTTTTCATTGAAAAATGAAATATTTTCGATAAAAGTTAATACTCTAGGGTTTTTGGGGTCGCTGAACACGAATTTTTGCGAGTCAAAAAACCCTTATATACCAAATTTCATAGAAAACAGATCATTTTTTTGGAGTTTGGTCCGCCATTTTGAATTTTGAAAATCTGATTTCAGATTCGTATTCAGCGACCAAAAAAACCCTCATATACGAATTTTAGTGCAAAATGATACATTACAGAAATGTATGGGTCAAAGGGTTAATTGATATTAATATAACAAACCATGAAATGTTGATGATATTCAAGCAGTAATAGATGATGATTGCCTAAATATCCTTGAATATGAATTCCTCAATGTATGTAGTGCAACCGCAAGTTTAACATTCTCTCTTTTCTGTCAAATTTGCTTTTTCTTTAATTTCTAATCTATCTACGACGTTTTATATTTTAATTTTAATTTCCATATACTGCAACTGGAATACGAAATCGTTGCTTTGCTAGTCTAATCTTGGTTGGGTATTGCTAATATGTAAATGCAAATCTAATTTCTATGTTGTTTGGAATTATTGTTGTATCATTGCATCTTTTGATACGATACACCAGATGGTGAAGGTGCGAGACCACTTTGTACATAAGCATGAATGCCCATATGATGCTAGAAAATGGCAGAAAACCGAAAACTCGCATTTCCTGAGGTTAAGAGGAAAGTCGTGTCTGCAATATTTGAAGCTATTCTGGTAAATAAATGTACTGTACAATAATTACTGCAATTATCAATTTAGTACTTTCATGGCCCGTTGGCAATATCCTTGCAGTTAAGAATTCCATGTATGAAATTGCATCAAGTAAATTAACATACGTTATAAAATTAATGTTTAAGCCCAGAGCGCACTGGGTACGTTGCCGGGCGGACGGCCACCCCGCCTCGGTTTAAAACACTCACAGAGCGAACTCAGTTTACCGTGTACGATGGAATTTTCTACTCCCTTGGCTCTTTGTTCGTACTGCAAATTGAAATTTATTTCCAGGCCACAATGTACGGAATTGCTCCCGGAATAGCTATTTGATCTTGTGTGAAAGCATATGCCCGTTTACCTGGTCCGGACTCGCAGTTAATAACTGTTATGCATTTCACTGCTTGTTTGATTACAGGTACACAACGCGAACTCCACAATTTTTGTACAATTGCGAAATATTTCAGGTGAATGATGCAGCCGGTGCAGAGCTCTACCAGACGCCTGGGGCCAGGCTCGATAAAATAAAAAGAAATAAGTGCTGAATTGATTGAAGTGTGCCGCTCGTCTGGTAACGAAGAGAAAAAGTCTGCCCGGGAAAGCACATTTATCTCTCATGCACACATGCTTCGGGGTACTTCTTGATTAATAAGAGGGTGCAAACCACCAGGGACGAAGACTTCTTCAACACCTTTTAATGGATGAGAAGAAAAAATCGAAAGGCTATGCCACATTTATGGTATGTATGTATATGCATTTAAATAATAGTATGTGTTCTGCAATCTGCTTTTCACCACTTTTCTTTAATCTTAGCCCAAAATTCTATATTAGTGTAAGCTAGCACAAGTAATTTATCAAGAGGTGCATTAAATATATTCATTTATGTCTAAAAATTTGTTCTGTATTATTTATTTTTTCATGTAGAACTGCCCAAAGAATATTAGCGAATTATCCAAAAAATAATTAACTAAACTGTCCAATAAAATCTGCACTCTAAAAAATAAATTTATAATTACGTCAATCCCCGAAATTTGATACCATTTAAATTTCATATGTTGAAATTTGTCTCACTTAATATATTAGATGGCTAAAGAAGGAACCGGGGGCAACCGTTCAGGGTAGCTCAGTTTGTAAGAGAAGCGAAACGCCACGACCCCAGTTACCTTTTAAAAAAATGTTTTTTTTATCAAACGTAGCTTGGCTTAGAATTTTTATTCTTTCTTCGGCTTTTATTCATTATGGGAGCATATTACATTAATAAATTATTGTATAACTTTTTCTTTCCTAGGGTTCTTCGGCAAACCAAGGATATGTTCCTCAAACTCTGTTCTTTTTTATTTACCTTTCAATTTCCACATTCTTGTTAAATATTAATTTAAGAAAGTTTTAATTTAAACGACAAAGTTTAAATGTTGAAATTTACTACAGGAATTTTAGGTAATTAGTTGCTTTCAATTAACCATTTGAGCACGATTCGCCGATATAGCGACGATCACTCGATTGCTCCAAATGTGCGGCGCGTCGCTATATCGACATATATTACATCAGCGTGCATTTGGCGCTCGACTGGGAACGATTGTCGCGTGTTGAATCTTATTTTGCGATATTTCTCAAAAATTTACATCATATAAAAGAAGATAGTCTTTAATGTTTTTGGGAGAATGTTGCTAAATGCATACATCTTATACAGCTACAATAAAACCAAGCCTATGAATAGACTATAATTTATTTCAGAAATAATTTTGCTTAAAAAGAATATACACAAATCGACCTTATGACATTTTGGACTTACTCATATAATGGTTGAGCGAAAAATCCGCAGAAATATCTTCCACATCAAGCCAAAAATTCAACCTGACAAAAAATTGCGCAAATGTGTAGTATGTAGTGTGAAAGGATCTAATAACCCAAATCTCGAATAATATGCAACATTTATAAAAGAGGTGTGCATGGCACATGAGTGGGGAAACAGAAATATGCCAAAATTTGAAGAATAATTCTAGAACTTCTTATAAAATAAATAATAGATAATATAAAAAAAAGTAAATAAGTTTTTTTTATAATCATAACTCATAGTTAAGTCTACAAAATAAAAACAAATTATTGAAATATTATTATTTGTTATTATTAATTTACGGGAATGCTCCCTTGTTTACATACATAATTGAAACATAATTTCTTAACATTGGCACTATATAGCACCTATATATCACAGTTCAAAAAGATATCACAAACAAATCAGGACTTATGGTAATACTAGATAAAAATAAACAAACTAAGGCAAACTGCAGCAAATTATTCAGTAACGCGTGTATAAAAATTGCAAAAATTTCGTATAAGTCACATCGAAGAAATCAACATTTGCACATATATCGTTTCCGTATCGGGTAATTCTATTGAACAAAGTGTTTTCTGCTATCGCGGTACGAAAATTAGGTACATCAAAAAATCTGTTTCCGCGCAAAGCCCTTGCAGGTACATGTAAGCCAATATTTGACAGAATGAATGGACAATCAATCGAGTTATTTAAAATTTTGAATAGAAAAATCAAATCAAAAATTATCCTCCTGTTTCCAAGAGATCTAACATTAAACAATTGTTTTATCTCGGTGTGGTCATGATTGTCAAAACTAAGAGGTGTTTTATTCAAATACGCTAGTTTACGCAGAAACTTTGATTGAACTGACTCTAATAATTGAGCATCAAGTCCGGTATACGGAGACCATACTGGTGACGCACATTCTAGAACGGGTCTGACAAGTGAGTTGAACAGGATCACATACATATGTCGATGGCAGTGCAAAAACATCAAAATTTCTGTTAACAAAACCAAGAATACGCAGTGTTTTGTTCACTGTCTTGATCACGTGTTCATGGAACCCGCCGTCAGCGGAGATAGTGACACCCAAGTCAGTAATATCAGAAATATGTAATTTTTTTTGTTTATATTTGTAAAGCCATCATAATTAAATTAAGTATTAAAAAAATCGCTTAGCACTCAAACGGTTAATGAAGTAATATTTAACAAACATTTTTTAGAGTCCTGGGTCATGACTTTCCTAGATGGTTAGGTCATCAACCTGATGTGGCTGCCTGGAAAGGCACACTTAGACCAATTTTGGCCCAATGTGTTACAACGGAGCGCAGGAGACCATGGTTATACTTAGAATTCGAACCCACAACCTCTGCCAGAGGCCCCCACACACTAGATACATAGTATGAGGCAATTTGAAACTTAGTTATTTAAAATAGTCAGATAAAAGCTGGCTGAGCTCAAATAAATATCTATTAACTCAAATATAAATATTTTGCATAAAATTATTATGAAAATTGTTGTTTTGTTTTGTGTAGGACACCTTTGGAAAGATGTTTTACATTCAAATATTCCAAATATAAAATTGTTGGTGACTTGGTTATAAAAATATAGTCGAAAATGTAGGTATTGAGATAGAGATTACAGCAAAACTGCACCGTCAGTCTAATATTTTAAGAAAATAATTTTTTTTATATTTTATTATATGCTTGAATTCGGGGACTGTATTAAAAGAAATTTTAGGAAGGGCAATGGAACTCCCACTCCGAGATCTATTTTCGAAAAATTTAAAAGGAAAAATATTATTTAAATTCCTTCAAATTACTTAATTTTATTTATTATTTTTTACATATAAAAAAACAAGCAGTTTGTATCCAATTTGCTTCAAAAGACCTATTTTTTCAAAAATCCATCACAGAATCAATTGTAGAGAAATACTAATAAGATAGTAATGGAATACTCGAGTTAAAGACTCTGGTTGAATTAAATTTCGTTAAAACCAGTTAACCTCAACGAAAGGTATACTTCTGTGTTAAAACTGGCGTCTCTGTCTAAACGGGTATGTTAACATAGTGCTTTAAAACTGAACTCAAACTCTACCCTGCTCATGGACCCACAGTGTGTACTATATATGTATTATTGAATTGCAAGCTCCAGTTTGTGCAATTCTTCTTCCATTACATTGTGTAGTGGCCAAGAAATTCACATATGTATTATACTTGGCCTCAGGACAACATATGTGTTTTTATGATGTTCGCATTGTTAATTTTACAGTGTTAGTTACCAACGTACCAGGTAAGCATGAATGAAATTGAATGTTTAATATAAATTAATTTTGTTTTATTTTATGTCAGTTCGTCGAACACCTGGTATCGCAAGTGGGCGACGTGATTAATTTAGCTGTTTTTAACACCTTGATCTTACAAGATTTTCTTCTTAGCTAGCGACCATGCGGTGGTCAACCACGTTTTAAAATTTTCTTTTTTGCTTTTACTTAAGTATTTTATATTATCGTTTAACTACTTTTTACTGAAAGAAACTGCAGCGGTTCAAAATGGCGTAAGTAATTTTCCCTCAGCTTTTGTTTATAACAAAGTAATCGGGATACTTGGTTTCATCCAGGTATAAGCTGAAATAAATACTTCTCAGCGCTTATAATTTGTTTTTTTAAATACATATTTTAAATATGACTTCACCCAATTACAGGTTTTTGCATAGACTGGGATGTTTCTGATGATACGATATCACTATAAAAGTAATGAAATTTTAAAAAATTATAATAGTCGGTACAAACTGACTAGCCGAAAATACCCTTCCATATTTTTTCTTAGCCTTATATCAAATGTTACTAGTTTTTATTATTATTAATGTTATGGCTGAGCGCTACGTTGACCATTTAACTCATTGACCTATTATACCGTAGCAATTTCCGGTACGATACAGTGCGAATCCCTGTATAGTGACTACCTATCCTCTATGCAACCCAAACTTATTTCCAATTTCCAATATTTCTACAAGTTAATTAATTTAAAACGAAAATCCAACGCTTACCCCTCCTTATATCACTTCTATTCACAAGGTTGTAAAAGCGATATTTCAAATTACCGTCCCATTACCAAATGTCTTGCAACCCGAAACTTTTCGAAAGTCTTATCTATGACTCCATGTCGTTCCAGTGCAAATCCATTTTATCCCCTATTCAACATGGCTTTTTCAAAGGCAAATCTACCACAACCAATGTATTAACCTTTTTGTTATGCACCCTTCTTGATATGTAAAACGGTGCAGAGATTAACGATTTTAGCAAAGCTTTCGGTAAAATCTCTCACAAAATTATTATTCTGAAGCTTAGTTATCTAGCCTTTCCTCCCCGACTCATTTCATGGATTTCTTCCTACATCGATAACCGCCATTTCAAAGTCAGTTTTGACTCCTCGATTTCTAAGCCCTTCACATTCCATTCCAGTGTCCTCCAAGGCAGCCACATCGGTCCTTTCATATTCATATTGTCCATCAATGATATTGAGCATATAATTAATCACTCTGAAATTCTAAATCCAAATGCATCTGACTCGTCTCACCTTCCATACGACCTAAACAACCTTTACACCTGGTGGACGAGAAACTTTCTTGACCTTAATGTCTCTAAATGCCAAAATGATCCGTTCCCACATAGATCACTCAATTAGCAAGGCCTACTTTGGGCTTCGGTAAATGTTGGTCTAAGAAATTCTCTAACCTTTATGTCACCAAGTCGCTCCTCATCTTCTTTATCAAACTCACTTCTTGAGTATGCCTGTCAGGACTGGTCACCCTCGCAATCCACATTCATTAACAGAATTAAATCTGTCCAGCGCAGATTCATCTGCTTTATCCTGTTTGACCTTCCATTTCCATCTCAACAAAACCTCCCTTAAGCTTTCCCTAATCTTTGCTTTGCCTGATACTTGCCCAAACCAATCCTCGAATGAACCATTGTATTTCCACGCCCCGGACATTTTTACCAAACCATTATCAGGATCTTTATACTATAAACACGCGACAGGAATCGGTTTGAAAGCTTGCTAAAAACGTTAAATTTGAGAATGGCATGTTGAGCATACGCAAATGTAACGTTAACCGGTAGTCTCGTATCTCTCTGCTGTGAACAGGTGAACAGTTGAGTGGCAGTCAGTTGCAACACAGTCATCCACGAAACAGTATGTTACACTCACTTAACTATTGCTAGTTTACTTATAATAAAGATCTTTGCATTCTAATACTCTTTCTGTTATCCCAGCCGCTTGGTAATACCCTAGTCCCAACAAATGAATAATAATAATTTAATTTATATAGTTTTAAAATTGTAAGAGCTTTCTACAATATTATTTTAATGTTTACAGTGTAAATATTCAAAAGGACGAGTGTTAATTCCTCTTGAAATAATTTCTTATGTAAAGACCATCATTATGCTAGTTTTTTCACGTTCTTAAACATTGTAATCATATATGTATATTAAATATTATAATAATATATATCAAGTAGCAAAAGTAATAAAAGGTGGTTCCCTTTTTAGGAAACGGATGATTGTAGCACTAAGTAGAACTAAGTATATATGTAATTGGAATTTTTTACAATATATTCAAACCGTCTTGTAAGAATATCTCTTAAATGTTGTGCTTTTCTTTACACAACTTCTTAACCAACAACTATTGATAGTCGTATGAAGCATTGTAACAAAATGCATTTCTAATGCATTTGATAAGCGTAGTTTTGGATTGTTTATCACAAAAATATTTTTGTGTTATTTATATGTAAACTTAAATACCTATGGGGAAATTCTACTAATATTTAATTGTATATGAGTTTCTAATTCGAGCACTTAAAACAGCAATTCTGCAATATACATGCACTTGTAAATCATGAATTCGAAATAAAAAATAAAAATTGAAATTGAATTTCATAAGTGAGGATGCATTTTGTGTTGGGCGGAATAGAACGTGAACTTTTTGCTTTCAACTTTAAAATTTTTTTGTCTGTTCCCAAATCGAATTCGCATTTTCAGTCTTTTGTTAGCGGGAAGAAAACTAAACGAAAACTTTTGTTTTAGGGGCTTCCTTCAAGCGCTGAAGTTACTCCCGTACAAAGGCAACAGACAAGGAGAATTTCTAAGTTGCAAGAGTATTTCAAAGTTTTGCCAACACGAACAGCTAACAGAATTCTGACAATAATAACATGGCTAAAACTAAAAGTAGCCAAGCTGCGGTAGTGGAACTTTAAAAAAGTGTTCACGGCCAGAAGTTGAGCGAGCGATCAGAGGATCCGGCAAAAAAGTAATGTCAAGTAGAAACGGATAACTTTCCCAGTCTCAGTTTGTAATTCATTTATAACGAGAGACAATATAGTCTGGACCCGAACCGACTATCAGACTTCTGTAGATTCTAGCATACATAGCATGTCCTTTGAAGAAAAAGTTGCACCGCTCCGTCTTGGACAATGCCGGGCCGAGGCGAATGGAGGTCCCTCCAGTATTTTGGTTTACCCCTGGCTGTTATCGCATTTTGTTTTGACAATAGCAGACTCCTAGAGTGCTTTGTTTTAGTTTCAAACTTTCAAGTGCTTTTTGTCGAGTGACAAGAGTATTATACCCTTAGTTCCATTAAAGGGCTGCCGCTTTTTCGGACTCACATAGATATACAAGGATGTAGGGCTAACTGCAGCGGTGCCGGCCAAAGAACCCACTCTAGGTTCCGGGACGTGTTTCTTAATGTCTGCCCTTTGGTCCTCTGGATGATTAATTAACGCCCTTCTTTTTACGCTTTGGCCAAGCACCGGCTCTTCAATGCAGAGAGCTTTTGTGACAGCATTCGAGCAGAATCGAAGCGATGCTTTACCGACCCGCCTATGGCACAATAATACAACACATCTGTATATTGTTATAGATAAAGTTGGGTATGTGTACACAAGTTCTTGGATTGTTTGCAAAGTGACAACAACAAGACCAGATCTCTATGGCCATTATCCTGGTAGCGGAGAGATTTGGCTGTATAAATAGATAAATACTAGCTCCCGCTTTGTTTACACAACACTCAAAAGACCCTGCTTGCCCATACTGCTTTGAATTTTACATAAATAATTCATCCGTGTATGAATCTGGTATTCTCATTAATTTTGATTTGCATTTGCGTATATCTGTAGGGCTCTACGAGCAAGTGTAAAACCAGTTCCAGGCGTCTTAATGATTTCCAGCCCTTGTAGCGTGCATGATACATTTGATAGATTTAATTTGTTAATACAGGAATTCTAGAAAATTTTTAAATATGCATGTCAGGTAGTTGGTACGAAGTTGCAATTTCTTTTTTTTCTATTTCGAAAAAATAAAATAATCTGAAATTTCAAATCTCATAAAGGTTTAGAACACATAAGTTCCACCACCTTAATCACGGAGGAAAATTATTAATTATAGATACTTATAGTTCTGACTAGAAAACCAAATTTTGACACCAGAAAGGGAAAATTCAGAATGCGGATAGGCGCAATATAACACTTGAAGCTTTGATGAAGTTACTTTGTTCACATTGATTCATTCCTCGTTTCGTAACATTCCAACCATCTTAATCGTCTAAAACTAATTAGCAGAAATAATCTTCGCCGATTTATTTATTTATTAATTAAAAGCTTCACGAAAACTGATTACTACAAGAAAAATCATAATTTCATATATTGTGAATATTACCAGGTGTACCGGAAAGTGTTTATTAATATTTATTCAAAGTATTGGCTATTCGATTCTATACACTTTGTCCATCGTTGTCGCAATTTATGAATGTCGTCCCAAAAAAAAACCGTTTGTCCTTTGAGCCAAACCATTCATCAAGCCATTTTTCGACTTCTTCGAAATTTGTTAAGTGCTGCTCAGCCAACGCGTGTCCCATTGATGCGAAAAGGTGATAATCAGACGGGGCCTGGTCTGGAGAAAACGGCGGGTGCGATAATGTGTCCCATTCAAGCGATTTAAATGCGTCTTTCACCAGTTATGCTATGGTGACGGTGCATTGGTTTTTCACTTTTCCATTTGCCTCTAATTCAATTCATGTGACACTCACCTTCCCAGTTTTTGGACCTTTCTCATTGCTTGTAAGCGGTCGCTAATCGTTTATTGTACCACATTTAACGTTTCTGCCAATTGTTTTTGAGTTTGGGTTGGGTCTTCATCCAATAACTCCTGCAATTCCGCATCCACAAATGTTTTTGGTCTACCCAAACGTTTATTGTTACCACTTTTAAATTTTCAAAGCCACGTTTTTATGCTTGGGGCATGCTCTCCGTAATTTTCCACCAGCAAACGATGACTTTCAACGGCCTTTTTCTTTTGATGAAATAAGAAAAGCAATGTATGCCGCAAATGGTCTTTTTCATACACGAAATTCGACATATTCACGGAGTTATAACACTATGACGCTATTATTTAGGCGGAATGAAACTTTTTTTGTTTTTGAAGCTTAATGACAGTAGAATAAAGTGGCATATATATCAAGTCATTTTATTTCATACTTACGGCTTGCAGAAATAAGCTTACAGGTTTTAAAACAAAGCGCTAAATACGCTAAAACGGACTATTACAATCAACCCAAAAATCAGCAATTGGAATGAGCTTTTTTATTTATTCCTGGAGTTTCGATATATTTTTTCAATTATCAAATCACCCACGGAATATTTTCTCGGACATTTATGATTCTTATCGTAATATTGTTTATTATAATTTTGGCCTTTTTGATTCGTCTCAGATACTTTTTCTCTTATTACTATCAAATCTGATAATCAAGATAATTTATTATTCGAATATATTCCATTAATTTGCCACATACTTCACTCTTTCGATTTATCCCAGACAAGAGCATAATTGATGAGAAACCTGTACCGCGAATAATGGTAATGTTGATCGTGAATTCAATTTTGACCAGCCCTTGGTACCGGTTACCTGCCAAGTCTTCTTCGCATCTCTTAGCCAACATAGGTGTAAATACACGATCTACGCGCTCGACATGACCATTCACCCGGAGGGTATGAGTTACTACTTTCAGATCACCCACATTATTCTCTGAAAGAATTATGGCAAAATCCTCAGAAGTACCATAAAACATTTCCCGCCATTTCAAACAATTACTTCGTCTGCTTTCGTACTATTTATAGCACCTAGACATCTTAGACGCCTTAGCATAAAATTAATTTTGATGAAATTTCACATACTAAATTTCGTAGATTGTTAACCTACATTATTCTGACTAATCTTTCCGTTTGGAGTTTACGGAAGAATCATTTATACAAGCTCTTAATTTCGGTAATTTATTTAATCAATAGGAGCACTGCCATTGAAGTAAATTGGTGAAAGAATCGACAGTTGTTCCCAAGCTACATTTTTAAACATTTAATTGCCATGTTACTTAGCTTATTTACTTTATTATGCGTATAATACTCGTATGATTAGTTTTATGTTAATTACTAAAGTTAATCAGTTTTGGCTTAATATCACGCTACAGCTAACGTCTCATACATGCGGTTGGTAAAACTTATGCAGCGAACATGTTAAAAACGCAAATTTGCATGACAACCTCCAGCTATGTCTAAATAAAATATAAAGGCCATGGGCTCAGAAGATTAATTAGACTGCAGCACGAACTTTGAAACAAGATTGTTTTTTCGTTCCTTTATTATCCAACGGGATAAGGAGCCACCGTCCGTTACATGTTGTTTACTTCCTCCTTTTAAAATAAATCTGGAAAATCGTGCAGGAATGTACCGTATCTATGCCTTAATTATTCACAATAATCACATGATGTAACTTTTCCCTCCTTGCAGTTAACCTTCGTCGCGCTTTTACAGGTCAATTTACTTGCGATAAAAAATATTGACCTGTCGGATATTGTACACAAAGGGACCAACTTTTTACTTTTAAAACCATTAACTGAAGCACTTATCAAACTCGAATGTAATAGTTAAATGAAGGGAGAGACTACTTTGTTGGTAAAGCGAGAATTGTAAAACTTTGCTGAACTTCTGACCGAGAAACTTGTTCCCTAACGCCCAAGGGGTAAAAGTTCCCCCTTTATTCATATTTTGCATACTTTTAACGGAGCATATGATCTCTTGCCAGAGACGTCTTTCATATCAATGAGTACGGACATATTGTTGAAGGCAATTTCACTGAAAAAATTTCCGAACATATTTAACTTCTCCAAGAAAATTTGCTTGTGCAGGAGTTCTAGAGATGGAGGTAAAATGGTGTCTGCTTAGCATACTCTGTTTTGTGAATAATAAAATCAATAGTGTAGCAATGAATTGATAACTGAATTTTAGCGTTCACCGGCATTTATTGAATAATATTTCGTGGTTATAAGTTTATAACAACTTAAGGGAATAAATGTTTATAGTTAAAACTACGCTTTTTCTAGGTATAATAAACATTCTGTATAATACATGGTTTACTACTTCGCCACTACTCTCAACAACTTCTTTGTTTGACTATAAATTAATGAAGTAAAAATGTGCAACGTTAATAATCAACCCAATAAACTTGAAAACTTCCACTTAAATTCTGGAACTGCAAAAGTCAGTCAGCCAATTTCTTCCTTTATTTAAGTATGGTTTTCTTACACTTTTCCTTTTCCATTTAAAATCTGAAATTCCAGTACTTAACGGCCCCCAATCGAATTTTTTTTTATTAGAGCTTTATTCGTAATAATTTACATAAGCATCAGACAATCAGGCATTCGATTCTCTTATCTTATTACGACTCTTAGTACTAACAGGTAATTCCGCTTGTACCGGTCTGGCTCGATCCCCCTGTGTATCTTTTCTTCATGTTGCGCTTGTATAGCTTGTCTTTCATTAAGCAATTCCTATCTTTAAATTTAAATAAACCAAAGTGTGTGTGAGATATCATCGAATATTTGTAGTTGTTTGAAAGGCCTATCTATGCCATTACGGAATATTACATCGTAAAATGTCCGCCGCGGCTTCTTTAAGTGGCGCGAATCAGAAATGTCCAATTTTCCATAACTCTGGCGCATAAATCAGGCTGAAATTGACCGATGGCACGGGTTATGTTGGCTTTTTAGGGCCGCTTTGGTTTCTGGCTTATTCGTATAGTCCTGAGACTTAAGAAAACTCCACAAGAAAAAGTCTAACTCGGTCAAATCGTACGATCTTGGTGGCCAGTTCACATCATCTCCACATAAGATGACCATGCCTTCAAATCGCTCGTACAGAATGTCCAATGTGGCATGAGCTGTGTGGCACGTAGCAGAGTCTTGTTGAAATCACATGTTGTCAGTGTCCATATCATCCAATTCAGGCAAAAGAAGTAGTTAATCATGGAGCTATAGCGCTTGCCATTGACTATTATGGCGACCGTAAAATGGGCGAAGCGCGCGGAACGTTGCCAGAACAGAACACCCATTTTCATAAAACAATTTCATCATTTGCACGTGTGTTGAACCGTCCATGGCAATTTGACAAAATATACTGAATAAATGACAGCCAATTTGACAGATACAGCTTCAATAATATGACCGCTAGTAACTGTCAAAGTTCGGAAGTCCCTATTGGAAAACCCTTTAATATTTGCACAGCTAGTATAGTAAAAATACTCCTACCAAGAAAGTTAACAAGACCACGATAGCGTGAGTCGATAAGATGTCGAGTAGGTTGATGATGATGGTAGAGTTATTTATCTCTCCCGTATTGTCAACCTTCTGATTGTCTGATATTTCATATTGTCCGATATTTGATGATGGATAATCAGTTTTTGGATTTATATTACCGATCGTTATATCTGCGAAACAATTTTATGGAAGTAGGTTGCTTCTTTTTAGACAACTGAACTTTTTTGCTTACAGCTCATGTTTGACTGTTTGTTGTAAGATTTTAGCGTAATCTTCTTATGTAGTTGCTTTAGAGTTTTTTATCACAGATTTTAGTGTCGCTTTATATTCCTTTGTTGTTAATGTATCTCAGTGCCTGATTAATATTGTCTGCATGCATTGAATTATGTTATTTGCTTTCGCAAAGCTCCAAAGCTGTAACCCGCAACTGGTTTTTTAATTAATTTTTTTGGTGCTAATGTTCATTTTGGAGTTCTTGCGGAATCCAAGTGTAAGCTATTCTATATTTTTCTCGATGTATGTTTTCCAAATTAGCTTTGTTCTAGGTGAATTCTGTCAAAAAGATCCTGAATGGGTCATTTGAAAATTCCGCGTAAAGAATACTTTAAGGTTGTCAAGTTAGTCAAGTTATTTCTTTACAGCTGTTAATTCTCTTAGTCTACTTAAAACGTGTTCCGCTATTTTTACTATGAATATTTACCTACTTGTGTCTCAACTACTCAATTCACCAGTTTTAAGATAAAGACTTTATTTTTCTTGATTTAATTGAGAAATTTTGATTCTAGTAAGGAAATATTAAACAAATTAACTTTAAGGTAATAATTAAACAAAAGGTATTTTTTCATTACTATAAAAAACAAAAACTTTATAGGAGGTCCGCTGGGAGTGTGATTTGGACAATCCATGAGGAAAGATATTATTGGGTGGTCTCGTAATTTAAAAAACAAAAGAGAAAATAGAGGTTTGGAAAAAAAAAATAAAACTAAGCTCAGGTTAGAAATAAGAAAAAGTAATAAGTATGGTGTAAAATTTGTAATGTATCCTATCTGCGAAAATTAAACTCGGACTGAAAAATGGACAGAATTGTTACGAACTGCAGTGGCTAAAATTTTTAGAAGCATCTTTCCTAAGAACAATTCTATATAAAAAGTATTTTTTGGTGAAAACTAATGTGAGCTCATTAAAAAAATAAAAAAAAATTGTTAAGAATTGTAGTGGTTAAAATTTTTAAAAGTACTTGTGAAAGATTAAATTTAAAAAGTATTTTTGGTGAAAGTGAATGTAAGCTTTGCCTGAAAAAAAAATCGGCAACAGCAACAGCGGCATCGGCAACATCAGCAGCGGCGCGCCCACCGAAATTAGAATCAGCGCTAAAAGTAAGGTCATAAGGGCGGTTGGAGAATAGTCCACGGGGGTTCGTTTAAAATCAGAACCAGGTGCAATGGTTTATCCCGCACCGTCCCTTTTTCTTTCAGTTTTTTTTTTTTTTTTGCGTTTCCGATCGCGGGAGAATTTTCAATCGATGTTAGTGGTCCGTTCCGACGGCTAAACGCGGTTTTTTTGCAACCCGAGGTCTCGAGGAAAGCTTCGTCCTAGGAAAGAGCTGGTAGTAGGTAACCTTCTGTGGGCGGAAATGGCTGAGGTCCTCCTTGGAATTGCAGGGGTTGGGAATATAGTGTGCCAACCACCTAACATGGAGGATACCCCAGTCGCCCTCCGTCTCGAAGCCCCCGTCCGTGAAACTAGGAAGGACTCTTCCCTCAAAATTTCCTTTCTGCAGGGTAAATGTTCGATGGCCCGTGGATAGCTTTCAGTGTAGAGTAAAGTTAATATTACCATGGCTGAAAGGAACGAGGGAGGTCCATTCCTCCAAAGAACATTTCAACTTTGTATAGTAAAAGCTAGTTTACCAAACATTTTTTTTCATTTTACAATCCTTTTAAATTTAAAGTATATATAGAAGATATTTTACGATAGTTAAGAACCGTCCTGAACTGGAAATAGACACGTAATTATTGCAATATATGCAACTGTATTCTTAAGGCATTACTGTTTCTCACATTAGTTATTTGAAAATTCATTATATTGCCTTACCATATATACACTATATCTTGAAAGAACTTTAGAACGAAATATTGTAAGCCCATTACGCTTCAAATCAGAACGTATTAGAATTGATATAAGTCCAATTTGTAACCAAAGCTTACTCACAATTATCCCATTCATCGGATTGGTGGTATCAGTTATCGAATTTAGAAGTATTCCGGTCGGCTTATAGACAACATGGATCGGTCGAGACGAAAAAAAGAGAATGTTGAAACAACCGAGCTCGCAGGTGAAAAATCCCAATAACCTAAGACGCAGACGTCAGTTATTCTATTCCACCGTGTCGAAGGAAGCCGAAGTAGCCGGACTGCCTAAACTGAATAACAGTCAACGGGGAATAGACGTTCCTCCGTTGGAATGCGTTCGCGAACAGAATATCACGTTTATAACATCACAATCTTCTCGAAATGCCTGCAGAGGCCCATACACGATCAAGGCTCCTCAATGGTAATTAATAACCAGGCGGTATATCCTTCGGTTACGAAAGATGCAATGTAGGTCCCTACACAATTCTTGCACCTGACGCTACTCAATTAAATAACACGATAAATGAATTAGAATGTTTGTTTGATCCACGCTTATGTAGGGTTAATGCCGTTTAAAATCATTACAGATTACGCTAGCCTGCAATATCTGATGTCTCAAAAGGATCTCAGTGGCCCGATGGAGTTTAAAATAACAAAGCTTCAATTTTAGTATTGAACATCGTAAAGGAATACTAAATCCTTCGGTGATCCCGTTCAAAAAGAACGGGGACGGGACGGAGCGACCTCGGCCTCCTGGGTCCATCGAACAAAACGATGAAAGAATTGTATTTTGATGGCGTTAGATCATATTTCAAAGTATCCTCCCTAGCTCTTTCGAAAAGCCAGTACCTTCAACATTTCTAATTTTTCATCTAGTTTCCGAAACTGTGGTAACCGAAATGGGATTCAATTTCGTTCTGCTCAATTTCAAAGCCTTTTAAAAAATATGGCGTGTATCATCTCCATAGAACAGTGTACTCGTCACAGGCGTACGCTTCTGAGCGTGCACACCAATCCATCCTGGCCGGAATTCGAGCATATATGTACCATACGTAATAAGCACACTAGATGGGGTGAAAATTTGAGCAGAATTGCAGCCACAAAGGTCTCCCCATATAAAATGTTGTTCGGTATAAATATGATTGAGCATGGGTCCGCCTAAGTATTATTACAAAAGCTATCGAGAGTGAATGAATCTATTGATGTCCACGACCACGTCCTCCGACAAACTTCGACTTATACGTGCACAAGATAATCTTGACAAGGCTTTCAACAGAGTAGCAAAACGGTATAACTTGCGATGTAAACCAGTAGAGTTTAAGGTAGGACAAGAAGTCTATAGAGAAATTTCCAATTGAGTACCTTCGAAAAAAGTTTTAATGCCCAGATCGGGAAGAAATTCGTTAAGTGTCCTGTTTGAGCCAGAAAAAGTAATTCGTTATACGAACTTGAAACCTTACAAGGAAAATTGATTGGCATGGTCCATTCCACAGACATCAAGCCGTGACAATTAAAGTAAATATTTCTTAGATAAATATTCAAATAATATCTAAACATTTTTCGTTAGGATTTGAATCTACATACACAGCAGCGGCAATTCGCAATGAAGCTCCTTCAATTTGATATCAGTACCCCTAAGAAAGTATCCGACTAGCTTCACTGAAAATTATAGTGTTTATTAAGACCACCTTTGCTATATTATACGGTGGACACACCTTTTGTTTTCGCCCCTTCCCTTTTTCTCCTTTTCTTAGCTAGAGTTTCTATTCGTAAACTCCATCCCATCCACCACCTTCTGTCTTAATTTTACACCCTCCTTTTCTTCTAAAACTGACACAAGGCCTCTTGAAAATCGCTGAACTCTTCAGCCGACTCGAGCTCTTCGGGACTATTCTTCTTCGAAAGTAGCAGGCAGGGAGGCTCCTTGCTGAGCCAGGTCTGCGGGATGCATAGTTCAAAAACTACCGGAGTCTCCCTGGAATTGCTAGAGTTGGCTAGTGAATAACCAACTACCTGTTCGGGAATTTTCTCCGTAGCGGGGTCCGTGGGGTGGGTTGGGTGAGGTTCCCTTTCCTCGAGGGTATTCCTCATTTCTCATTCCGTGTCGCTGTCACTATCACGAAAACAATTTATTCCTCTACTACCAAAATCCCAAAATATGACGGTTAAGCCATCTTTAAAATACAAAATATTCTCAGCAACACATACACATACAGTTCTTCCAAAAATTCCAATGATATTTCCTCAAATCATATCCGTTCTATGAAATTCTTAAATGAATTGATGTTTGAAGGCTTGTTGTCCTTAATCCTTTTAGCCATATGAGCCCACAAATGCTCAATAGGGTTAAGATCAGGATTGTTACTTGGCCATCGCAGCGATTTTTCCTAAACTTTTCTTGTATTCGATTATCTATAAAGGCTTCGTAGAAAATATCAAATTTTAACGGCAAGTTTTGAATACTTACAAAATGAGGTAATGAGAGGTTACCTAGCAGATCCTCCAAAGTTGGAACAAACACCACTGTCAATTATTTCTCTATACCTCGCAGCGTTCACTGATCCTTGGAAAATCAGTAGAAATCCCACTCCCTCCATTGTGATTATTCCCTATATCATAACATAAGGTGAATGCTGTGAGGAGAATGCACACGCAGATCGGAACTTTCATCCAACGCATTTCGGCATACCCGCTATGAAACAACCTGTACTCGTATATATGTACGTTCAAAATTTAACTAAAATGATAACTGAAAGTCGAATATAATAATTAATTCTGAATTAAATGTTGTATTAAGACAAGAAAATTTAGAAAGAACTGTAGCACATTAAGTAATTTAAATATATATAAATAAAATCGTAAAATCGTAAATTCGAATACAAACGTTTTTCTTGTTTACACATGAAATAAATTTTTTGGCTCATTGTTTATATAAAAATGCATTACCATGTTCTCCAAATCAGAGTTCCTTAGAGAATTTAGTTACATCATACAAAATATACAAGATTATGCAATGTCCTTACTTGACACGCTGGGGACGAGTTTACGAAATGAAAAACTCTTCGTTTTGCAGCAACCACAGAACTCTCAAAATGATCGTGTGTGTCATTCAAGATTTAAGACATTCCAGAATATTCTCTATGTTTAGGTACCAAAATGCTTCATTAGTTATGGTTTGGGGAGCTTTCTGTGGAAGGGGTAAGATCCTTCTGGTTTTAATTAAAAAAGGCGTCAAGGTCAGCTATGAATACTACCGGAAGGAAATTCTTCAAGCCGTGTTTCCGTGTTTCTGACTGCAAAGAATTGTTTGGAAATAGCTCCTGAAGCTTTCAATAAGACATATCGCGTTTGCATACCACAAATATAGTTCAGAAGTGGTAATCCCTGGGATTACATGATGTTAAAACATAAGAACCAAAAAAACATAGTAGTTTAGAGCATTTCCAACGAGTACTAATTACCAGGAAGGAAATGCTCATGTCACTCGTGCGAACAGCTTGTAATTCTTTAGGATAGAGATTAATATTATTAGAGAAGGTTAAAGGAGGAACTATTAAAAAACATTTACTGTAAAATGTTCTTAACATGAGTTTTGTTCAATAAACATTAATTAAACTACGTGTTGCGATATCGCACTTTCTTTTTGCATTCAAAGTTTTAGGACACCGTGTAAATATACAGCGAAAGAAAATATACATTCCGTTTGCTACGCTCGCAAATCTCTGAGCCCACTTTGAATTGTGAACTCAATGTTAAAATTCAGTGAACTTTTAACAAGTCCATTTAAAAAAAAAATCAAAGTTTTCCTAATTATTATTCATTTTAAATAGTAATATTTGTTTTTCAGGGATATAGTATTACTGAATTAGAATTATTATATTGGTTTTCAATATTGAATTACTAAAATTTCCAAAAGTATCCCTTTTAGAAAAATAAGTTACCTCTACCGTTACTCAAAAATTTCGAAAAGAATGAGAATATCTCGGTCCTCTGAAACAGCAAAAGAGCCTGATACTGGGTAAGCTGATGATAAAATTCGAGCAATTTTCAATTTGCAACATGAGTCGCAGTCAAATTTCACACAAGGTCATTCGAATACCATTGAAGTCATACTAATATAAAATTGGCTTTAACTATGTTAGAAAATTAAGTTCGGCGATTATGGACATATTAGCGCAATAACAGAAGTATGTTTATACTGCTATGAGTTGAAAGGTGAACCAAAAGGCATATTCTGTGCTTCAGAAAAGGTAAATTTTCCTCCTTTTAATAAACCAGACAAAGTCTCGGGTATCAACTAGTGTATATATATAATATCAATGAGCAGAACAGAAGATCACATTATGGAAATCCATTATCACGTGAACTGCAGTTAGAATAGATAAAGGGTTATTATGGCTCGAGAAGGCAATTGATATGAATGTTCTAAAGAAGCGTGAAATAAATTCTAGTTGGTAGAAGTATTATCAAGTCGTTTATTCGATGCTACTGTGGTTACCTTATAAATACTTAAGGTGTAAACACTACAACTTTGACTATTTACGAGGATTGTCTGAAAAGTTTTCGACCTAACAAAGATACAAAACACTCTTTCTTCAAATTTATTTTTATTTTTCTACATAGTCTCCTTGTAAGTCTATACACTTGTCCCACGGATGCTCTCATCTTATCAACCCGTACTCGATATCTTTCTCTGCATCATAATTATTTACGAATGTGATGGCCAAAACTCTCTGTCCTTCAAACTCAACTTTTAGGTTAGGGAGCAAAAAAAGTCGCTTGGGGCTAGATCTGGTGACTAAAGAGGATGGCCAAGCAGTTCAAACCATATTTTGTTGATTTTAGAAATAGCGCCAGATCGGCGCATTGCCTTAGTGAAATAAAAAGTTATTATATTACTTTGAAAATGTGGAAAATTTCTTGCCTTGTGTTTGACGAGTAATGATGCATAATATACTCCTGTAATAGTTTTTCCTTTTTCAAGATAATCGATTAAGATAACTCTATGGCTATTGTAGATAAGAGTCGCAATGTCGAAAGAACAACCTTTGTCTTTTTTGGAGTCAATTACCCTTTCGCAGTCCACTATTTTGACTGTATTTTTATTCTGGAGTATAGTTACATATTCAAGTTTCATCTAAACTATTTAATAGGCGCAAAAACTATGATTTATTATTATATAAACTGCGCCAACAAAGCATTGAAAATGACAAACACATTCTTTGGACATGTTCATAGCTCTCTAACTTTAATTCGACGGTTGTCTAGCACTATGTGGTGCAATTTGAGCAACGATATAAACAGTGGTTATTGTTTTTGGACGTCCCGAAAGTTTATTGTAACCCAAGCTGGTACAGCCACGCTTAAACTCAGGTACCCAAAACTCCCCGTACACTACGCCCAACTCATCGAATTTTTATCGCTTAATACAAGCAACAAAGATAAATAACAATAACATAATAATAATAAAAAAAAACTAATTAACTAAATTAAATTAAATTAACCTAATTATTATGCGATCAGAAGAGCATGGAGATAGAATGGTTCATTGGAGAGTTGGGCTGGGGAAAAATAGGACAAGCTTCGTAGGCCTTTCAAAAACAAATATTTAATGACAGCTTGATAGAAGACTCACATCAACTCACTCAATTATTATTATTATTATGGAAGTATTTCCGTTTCTTCCATTGTATGTATGTTCCAAAATTCAGTAGAGATTCCCGGAATTTTCCAGTATCTTCTATTAAGTTTTTTGATTTGAGCTTCTTTTTGCTCTCAATTGAGGTCGATTTGTTTAACGAGCTCATCACATTTATTGTGACTGACATTTCTGATGAATTTCATGCTTGTTGCAATATATTATTTAAATATTTTTTAAACTTATTGTTTCTAGTTTCGCGTTGTTGCTTCTGTTATATTCTTTACAATATGTTTTATTGCTCCAGAATGATGACGAGAAGAAATTTTATCGCAAAATATTTATTATAGCACCTTATATAAAATACAAAGGCAAGTGAGGTGTATTATTCTACTCAATATTTTAAATGTCTCTGTGCTTTGACTCTGAAACACCTTACAAGTTAGTTAAATACACTAGATAGAAATAGAATAGAAATCTATACGAATAATAGCCTAGAATAAAATCGTTAGTCGACACTTATTCAAATTTTCCGAGTAATCCTGCATATACTTCTATATATTTTTATATTATCATATTATCTATACACTTTAATAATGCACCTAAAACAACACATTTGTTAATATAACCCTTATTTTGGCAATCGATTTTACCAATTTTTATTATACAGCATTTAAATACTTAATAGATATAACTGATAATCAGAGATAGATTTAATTTCGGCCGACAGTATCTTCTTATGAATCCTTGAGTGTTTGTTTCCGAACATTTATGAATTATTTAAATCTAAATCCTTTTAAGCTGGTCATCTTTAAACAGTTGTGCCACACGTGCTTACAAGCAAATTTATATTTGCTTTGCACCACAATTTTGACCACATAGCATCATCCACACAATATTGCTTGTATTACTACGATAATGAAGTTATCTTGAAGAACCCACTTTGGCTTCCCGGTCAAGTTGCTAGCGAAGCGAACATCAGGTATCTTTTATTTATCATGACCACTTGCCTCTTTAGTTTATCGAGCACGAACAGTGTAGAAATCAATAATTTGTCTGAGTCCTTTCGGAAGGGTAATACATCCACCCTTCTGGTAAGGACTTGGCTGACATATCTCTTGACAGTCGACCTTCAGAAACTTCAGAAATTTATTCTTGTGTTATATTTGACTTTCGTCTCTTTCACCCTGTCTTTTAGTAAACTCCACGTTATCGCAACAAGTGAGGACTCGCTTTGAAGAGGGTAAATTGTTAGATTTTTATCTGAGGAAAGTTTAATGGGCGTTTTATCTCCTTGAAGGCATACATTTTTGCTTTTCTTTTTATTTGAAAGTTGATGGATTATATTTGAAGAAAACTTTCGTAATCCGTGACATAAAACGAATGCTATTTAATAGTAAATTTAATACAAATCGACAACAAATAAAATATAAATAAATTAAGGAATAGTGTAGATATACATATATTGAGTTAAATAACAATTTAGAAATTGCAAGAGCGTTTAATCTGTTTAAGCATTGTTTAGGTAGATATTTTTAAAGTTAATTAACTAAGTTTTTATTTTAACAAACAGTTTTCTTTATTTGGCGGAATCAACAACGCTAACTCAAAGTTCTGTTGGTCAATATCTGTCTATCGTTATCTAATAATATAAAACAGCTTAAATGTAATTATATCAACACGTTCTCCAGTACGAACTATTATGCCGTTTCAATTCCCATATTAAATCTGTTTAAAATGTACAAATAGTGAAAGCTAAAAATTGCAAATAAATAAACAACAACCAAAAACACCAAATACAAACCATACACACTTTTCTTTATCTGCTAATTTTTCAATAGCCAGATGTTATTCGTCAAATAAAGTTTGTTGCAATGACCAATTAGGTAGTGATTTTAAAATGATTTTTTATTTATCTGTTAATATTGAAAGTATTGAAAAGAAATAAATAAACTAAAAAACAAAACTTTTTAATAACAATGGTTTTCTTTAAAATAAAAATTCAATAGAAAGTAGAAAATAATTCTCAAACACTTTTCTTACAGCCAAGTTTAATTTTATTCCAAAAAGAATAACAATATCCATCTATTTAAAAAACGGCCTAAATCCAGTTTGACTATCATAAAAATTGCATAGGGCAAAGTGGAGTATCTGTCGATGACCTGATATAACTATAATAATATAATAAAATATTAAACTGTTTTGAATTTATGAAATAAAAATAGACCTTTGGCGATAGGCAGAAGGAAAGGGTAGATTTAAATATGCTGACTAAAAAATAGAAAAGGTTCCTCTCCTTTAGTTAAACTTTATTTATGATGCCAATACTTTAGATAAGTTCGGAAATGCAAACAATTGGTCAAAAGGATGCGGGTCTGCATTGTAAGGGACCTAAGGGATCTAATAAATGCATAGACAAAATTTAGATTGGAACCACTTAATTTACGAGGACAAGCGTGGGAATTAAATTCTTCATAAATCAGTAGTAGATAGAACTGAAGAAATAAATACATGAAATATTGGATATTTCATAAATATTAAGTAAGGAAGTACGACTTCTAACTCTCTACTCCCTTGACTGATTCATTCCATTTGCGAACATGGCCGAGATATTGCCACAGAGGATTCAACAGCCAAGTTGATCGAGATATATATGGTTTATAACGCAGTAAATAAAAACATATAGAAGAGTCAAAATTCCCTTCCCCTTTCCCAAATTCCGTAATTAATAACATATCACTTTTTGAAATGGGTATAGCCTCCTCCCCTTTGAACAATAACATATTAATAGACGGCATAGAGATCTTATAAATGTACATATACACTAAGTTTGGTCAATAGAGGTTAAAACATACAAAAGATATCGGATCCAAACTAGCTTACCTTTTCGAGCTTTTGGACCAATATCTCGAAAAAATTTTATTAAAGGGGAGAATTTCTCAAAAGGGTCCAGAAAGTTTGTCAAGTACCAGGTAGAGAAGCAGTTGAGGTCATCTTGTAAGAATAAAGAGTCAGATGTCTGAATGTTTAATAACCTGCTCAACATCGTTAATAGACAATATAAGATCAATGAGCCTAGGTGACTTCCCTGAGGGAGACCGGAATGAGTTTTAAAGGGGTTAGAGGCCGCAGAATCAAAACGAATCCTATATTGTCGATTATCGAGGTAAGATTTGAACCAGGAAACGAGGTGATGCCAAGAGCACTAAATTTGAAGATGATGATTTGATGAGAAATTTTATCAAAGGCTTTACTGAAATCGGTGGCAATAACATTGACTTCATTCATGGTGTAAGGATATGATGAGGCTTTTAAAAAGTTTGGGGATGCATGAAAGTTTTGCAATGGGGCATCACTTTTACAACCTTTCTTATGGATTGGGATAATAAATGAATATTTCCAAAAACTGGGAAAAGTACCCTGTGAGAGAGAAAGAAGGAAGAGATTGGTTAGCGGCTGGATTAGGTCGGCGGCGCATCTCTTTAAGACAATGGCGGGTACCCCATCAGAACTAGGGACGTAATTATCTGAGAACGCGCCAATTTTTGCGGCAACAGGAGAATCATCAATATCGATGGTAACGAGGGACGTTTGAGGCAGATACGGAGGTAGAAAAAATAACTAAGATCAGGGTCAGGGTCGTGGTCATTGAGACATTGTTTAAAGAACTCTGCAAAGAGGTTAGTAATTATGGTAGGGTCGGAAAGAAGAGAAATTGCCGAAATTAAGAATCGAGGAGGAGGTAGCAAGATATAAAAATAAATCAAGGTCAGATCTAGAAATGAGGTAGGAGTGCCATAACTTGTTCCTTCTATTACGTAGAGAGCGGAGTTCTTTGTCGTACTTGGGCGGCGATAAGGATCGAATTTTATTGGATTCGAAGAGGGCTCATTGGGACAAAAGCGCAGAGAGTTCCGTGCAAACAACTGTGACACAATCCTCTAAAGACAACTGGGAGTTACTAAGAGTTGAAGGGAAGATTGAGTTGTATAAAAGGCGGTTTAGCTTCGTGAAGTCAGTTTTACGAAAATTAAAGCAAAAATGGGGTTCATAATAGGTACAATTCCTGAAATGATCATGCAGGAGAGTTAGGAAGAGAGGAAGATGATGTAGGTCGAGAGTATAAAGGAGGTGATTACATACTTCCAATTACGGCCGAATCAACAGGGTTAGACACAAAAATCAGGTCCAGCTGACGACCGAGGCTATTCTTAATTCCGCTCAAGCCGGAGTTGGAGAGATGATCAATAAAATACAATTCAGTAGCCGAGGTCGCTTAGTAGGGAGGAAAATGGAGTCTTCAGATGAAGACCATAGTAGACGCGGAAGGTTGAAATCACACAGGACAATAAGGTCATCAGAGAGGTCGACAAGAACAGACAGAGCATCGACTACATCAGTTGCATGCTTATAAGCATCAAGAGGCGGCGACAGACGAATGTAGCAGCACAGGATAAAAAGAGAACGACAATTAAGGGTGATTTTGACCTAAATATACTCAAACAAAGGAGAAACGGAGGTATGAATTTAGATGGAACTAAAACGGCTATGAACCGTGAGAGCTATCTATGTAGCTTGTACTAAGCGAAATAAATAAATAAATAAAATGCAACTGTATAGTTTTCTATACCGATGCTGATTCCTCAATTTATGAAGTTATCTCTCCCGATTTATATAACATAATTAAACGCGATTGCCATTCCCATTTTGATACAAGTAACTATCCTGCCAATAACAAAAGTATTTAATACCACATTCGAATGAAAGATTACCATGGGATCCGCTCAGTATAATAAGCGGTTGAACTATGCAGTGCTGCACTTGATTTTGAGTTTAAAAAGTCAAATATAAATATAAATAATTTCACTGTTTTGTAGTTTGAATCCTTGAACATCGATGACCATAATAAATGAAATTTTAAGCAAATTTGCAGACTTCACTAGTTAAAAAAATGTACTCCACAATTTGATCGTGCAGCAACATACAAGATTCGGACCTTAAATAAAGGTATCGCGGACTTTCCATAGGTTAGAAGAAACCAGAAGTGTAATTTAAATAGGAAAAAATCGCGATCTGAAGCATTAGAAGATTTCTCCGATGTCGAACAGCAAAATAATCACCATTGCCAGGCAAAAACCTGAAATGCGTACGAGACGATTAGGAGTGTCTTCAGCTAAATTTTATAAAGATTATTATTAATAATATATAAATTATTATATCGCAGAACTACAGGAAGGATGTTCCACAAGTGCCAAATTTATGCGAACATTTTAGAGAACATACTGCCCGATTTACTCGAAGACATTTCTTTGGATAATACGAGATCAATATTTCACCAACACAATGCAGCAGCGCATACTGGTAGCATTATAAAGATAAAATTAAATAAACAATTTCCTAAACGCTGGATTGAACTAGATGGATCGATGTCTTGACCTCCTAGATCCCCAGACCCAACTCTATTTCACTTTTCCTTATGAGGAATGGTGAAGTTTAGAGTTAACTCAAGTCTTGTTAAAACAAGAGAGAAGTTAATTAACAGAACTGGACTTCAGCGACGAAAATACGGAAGATATTGCAGAAAAACCATATTTTAAACAGCTTTTGTGACATATAACAATAACCTTAACCTAAATAGGCTTTTGTAAAAAATTTGGGGTTAAGTTTAAGTTTAGTTTCATTGATATTAATTTTCTTTTAATTTACCACATAAGGTTTTCTACGAATAAATTATGCATACATTTTCTCTACGTGGCCATGCTGCATCATTTTGGAAAGGTAATGAAATGAACAGTTTAATTAAAATAAAAATCATATGTATTAATTACATGAATTACGAAAAAAATGTGGGAAATCCTAAATTTTAAAAAATTTTTTGGCGTTCGATGTCACTGCGTTAAATAATAAAAAGTTAAATACCATATAAGATAATGATGCGCATACTATAAAAAATTCGAACTTATACCAAATCACCCAAAGGGTTGAGATGGCCCCGTGCTATATAATTTTTTGTTTGTCAAATCACATCTTTTATCCCACTTATATTGGCATACGATATATAAGACACCTTGTACAAACATTTAGGTGGTGGTGTTTTTTAACTCTAATGAATTTTGGCATCATTAATTCCGAAATCAATTCATCAAGTATTCTACTTAATTACATTAGATAGTATTTCCTAAGAAATATACCTTATACGTAAATTTATTGGTACCTTCATTTCGATGACTAGCTATATAATTTAATATATGAATACAATTATATATAATACTTTATAATTTCTGAAAATTTAATAATAGTTTTAGCTATGCTTTTAAATGCGTTTACAAATACTTAAATATTTCTAAAGAATATTAGCAACTAAAGATAAAACAGTCCATAATACACAACGCTCCACACATCCGCATGTATGTACACGCTTGGCGAATGAAACTATATAAACTAATAAATAATTAATTAAACTAACTATCTAAATTAAATTACGGATAATTTTCTTCTTTGACGTCTAAAATGTATTGACATGTAATATCTTTATTTAATATTCAAAGATACCGAAAAATCTAGAAAATATGTTATATTTTTACGAGATGATGAGCGAACAAATTAAAGTGGAAACTTTAATTGCCTTCATCGAAATTACCGCAGCCAACAACCTTAAAATTTTCTAAGGGTATTCGCTCAAATAAGTATTTATGTGTGTAGTAGCTTAGATGACTACTCAATAAACCCCTAATAGATATTTACGAGAGGGCGGAGAATTGCTGAATGTACACATTCTGGAAAGTTTTGTGGCTTAGTTATTGGTGTTGCTTTATATTTCGCTTCCACGTTCGCATATGTTCATATATTGGTTTAGCAAGTGTTAATGCTTTGTTCTGCTGAAATTGCTATAAAAATCCGAACCCCAAATTGTGTTCACATATGCTACGATCAAAATTTTCCCATTGCATCGTATCGTACTATTTCGAGAACCGCTGAGATGGTAAAGGATAAACATGTATGTTGTTGAAAACTTCTAGCGTAATCCTAGGATTAACTTCTCGGTCGGACTTGATAACCGCCCTAATGTACTTAACAGAGAATTATGTCGAAAAAGTTATGAAGGAGACAATTGATACATTTGGGTTATCAGTCATGTATCGAATGAGAGATTTAAGTCCTTGTTCTGCTTGTTCTTTCCCTTTTTGTGCCTCAAGAATAAAAGAAAACTACGTGGGGATAAATTACTACATATTAGTAATTTGTGAAGTTTGGTTCAGCCAATACGTTCTGAATGAAAGGTCAGGTAATACGATTAAGCGGTTGGATTTTTTTATTTGGTTTTAACTGATTTATGTGTAGGTGATAACTTCTGTCAAAATATTTCATTTAAAAGAAATTCGATAAACTCGGGTGTATATGTATGTACGAGTATGTGCTTTATACCTTTTTCTCATTCTATTGTAAAATAAGTTAACATTTAACAATGAAATACAAAGTGCTATATTTATTTTTATTTTATTTCTTGCTTAGCTTGTATGGATGTATATTTAGACGGATATATACGGATGTATACGGAAGGAAATTATATATATAATATATAATAACTTAAAATCTAAATATACTACTCTAAAGAAATCAACAATCAATAAGTCTAAGCCCAAAGAATAAGTTCTAAAGTCTATTTTCAACATGTTCTACAAACAAATAACAACAAAAATAAATAGATGAATAAGTAAATAGGTAATATTAAGAAAACAAAATAAAGAAACTAATGAAAAAAAAATAATAAAATCAAAAGCTTGGTACTTAACAAAATTACATTTCAATTTTGCTTAGACTTGATTTAAATATCAACGACAAAGAAATGAACCTAAATATATTTTTGAATGCTTTTAATTTTATCGTTTTGTATATGGTGTTTTTTTAAGAAGCTGAGAACTTTAAATATAATAAAAAATACAAAATGGTAAATCTTATTAAAAAAAATTAACTTTATTTAAAAGTTTACAATATTTTATGCTATTAATGCTTATTATTATTTCGGGCATATATTCACCTCGGCTGTTCCGGACGTACTGTAGTCTGTAAGTCCAATTTTTCACAAGTTTTTCGCATAAATGTGCATTATCTCTGTTATAACTCGTTCAATATTAGTTTCGAGATCGCCCATTGTTATTGGTTTGCTAGCGTTCTACCCCACAAAAAATAACCGAGCGGTGTTAAATCATACGATCTTGGCAGCTAATTAACAGGTCCAAATCGTGAATTTTGTCTATTTTTTTATTTCAACATTTCGGTTTATATATCACTTTTTTCCGATTGTGTTTGACTTAATGATGTTCGAATGCTTTATAATAACAAACCACTATGGTTTCGTTGAATTTGCTTTTTATGTTTGACTGACGCTAACTTCTTTTTGAGGCATCTTTTGTAATCTATATACCTAGTCGTGCCATAAATTCTGTCACAACTTTAAAGAAGCATAAAATCTAAACAATAAAAGATAATATGTTTATTCCAACGAAATTTATTTTAATAAGATATTGTTAATTAATTAATAAAAGCCTTACTTGAAATGACCTCCTTTAGCTTTTATACAAGCTTTTAAACGTTGTGGCCACTGGTCTATAGCGGCACGCACGGTATTTAACGGCATTTCATTTGCTGCTTTCCCCAACGACTTTTTCAGACTGTCCAAATTGCGGTGGGGAGTTCTACAGGCCTTGTTCTCTAACTCTGTCCATAATGCATAATCCAGCGGATTTAAATCTGGGCTCCCGGATGGCCAATCTTCTTGTGAAATAAAATCAGGAATGTTGTTGCGAAGCCACCCCTGTGTGCTTTTTGCTTTGTGAGCAGGAGCAGAGTCTTGCTGGAAGACCCAATGTTGTCCACCGAAGAGAGTTTGCGATAAACGTTTCACAACACCTTCCAGCACGTTGGTTTGATAAACCGCCGCATCGGTTTTGACACCTTTTTCGCAAAAATGGAGTGTTGTGACACCTTTATGGGATACACCCAACCAAACCATTACAGAAGCTGGATGATGGCCTCGTTGCACCCTGGGAATCGCTTTTTTAGCTTCTTCTGATGATGTTGTATAAACCTTATCATTTTGTTTATTAAAAACTTGCTCCACAGTAAAAATTTTTTCGTCGGTAAAGAGGATGTTCTCATTACCATTGGTTGCGTGCCAAAGCAAGAGACTCTTGCATCTTTCCAATCTTATTTCCTTTAACCGTGGAGTCAACATGTGGGCTGTTGACCGACGATAAGCCTTCATATGAAGATCATCTCGAATGAGTCTACTCATCGATCTTGTGGAGATTTCCAACTTCCTCGACAAAATTTTTTGTTTACGCAGTGGATTTCTACGGATGCGCTCTCGGACAGTTTTGATGGAACTGACTGTTCTAACGGTACGTGGACGACCGGTCCTTGCTCTATCATCTATGCCTAAGGTTTCATTAAATCGTTTTATGGCACGATAAATGAATCTTTTTTTTATTTTTAGCGGTTTCAACAAATTCAAAATTTCAGAAGAATTTTTTCCACATTTATGGAGTGCTATTACTGCGATACGATTTTCTGTTACTCCCCACTCCATGATTGCGAGTCAAAGACTGTCACCAAACTGATCGGAATATTACGCCATACAGTTCATTTGTTACAAAGTGCAACATAACGGTACAATTCCAGGGTAATTTCTGAGAAAGCGCGCATTAGAAATTGTGTGAGAGAATTTATGGCAAAACTAGGTAGATTTGGTATATGAACGAGAGGCCCACTTATGGTCATTAACACTAGTCACCTTCGATGTTCTCCGACTTTATGTGCTGTCGGTTTACTATCTCACGGGTATTATCTACCTTTTTTGAGTAGGTGGTACCCATGACTGCTAGATGACTGGACTACGAGGCATATATACGAATGCGGGCTATTTAAATTTGTTCACTGTTTAATTTTTAAATACGGGCCATTCTAACGTGTGCGCTGCTCTGGGTGGTGAAACGTGATTTAAATTTTCGTTCCACCTCCCCCTAAATTTTGTTCTTTCTCTCACACTTAAGCCCTTTATTACTATTTACTTTTAGCAAAATCTGCAAGGCCGGTGGGCTAACGGGACCAAGGTCAAAAAAAGATAAGGAAATACGTCACGAGTGTCACATCTTGTATTTGGTGATCTTTGCTTTGACTGTCTCCAACGCCTGGCTGCCTCAAATAAAGTCACACTCGTTTGGGTACGGGGGCACTCTGGTGTTGAGCAAAATGTAGTCGCAGACGAACTGGCCAGAGAAAGATCATCTATTAGGTACCAATACTCTGAGACCTACTGCAGCATTGGCTGGTCTACAGCCAAGACTGTGGAAGATGGAGTTCTATGTTGGATACCTTGATCACCTTGATAAAATAGGTCTGTCAGTTGAGACGGAATGTTGACTATATCTAGAGGACGAGGAAACAAAAGCTCACATTCTGTGTGACTGTCCGTCTTTGACAAGGACTAGAAGTGGGGCCTTCAGCCTCCACTAACGGGGCTATGACACAAACAACCCTTTGTCGCAGTATCCACCATATGGTTAGCCCCACCCCCACAACTACTATTGCAATTGCAAATTGAATAACGTTTAATATTTGAATGATTTTCATCAAATAAATTACACCAAAAAGTGCACCAGAAAGAAGAACGTTCAGGTTGGGTTCGAGAAACTTATTACGTTATTTTGCATAATAATTTTTGAAAATGCAATGACCATATTTCTTTTGGACTTTTTATTGCTATATTTCTTGAAAGCACAATAAATTTGAACATTATTTTCAATTTAAGATTAATTTGGAATAAACTGCTTTTATATATATTTCTAAAATATAAATGTTCATTCTAAACAATTTTTGTTGAATATTACTTCAACAATTGAAGGCAATTGATTACCTACAATTTTACATTTAAAACATCCTAAAAAATTCAAAATTAATGTGGGAATTAAATAGCAAATTTACCAATGGACAAGATATAGAACTCGAATCTCTGTCTTTTAAATTGGTGTTCCGCTTCTCTAGCCATCTCAGCTCCCCGTGGCCACTTTCCGCCGATACCTTTTACCAGAAATTTTTGTTCTAATGATTTTTGGTTGCGAATAACATGAAATATCTGTATAAATTTCAATAGAATTGATTCTCTATTTGATGTAAAAATGTAACAGACTTGATTGGAATTTCCATAAGGAGTGTATATTTAAACATTTCGTCGTGAAAGTACAGCAATTTCTGAATTTTTAATAAATTTTAATATATTATTAATATTTACTTTATTTTTTTTATTGTAATTTAGTATAACTAGTGACTCCATATTCTTTAAAATAGAACAATTTGCTCGATTTATTTGTAAAATGAAGCCATCATAATGCCTTAGTGCATGATATATTCAAAAAATTTCAAGGTTTTTAATAAATGTGCAGTCGAATTCAATTCATTTCCATAAAGTGAGCATAAAGTTAAATTTACATTTTGACTTTGGTAAAATTCTGATAAAAAAATCAATTCATCCTCTCCCGTTCCTGCCTGTCAAGAACATTAAACCTCCAATACCTTCGGGAAAGATTCTCTGCGCGTTTTAACCCTGAATCCGGCAATGAATATAAATCACTTTATAGACCGTAGGATTTTCTTGCTTATCGTAATAAGCCAGATGTCTGCGGGAATTATTTACCACCTTTCCAGTTCATATAATTCCCTGCTTTAGCCCATGACATTTTTTTTCTTTAATATTTTTTTTCTAGAAGTACAATGTTTTACATAAAATTGTGAAAAATATTCTTTTGGTTGAGCGAATTTATAATTTTTCGAAAGTAATTAACCAGTAATACTCCAACCGGCAGTTTGACTGCCAACATTTGGGAATTTTATCATTATTGCATTAAATTTATTAGAAGCCAGCATACATACATACATACCCATACATACCCTTCAATTTTGTATGTATTTATATATATAATATTCTTACAAATAAAACTTATTAAAACTATGCAGCCTGTTTGCTTATAACTTTGAAAATAATATGCTTGAAGTGATAAGGTTTAAGAATAGGAGTACATATACTCGTATGTTTGTACTGAAGTACCAAAAAGTTGCATTTTAAATGGCGCATGCATTTATAATTTGTATTTGTATTTGTATTAATTTTTGGGCAGAGGCATCTATGGGAAATCACTTTAAAGGTGTTTTTTTTTAACATAACTAAATGTATACCAATATCCCAAATTAAGATACTGTTTGACTTTTCCAAGCTATTTATATTGTTGATTTTATAAAATCAATTGTACAATAATATCACTTCCTTTGAATTTTTTGAATGTAACAAACAACAAAAGGTCAAGTAAGTAATTTGGCAACTTCAGCAAAACAATATTGCTTGTTATGGTAATATTTTTAATAAAATCCACTACATTTGTCGGCGTTTGTAAACTATCACATTAAACTTGGAAAGAATACCTTGATCCAAAAGTTATAATTGGGAAACGAACAAAATATTAGAAGTTTTTGTGTTTCCAAACAATTCTAGGCATCTATTTGACAAAACACATGTATATTGCTCATGCTTTTGAGATTAGGAATATGATTCTAAAAATATCTAACGCTTCTTCAAATTAAAATATTAAGTGAATTTTTTTATAAATGATACTTGCTTACTTTTAGGTAGATTTCATATAAAATATTACCTATTGAAGCCAAATGATGCCAAAAATCCTTTGTGGTAGTCATATATTTCAAAAATACACCCCATCCATATGATATGTATATGTATATGACATATACAGGGTACATTTCAAAGGAATATAATATACCTACCTTTCTGATTTTATTTGGGCCAAATTATTGGCCTTTGATTGCCAAACTATATTAAACTTTTGGAAATATGGTAATAAGATTACTCATACAATATGTGTGCATCATACTATTAAAAGCACATTTAAAAAAACAACAACAACATAAAATAATCGGCACAACTACATATTAAAAGCTCACTTGAATACTCTTATATATTAGAAGGTCAGATCCTATCTTAAGAAGCTCTACTATACTTATATCGATAAAAACCATGAAATGCCCCCATGTGCGTAAAACCACATCAATTATTCATTTGTTAACAGTTTCGGCAACTTAGACTCACCAATCAATTACAATGTTTGAGAAAGCGAATCTTTGTGCAAACTGCAGGAAAGACGGACGCGCCGCAGCCAACAACACTTTGAGAGGATGGAATATTTGTTCGAAAAAACATAAGAGTTTAGTGCATCTACTGTCAGCACCATCATCAAGGAACGCCGCTTAGCTCAAGCCCAATCATCCATCGAAGAAAATTTATACGAGAATCTGAGCGCATAAAAGCACTACGAACGAAACTATTGAGCACAATTACAATGCAACTAATTGCATTGCAATCCAGAAACAATACAATTTCAAGGCATTAGTCAAATCAAACATCAATCCCAACAGAGGATAACTTTAAAACCCCAATCCGGGTTGACTCGATGTTCAGCTAGGTTAGAGATATTGCCCCTGCAGCCAAGCCAACCAATAGACATTTCATCGTAGCAAATACCTACCAATCTTTAGTTAGCAAATCCCAGTTTTAGTTCAGTTTCAAACCTAGTTGTTAATCTGCGTAGAGTATTTCTGCAAGCTATCCAATAGCCATTTTTTCAAAACAGCCTTCAATGAAAGTTTTGTGTTCTATAGAGACGAGAATCTAGAAAAGCAGCTAACAGCTTTGATTGTTTAGAATATTCTCATCTGCTTGGAAAGCCGAGTAATATTGCGTTTTTGTAGATGCCTACAGAAATGAGCCGTAGATGGATCTACCAAATATCAATTGGGACTAGATATGGCTTTACGTAGACGATGTAATGTCTGCACTGTAAATCTGAAAGTATTATTTCAAAAGGCTTAAAGTGTTTTATTTAAACACCACCCATTTGATTAACATTGTTTAGATTTTAAAACACTTTAAAACCTTTTAAAATCGAGGCAATATTAATCAAATGGATGACGTCAAAATAAAATACTTTAAGCGTTTTGAAATAATACCCTCAGATTTACAGTGTTGGTCTAACAATTTTGCAGTGGCAATCGAAAGCCAAAAAATGAATATGCATATCGTAGAAAGCAATATTAAATTTTCCAAAATAGTGTAAAAATCACGCACAACTCATAAAGAGTATCCTTCCAAAAGATAAAGTACTAAAACTAGACTTATCAAGTCATCAGTTATACATCAAAATTTTATGTTTAACTTGGCACCCAGTGTCAAGACATACATGTAGGACGTTAATTTTGCTAATTATTATATCGCCCAAAATTGTAGCGTGCGCTGCTTTTTCCCTTTGCACTTCTCTTACTTCGAACGGTTATTTTTGTATATTACAGGCGGCAGGGTAGTTACTTCTTGGACAGACGTGGACCGAAGTGGATGTATCTCACAAGTTGAAGCAGAGTGATTCGTGGCTAGCCTGTAGTGGAAATCTATATTTGTAAACTTTGAAACTTACCTTACGCTAAAGTGACTTTATATTTACCGGAATACTGAACTTGCCATTGTGTACACTAATAATTTGTGAATAAATAAAGTGAAGTCTAATAATTTTAACATAATGTCTGTTCTACAATAGAAGTTAATCCTACATACATATAGCTCAAAACTTCGTCCCGTTCGCAGTTATAACATCCAAACCATTCCTCCAGTAATTGTGTATTGAAAGTCATCACTACCTATGTAGTTAGACAAAAAATGGCTGTTTTCGCTAAAGGCTTCAAGAACTGAAAGAAATAGCCACATATGTGTTCGCTCAATACGTCCTAAAAGACGTACAAATTCATGCCTTCACTTACTGCTCGCAAACGGCGTATGGATCGGCGGTCTATTTGAGATAAATTATCGCTGAAAAATTTGTAATAGTAAGACTCCTTTACACTAAATCATTAGTGAAGCCCATAAATAAATTACCATTCCTTGAATGGAATCATACTTACATAATGAAAAAGTTAAAGCCGCGAAACCAAATTATTGATAAGAAGCCCATTCATCTATTGATCATCAAGGAATTGCAAGATGCTCTATTTTTAATAGTTTAATATCGCATTGATCTTCCATACTCGCATCAATTTATCAAACTATTAATTACTGATCACTTACGATCACAACTAAAATCTTCATGTAAGCTCTCTAAAACTACTATCAATTACCCGAAAAAAATGTTGGTCAATCAATAGGAAAAATTTACTAGATCTATCGTGCTACTCATTTGGAATTAGTCAGGGCAACTTAAGCTTTCATTGGAGCCTTGAATCGCTTTATGGGAAAGCGTGGATATTGTAGAAACTTATACTATGATAAGCCATGGAAGCTAGAAATGCCTTAAGCAAATTCAAGGAGTGTTAATTAAAACAAGCCATATAAGTGTACCAGGAGTAGCCAGAAAGCGTGTATCCTAGTAACGCCAATATAAGTGGCGCCATTCAAGAGTCACATATGACTTCATTTGTAAAACTTGGCACTATGAGCATAATCTCAAATCAGTGGAATCTCATTGTCTACTATGATATGGCAAATTATTACAAGGAAGTTCATCGTCTCATTAATGTCACCGCAATGCTACACAATCTTTACAAATTCATCAGTAAAGAGAAATCATGTGAAATAATTACAGAGTAAAAAAATGTTGAGTGATGGAAATAGTTATACTGCGAGTAATAAAATAACCATAGCATGGGAACTATTTTGCTTCGTTTTTGAGGTGGGCGAACTATTTATTTTGTACTGAAATTGAAAATGGAATATATATGTATATAAATAATAAAATACATAATACTTCGTTTGAAGCGTTGTGCGTTCAGTTTACTTTTTCCTTTCAATTATATATAATTTTTTTATAATTGCTCATTCTAAAATTGATCAATCTATACGTATGCTTGATAACTCTACATTAAAAAAGGCTACTATATTTGTCAACCACTATACGAAAAAATAAATCGTATAGTTTACAATTTTTTCGGTAGAACAGGGACACTGAAAAAACTGACAGTTTTTTTGTACTTTACGAGAAAACCTATTAAATTCTTCGACCCAATAATATGCGATTGAACTGATACATTTTCCAGCGTAGTGCAAACAATTTTTCCGTGTTTGTCCAACGTATCCCAATTGTATTGGAGAAAGTTATTTGTTTTTTTTGTTTTTGTTTTGTATTTGCTTGGAGTATAGTAGCCTCGGTTCCTTACTCTCCTGTGAATACTACTAAATCGAAGCTGCCCTTGAACATATTAAATTTAATTTCTAGAAGAAATTATGCACGAAGACTGTGGATCCTTTATAGACTTCCTTTATACAAAAATGACCTAACATATCTAAATCGGCTTGTCAAGAATGCAGTTGACCAATATAGAAATCAGAAGTGGAGCAGACTTCTCGTGGGTTTAAAAAAATGTTCCAAACCTTTCTGGAAGGTAACAAAAATTATTAAAGACTAACGTAAACAAATCCCAAAATTAAAAGAGCAGGATAAAAATTATATCACGAGGAATGAGAAAGCAGAAATACTGTCACAAAAATTTGTTCACAGCTTCAATCTCTCTGCAAATCTCAGCAATCATTCAACGAAAGAATTAGTTGCTGCATCTGTATCCCAGTTAGAACCCTCTATCTGGTATTAGAACGTTCCTGGTTTGTTAAACCTAAAGAAATTAATAATATCATCAAAAATACCCGCGTTAAAAAAACTCCCGGCTTAGATGTAATCCCTAACATATGCCTGAAAGCATTACCTAATGCTGGACATGTTTATTTTACTTTCATTATAAATTCGTGTCTAAAACTTCAATATTTTCCAACAGCTTGGAAAGTCGCAAATGTTATCCCAGTTCTTAAGCCGGGAAAACCGCCTGATGAGCCTGCTAGCTATCGTCCAATAAGTCTGCTAAGTAATTTGTCAAAAATTCTAGAAAAGGTCATTAAAATTAAGTTGATGGATCATATTGAGGAAAATAGCATTTTTCCCAATCAACAGTTTGGATTCAGACCGGGACATAATACATGCCATCCTCTTCTAAGAATTACCCAACATATCAAATCCCACCTTAATATGAAAGAATCTACTGGGGTAGTTCTTCTCGATGTCCAATCTGCATTTGATTCTGTTTGGCACGATGCTCTCATACATAAAATGATAAACTTTGGTTTCCCCCCTGCACTCGTTTTAATAATTAAAAATTTCTTGTACAATCGTTCTTTTAGAGTTTACACTGGAAATACTACTTCCACTGAACTGCCCATTACTGCAGGTGTTCCCCAAGGATCGGTATTGAGCCCAATTCTATATAACATTTATACCGCCGATTTTCCAGAAATCCCAAATTGTCTCTCCTCAATCTTTGCAGATGACACAGCAATTTTTTGCTCGCACAATACCGCGTCGTACAATTGCTCCTGTCTCCAACATGGACTCGAGCTGCAAGATTATTTTTATAAATGGAAAATTAAGCTAAATCCGAACAAAACGCAATGTATGTATGTTCTTCACTCGCAAGCGAAGTCCACGCAATCTTCCCACTAGCAACCTGAGCTTAAATGACTCTCCTATTGCATGGACTGACCATATCAAATATTTAGGCATCACCTTGGATAGAACTTTAACCTTTAATAAACATATAACATCGGTTATCTATAAGACAAATTTATTGATAAAAACACTGTACCCCTTTATAAACAGGAGATCCACTCTGAGCCTGGAAAATAAGCTAATAATTCATAAAGTGATATTTCAAGCCCTTATGTTATACGGAGCGCCCGTGTGATATGAATGTGCCAAAACACACATAAATAAACTTCAAGTTTCCCGAAACAAAATTTTAAAAATGATGCTAAACCTGCCATGGCACTTCTCCACCACTGAATTGCATGAAAGGGCTAATTTAGAATTCATTAATGATAAATTAAAACGCATTACGGACAAATTTTTCTCAAGATGTTCCTGGTCTGAAAACGTTCTAATTAAAAAATTATGTAGACCTTAGTATAAGTTTAATTAACGCAGGATTATTTGTTATCCGCAGCTGCCGTAGTATGTAAGAATAGCCTTACTTTTATCATTGGGTTTCCAAAAATAGATATTCCCCAACAGCTATATATGTTTTATAAATATTTATTTGTTAATACAATCCTTAGTAATAATATAGATGAATGAATTTTGGATTCTAGCACTAAATTGTAAAATTCCTATTGTATATACTTTTAATGTTGAATTGAAATAAATTGAAATTGAATTGAATTGAATTAAGTATTTGCTTGGATGTAACACACATCTTTTGCCATCAAGAAAATTTTAATGAACAAAACTAATTCACAAAATCAATTTATTGTAGCTTTGATCCTGGAACCAGTCGGTATCGGGGCGGGAAGAAAGAAAAAGAAAATTTTCCTCATAAATAAATTTCTGACAATTTCCATTTGCTTCCACCACCCAGCAATTCCATTGCTATCTGCACGCCGCCTTCATATACACCAGACCAAAATGAAGAAAACCCGTGGTATTATATTTTCCTGAGTATAATAGAAAATAAATAAACCTAAAGTGCTACTAAATTTATAGCCCTATCTTGGCTTCGTGGTACCTCCTGTTAAGGAAGCGAATTTTATTCTTTTCTTTGCTGAACTGGGGTATCCATGCAGACATGAAGAAGCCAACGGCGAGGAAAACCTTATGGCCCTGGTACTATAGTTAACGAGCGTTACAACTATAGGAGCCTTTCGCTCTCTTTTAGCCTTTCATGAGGCATTACGCCTTTTGTTTTTTTGGCGGGTATGCTGAAAGTGAATGAAATTAGCTTTTTAAGTTCGTTAGATATCACCGAATTTGTTGGTTAGATATCATTGCTTAATTTTAAACAACATTTGCTAATATTAAGCGATTGATGTATTGATTCTCATGAATTGTTAAATAAAAAATGTATTTTAATATCATTGCGCTCAAGAATGAAAAAAATGTTTAATTCTACTTTTTTAGGTAATCTATGACATTAAGACCCCATTTAAACGACCGAACCTTTATCGTATGAGATTCGAGAACCGGAAATAAAGAAAGTGAGCG
Source organism: Philonicus albiceps (assembly GCA_963969385.1). Lineage (NCBI taxonomy): Eukaryota > Metazoa > Arthropoda > Insecta > Diptera > Asilidae > Philonicus > Philonicus albiceps. The sequence goes on along the minus strand of OZ017776.1, from coordinate 21,393,114 downwards.
GTAGGACTTGCTTAAAACAAAACGGAATCGACAACAACAAAAGTTCGACCGCCTAATAGAGTCTATGCATGCGCAAGCTTTTAAACAGCTGATCTATGTTTTTATCAACTAATTTGCAAAAGTTGACTGCAATTAAAGTATTTTGTGTTACATACATCTGTTAGTAGCTTTACAAACTAACTGGCTTTATATTAAATTAAAAGCTTTACAGCTTAAGCATAACTACAAGACTCAGGTAGACTATATATGTATGTATAAAATTGAATACGAAAAAAAAAATCAATGGTGCAAGAACAGAAAATTTAAACTTTAATAATTCTTAAAAATAGAGAGTGTGAGAGTGAAGTTCTGCACCCACTCGTAACAGTTCACTATCTAAATCAGTGAATTTTAGCTGTGTGATTTCACATTAATTTATAACTGGCGAAACCTTAAATTTTCTCCTTCCTGCAGTGCATGCAGAAACAGAGCCATTTAAAGTCAAAGAAAAACCGCATAATTACGGGTTAGGAGAATGAGCACCACCACCGCAAATCCCAACACTAAGAGTCGCACCAACAAGATGAGTTTATTTTTTACTGCGCCAACCGAGCCAGGTAAAAGGATGGAACAAAGCAGTCTAATTAAAAACTCGGGAGGAAAGAAAGAAAAAAAAAATGTCGAAGGTGAAGAAAAAGTTGTAATTAACATTTATTAGCACTTGGAATGCAAATACCTTGAGCTGCCGGCAAACTCGTTCGCATTGTACGCCTCCAGGGCCTCGTATTATGCTAAGAATAAAGTTTCCTTGCGCCGTTTCTGAACATTTTCTTTAAAGGAAAAACAGACATTTGTTTCATTTAATTAGGAAAACTGAGCGAAAGTTTTCTGCTAATATTCATTTGCCCATTTTAGCGGCTGTGTCAATTATGCGGAAATTCAGTTTCAACTTTATCTAAACCTATAATAACGCTTTAGGTATTTTGCCTATCTCGATAACATTACAAAAGCTACTTGTAGTAATTTGTAATAATTTGTAATAAAAAGGAAAAAAATGATTAAAAAAGTAGCTGCATGGGCAACGTTTAATTTTAAGGGGATAGAAAGTTGGAAAACTTACACGTTTTAAAAAAAAATCGTATCGTTATAATTAACCCTTTGCACTCGAAGTTTCTTTTCATTCATATTACCAGCAACTCGAAGCAATTTTAGTGAAAAGATCATATTTACATGTAAGTTAATGATATACGCATTAAAAGAAAAGTCATCGTTGTATGTTATTATTTTTTTTTAATTGTTTATGAATACAAAAATAATATATAAAAAAACAAAAAATTATAAAATTATTATATTTTATAATCGTCCAAAGTGTGATACCTCTCGAAGCAATTGCCAATATGTAATCTTGGCTTTTCTAGACAGGTATCACAAAAATAATGGGTCTGCCGTCTTTTGCCCGGAATTTTTCTATTGGAACACACTACACAATCTTTCTTGGTTCCAGAACGTATAATGTGTAAGTGGTTGTTGAGCCTGCCTTCCGTATTTGGTGTGTAAGTGTATTCTCGAGATGTGCTGTTTTGTTGAAAATTCCCAATCAATTGTTCCACCAACAATTTTACAAATTTCAAATGTAACATTGGTTTTTCATTATTTATTTTTTTAACAGAAGTGTACAATATGTATGAATTACACAATGTGTAATTACTGTACACATTTCCATCCCCCAGAAAAATAGTTTTCTCCACCATTTCAGGGATTTTCTCAAAAAACAATATGTTGCAGCATATTGGCCGGCCCGATCTACTCCACGCATATTTTTTGTGTAATCAATAACAATTTTAGGTTTTTGTATTCTGACTAATTCACCACCACGTACTCTTTTATCAACCGATATCAAACCCGCTTCATTACAAGTACTTAACAAAGTTACAATCCTTTTGTCCTTCCATGCGAGGACTAGAGTTTTGCCTTTTCTGCAAGCCATTGTTTTCTTGCCTCTTACAAATTTCGGTTTTTTTATTGCCACTGGTAAATATTTCCTATTTGTTTTTATTGTGCCGGTGAGGAAACAATTCATTTTTAGCAGTTCTTCAGCAAGGGGTATGCTTGTATTAATACCTGTCGGTATACATGTGATAACCTTTAGCATTAGGAATATTGTCCAATAGTTGTCACCAAAAGCGAAATATCCTATAAATATTTTTTACGATTTGTTTTTGTCCTTATGTTAAAAACTGAAAATTATTTTCATTGTCTCCGTAGCGGAGCCCTCTGAATTATGGTTTTACATACATCTGAATTGAAGGCCAATATCTTTACTTCGGTGCCAAGTTCAACAAAAAATGTAACTTTATATATAGAGCATGGAATTAGAATGTCGTGTTTTTAAAAAGTAGTACCTGAAAGCAGTTAATTCAACAGGTGGCCACTCTTTTTTAAAATTCTGTGAAAAAATTTAAAAAAATTCAAATTTACTGCACGATGAAAGACATGAATTACCAAATTTAGTTATGCACTAATAAACAAAATAAGCAAACAATTTATTTAAATTCACTTATTTTTAAATAAATAATCAACCAATTTATCGCGAAGATTGAATACAATGGCTTAAGTTAGGAATAGGCAAATCTTATCGATTTAAATAAAATAAAACAGGAATCTTCCCAGATTTTTTTTGTACGGGCCTTCTGTTTGGTCTAAAATGGAAGCGTTTGAAAGAATTTCTGGCTTTATTTTCTGATATATTTCACTTTTAATTTTGGTAAAAAGTCAGTATTCAAAATGGCAAAATTCTTTTCCATTCCATCCGGATGGAAATATTATATTTATTTTTAGAAATATGAACAGATATTTTGATGTTCTTGATTTTTCATTCGTAATAAATTTGTTTTAGATTCGTAAATTTTACGAATGCACCCTCAAATTTCAAGCATAATGTAGCCCACAACATATCGTAAAAACAAAGTGGCGTAGTTCATAGCATTTACTTTTACTTTGTCTTTTTTTGGGTTTTTATAATTTATTTATTTATTTATTTATTTATTTATTTATTATTATTTAGAAATAATAAACAGCAAAGTAGCCTATTACATGATACCGCATTACAACTTAATAATAATATATTTCATTAAAATTAAATTAAGAGTACTCCTACATAAAAGCAATGGGCACTAAGAACACAAAGCAAAATTCAAAATTCTGAAACTCCGTGCATTTTCTTATAATACTATAAATAGTAAGCAAAAACACAAAAAATGGAAATAGAATTAAAAAAATAATAAAATTATAATAGTAACTGATTAGAATGGCAACAGACAAAATGGTAGACGATTTCGAAGAATATAAATTTTAGATTTCAAATTCAGATATTGAGGTATTTAGATTTTAAACTATCCTAAATTAAGCGATCATTGATGGCATTTTTTAAACTATACTTAAAGGAACAAGGACTCAAAAAGTAGATGTCAATGTGATTGAATAGTTCATTATGATGTTTTTGCATTCGTACCAGAGGAGACTTATGGCGTAAATTAGTTCGAGATACTCCAATATAAAATGTATAGCTAAGACGCGTAGGTCTACTAGGAACATGAAAGCAAAGTGAACTAACCAATTCCGAACAATTTACATGACCGTTTACTATTTTATATAAAAACATTTCATCAAGATAGGTTCTACGATCTTCAAGAGACCAAATTGAAAGCTTGATTAATCGTTCCGGGTATTCAAAGTATAATAGCTACCTTCAACTTTGTACAGTAGGAAGCGCGTAAATTTCCTTTGAACCGTTTCCAGCTTTTGCTTATAAATTTCATAAATAGGAATAAATAAATAAATATAATACAGCATTAAAATATTTATTAGTGGTTAGTAAAAAGTATGCGAAAGTGCATTAGGTAAATCAAAAAGTTTTTAATGAAATTATGCTTTAATGAACGAATTTTGCGCTGGAAATGGCTATTTTGAATTTTGAATGTGAAATCACAATCTCGGAAACAATACGTCACCGCCAGGTAATTCTTTTAGATTCTTAAGTTTTAGACTATATGTCAAAGTCATTCATCGAACAGCGATTACGTTTACTTCGGCCTTTTGAGCACTCTCGCATACAAACTCATCTTACACTTTTAGGTTAGGTGGCCAAAACAAACAATTTTTTTTTGCTAAATCGATTCTAAAAGATTTTAAGAACATATTCTCAAATGTTTAAGAGTAATTCTTCATAGAAATCCAGACAGAGTTCAGAGGATAAGAGAAAGGTAAATTTTTCCCCTACCTACTTATAAATTTAAAGGCGTTTGAAAAGTAGACATAGGCAATGATTCGAGTTGTATTGTTCGGAATGACTTGTATCAAACTTCATTTGAGCTGGCCGTTTCATAAAAGTTGCAATATTTTCATAAAATGGCATAAGCTTTAACTTACATATATAAACTTTTTGTTGTGTAGTGTAAGAAATTTATGTCTATGTCTCTCAACCGTAAAGCGATTCCTATTTGATATGATTCCTCTATCGACAATCATCTTCTAAGCCCAGTAATTACAATACCCATAATTGTTTTGGTGGCCACATAAAGTCGACTATTAATAAAGCTAACACCACTCTTGGTTTCATTAAGAGATACGCTAAGGAATTTTAGGATCCTTATAAAAATTGATCTCTATATTGTACCTTTGTTCGCCTTATTTTAAATAAGTGTTTGATTTACATGAGCACCTTAGAGATCATCAGCGATCTGACCTGTCCTTCATTTGGTTTAAGGTTTAACAGTCAAAACATTGATTATTGGGGAAGAACATGCTTTGTTGACAGATCTTTTACATTGTAACGATGCACTAAATTAACGCCAAAACATCGGTAGCACTAAATTAGCGTATTTAAAATTCAATGGGATCGAGTGCGGGTATAAAAGCCCGCAACGAACCGCTTCAAATGGAACAACAGAAGATAATCAGTTGAAATCTCTGTGTATTAAAACCGAACGATGCACCCAAAAACTCAAAGCTGTCTGGAACTGGAGCGGCGAAAAAATATACAGAAAATCGTTGGAAATGACGCGAATTGCTCCTGGCCTCGAGCTGGTCTCCCCTGAATCTGTAGCGATTTACATTGTAATTACATCCGCTCGAATGACTAATTCCGGCCGAACAGGGAATTTATTTATTTTTTTTTTGAAATTCGAAAGCGTTCACCGTATCAGCAGGATAAATGCTCTGCATTCCCGAGTCCGCAAAGAGAATTTGTGGCATAGCCACACGGTGATGGAAAAATGGACATTAAGCAATGAAAAGACTTCAAATTTGGTTAGTGCTTTAAATCGTTTGCAGACCCTGTGAATTTATTTTTTTTTAAGGAATATTTCTCACTGTACAAATTATAAACTATAAATACTTTGCTCTAATGTTCAGCTTCTCGACATAACCAATACATCTTAAAAATCATATCACTTAGTCGTAACTTTTGGTTTAAAATTAATATATCATATCAATGTCATATGTATGTCTCCGACTAGATTTTATCGTTTTTTGTCATGAATTTCAGAGCCTCCACGACAATTCCTATTACCTTCCAACCACTTCCTTAATATTGGGAAAACCGACGATTTTGAACCGACGATAAAGCAACTTTTTAAACAGTCGGATATTTTGATTTTTCTAAAAGAAGCGAAGAAAAGTGGATGAAAAAATCACTTGGGTTAAAAACGAGTAAATACGTAAAAATAAAATTTTGTAAATTAATCTTTCGCCGAAATGTTCAGAGTTTCTCATCTATAAGAAATATTTCTAATGAAATATTTCAAATAAACTAAAGGCAAGTAATTTATTCGATATTTCGACGGCGACTAGCTTGGCTACTAATTCATGTGAATTTTGAACTGTTCTATAAATGTTTTTAAATCTCCCTGTTTTGAGGGATCTGAATATATGTTTTTTTAAGGATTTGTCTTAATTTTCGCCAAAACTTTGCGAAAATGCGCAGAAAATTGGAACATAAAAACGTAATTTATCAAAATATTAAAAATGCAGTTGTAAGTGTACTGTACCAATTATTTTTTAACTAAAAATTCAGCTGCTAGACTATTAAGAATGTATGAGTATCAAAATATTTAATTCCACTAAAATCATGATTAATGCAAGAGAACTAGACCGTTAAAAATACTAAGTAATATTATCCACCATGTTAAGACCAAATAGTACGAGCATATTCTAAAATATTAGGCATTACCTAATATAATCCATTAGGGTAATGCGTCCCTCCAGTACTCTCGTATTAATAAAAGCTAAACCCAGCGCCTGTTAAATGGCATATGGAGCGAATTATACTATATATGCAAAAACACTAAGAATCTGATGGACTTAGCATAGTTATAGACATAAGAACCAAAAAAGAGTACAGTTAAAAAGTCCTAATAGAATTCACGCGATTAATATTTTTGGAAGGTATTGCCCAAATGTCTATAATAACCGATATTTTGGTTCACTACAATCGAAATGGCTATTAAAAAGAACGCAATTCATTCCAATATAATTGGGAAAAGTCGTGAATTCAAGAAACACAACAATTGAAAAGTATCAACAACTACATAATTAAACTGCAAAAATTTTATAGAATAAACCACAAAAGAACAAGAATTACTAAAAATTCTTAATGTACTATCTGGGGTATATGTACCTCTAATGTTAATAAGATAACAGTAAATAAAAACGTCTGTGTTAGAGGTCATAACAGATTGCCATAATGGAAAAGTAAATCCTCTACTCTTCACACCCACCCAATTGCGAAAGGAACTACATCTTAGAAGAGAACAAATATATCTACATTAAGCATTCCATGAGGATTGTACGACACCGATCCTTAGGGCAGTACAAACAGAGGTGTAGGTTCTCTTTAACATCAACCTGTACTTACTCACTAATACCATTGGAATACTATTTAGTTAGCCAAGCTCCTTTTTGTTTAGTGGGAAATCAACTCAAATCAGATAGTTTCGATTTGGTTATATGTGAAATTGTTAGAAACCAAGAAAAACTTGCTTGATTTCGACGCTAAGTATTTTCCAGTAAACAAACAAACTCTTTGGAGATATTCCAGCCATTCCAACCTTTGCGAATTGTCATTTTGTATGAGCGGTGCAAAAAGTGTATAAAAAGAAAGTTTGTTAACCAAAAGAGGCAAAATTTCTTGAATGTTTGGAGAGAAAAATATGAGGAGCTCCGAAAAAAAACGCAAAAATAACAGCCTCGAAAATTCGGACGAAAATCCGCAATTTCACGAAGAAATTAAAGTAAGTTGGCACTAATTTTTCAATTTTGTATATGTTTTAATTTGTATTGTTTTTACCAGAATTAAGAATAACAAATTAAGAATCAAGTCAAGAATACGGAGACCTTACGAAACTACGAAACTTTGTAGAAACTTTCCTTCAATTCTGATGGGATCAGCCCATCTCCTGAGAAACTTAACACAATTTTAGAATTGAAACAACCTTCCACCGTTAAGGAACTGATGGTAAATTTTTACCGTCGTCTTCTACCTCATGCGGTCGAACATCAAATTTTATTAAATAAATTTCTTATTGGGAATAGAAAAGAAGGTTCCACAAAAATTTATTGGTCCCATTCAGTCAAGGCCTTCGAAAACATTAAATTTCAGTTAGTTCAAATCACTCTTTTGGTTTTTCTTAACATTAACGCTCATTTAAAATTATTTGTGGACGCTTCTGAAACCGCAATTGGCATTGCTTTAAATCAAAAAGTCGACAATTCTTGGCAACCTCTCGAATTCTTTTCTATTAAATTAAGTTCAGCGCAAACTAAATATAGCGCTTACGACCGAGAACTTTTAGCTGTTTATAAGGAAATCAAATATTTCCTTTATCATTTAAAGGGCAGGAATTTTACTCTGTTTACAGATCACAGACCCTTATGTTCTGCTTTTAAACAAAATCCTGAGAAAGCTTCTCCTAGACAAGCCAGACATTTAGATTTCATTGGGCAATTTACTACAGACATTCAACACATTACTGGAAATTATAACGTTGTAGCTGATGCTCTTTCGCGTATCGATGAGCTCCATTTACCAACCTCGATAAATTTTAAAGCTATAGCTTTCGCCCAAGGAAATGATGACCAACTTCAAGACTTTTTGGAAAATTCTTCTTATAAATTTTCCAAATTACCCGTTCTTGGGAGTGACAAACAAATTTACTGCAAAGATTCTAACTCTCGTCTTCGACCTTATATTCCGGAACCATTCCGTCTTAAAATTTTCAAGTCCATCCACAATTTATTTCATCCTTGCATTCGCTCAACTAACAGGATGATTACATCTAAATATTTTTGGCCATCCATCAACAAAGATATTAACAATTGGAGTCGAAATTGTTTAGCCTGTCAGAAACACAAAATTTCTCGTCACGTTAAAAATGCTTTTGTCTCATTTCCAATTTCATCATTTCGTTACGAAACAATTCATTTGTGCCAAAAAAAACTGTCTTGAGTTCAATGTTTCTAAATGCCAATCCATTATAAACGCCCTTCTTCTCCACCCAGAGTCTATCTTTTGTCTGGTGAACCTATCCCGTGTCTACTCTCTTCGTGATCTTGGTGTCACTTGTGATCCTTATGTTGCAAAATATCTCTATGTCGCGTTTGTTAGGCCTCTCCTTGAATACGCTAATCAAGTTTGGTCGCGCTGTCATCAAACGATTTGATGCAGTCCAACGTAGGTTTCTCCGCTTTGCTCTATGTGAGCTTCCCTCATCTGATTGTCTGAATCTTCCGCCTGTTACTAATTGCCTTACAACCCTTGTGGAAGCGCCACAAATTCGGGCGGCGACTCATATTACGTTGCGCCCATGCAAAAATACGCTGAGTCATCATTCGACTTGTAAAATACAACCTCAACGCGGCCTGGGGATTGGTGGCCAGACAGCCTAAGTTCCCTGTCGAGGATCGTAGTTACGAAGGAACTTCAAAAGCCAGCATTCAGAGTAAATAAATCTGGCGTTGAGTAAGATAATAAAAAGGATTTGCAAAAACGAAGTCAAGTCATTGAATCTTTCTCTAACTAAAACATCAACGACCAAAAGTATAATCCCAAGTTCACCCCGGGATTACACTAGACGGATGACATTTTGAGCAGCTTTTGTAAGGTATTACCATTAACTTAAGGACAACACCCTTTTTGGAAATGGGATGGGCAATTTGATAAAATTAAAAAAATAAGTGTACTAATTACCATACATTATTTGCGGAGAAATATAGAAAAACCATGAATTTGAGGAAAATGAAAAACATTTTTTTCCAAATTCAAAAATGAGTATATCTGCAGTGGAAGATGGTAAATCAATTATCGATATTTTTGGAAAAAGCATTGGGGTAGTCGATTTTTGACATGAGTTCTATGTCGCTACATTGAAAAGATAAAAATAAAATAATGATGGGCATAACATGAAAAATTCAAATTTATGAATTACCTTTTTATTTTTCTAGGTCAGATTCTTCATTCTGCTTATTTTGGCATACTTTATATAAAAAACTACACAGTGATCATGTGTAGTGAAGCATACCGTAGGGGAATTCATCGGGGTTCAATGGAATTTTGCGGTGGAAGTTGCCACTTTTAACATTTTTTAATGTAAATTGGTAAAACTTGATAATGATAGCCGATTGCCAAAAAATTCCTTAATATCCCTTCGTTTTAGGCCATACAAAAACCCTCTAGCAAAATTTCATTAAAATCCGTGAAGTTATTCTTATAACTCACTTGTTCCTAATTTTCTTCTAAATTCCTAAAATAAATAAATATTATTGTACATTGTTTCAAATTTTAGAAGTTTATTTTATGTAATCCTTTTTGTTCTTTTTATTTGTCTTTAATTTGCTTAGTTTTGTTCTACTTTTGTTTGTTATCAGCTTTCTGTGTTGTTAAATTTGATTTTTTTACGTTACTACTTCCATATTTTTAAGTTTTTAGTTTATTCTTGGTAATAATATCGTTTTTTCATGTCTATTTTGTCTATGTTTATTTCTCATTTTTCCTTTTACTTATGAATTTTATTTTGTTCACTTTGGTTAGCTTATAAATTTATATTACAAAGTTTTATTTTTGTTCATTTAGGTTGCTGTTATTTTAATTCGTTGCGCGCACTCAATTTTAACTCGGAACATTCGGAGCGCACTATCCCGTGGATTATCGTGCAAATGAATTTACTGTGCTCCGTGCGTAATGGATGCCGCCCGGATCCCACACAAAAATAAATGTTATACATATAAAACCGATTTATTCCTCGCGATAAGTTAGTATATGAACTTTCGTAGAATAACCCGAAGTAAACCCGATGTAAATAAAGACGATTTTATACTTACCCTACCCGAGTAAAAATCGTCAGCACAAAAATAGCACCGAAAGACTACCAAACGTTTAATTTTCTTTTGGAAAATTAGGAGCACTGATATACCACCAAATAAGGGACAAATATCAATTGAAAACTCTAATAGTCGATGGAAGCCCCAAAACACCACCAGAACATGATTGCATATAGAATGCCTTATTCAGCACCAAATGAACACGTCTAGTTGTCAAATGGTGGTATTTTAGTGTAGTAAACGGTGCTATGTTGGTGCTCATTTGGTATGGAATTTTTTGACGATAGTAATCATTTGGTGGTGATTCGGTGTTGAAGCTGGTGCTCTATTAGTTGTTGTAAAGAAGTGGATTAACTATTTTGTTCGCCAAAAGGGCTTAGTTTGGTGTTATTTTAGTTTAACTTGAAGTGTCGATTTAGTTGTTATTCAGTGTATAGGAAATTCAATGCACAATTTTTACTCGGGTATCTTGCCCATTCGACGATTACACATGAAAATTTAATTTTTATTATATTTTATATTTCCTTTGGTTTTAGAAATTGAAATTATGTTTAAAAAATTATAATACTACCTTTCCCTTGCCTTTGCCCACTACTTAGGTGGGGCAAGATAAGTTGATGTGCCGTGTTTAATGTTTTAGTTATTTGTTTTCAAACTACTTAAAATATGTTCTTATTACAGCAATTCATAAGAAGACTGATATAATCAAAGGTTTGATCAATAAGGTATTAGTTTCCTATATACTAAATAATGAAGTTCTATTAAAATATCAAACCTATCAAACCTTAAGTACCCCATCTAGGTCCATCTTCCTCTAATGCAGCGTAATATAGATCTATATAATATTTACTGTGGTATTAAAATTACGGCATGATGGCTCTTGGAATGTACTCTTAATTTTATTACAGCTGCAATGCGTGCCTAATCAGAATCTTAAATGCGCACGACCTCTGCGTCTCTGCAGTATCCACGGCATACCATTAGCGGTCGGAGGGAATTATTAACAATTTTCAAAGTTAAATTATCCAAATATACTGTTTTAATTTCTGCCGAAAAGTAGATCCCTGTCGACAGTTAATCATAAAACATGCCCGAATTTATTCACCTATCTTCCAATTCATCTCTCTCACTTCTGCATCTCGTAATAAAATTAAAATTACACCACGACTGGCCATAAAGCACGATGCCCTACCCGACATTATTCAAATCAAGTCGAGAGGAAAAGTAGACGTCGAAATCGTAAGTCGCGACTGATGGCGAAAGTAAAACATCGCCGCTTTAATATGCCCCTAAATTGTTGATTTTCATTAAATATTTGTCATCGTTAAAGACCTCACCCCTATTGTCTTGGTACAATGAAAGCTAATTTCGCTTCAAGGATAACAAAGTGGTGGCAATGGAGATTGTAAGACGGTGTCCTTCGTCGGAACTCATTTCCCGGATTGGGTTCTGCGCGCCTGGGTTGAATGGAATCTCAAACTCTGTCGAAAATAGAACACTTTTTGAGGATAGATACGCGTCGCTGATTACAGCAACCATCTGGGAACAATCCAAACATTTCACGAAACGAACGCTTCACTTCTTTCAATTATTTCGCTTTGTTGATATGCCTTAAATATTTATCAATCAGCAGTTTGTTAAGTTTTCCTTTGCCATTTTCGAGCACGCTCCTGTGGAGTTGGACACGTTGTCGTGTCCTCCCCCAGATTCATCTTGGTACAGCGATTTGAAAAAAAAAGTTAACCTTTGGGGAGGATCACTTTGTGTGTACAGTTGGGCGTTTTATACATAACAATCGATTTCAAGGGAAGAAAATTAAGTCGTTCATTGGAAACCGGCCAGCAGAAACAAAATTAAATTGTAGAAACTTTTCTCTGAACGAGGGACCACGCTTTTACCTGAGGCTTGAAATTAATTGTTAGTTAAAACAAAGTTTTCAGTGCTACTGTCCTCAACCACAAATGTTGAGAATAACAGTAATATTTATATTTAGATAGTCAGTTATAATTGATAATAACGAGAGGATTCAATATTAAATTGTAAACTTTGAGATAAAATTGTATATACATATATTGCATGATATTTCCATTTACACACAAATGCAAATTTTTTCTTTATTGGTGATTTTGGAACTCCAATCCAATCCAACAATTACATTCTTATATTTGATAATTCATTCCATTTAAAAAAGAAAAAAATAATTTAAAATTCATGTATGAGGCGCTCAACGCTAAAAGGGCTTAAGCCACAAATTTTCCTAAACAAAGCTGAAAACCACATTTTCAAAAATTATAAATGACAAATATGGCTTAAGCTTTAGTATGTGCCGCCTTTAAGTTATGTTCAAACGTTTTTTTTACACTTACAAAAAAAACAATACTACATGCTAGAACGGCATTTCGACGCATTATCGAAAAACAAGGAAATTCTTGTGGAATAGGCCATTAGTTCAATTTAACATTAAAGACCAAATCGAAACAAAATTGAATATCCACGTTCCATTATATTGAAAGAAGAATGCTTTTTGTACCCATTATAAGACTATGACGATTGACGCGATGAATACATTCAATACAGTGCTAAGTATGCGGTCATGAGTAGTGAGATTCTTACAACCGAAGGCTATTTATGTATACAAGAAGATGGAAATCTCTTTTCTAACAAATTTTTACTGATACAGGCACGTTATTACATTTTTGGTCATTCCTTTCTACTTTGCAATAATAGAAAAAAACAAGCGATTTTATAAAGACACATGCAATAAATAAATCAAAAATATAATGGGTGAAAATCTAGTGGCTACGTTATAACAATAAAAGTCCCTTTATTATAAAATAAAAATACTCACACAACGAAGAAGTACTGTTTGCAGAATTTGATACTGCTGAAAGGAGCATATCACATAAATCGCTAACATTGGATTTAGAACCATTCTATCCAGGAAGAAAAAAATATAAAAAGACAAAATACAAAGATTTACAAAATCTGAAACAATATTGTTATCACAAATTTTATGATTTAAAATCATAAAAAAATACAAAATAGAAACTTTCAGAGGACGAATGAACGACTCTCCAGACATAACAGTCTAGCCCGCATTATTTAAAGTTTTCTTACATTTTTGCCAATGAAAGAACGACCTAACCCACAACTTTTTAATAATTTAACTATTTTTTTTCTTCATTTATTAAAAAAAATGTATTTTAAAACAATATAAATTGAAAAGTTTAGTTTATCTATTAACATAAAAAAATTAAGAAAATTATATTTTGAAATTTCTTGTTTTTTCAAACCTACTTCTATACACAAAATTTTGGGCTTAGGTTGCTTTAGCGCTGTGCACCTCATATATAGAAGCGGTTTTATAAATCCGAATGAGAGTGCAAGTTGTTTCGATTTAATTCTGAAGGTTTAATTGTAAAATATATAGTAAAAGGAAACACAAATGGTATAGTGCTCTTAAAATTACTTTCTTTTTTCGCCTGTACTGATGTTTTTCAAACTATATACTATGTATTATACATACATGAAGGTACGCTTGACCTCGCACGCCGGGTTTTAATTCAGAAATTTGGTATTTTAATAGAGATACTAGGATTTTACCTAAAATCGGTAAAATCTTGCACTCCATTGTTGTGGGAATATGTTTATTCTGCCAGATGCTTTTAAAAAAAAAAATGTTTTATACATTTTATTAACAAATAAAGTTTAATCGACTTTCAGTGTCTTTCAAGTATATTCTTTAAATATCTGGAAATATAAATTTGTTCACAGCTTTTCAATCAAATTCTCATAAATTCACTCTTGTGTCTTTAGAAGTTTATTTACCATTATTCAGCAGATGTTAAAGTTGACAAATTTATGACTGTTATTTCGTTTAGGTACTTTATTAATAGAAATGGAAATTGAAACTTAAATTTATTCACTAATAGCTGTTTAGTCAGCGGTTTCAGCTAGTGTAACTACTATCTAGTTAAAAACTTTCCAAACTCTCAAATCTAATACTTACAATGTTGTTAAGATATGTGGATGGATACAAACAATGTGTCCAAATCTAATTTCGCTATCCCAATCCACATGTGAAGAGTTTTCTTCTTTCCTTATGCGATTTTATTGTTAAGTATTAAAGAAATATGCGGATATTCACTTTTTCTTTTCTATTATATACTATTACATCGTTGCATTGGAAGGGTACTGCTATATCGTTAGATCGTTGGAGATCAGCCGCCGTTGTAAGTTTTAGTTATTTTTTATTTAATCAAAATTTGAGGATAGTTCCACCAAAATTCCCTCATTTCATTGAAATCTTTTCATAATTACATAATTTTTAGTTGCCATAATCGAATTTATAAATTTTATAGTACTATATTCGAAATTAGTGTTAGTAAATTACCAGTGCGAACCTCTCAAATTTCACAAAAATTGAGTGGATCACGTTGAAATTCGAAATTCAATCAATATAAAAGAAAATTGTTTTCAGATTATTTTGCGGAAATTTAAAGCAGTTTATTTTAAAAACAGCGTACAGGAGAATCGACACTAATTTCAAATCTACTATCAAAAATTGGAAAGTCAAAATGGCAAATCTAATAAAGTCATAAGTAAGCTTGCTGTTTTTTCTGTATGCTTATTTCTCAATCATAATTAAACGATTTGTTCACTTTTTTCAGAATTTAACGAAATAAAAATATAAAATTGAAGGTGTGAAGGTTTTTAAGGACAAGCGGAAAATGATCGGAGAGTAAACTTTATAAATGAACAAGGAGTAGAAATTTCTAGACGAATATTAGTCGGAAAGAAGAAGGACGAATTTACTAAGCTCATGAAGGCTAAATATTGTTACAGTTTTGCCTCCTGAGCAGCTAGTTGGCAAAGCTGGGCGAAAGCTCATGTATGGAGGCATTTTTATTTTTTTAAAGATCATCCACCAAGTCGGACAAGTCCATAAATTGATTGGCGTTTCGATCGTGGCACACCAGTCTGTGTACCCAATGCGGCTATGACCTGTTGCACCTGACATAAACGCCACAATTGGCACAAATTCTACGCTAATATTCTTTCTATTTAATTTTGGTCATATTTCCGTCTGATTTCCGACAGTTCTAGTATATGGAAAATGTCCGTCTGATTTCCGTCTATTTACAGTTCCTTTCTAAGTTCAATTTTTGAAAAATATCTATCTATATTTCGTCTGATTTCCATCGTTTTGCAGTCTTAGTCTTTGCTAAGTCCAATATTTGAAATATTTCCGTTTGCTTTTCCTTAAATTTCTGCCTATTTGCAGTTTCTTGCTAAATCAAACATTTGAAAAATTGCCATCTGTTTTCCTTCTGGTGGCAGTCCCTTACAGCTAGTTTTATTCTAAATCCAATGAAAAAAGTTTCCATCGATAAGAAAAATTGTGCCTTAAATGAGGCAAATCCAATACCCAGTTAATTGCAAATAGTGCAGGACATTTCTTAAGAACGCGGTAAACCTAGTAAGTGCATCAACAATTCGTAGAGTCTAGGAAAAAGTCATATATTTCAGCGGTCAATCGATTTAAACGTCCTATTTTTTTTTTTTTTTTTTTGGGAGGGGGCAGGAATTCCTATTTATCTGAGTATAATTTACAACCTAGTGTGCAAAACTTAATCCTTGGAAATGACCCCAAAAGCACAGCTAAGATTGTAAAAGAATGCCTCACTTATAATACCCCAAACGACTATAATCGCGTTAACAACCCACAGACCTTAAGTGCGCATAACATCTAGGGACATTTTTGGTCTGAATTATAAAAAAAAACATACCGTAACCTCAAAAAATGGTCTCCATACTGGGAAGAATGGCATAAAATATCTTTTGATATCACCCGTACTCTTATCGAGATTCTATTCCTAGAAGATTGGAGGCAGTCATAAAATATTAATAGTCCTTGCTTTGACGTATAGGTAAGACAATAACTGATATTTTTCTAATTAGCATTTTTGATTTTTTGATCTCCTTATTCAGATACACTTAAATTACTTCTTTTACAACTTATAGTATTATGAATCATAAAACACTCAAGCATAAGGTTTACTTGTATTTCAAAATATTTCAGTAATATTTTCTACGAGCACCTTATATAACTTCTACCTCAGAAGTAGTAAATAGATAGGCTTATATATAAAAACTTGTGATGCTCACTCTTATTATTATTATTATTAGACTTACTTGACCAGTTTGAACGAGGGAAGTTTACTTTTTTTGATCATTCGAACAAATCATCTTCTCAACAGCAAAATTTTGTTGTTAAAATTCCGAAATTTTTGTCAAATTTCTCTTATAAAGGAAATGACCTTAAGACATTGCACAATTCCTAACATGAACTCTCTACTCCCCCATTTTTACTTAACTTAATTTATTTATTTCAATTAATACAAGCTACGGGGATAATCATATTGTGATATACGTAAAAGATAATCATGCGTCAAATCGATAACTTAAGCAAAATTTCTCACACACCATCACACATCACAACAAAGCTATGCCTTCTCCAAAATTTAACAATAGTTCCTTTATTTAAAATTTTACAAATTTTTTAAACAATTCTATTCTCTACAACCAACAAATGGATCCGTCACTACTAAATGTTTGGTTCTTTTTAAATGGCGTAATTCAAAAACATTCTCCTAATGTAACGCACATAGCATGGAAGAAGCTGGCTTAAAATCACTGCGAATTTTTTCGCCCGGCATTACTCACAGATTCCCACGCCCAATGCTCCGCCAATCCTGAACATATTTTCATCTTTGAAGTCTTAAAAGATAGTTCTGCCTGCACTCAATTTTTGAATCCTTTCCACCAAATTTTCTGTTCAGTTCTTTCCCCTTAAATAAATTCGAAAACAGCTCGTTCTCAGAAATTTGTTTTGTCTCAGACACCCTACCGAATTTCTTCAAATTAATCTTACCAGAAAAACTAGCTCAAAGAATAGCTTTTAACTCTAAGTCTCACTATGAAACTGTACCCTACCATTTTCATACAAAACTGAACGAAAATATGTTTTTATACTATATATATATTTTTTTTTATATTCAAAATTAAAATATTACTTCCAAATGTTTGATACTTTTTAATATTATTATCTGTGATTTCCATAAAAATAATTTATTCTATAATTCTACCGAATTAACAAGCAATAGAACAACAAAGCCAAAGTAAGATGGCAACAAACAAGAATCACCCAAAGCCAAAGCCGCTCTCACCACAGCCACCAAGAACCTCAAAGACAAACTCGCAACCGAAAAAGGTGAAAACTTCGAAGACCCCGTATTGTATCAAATTTGGATCATTTGCCAACACCACCTACTCTATCTGGAAATTCACAAAACACATTAAAAAACCAATCATTTTATAAAAATGGCATAAATTTAATAATCATTAATGTTAAAAAACAATAATTTTGCCAAAAATATAATATATTTAATGAGAGCAAGGTCCTGTAGGCAAAAAGGTTCGGCATAATAACTCGAAAAGTTTCAATAATCTTTTTACATATATTTTTTAGTACTTTTTTAATTTAATTTACTTGTTTTCGTGCAAAATTTTGGCTTTCAAATGTATATAAAAAAAATTATTGTTATAAAAAAGTGGCTCCATACATGATAACAAAAGTATTCTGAAGCTTTAGAAAGAAAAAATATTAAAAAATATTGAACATTTATCAAGTTATCATGCCAACGGTGAGATCAACAACTTCAAGTTTTCTTGAATTTTTCTCGGAAATTGATGTTATTAATACACATATTTATTATTTTTATCGAATCGCTCATCTTATTACCATTCCAAAAAGATACAATATGTCCATGCTAAGTAGAATTAGAAAAATCTGTTCGTTAGAAAACCTTAAGTAGTAATTTATTTTTTCATTGCCTTGTAATTGCAAAAATTGTAAAATAAACGAAATGTCTTCAATAGTGGTCGGGAATGTTTGTTTAGCACACACAGGTAATTAGTTTTAATTACTGCTGCAGAAATGTTATTAAAAGGTTAATATAATTTATTTTATTATTATATAATTAGCTTGTCTTAGCCAGCCATACTTGCGTGTATCCTACGCTCTGTTACATGCCTGTTGCTATAAGAGAAGTTCAATTAGCAAGAACTTCGATCACAGTTGAAAAATAAGCGATAACTATGAATATTCTAAGCTGAAATAATTAATTACTCTTGGCTTCAAGAATGTGACGTAGAGAACACATGGAATTCGTTGGTCGGATGAATCGTAATTTACTAAAGATGGTATCACAAACCTCCACAACTTTCATACCTGTTCGGATATTTACCTACATAGGACATCATTTCAGCATAAATTGGTATGCATAGCAAGTAGCGGGGGAAATTTGAAGCAGTTTTTGTAAGATATGAGCATTTACTTAAATCGGTTTTTAATTCAACAAAAATCATTTTGGGGTTAATTTTAGTTTAATTTCTTTAAATAAAAATTTTTGTTAAACATGTTTTACAATTAATTTCATCAGGATCAATATCGTAAATATTCAATTTGAATTGTAAAATTTGAGTTTTTAGTATGTATATTGGTTATAATAATATCAAGTTAAAAAAATACCTCTCAGCGCAGCCAGAGCAACAAAAATTATCGATAGATGGAAATTTTGCATATGTTAATACTTTGACTCCACTGCACTTCTCCATAGATAACGAATTTGGAAAACTTCTGAACTACTGAATGTTCAGAATTGGTATAACCTTCCAACTTTCATAAATCTTCATTGAACATTGCAGCTCCATTTGGCGTACTTGTGGAGAGTTTCTAAACTGTACAAAATCACATTGCTCGACAGGTTACAACTTCTTTCATGCTATTCGAGTTTGTGAAAATGTCTTTCCTTTTCAGGAATGCGAGCCAGAAATCTAAAGGTTTATAAACAAAATAAGGAAGGGTCCAGATGTCATATATTTGTGCATAGATTAATCGCTAATAGAAACATAAAGATGACAAATCTCTTTTGAGAAGCACATTTCAACGTATAGTAGACTATGGTCTTAGACATAAAAGTGTATAAATGCATATTTGATGTCAAGAAAATGAACTTTCTTTGCTGTAAAATTTCTGTATAAGGAATAATCAAGCCGCCACAAGACAGAATAAGCGCAATTCTTCAATTAAAGCCAACATTAGCAGGTCAAATATTTACAACAACAATTCTCTACCGAAATTTTATTTCTAATTTCCTAACAAATGCACTTAAAAGCAAAAGTGACAAAAATTGCTTCACTTGGCCAAATGAGTGCCAAGACTCGGTCGTCAAAATAAAGATCGCCCTTTCTGATGACATGCTATTAGCACCTCCATTAGAAAACAAGGTATACAACATCACCACTGATGCGTTAAAAATTGCAGTAGAGCAGCTAAGCAACAAGAATTAGCAACGAAAAACTTATATGATTCAAAATTATTCAGCGTTCGAACTAGAACTTCTTGCAATCTACTTGGTAATTAAACATTTTCATTACTTCATTGAAAGAGCAGACACCATAATATATGTATAATATATATAATATATATAATATGTATAATTTGTTTTAACATATCAAAAACTATTTATTAAAGTTTTTAAATATTACATAGATATTGAGTTAATAAAAGCAGACATAAAGTTCGATAAAATCCATTAAGAAGTGTGGGTTCTATCGCGATAATAAAATTATTTATTTATTTTTATTCAAAGTTTCCTTGAAGCTAAATCAAAAAAGATAAACTAGGTTATTTTGATAGCCCTGACATGTGCAGGACATCTAGTCGCTATTAAGTGTACAAATTGCTTTTGAACTCAAGAGCTACAGCAAGGAGGCTGGAAACTTCTCTTAGCATTAAGTAATAGCTGACTTGCAGTCAACCACGTGCCAAACAGAGTAACAAGTCATTTCATGCATCATTAGTAGGCACAGATTTATAGAGCTATACAAATTTCTATTGAGATAAAAGCATTTGCACGCTAAATGGAAACCAATTTATCGATATATAGTATGTAAACGGATAAATTGGGCCTGAATACTAAATTGAGAAAATCGATTGAAAGCTTGGTCAAGCTTGAGTGTTTTTGGTTAATAACAACCAATTGCATTATGCTGTTAGGTTAACTCGAAAACGAGGATAGCCGCACTCCTTAACCGCAAACAACAACTGCATCGACATAGTGGCTTAGTCAATAGCAGTATCCCAAAAAACACTATACGAATCCCATAGAAGCCGAGGCACACATGTAGGGCTCGTATACATAAATTACTATGCAATTTTCCATTTACATGCAGAGAAAAAAGTTGATTCCTACTTGCCCAAAGTGAACAGAAGCTCTATTTGATTAAAAATTTCGAACATAAAATCCTAAGTTATGCAATGCGCCAGAGTGTTCGTACGGTCATTAGAGCACAAGTGTTTAACTCTGTTCTAGTCTGCATGCCCTACTACGAGCTTATGCGGCACCAAACCTTGCGCATTTTTATCAATGCGCTGCATTTTTTCCCATGCGTTCTTAATAAAAAATTATTCAATTTTCACAGACGGTCTGAGTGAAACTTAATTAAGATTAAAGAAGTTAAGGCGTCCGATAGTAGCCAGATGGGATGTGGGTAAAGTTTATTATGCTAAGTAAAACTTGATTCTGAAATAAGCTACACTATTTCTTTGTTTAATGAACATTATTCAATTATTCCTAGTATTGCTGCGACAGTACGAATTAACTTGAAATGCAAATGCATGCAAATTATAAATAGATGCAACGTATTTATATCTTCAGAGTTGTTTTCTTTTAATTGTTTATCGGAAGGATAAACCTTCTTTTGGACTTCTACGAGGTGGTGGTTCTGCTTGCTGTGAAGACCCTCCACTTTATGTTACCTAATGCTTTGGGCCTGAAACAATTTTGTGTTACCGAATTCTTTACCATCGGTTATGCATTTCTTCTGTCTCTACATGAAAAACATATATTCAATGTAAATTTGGTCGTGGAGAAAAGACTACAGGACAGCGATCATTTATGGTCCTCGGATTTTGTAGAGAAAATGTTGGTCCCCGAAAATATTAAGAAGGATTTTAAATGATTCTTTACTATCTCTAGATCTTTATCAAATTAATAGGTAAAATATTAGATCTAGTTTTCATTTCTGAAAATATCGTGCTTGAATTAAATGAAGTCCCATCTTATATCTCTCGTAATACTTCTCATCATGTAGTTTTATAGATTATATTAAATTCTTACTTTTACAAAACGAATTCTAGTACAGACTCGCATACTTATGATTTTAGGATGGCTAACTTCCTTAATATCGATAACTTCTTCGCTGGCTTTAATTGGGGTAATCATTTCTTCAAAAATGATGATGATAATGATGCGTAGATGATTATGTAGATTTTATATGAAATGCTGCTAATTGTAGCCTACCTGATAAAAATGAATGAGGCCAAAGTCCATGTTTGTATTCATAGACTTCAAAAATAGCCCCTTCCCAAAATGTTTATATACATATATACCATATACGCTTGATTAGTTGGTTGAAGTGGCAACACTTGTTTGAAGTCCAAATACTGCACGGATTATTGGTTTGAGACCGAGAAAATCCCTTTATATTTATCATTTAAAACGGTTATACTGAGCGTCTTGATCTGAAAGACAGATTCTTTCTCACAAAAGTTTCTTCCCACGAACTTTTTGTTATAAAAAGGAAACCAAAGGACATAATTTGGATGCAAAAAAACATAATTTAGGATGCAAACATAAAACATATTCTTATTCTTATAACTAATAATGTGTATGCATACCGTTACTATATATACATTCCAAAATATGTCGTCCAAAATTATCATACGAATTCTTCAGGTCGTCCTCAGTGTAGCTGCTCCATTTTTACTGTACTCTTGCAATTAATTGTCATTTATTCTTGGGCATCGGATGTCTAAGTCTCTTGAAGCCGAGCCCAAACGTGTTCGATTAGTTTAAGGTTAGACTTTCTTGGACAATCTTCCTAAACAGTTGAAAACATCGATTTTGCCAGTGTCATTATTGCCTTTGCTGTATACGCTCATGCTCCATCTTGCATAAAAATTACCAAATTTTTATCTGCCATCTACGCATTCTGTGCAAACAGATAAAATGTTGTTCAAGTAATAAGATCCATCGACGGTTATGTTTTCTTCAACAACATGAAGTTTCGACTTTCCACTATTATTAACCATTATTTGAAGTTAAATATCGACTTTTGTACTGGTTCGAATGTGCTTGGATCACTTGTTCTAATCCTCATGTTTTGTCTATTCGGCGGCGTAGAGTGCAAAGTAATTGGGGATTCATCCGTAAAAAGTACGTAAGTAAGGGAGCTACCCTTAGACCTTCCAATAGCACTATAATCGCAGATCCTTCGTTTTGCAACCTTTTGCCGAAGTTAAGTCTATCTCTGATGTTCTTTGCAGTAATGAAAGAAAGAAAGGTTTTAAGCTTATCTTCCGCAATTCGTTATTTAATGTACCGTTGACTGAGACATTGTCTGTTTCCCACCCGCTTCTTTATTTTTATTTTTGTTGCAAGCCGGGCACTTTTTGTCCTGTACGTCGGTTTCCTCCTTTTCTAGCCATAAACGTACGGTATTCCTGTCCACACTTATTGTCCTTGATATTTCGGAAACGGCTTTTCCCATCTTGCCAAGAGTTTGAATTAAAATCCTCGTCTGTATTCTCTTCGAAGCTATAGTAAAAAACACAAAAGTTCTCTAACAAGTATTAAAAAGATAATGGCTTTTCCGAAAAAAATCTACATAATTTTCTAAGAAAAATCACTACTTACGATAAACACGGCAATAAAAAATATCCTTGGAGTCTGGAGCAATAAAATATCGCTGATAGTTTCGGAAAAGGGTCGTTAATTACCAACGTAATAAAAATGAATGTTATAAAGGATTTATCCCTCTATTTGACTATAAGGTCAACTTAGTGTAAATTTTTTCTTCAGAAATGTGGTACTACTAGTTTTGATGTATATGCAGTCGTAGCTAAGCATAATATGATTTTTATGATAGCTGAAGAGTTGATATTTAAGCACCGCTTAAAATTTCTGATATAGTAAGAGAGAATAAATTGTGGCAAGGGCAAATATATAATGCATTTTTTAAATAAGTGAGAGGAACTGCTGGGCGACCTTGTAATTATTTATATCTTGGCCTACTGAACAAGACTTTTCGATTTCAAGGACTTCAAAGACACATCATAGAAATTAATAAAACTAAAGTTCTTTTGACTCTAAACACTTGTTTTAAAATTACCCTATTGTCATATGAAACTTAGGTCCCCTCAAAAAGTTGTGGGCAATTAGATTTGAAAGCAATCAAAAAATATTTTATTGAGTATAAACACTAAATTACAATTTTCTTTTGCTTTTAATTTATCCCAAAAGAAAAAAACTTCTTTTCAGCATTGCTTGTTATCTGATCCGCACAAAAGATTAACCTATACCACAACCATTAAAGGAGAAATCCAAACCAGTTTACTCAAGACCTTATCCATATCCCATGTGTTTGAAACAGGAAATTGATAACCAGAGCAAACAACTTTTTCAGGTTTACAATTACGAACTGAAATAACAATAGGTAGCACGAACGTCATGGCGGACTCTTTTACAAGAATAGTTAATAATAGTTAACACAACACAGTGCCGACAGCTTTTCGCATAATTTAATTCCCACAATAGAAAAACATATTAATGTTTTCCGGAATCAAATAATACTTAACTAAGGAAGCGAAAAGCATTACCAGAGATGTAACTATTTTCCAAATTATGTAAGACATACAATCACCCGTATACTGCACATAGCTGCACCATAAGGTGTCATATGCACTTGCGCTGTGGGCTTGGGGCATGTAAACAATGCAATTACAATCAGGACATGTGTTTGAGTTTTCTCTTTTTTTGTTCGTTTTAGTGATTTATGTTATAGGAATTTATGTCTTATGGTACAGCTATGTGTATTGATATCTTATGGTGAAGCTATGTACAGTACACCCAAACCCACTACTCCGAAGAAAATATGATACAAAATTTAAAAAAGCACCTAAACAAGGAACAACAAATGGGCTCCAAACAGAAGAAGTTACAATGGGCAAAATACAACAGATTTATCCGATATATTTCACGAACTATAAAATCAGTTTCACCTCTAAAATATAGTACAAGATATTTCTGATGAAAATAAACAAGATTAATAAACACTTTCTATTCATCTCGTAGGTTCATCGAGACGCTAAAGATATTTAAAGAGATTGGGAAAATGTGATAGAAGTCCCAAAATAATTAATTCTAATTCCATTCTGAACTACCCCAATCATATTTACGTAACGAAGAATAAATTGGTTCTGACTGCTGTAGATAAACCCCAGAACAAAAGTAGACATTAAACAACCCCTTCGAGATATCCTCTTTTTCTAGTGTTCTAGAAATGGTCGATCGATAACGAGGATGAATTCAAAATAAAATTTTTAAAGCCTCACCATATAAGAGTGAGGGTGCGGTTTCATTCAACACTCTGAGATCATGAGATGTCTCAAAGCAAATGCTGTTGAAAGAACATTCGAAAAATTACTCGAAAGATCATCAAAGCACATCAATCGAATTTTGCATAAAATAATGACGCCGGAAAAAATCCATTGATACAGCGACTGCAGCCACATGATCATCAGCATCGTTTTCGGTTCGCTAATTAGGCTCACAAACCATGTAACTATCGATCTTTTGCATGGGAAGTTTGAAAATTCCATTATTAGCTGTTTTGGTGATGTGCTTTGGCCAACGCGCAGTTGCGATTTGACTCCGTTGGAAATTATTTGGGGAGCCGTTAATGCTTACCTCCAATAACGATTGAGGCTCTTAAAGTGCAGCCATCGTTCAACAGAGTCGAAAAATGAAAAATTAGGTTGATCGTATGAGCTACAAGACAAGTCGAGGAAGTCATTTAAATTAAGTAGTGTTCCATAATTAATCGGAAAAATGGAATAAAAAAAACACATTGAAAAAAAATTACTCGTTTTTTATTTATAGTAAAATCAAATTCCAAATTATAAATGGTCCCTCCTGTACTAGACTTAAGCAATTTAACAGGCTTACTGAGCAGTCGGCCATTGAGGTACAATAAAAGTAACGACCAACGCGTACCATCAATAGAAGAGTTTTCAGAGCGATTAATATTAATAAACAATTGACATGGGAATATCAGAGTCAAAGATGAAGTTCATAGCCTAGTTCCTAGAATGGAACATTTCTAAAAAAAATTCTATAACACTACTATATCCTATTTAAAAACTATTCGCTCTCCAACCCCCTAATTGCTAAAATGTTATAGTGATCAAAGGATATTAATTAATTAATTAAGTAATGAATGTTTTGTTTTATGAAAAAATAAGGATTTATTTACACATATTCCAAAAATATATTATTTTAAAACTAGCATAATAACATAAATATGTAAACAACAATTTAAAAATTAAAAGTATTCGCTGTGCAAATTTCATACAGTAAAAATAATTATTAAAATAAATACTACGTTTTCTTTAATTATATAGCGTAATCGAGTTGGAATTGAGTGCACTAATTTTTTAGTTAATTTTACTGATGTTTTCTTCTACTCTTCTATCAGTGCCGCTTTTATTTAAACTTTATTGCACATTGTATGGGTTCGCAGGTACTTTTCTAAATAATGCTATAAATGTTCAATAGGGTTGGCATCAGTGGATTACGATGTATTAAGGGATAGGCTTTGAAATGAAAAGAAAACAGTAATTTTTCCAAAACATGGCATGAATTATTTTTAGTAGGTGGTATATTCTATGCCATTCATGATTTAAAGAATATATCGTTTAAATGGGCACCACGGATCTTCTTGCACTTGTTGATCTGAACACACCAATTTTCGATGACTTTGTGCACCATTTCCGATGGTGTGGCGTCAATGGTGGCTCGAATGTTGGCTTTAGTTTATTAAGAGTCTTGAGTTTGTTGGTATAAATCTGTAATTTAACATGGCCCCACAGAAAATAGTCTAATAGTGTTAAATAACACAATGTTGGCGGTCAGCTGTGAGGGCCATTTCTGGAAATTAATGACTCACCGAACTTTTCGCGCAATAAATCTATTGTAACGATCGCTATGTGGTAAGTTGCGCCGCGCTGTCTTGTTGAAAATAAATGTCGTCCGCGTCAATATCGTCAAATTCCGGAAATAAAAAATCAGTCAACATCGAACGCTAGCGCCGTCCTTCTTTATTTTTGACGAAGTATGGTCCGATGATGCCACTCACTATACCATAAACTTCACTAAAGAGTAAGTTTGTCAGAATGTAAGGGAGATTCATAAACCACTTGAGGGTTTGACTCACACCAATAATGATAATTTCATCAGAGAAGATGATTTGTCGATGAAAATTTTAATCAGTTTCACAGCGCCTCTAGAGCCCAATCACTCACGAGGTTATTTGGCTTAAATTTACAACTTATCAATTATATTGCGTATGGTGACCTCAAAAGTAGGGGAATGACGAGCATATTTTACACGAAATTCTCTTTGAGTAGCAATAAAAATTCTCGAATTTTGATAGAATGTTTGGATGATTTACAAACGTTGTGGCAATATGAACTTGTTTATGGTTAAAAGGCAAACCTTACTGACCACAACTGATACCAGTTGTCAAAAATACATCCAAAAACATGGCCTCTATGAACTGCTAAAATCATATCATCCATATTGGTAAACCCTTTATTTAGAAAGTGGGAAATATTCTGCGCAAGCCACATTAGAACGTCCCAAGCTGTGTTTGGGATCATTGTCGTGCTAAAAATAATAATGATATCCTTTTAGATTTTCTTTAAAGATATTAAGGTAAAGTGTCTTATCCATATTTTACTCATTAAAAATAATCTTTCCAATACCAAAAATGCCATACAATCTTTGTTAACTGCAAACTCTTTGATTTGAATTCGGTATTAGGCTTTTTCCAGACCCGTATGTCCATCACATTCAAAAATATATTCTTGCTATTGTCTGAAAACAAGACAGTGTCTGAAAAGTCTGTATTTTTCATTTGATACATTTTAACAAATGTTAATCTTTTCTTTTGATTCACTTTAGATTTGAGATATCAGAGTTTTTGTTTTCTTAACACTCGTGAATAATAACCGACCCTACGAAGAATATTATGAATTGTTTTGGGATTCAATAACTTCTTTAACAAACTCAGTTTTCACACACTCCTTTATTAACTAACTAATAAAATTTTTAGAATGGCAATAAGTACTTTTTTTCAGAAAAAAATAAAATTTGTTATATTAGCACACATGAAATGCTGAACCAATTTCGCAATTTTGAGCTTAATTTTTTTATTATATACCTTATAACCTTTACATTACAACAACAAAATATATAAAAAAAATAACAAGATATACACTATCCAGCTACTAATAACAAAAAATGTATAAATAAAAATTTTTAACACCAGTACTAACCCTACAAATCGTTACTGTATCGAAATTGTATGTAATCTTATAAATCCACGTCAAAAAGATTTTTTTCTCTACAAGAGAAGGGGAATTAAAGGGGTAGGTTTTATAAATCCCAAGCAATTAACAATTCATAACGCGGTCTAAAAGCCGGGAATGAAGTGTCTTTGCAAGCCTAAAAGCCAGCGACGTTAGACTCACTGCATGCCCAACAGCACAATCGCGCAGCAATACCACTCGCATCAGGTGGTCATACCGAGTATGGGAAAATATCAGACACCCACAACAAACGATGAGCGCATGCCACCCCAGGTCTCCGGCCGTAGTATTATCATCACAAGTATTATTAAGCTCTTTGTTCTTAATATTAATTAGGCATTATCATCCCTCTAAACGTATTTTTCAAAATTTACAACAAATTTACAATTATTCCTCAAAATGCAATTGTTTAGCAAAAGCTAAATAACTTGAAATTTCAAGAGAAAAAAAAATGAAAACTGGAGAGCGTTACCGAAACTTAAATTAAGATCCATCATTGAAACAACCCCGTGGAACTCCTTAGTTGGGGTACCTTTACTAAACCCCTTTGGGTCACCTCCATGAAACTCTGGGGTCACGGACACATGAATTGCTTCGCTAAAGCTCTACGATGGAGCATTAAATAAATTCGTCACCTATTTTGGCATACAGATAACTAATGCTCCGTTGCCCTAAAATGTATTAGGAAATCACAAATCCTAAGGCAACAGCCTTATTTTGAAATTATGCTATAAAAAAAGATGCATAATAGAATTAAATAAAGTATACCCTTAACGGATAAAAATTTAACTCTTTTTGCGAATTTGCGCACAACACTCGAATATAAATAATCGTGAATTGTCAGGCCCACGCGGCTATATTCCACGGTGGCTAACCTGAATTTTTGAACGAGTAAGGGTAAGCAAAGATACTGAATTTACTGTCGTAAAAATTTGGGTTGAATCAATTGTTAATAATATAATTAATTCAATATAAACCTACTTTCATCAGTCATCAATCAATGAAAGAGTGGAAGAAATGTATTGGAAAATTGCAAGTTCTACATTTTGGTACTGTAACAAGGAATATGGTACAAGAAATTGAATATTCTCCAAAAAATTGTTGTAACCAAAATAAGCGAATTAAGCAATAAATTGCTGTGTGATTATAAATTAAGGGCTCTATGGGGACCTACTGCAATGAAAAAAGAGGAAATGAATGATAAATTATGAAATTTAAAACAAAAGGCAGTTACAAAATGTGGAAAACTATGCAAGGTCACATCACATCCTTTTTTTTTCTTTGAGAGAAAAAGATGAGCATATTGGGAAAATTGAATTACAAAAAGGGGTCGAATTAGGAGTTAAAGTAATAAAGTAGAAGAGACGTATGAACATTAGATTGAATACTCTTCTTAGATGTTACTCTCTGGTGTAGGAAATTGATATTAATAAATTTAGTAGACTTAGAATTATAGGTATAGAATTTTAGGAGTTCGAATTGCAAAAAATAGTTTTATTTAAATAAATTACAGTGAAATCGAACAAATTCAATTTTTTCTTGAACCATCGCATTCAATACAAAACAACAATGATTAATTACTTTTAGATTCCTTAGTGTTTCACTGTTTTCATATGTGAGTATTTTATAACCTGATTCACTTACAAATCAAATTTCTTGATTAATCTGTTTATCATTGCTATTAGGAACAGCAATTAAGAATTTCTTAACAAATTTGAAGAATTCCTTATAATTTATATTGTAAATTGATTGATTATTATACCTTGTTCATATAAATGTACCACAATGTGTCTGAGTTTCCTTGAGTCGATGTCGTAAGTTCTTATTTCTTCGTTCGTCAAAATGCTTGGATGTAGGGTTCCCGATATGGTTGATGCAAAGTTATCTTTTATATTGTATATTAATATAAGATCAGTGTCAGCATCAGCTGCTTTAAAATACTTTCTTTATAGAGCCCCATTCCTACGTCCTTTTGTTTAACTGTTAATTTGCTCCAATCACTTTTTTGATTAAAACAAATGATTTGTTGAAATTCTCGTTAATTTTGATTTCTGGTTGACTGTCTCATCTGTGTTATGGTTGTTCTTATCAATGTTATGTAAATATTATCCAATGTCTTTTCTGTTTTCATCGTCCATAGTCCTGAATATCCAGTTAAGGAAGCTTTCACCCAAATTAACAAGTCCTTGTCTGTATCTATGGGAACAGTGTCTTATTTTGTGGCCTTATTCATGAATCCGATACGAGTATGAATACAATACGATTATCATATTCGATTTGACATTAATTTTGTATTCATGAATTCAATCGAAAAGGAATCGTAGCATTGCCGTAACAAAGAAAGGAAGACAACAAAAATTTCTTGTAGAACGTATGAAGAACTGTCAAAAATGTGAATATTTATTACAATTTGTGACAGGATTGTGCGGAATTTTAACCCATTTACTGCCAACGACGAGATATCTCGTCTTCGCCTATAGCTGAATGTGTGGCTGAATATGATCTCGGCAGCGAATGGGTTAATTTTCCCTGTTAAGAGTTTCTAGAACCTTAAAAGATATACTAAACTCCTGGGAATGAAAATTGTGCAAAGGATGGGTGAAATTCCAGAGCATCCAGGAAGATCAAAATGCATCGATAACGCATTTCTTTTAGAAATTCTTTATACGCTGCATAGTTTTACCACTAACCGGCACATTTCTCAAGCGCTCACCTCACTTAACATTTCACAACACAAACATTATTCATAAATATGAAAAAAAAAATTGAAATATATGTATATATGTACTACTGTTTTTTATTTCACACATATTTTATACTACGTTTTAATAACAAAATAATATAGAATTGCATTCTAACCAAAATTATTAAAATTCGCTGGCAATATTCCCGAAAAAAAATGGCTGAGGAAATATTATTATTATTATTATTATTATTATTATTATTATTATTATTATTATTATTATTATTATTATTATTATTATTATTATTCACATCAACGGGTATGCACCCTTTTTACAATGTTACAAAATATACAGAAATATACAAAAATAAAAATTCATCTGACATAAATATTGCACTTTCAAATGTATATACAATGCGGACTGGCTATATGTACAGTATAAATAAAATAAGAGGCTTCATAAATAAGTACAATACATTATATAATAAAACGAAAAAATTAAGAAACGTAGAAATAAAAAACAATGACAAAGTAAAGATAGAATAAAGATCACAGGCGACTACTGACTAGATTTTTGAACAGAGAGTAAGGTAAGTGAAGCTCGTCTCTCGAGTGTAAAACAGAATTTGCTGATCTTGTTAAATGCGGAATGGAACTGTTGAAAGCGAAAGAAGTTCTGTAGTAGTCCACACAAAAAAGTAAAGGACGTCGAACTGTTCTAGATGGTACATTAAATTGAAAAAGGTTAAACACATCAAGACAAAGTATACGGCTAATATATTTATAATTAAAAAAAAATTATTACAAATGCATGGAATATTTTACATTTCTAATATCTTTAAATTTATGAACGTAGCCCAAAATATCTAAATCAGAGCAGTCAACAATATGTTGCAGAAACCAAAATGATGTGGATGTCAATAGTCTTCCAGGTAACTATACTTGCATTTATTTTTTTAATTATTCTTTTTTCAGATTTATGAACAACTTTTAATTTTGACGAAATAGCTATAGCTATAGTTATAGCTAAGGCTCCTGCAAAATCGAACCGAACTTGAGCCCTTAAATGCTATTAGGTTGAAGGGAAAGTTCTGTCGTATTTTAAAGAAAATATTTGAATTCATTTGTAAAAATACGTGTTTAATATTAATCAATTATATATATACTCCGTTATTTGTTACAACCTGTTGCCTTCTTTCAGGTAACCTGTGATTTCCTGTTTTGTAGAAGTTCTCGTCCTTGGAGTTAAAATAGTCAGCAACTGCCTTAGAAACACTTTCAAAAGACTTGAATTTTTTTCCCGTTAGATAATTTTGCAGAGATCTGAACAGGTAATAATCAGATGCTGCAATGTCAGGTGAATACGGTGGGTGACTAAGGACTTCCCATCCTAACGCATTCAGTTTTTGTTGTGTCACCATTGCAGTATGCGGTCGAGCATTATCGTGGTGGAACACTATTCCTTTTCTACACGCTAATGCAGGCCTTTTTTCTTTGATAGCTGCATGCAATTTATCCAGCTGATTGCAGTACAGATCCTCGTTAATGGTTGTTCCCTGTTTCAGCAACTCGTAGTACACTGGACCTTTCCTGTCCCACCACAAACAAAGCAGTACTTTTCGTTGATGGATACTTGGTTTTGGTACTGTTGCTGATGATGTTCCTGGTTTGCAGTAAGATTTTTTTCTCTTAACCCTTAACGAACGAATGCCGCCATACTCGCGACATTGTAAATATTCTAAAAAAATCGAATGCCGCCATACACGCGGCATGACGTGATATTTTAGGAAACTGTAGGTTTGGCTTGAATTATACATGCAATAAAGCGATATTAATTAAGCACCTTCTCTCGCTCTGGAAATGAAGCACTTAATTTCTTAAAAATCCGTCGACCTACTGGTCATAGTTTTAGAAAAATGCGCTCGTTCGTTAAGGGTTCTCGTAAAGAATCCATTTTTCATCTCCAGTAACAAGCTTGTCCAAAAATGGCTCCACATTGTGTCTAATCAGATGTGCACTTGATTATTTTATTTTGAGCCTAAGTTTTGTCTGACAAACCCTGCAGGAAAATTGGGAAACTAGAGGAAAAACGCTTGTCTTCTAAATACTATAAATTTATTAATTTTATAATTGACTAGGTTTTTATAGTCATTATTTAATGCAGGAGATTCTAGGTATCCTTTGGAATCCTGACTCACACACCTTTTCGGTCACCACCAGAAGGATCACCTCAAGCCGCCTTCAATTAAAACACTCTGTAGTACGCAAGAAATTGAGGGAACTATTTACTACTATTCAGAAGTTTATTAGAAGCCTGAGAACTGTACTACTTACCAATAAAAAAGTTATTAATGTGTGCTACGCATAACACAACATTTAATTAATATATAAAATATGTGCTGAAATTAGCGACTCTACGCCTGAACAATCTTTGAATGTTGATGATTATAGTAATATGAATCATCATAGAGGTGATCAAATGAGAAATAATATATGAGTACTTCAAAATTGGAAAAAGTCAATAATCCGGAAACCTCTCCGATTTTTACGAAACATTCTTTTCGACTTAAAATGAACGAATATGCAAAAAATTTTTGTCGAACGCAACTACTTTCGAAGATACAGGACTTTCAAATTTAAACATTTCCTTTTTTACATAATTGTTTTTCGGAAGTTTCTACGAAAATTTGCCCGAATTTGTGACTTTATGCATTAAAATTAATTATGTATTAATTGTGATGATGACTTACCCTCTTAATGCTCTAGATGACGATGCTGACAACTTAATGGCACTTTACATATCAAGTTTCCCCTCTAAACTATTCGGCACCATTCAGATTATGAACATGCAATTCCAGTTCAATGATCACGCAAACGTACATAAATAATTTCTTTCATTCTAAACACAAAACATAAGCACTTTCTTCATAAGTATAAATACTTTTATTTATTTATTCTCTATAAACACTACATTATTTTAATCTTTATAAATAGAAACACTTTCTTTTTAAATTGCACTTTAAACTTATTTATTCCAGATATTAAATAATTTCATTGGATTTGTGCTCCTCAATTGCTAACTTCTGCTGTTTTATTTCAATCTCCTCCTTAGTGTTTTTCCGATATTTTGCTTCCTTTCTTCATGAAATTTGTTCTTCTGTAAATTATATTTCTTTTCTTATAATCTATTAGATTTTTTTTTTAATTCAATATAAATATTTTTTTGATTTTATCGTATATCTTTTATTGAGGAAAATATTCCTGCGAAGTAAATCTTGTGATCATTTTTCTATCTTGGTTTATTAGCCGCATTTGATTTAATTTTTCCTTATCTATTATCGGCAACGTGTTGGTTGAAATGGAATGCCAGCTTCTTGAAATATATTATCTTCTATTACCGCAAATGGACATAAAGGACTTTTCCCTGCTGTTTCATTTCCAACGTATACTTCTTGATCTCTAACACCAAATTTGCCCCGAGCGTTCCATCTACCGCCAATTGGGTCCCAATAATGTTTGTAGCATTTTCCTCAAATAGAGTAAAGCTTAATAGTTTATTAGGACCGCCTCTTGTCCTTCCTATTTGTTGTTTATTGAGTAGCAATTTTCTCTTTAAACCTTTCAGACCTGGCGTCCAGAATTGAGAAGATAAAGTATAAAATATTATTTAAGTATTAATTTGACACCCAAATACCAGGTGTACCAAAAAGTCTAGCGGTTTTTTTAATAAAAAAACACACATTATTTTTAAGAAAATGTAAAAAGTTATTTGTTCGAAGTATTGACCATTCGATTCTACACAATTTGTCCATCTTTCTTGCAATTTATGAATGCCATCCCAAAATAAACCGTATTTTATTTGAGTCAAATCATTCATCGATCCATTTTTCGACTTCTTCGTAACTTACAACGTGCTGCTCAGCCACAGCGTGTCCCATTGATAGGAAAAAGTGATAATGGCCTGAAGAGTACGATGGGTCCGATAAGTCGTACCATCCAAGCGATATCAATGCATTTTTCACTGGTTTTGTTGTGTGGGACGGTGTATTTTCCTAAAACAAAATCACTTTATCATGTCTTCGGGCCCATTCTGGACGTTTTTCCATCAACATATGATTTAAATTTCTTATTTGTTTTTTTTTTTTCAGGTTTCAGAAGTTCATAATACACCACACCACTCAAGTCCCACCAAATACACAGCATTGACTTCTTTCCGAAAGGATTGGTCCTTGAAGTCGATGGGCCAGCTTGGCCAGGTGATAACCACGATTTTTTACGTTTTGGATTTCCGCAATAAGTGTATTTTTTATCACCCGTCACAATCCAATGCAAAAATTACTTCCTGTCGTATCGTTGAAGCAGCAATTCACAAATGGTTTTTCGATTTTCCATTTATCGGTCATTCAGTTCATGTGGCATCCATCCTCCCAGTTTTTGGATCTTTCTCATTGCTGCTAAGCGATCGATTAGTTTCTTGTGCCACATTTAACATTTCTATCAATAGTTTTTGAGTGTGGGTTGGGCCTTCGTCCAATAACTCCTGAAATTACGGATCCATAAATGTTTTTAGTCTACCCGAACGTGTACTGTCTTTCAAATCAAAATCACAACTTTCAAATTTCGAAACCACATCTCACATGTTTTTATGCTGGAAGCATGCTCTCCGTAAGTTTTTACTAGCACACGATGACTTTCAACGGTCCTTTTCCTTTGATGAAATAAGAAAATCAATGCACGCCGCAAATGCTCTTTTTCAGGCACGAAATTCGAAATATTCAGAGAGCTATAATACTATGACGCTATTATTTAGTCAGCATGAAACATTTGTTGTGTTTGAAGCTTAATAACAGTACAATAAAATTACATATACCATTATTTTATTCCATACGTACGGCTAGCGACATTTGTTAGAAAAACGGTAAGGACTTTCCGGTATACCTGGTATAAGATACATATATTTATAAAATAAAATTCTTATTTACCTTTTTCTACCCAACTTTATCTCTGTGCATTTAATATGTTTGTAAGTTCAGCCCACTGCTCTTTACTTTCGTCCTTTACCATGTTTGTCGGCAAATATTTGTTTGCAACGCTGGGATGTTCGGTAATAAAATTAACCAACATTTCGTACTGCTATTTTGTAGTCGTTTCGCCCTAATCCGTAAAGACTTTTAATGTAATTTTGGTATTTAATATGTGAAGATACTCACATTTAAAATCAATCAAAACCGCGAAACACTTAAAACACTAAAAATAATGATCGAAAGAATCAAATACGAAAATCAAAATGTTATCAAGTCTTTATACACAAAAATCGTATGAAATCTTAACGAATATCGATTTCATAAATTACACAAATACAATATCCACAGAAATTTTGATCGAATCGAAATCATACATAGATCTGCTGTTTTTTATATTTATTTTGGTGCAGGACAACGTTTCACTTAATACCGGTTCCGAATGTACTATTGGGTGTGTTTTCTATGTTGTTATATATTTTTTGTATTTCTTTCGGATTAACAACATATAAAACAATATCGACTTTTGTAACGATATCTTATTTATCTACTTGAATTTTTGTATAGCTTGAAACTAAATTATTTTTACCAATTACTAACGTTTAAAGACTAAATCGTATTATCATAAAATTTAACAGCTTTAAACATTTGAATTTTTATTTTTAGATTTTTCTCAAGATTCGGATCTCTAATTCGATCCGTAATAGTATTACTAAAATGTTCGATATAGGAATTTCGTTTCGTCTTGTTACGTAATATTCAATATCCTCTTGTTTAGAAAATTCTTTAACATTTCTTGTGTTAAACTCGTTCTTAAAAATTAATTTTTTATTTTTCCTCTAATGGCCAAATATTGTGGGAACTTTCCTATGAATATTACAATCTTCTAAGTAAAAGTTGTTAACATGTTGAAGCTTTGTTTATTGTTTTTATAAGGGTCCTAAATTAATTTCGATGGTTTTGGGCTATATTACAAATTTCGCAATTGTTTATTATTTTGTGAACTGTTGTCTTGAGGTCCAGATTTTAAATTTTATTATTTATTCCTGTGTAGGTTGCCACTATTCTTAAGTGTCCCAAATTAATTCTTATGGAAAAGTGATACTTCCCTAACAAGTCTACATTTGTGTCCTCAACCCTGGTTCAACCCTGCTTCTCTTATACTTTTTTTTATGTTTGTAATATTCTCTTTTAAAGACGCAACAAATTTCAGAATGCCATCCAGGTAAATGGTACAAACAATAGAACTGTCAGCACCTGGTTCATCATTCTTTAAAATCTGATTGGAGCGATTTTTAGGCCAAATGGCACTTTTAAGTATTTATAATGATCATAGAAGCGAAAAAGTTGGTGTTTTTGTGAGGCAAAATAATGTAACTCACGTGTTATCACAAACAGCTATTCTAAATTTTGTGTTATTCAATAAATTTTTAAAGAACATCTTTCCCACACCGCATAAACTGAATTAAGTTATTTGCAGGAGGTGAATCGGAAAAACATATCAAGACCACGGCAGAGCTACGCGAATAAGGAACCGTTTACACCCTGGTCACGTTCGCTCCTGAGGTAATAATCAGCTAAAGTAATGTTTTCTGGAGTGTTATGTGCTCGTGTGCGTGCATGTTCAAAAAGGGAAAATAACTTTAAAATTTATAAGGCCAGTGGAGTTGCAAAGTTGAGTTGAAAAGTAGTTATTTCGAAAAAAATAACAACACCAATTGATTCTACAGAAAAATTATGAAAAAAAAACCTTTTTGTAGTTTTTCTATCAAAGTTCAATTTGTTTGGTTACTTTTAATAGTTATTGCTTTGAAGCACACATTTTTATGCAAACTGGAATTTATTAAATTATCAGTTCTTTGCGTAGATATAAAAATAATTTTTGTGAAAGAATGAAATTAACGTTCTTCAAAACAAGGGTAATGATATTGATTACGATCAATATATCGAAATACCATTCCTTCAGGCTGAATATGAAAGTTAAGGTGCAAATTTTGTTTATGATCTAGATGAAAATATCTTATATCATGCACTTTCTTCAGGTTTCTTATAAACATTTGTGTCTTATATTATAAACTTAATCTTGATCAAAGAAAGGGTTCTAAAGATATCATATAAGGGGTTTGTGAATATTATATTGACAAATTGTATGATACACCCCACCCCTCCCAGGCTCGAAGTCAACTGTACTACTCCTTCTAAGCGTCAATCATCTAGAAAGCCTAAAACCGCATTCCCGAAATAATCCACACCGCACTACCCGTCCCCGTTCCCTCTACCTTGTTAAATGGTAATCCCACCATGGCCGCGTGCTCCCCTACTGGCCAGTCGCTTGTGTGAATTCCCACTATTCTAGCAATGTCTACACGGAAATGTCTAATCAGCTTTTGCGTTCTACCCATATTGTAAAACGGTCAGTTCAACTTAGACCCTATAATTTTTCAAGATTGACCCACCTGTTATTGGCCATTTGTAGGAAGTGTCTGTATATATTCCATTCTTAAGAGATTTCAAGCAACTACATACATAGCACGGAGCTGCTCGATTCATGAAGAGTTATACCCAGTTTTCCAAGTCGGTCTACCCCAAAGATTATGAAATACTAGGTGTAACACTCTCTATACAACCTAAAAGCTCTGACCCATATGCAATTTCTAAAACTGCCTGGGGAAATTTTTCCCATTAGAGAAAGCAGCAAAAAAGTACTGCTTCTCATGCCTTATCGGAATTCCAATAAAAACAAAAGAGACAAGAATAGCCAGGTACTCTGGCACCTACAGTGTAGGTAATCAAAAGTAGCGTTTTTTTACCATGCATTTTTAAAGGCGGGCCAAAGTCTCGGACAAGCTGTGTGCCTCTGCATGGATGGTGTTAATGGTATCCCCAGACAATGTTCCAGCATAGGGAAATTCGGAATCAGAGAAGGGGAACAGGCATGCAGCATACTCAGAACATATGTACGGATGAGGGCTGTTTAAAATTTTTCACTGTGCATTTTTAAAGGCGGGCCAAAGTATTCGAACGTGTGCGCTGCTCTGGTTAATGAAATGTGGTTTTAATTTTCGTTCCGCCTCCCCCAAAATTTTTGTCTTTCTCTCAAGCGTGAGCCTTTTATTACTATCCACTATTACCAAAATCTACAAGGGTGATGGGCTAACGGGACCAAGGTCGAAAAAAGATAAGGGAATACGTCACGAGTGTCCAATTTAGTATTTCATGATCTTTGGTCTACCCTCTCATTCTCTTCAATACAATTATGTTTAAGAACGCAGTGGAGTGCGAAAAACAAACAACCGGTGAAACTAGATAATCGCCCACGGCACTGCTCCACCAACTTCGATGAAATAACTACCCATTTCAGAGTTTTGATAGCAGCTTGCGAGTGCATGGTGTAGCTAAGGTATTTGGCAATAGATTAAAGTTTTTACTGTGACCATAGATCCTGGCTTTCTAGCAACCTGTATCATTGAGCTTAGCCACGCTGTAAGCTGCCAGAAACTTTATATGGATGTCTATATGCAGAAAATGTTAAAGTATGTTAAGGTCCTCGGTGGGGCAAGACCGTATAGCTGCTGAAATGCCCATGCTTGCCGTTCGTTGTACCCTTCCTTATCTAAAGCAGGCCACCACACAAATGCCTCATATAGGGCACATAACTGCTGAATGTATCCTTCAGACTATTCTAGGTCCTACCGCCTCTGCTCTCTTACATGCGTAAAGCGCTAAATATGCCTTTGGGATTCATTCATCTACTATATATTTAACCTCCAAGTGAGTTTAGATGTTTAGCATGAGGTGATAACGATAATTGGTAGTTTAAACCTCGCAATTTTAGTTTTTCTTGTAAGAAGTATCATTTCAGTTTTGGTTGAGTTAATTTCAAGACCACAGATTTTGGCCCAAGTACACGACTAATCAAAAAAAGTGAGAATAGCAAAATAATCAATAAACTGATGCAATAAGTCCGGTAAAAATTAATCAGACTTAAAATATTTTGAAATAAGTATATTTTTAAGTATTTCATAAAAGCAGCAATAAATATTTAGAAAAATGTTACTTATGCTTACTAATAAGGTATGTTTCCCCCTTTTTCTTTAAAACTTCCTCTAATCTAATAATGGACATTACTAAGTTTTCAATTAAAGACGATGGAATTTCATTCCAAGCAACAATGCTATCCAGAATTGATTAATGTAATTTATGGGATTTTTATAAATTTATTGATCCATTTGGTTCCATAAATTCTCAATGCAGTTCAAATCCAGACTTTGAGCAGGCCACTGATCCATTATTGGGATATTTTTCTATTCGAACCAGGTCTTCGTCTTCGGGGCAGTATTGCCTGGGGCATTATTCTGTTGGAAGGTGTATTTAGTACTTCCGAGATCCCTCAAAGTGGGAATCAAACCTTCTTCTAGGATATTTGTATAAATATCCGCGCTTTTTTTACACCTTGTTCGATTTTCATAAGTTTTCCAACCCTTGCTACCAAAAAACATCCCCATACCATTATCCCCAGATTTCATTTTGTTGTTGTTTGGAGGCATTGAGGTTTGTACTATTCACCAGACCTCCTAATGCAAATTTGTGGACGATTAGATTATAGACGGAATTTGGATTCATCAGACCAAACATTTTTTGTCCAATTCGTGTTTTTATTGGATTCGCCCATTCCATTCTTTTCCATTTATGAATCGCGGTAAGTAAGGAAACACGCCTACAACGAAGGCTTCGAAATCCAATCTCATTAAGACGTCGTATGATAATGTGTCCTGCTGACTTGAGATCCTGAAGCTGTTTTAAAATTTGCCGCTTTAATACTTCCATCTTTAAGGCGTGGTTATCTCTCTCCGTCCGTTCTCGTGGTCTACATGACCTAGCCTTTTGAGAAAATGTCCCGCGTTCCCTATACGAAGTGATAACCTTGTGCACGCCTCCCGTACTAATGACAACACATTTTTTCCTCATCTACTCTCTGATGACACATTAGGATTTTCTGCTTTAGTACAATCCAATAATGAATTCTTTGTTTGCTTCAGTCAATTGTTTCCTGGAAAATTTATGGTAAAGCAGAAGAAGAAGAATCACAATTTGAGCAAAAATTTTCTTTTTTTTTTCTTTTGTGAACAAAACTTTAAGGAAAACCAAACATAAAGACAGTAAATCGTTAAAAGCTACATTTTCTTTATTCAAATTAAATAATTTTCTTTATTTACCATTACAGTTTTAAAAAAATTAGCAATAAAACTTACCCTCTCGCCGGAGCCATTGTCAAAAATGATACACTGAAAAACACAATGAAAAACTGTGATCTAGACATTTAGGACCTGTTTTGTTCTATTGTTATATCCCTTACTTCCCCATTTTCCATACAGGTAGAAAAAATTGGTGGGAATGAAGGTAAAGTTCACATATGAAGGACAAATGTGTGTTCTCACTTTTTTTTGATCAGTAGTATACCTTAACTAAGGCTAAGGAATTTTATCAATTACTAGCAGCCAAAGAAGAGGGGACAAATCTAGTTAACTGACTGTTTCCAAGGTGTGACTGAATAATTTTAGATTTTAACACGGGAATTAGCCACTGGCTTAAGGAATAGTTTGAACAAGTTACTTGGTGAAAAAGTCTTAGGAGATAGATCTGCTTCGCAATTCCTTAGAGAAATTAGAAACTTCTTTAGCGGTAAAATTAAATGTACAAAACAATATTATTTAACTGATACATATGTAGACAGTTCGGTTTCCCGTTCTTCAATCAACAAAACTATTAGAATTATCTGCCGCTAATTTTTCAGTTATTAATACCTACAATTTCCAGTGGTAGTTTGTTATTGCTGATGTCCAGAAGCAGATTTTTTTTGTCATTTTAAATTGTTGGTTGACTTATTTAAAAGGATTTTAATTGATCCGTTAACTAGTTTGGTTTCAAAAAGAAAATTTTTTAAAGGCCCTCAAATATTTTCTTTTTTCAGTTTTAATCAAATCATCAATAAATGATAATATTCAAAATTTACTTCGTGAATTGCAGAGTATTGCCATTGATTTTAGTTTCACTAAACCAGTTAAACATTCCGTGACTCATCAAATTATAATAGCAGGTCAACCCATATTTTCTAAAGTCCGTCGTTTGTCTCCTGAAGATCTCTTAATCTCTTAAATAAAGAATTCGGATTTTAACTTAATCAAAGTACTCGTTTTTGCTATAGCTGTTGGTCTTCTCCTTTACATATGGTTCCTAAACCAAATTCTGATTGGAAACCCTGTGGTGATTATATTAGACGTTTAAAATCTGTGACTATTCCAGATCGCTATCCAATTCTTATTATTCATTATTTTGCTTTTCATCTTCAAGGCTATAAAATATGTTCTAACTTAGACTTAACAGTTGAACCTGAATATATTCCCAAAACAGCAATTTGAATTCACTCGCATGATTTTTGGACTTTATAATGTAGGTCAAACTTTCCAAAAATTCATCTATTCGGTACTTCAGGATTTCACGCTGCACATTATTCTCTGCAATGTTAGTGCTATAAATGAGAATTCTTATCTCTTTCATTCTTATTGGAATTTAGATAAAGCATGGGAAGAAGTAGTTCTTTGCTGCTTTATCTAATGGGAAAATTTTCCCCAGGCAGTTTTAGAAATTGCATATGAGTTAGAGCTTTAGACTGGTATAGAGAGTATGACATCATGTATTAGCTAATCTATGACTTGAAGTTCAATTGGCGAAACTTTATATATCTCAGGGGCTCATTGGCCACAATTTTATGAGACTCAGTAGCTGTGGGGCACAATTTTGTACTTTTCAAGTGCTCGGTGTGTAAAATCTCCGAGCCCGTTGTCGAAACAATAAAAAAATGAAATCCCTTCGGTCGGGTTTAATATTTCATCACAGCAATACAAGTTGGTAGAAAATTTAACGTAAACATGCGAAATTAGCCTAAGGACAGTCAGCCGTATCTAACCGACATCCAAAAGCATTAATTTCAAAAATAAATATACAGCCTAATCAGCCATAGGGTACTACTGATTTTATAATTGCCTGTTTTTAATATTTTAAATTAATAATAGATATTGATGAAAATGTAATTAATAAAATAAATCACAGTATATATTTGAACTTTTGATGAAAATGAACATGACATACTTTAGTCAGAGCGCGTGCAGTAGAACGAACAAATATATGTAAGTTTGAAATTGCCAAGCTCGGACATAGCCGTAATCAAATGTTAAATTTAGTTGGGTATTTCACCATGCGCATATTCACGATTTGATGCATCGCGACTTCGATCGCAATCTGATTAATTCGAAAGAATAAATACACGTCTGTAAACTGCTCGCCTGCGTCCAATAGGATCTTTAATTAATACCCTCGCTCCGGCTCGCATTAGTTCTCTTTAATTAGAGCGTCGAATACGAATACTCGTATAGAAAAGATCATCCGTAAACTTCTACATGCCCTCTATTTCGAGAAAAGTAGCTATTGTGTTTTCCCTTCGGGAGCCGGTTCTTCCACCTTGGTAGCCGCGATGTTCA
This sequence comes from Philonicus albiceps, assembly GCA_963969385.1. NCBI lineage: Eukaryota > Metazoa > Arthropoda > Insecta > Diptera > Asilidae > Philonicus > Philonicus albiceps. The sequence goes on along the minus strand of OZ017776.1, from coordinate 21,349,962 downwards.
CTACATACTATGCATACTGATTTTCCCCACGAGAAATCCTTCTTCTGCAACTATAAATTCAGAACACAAAAGAAAACAAGATTTCTTAATACTAAACAATCTCTTTTGAAGAGACAACCTTGCAGATGAATTTTTACTCCGTGCATATTCCCAGCTACCACTCAGACTCCGACTTCTATTCTGGTTCCAGACGAGAGAAAAAGGCATTCTCGAGTGAAAATTAATCGCTCGTTTATATCAGACACTTGAAAAGCAAACGTGTGGGAGACAGTCTTAAGCCAAGATTAAGAACTTCAGCGTAATTAATATTCTTATGGATTACACTGACGTGTGTCTTATTTTGCACACCATCTGAATAATATTCCGAGAAATAAATTTCACGACAGGGTGACACTTCAGGGGATCCGTATCGGGAGCAGGTACTTAATGAAAATTTAATTTCGCCACTCTTGTCTTCTCTCGTTGTATGCGCATCTATGAACTAACTGAAGGAAACTTTTATAGTTTTGGGATTACTTCGAATTCAAAATACAAAGCACGGCAAGAAGGGATGCATAAAACTTTAATTCAGATAAGCGCCGCACCGAAATAAAACAACATACTAAGGATGTTTATTAATGTTGTTGCCATGCCACTGGAGGAGGCTGATAATCCATTTTGATTACGTTTTGTCCATACATAAATCACTAGACGGAGCTGATTCCAAGCACAATTAAAATATTTATAATTCAGCAATTGCTCAAGATATTTCGTGTTTTGGGTTACAGGGTCACCTTCGAAATGAATAATGGAATTTTGGCTCAAATTTAAATATTCCGTTATGTTCTGCAGATGAGAATAATATATTTCAAAAAATATTTGTACACTTGGATAGGATATGCAGTTTGAGTTAAAAATGCTGAGTGATCCTTTCTGTAAAATAATTTCAGATAGAACTGTAAATAATAAATGTTTTTCAAGAATAAATTAATTCTTTTATCTGGTACCCAGAAACCAAAGATCATGAAATACTGGATGTGACACTCTCTATACAATCCCAAAGCACTAACCCATATGCAAGTTCTAAAACTACGTGGGGAAACTTTTCTCATTAGAGAAAGCAGCAATGAACTACTGCTTCCTATGCCTCATCTAAATGCCAATAAGAACGAATGAGATAAGAATAGGCAGCCAAAAATTCTCATCTACAGCACTTACAGTGTAGGCAATAAAATGCAGCGTTTTTTTATCACGCATTTTTAAAGGCGGGCCAATCTGTCGGGCTCGTTGTGTGCTTCTGCATGCTTGGTGTTGGTGCTGTCCCCAGGCAATGTTCCAGCATAGGGAAATCCTGAATTGAGAATGGGGAACAAGCAGGTAGCACACTCAGAGCATGTATACGGATGCGGGCTGCTTACATTTTTTCACTGTGCATTTTTAAAGACGAGCCAAACGTATTCGAACGTGTGCGCTGCTTTGGGTGGTGAAACGTGATTTTAAATTTCGTTCCGCCTCCCCTAAATTTTTGTCTTTCTATCACGCGTGAGCCCTTTATTACTATCCACTTTTAGAAAAATATGCAAGGTCGGTGGGTTAAGGGAAGCAAGTTCGAAAAGAGATAAGGGACTACATCACGAGTGTCACATCTAGTAATTCATGATCTTTGCCAGAAACGTGCTCATTTATAACCCTTGTCTTTCCCTAATTACTCTGCGTCTGCCTATGTTAATTGCCTTAGCCTGAGTATAGAAATTCCTCGAGATTGCGCATTTACACCGTCAACCCTTTTATCAGAAATCTTTAAACGAGCTACGCATGTTTAAGTAAAAAATTAAACGCGAGCACTCTTCTTAATGCATCCGAATGCTGGGATGTGTTTTATTGCGGATTGGGTTATGCCCACATAGACTACACATCCACCGAACAAACTATGACCTCTTCGAACCTTTTACCCGAATGCTGCGTAAGGCCCACAACTATTCCACCTACGACTTCCATTTAAATAAGCTCTCTCTCAAGCGCGTTTTTTATTGCCCCTGCCCTAGCCTACCCAGTCCCTAATTTCATTTTATTTATTCTTATTTTTTTTGTTTAGCTTAAGTTAAATTAATTTTTACTTATTAATTTATGTTCCTAGTAGCTTGTATTAAGCGAAATTCAATAAATAAATTATTAGCACTTATTCGTTATAAGAGGCGTTGGTGTTTTTTATGTCCATTCGGTACCTGCGTAGTAAGGTACGGAATTTTTTAAAGTAATTTTTAAAAGAAAATTAAAAATGTTGCGTTATTTCAAATGAACTCAAATGAATGAATGAAGGGGTTGTGCGCAGGTAGCGATATTTAATTAATAAAAGTGGAGTTTATCAAGAAAGTCAAGACAGAGTGGTATCATCACTGAGCATTGATTTCTTTTTCTGTGTGTTGTACAGTATACAACATAGTGGAAAAAATATCGCGAGTAATACGACTAGGGGTTGTTATGTCGCTCCTTTAGCCTTGTCGTCGATCGCGTCAGGTGCGCTTCATTAGGGGTTGTTGTGTCTCCCCCCGAATAACGCTGCCAGTTGCAATTTGGATTTGCGGAATCTGCCAATATTGCCTACCTGCCAGGTTGCGAAATCTGTGGCTAGGAAAGGGAGAAAGCACTATCTGGATTTGGTGGTCCTGCCAGAGGCAAGCCTGCGATCCAGCAAACTACTGGATTTGGTGTTTCTGCCAGTGGAACTCGCAACGCCGTAGCGCCTGTAAATTTTAACTTAACTACCGTAATTTAATATGTATTTTATTGTTGTGACGCGGAAAAGGGAATGTGGCTCATACGATACGTTTTTTTTTAATTCGCAGGAGATCAACTCCGTTGGAGACCAGACGCCCTAAGGAAATTGTGGGAGGAAAGAAATAGCTACTAATATAAGATTTGTTTTTAAATGTAATCTATTTTTATTTGTATTTTTAATTTTTTATCTTTTACCTTTCCTCCTTAACATTCCCAATTTTGTTCTTGTTTTGTGGCGTTTAGTTACGCTTAAAGCGAGTAGAGTAAATATGCTCATAAATTACTTCTTTATTGTTCTACAACTTTGGACCTAAAGTCCCGAAGCCCCAGATCAGCGATTCCCAGTAAGCGAACATCTTAGTCTTACACTTGAATCACCAACGTAATTGCAAGAGCTACTAGGCAATTTTCGCAAACCTCTACCTACCTGAACAAATTAAAAGCTTTTGAAAAAGAAAACACTCAGTGCTAGAAGAGTTTGCATCGAAATTTTGGAAATAGTGACTATTTAATCTAATCGTATTAAAAAGTGTGTTTGTTTAGTGCTATTTATTTATTTAAAATTGTATTTTGTTTTTACTTACTCCCAAAAATTATTACCGTTGACCGTTGTAGTCCCTCAAATCTCTCCTGAGGGCTTCCAGTACCTCCTGCATGGTAGTCATGCCGCCATGATCTCCACAGAAACTCTAGGGACTAACTCCTTGATGGTGCTCGCCCATCCGACAGCGGCTAAGACAGCCTTAGACTTTGCCAACTCTAAGAGAACTTCGTCTGGTTTGCCGAACGCTTCTGATCTTAACCCCGCGCATTTCGAGGTTGACTGCTTTGCGGACCGTACTAACTACGTCCGCAAAAGTCTTTCCCGCAGGGGCTTAAATGGAAACGCTTCCGGCCGGTTCTTCTTGCAGGAGCCTCAGGCCAGCTTGGCACGGGAGCTGGGCCCAGAACCTCTTTCTCCGTCCCGGATGTCTTTTTTTCTTCTCTTTTCCGACTTTCCTATTATTTTCTTCCTTCTTTCCTTTTTCGCATGCCTTACCCTAATTCCTTTACCCGGCCAAATCACGTCGGTCCAGTTCAGGGCTAGCTAATTCTTCCGTTTCTTCCTAGCTACCCCTTCTGCCCGGAGTGAGGATCTGACGTGCCCGCCATTTGAGGGGCTGAGCGCTTATTTGCCAAGACGGACGAAACAGTTGATGTACCTGCAAACTTCAACATCAGTCTCTGTAGGGGCAGTCTACGTCGTGTTTCCGCGCAGAACCTCCTGGGCGCATTGAAGCCGTCCAGCATGTCCTCCAGGGCCGGCAAGCCATCCCTGATAGGTATGTTGTGTTACTTTTTAGAGAAGCCAACATCCCCCGATTGTAATCCTTCATCTAGAAGAACCTCCGCAGCCCCTCCGCCACATCAGCCAGCGTAACCTTTAGACAGGTTCAGGTTCTCTGGCTGAAAACGAAATTCATCGATGACGGGTGAATTAGATCGTATGAAAATTTCTTAATTTATAATCCGAACAACAAGACTTCGAACATAATAAATAAGCAAGTGTTGTAGTATTAACATAAATATTGAATTCGAACTTAATATAACTTTACTATATACTCTTGCTCTTCTTTAAATAATCACGATCGTCAGGCAAATTCCTGAAACAAGCAGGAGACGATTCCAAAAACGATTGGAAATAACTTCAACTAAACTTAATAGGGGTTATTAATCTAGAGGGATTATATCCATATAATTATAGCCCATTGTAGGCCATAGTACAAGGCCTACTGGTAGGAGATTCTAAGAGAAGAAGGAAATTTGCACTTGTTTTCTGACATAGAGACAGGGCGTTTTTAGTCCGAATTCTATGAACGAATTAATAGCAATTCACTAAGGTTGGTACCATAAACGTACTCAACTTTCATGCCTTGTCGGGTACTAACCCACATAGTACAAGGGTGACATCCTTTCAGTGTAAATATTTGCTTGGTGTCATCGGCAACCATTTAGTTTTACTATTTTGACGCAAGTGCTTACAAATCAAGTTAATGCAGACCTTAGAGAATACACTATAAGATCTGATTGAAAGCATCTCTCTCGATAAGACAAGGGCAACATTTAGCACCAGCGCATACTGTTAACATTGTGATTAAATGAAAAATTTCCTAAACCCTAGATTGAAACGAGGTGGACCGATTCTTTGCCCTCCCAGATCTCCACATCTACGATTAAGGATGAAGTTTGTTGAAGTCCTGTTAATACAAGAGCGGTATTAATTATCAGAATTGAGCCTGCAGCGACAAAATACGGAAGAAGCTGGCTATTACACTTTGTGCAGCACATTTTGACTATCCTAACACTATAAAGCAATAATTCAAAGTAAATGTAAATGACTGCAAATTTAAGATTGGGTCCATAAAATTAAAAATGTTAGGAATGTAAAAGATTACAATAATATCGAAGTGTTGTAGTAATATAAATATATAATTAAAAAAACACGTATTTGTAGAGCATATAATATTTGTTTAAGGGGACTGTCCGGTTTGTCGGCTTCAAAAAATCGGTTTTTTTTTTTTGCTTAATCGATTGTATATACCGTTAAAAATAAGATGTCAAAATTTGAAACAAAAATCTCAAGCGGTTTTAAAGTTAGAGGTATTTGAAGGGCGGGACTCCCGCTGCGCGGTCGACTGAGCCGACGAGCAGGTGCGAGCTATAAATCGCGTGTGAATAGCGTTCGGATTTGTGGCCTTGAATTTATGAATGAATTATATGGAGGTAGGTATTTTTGATGATTCTTTCGTTAGGAGGGGATCTAAGGGGACCGTAGGAATGCATTCGGGAATCGGTCCATTTGAACATTCAAAGATTTAGTTTCTTTCTTCTTTAGTATTTTAGAAACTTTGAGGCCGATTATCTCAGCTCGTCTGATTTATGTAGTCGCGGTCAAAGTTATTCAAAGAAAACGGTGCATAATTTTTCGATGAAATTTGGCACACTTTTTTTAACAAGTTTACGCCAATTGTTATAGATTTACTTTTTTTTTTTTTTTATAAAGTTATAGCCAAAAAAAGAACAAAAAAAGGCCGAAAAATTGACGTGTTTTTTCAAATGTCCGCCATTTTTTAATTTTTGCTCAATTTTTAAATTGTTTCTGATTACAATGGGCTAAATATATTTAATTTTCATTATATAATGTCATTTTACAGTTTTGATCACCAGGTGGAAAAGAAACCCATTGACGAGCAGACCGTGACGGCCGGAACAGCTAACTTTGAAGGCCCGGAGGGGGGAGGGGGGGGGGGGTTACCGGTTCAGGAGAGACTCTACAAAATTTTCGATTGTAGTCGAAGAATGAATAAAATGTTTAAAAACAATTTTGTTGTTCTACCTTTTACAGTTTTCTTCTAAAAAAATCATGAATATGATCCATTTTTTGACTGGGCAAACCGGACAGTCCCCTTAATACAAAATACTCCTTATTGCGTGCGTATGTGCACATATAAAATCTTTTGATAGCAAATGGATTTACATGGTTACATTTTTTTAATAACAGTTGTTCTTTTTGCACAATAATATCAAAGTATTTGTTAATATTTCTTAAATATAAAAAAGGAAAAATACAAACTTTATATAAATTTATATAAATTTTAAATGTTCGTTCGCAGACAAGCACGCATTTGTAAAGCATATTATATTTGTTTAATATCAAACAACCGCTTTTCACCCTTAGATAAATATGCATTTGTAGAATAGATATGTTATATTTTGTTGATAGGAAATAATTTTTACACGGAGACTTTACTCTGGTTATTTTTTTTAACAGCACTTACCTCTTTTCTTGGAAAGCGAACAACATTTTTCAATAAAAAAATCCCCTTTTTCGCAATATTTTGTTTTAAATAAACAATATCTTTTTACGACAGCTACTTTTTATGTAGATTTCGTATGATTACCTGATTAAATAATTTCGGGAAAATAATGCTTTAAAAATTCCTGTTAAAATTTGTAGACTTCAAAAATACCTTCTCATCCAAATGTTATACCCAGGGTGTTTTATATAGCGTATGCCGAAATAAGTTGTATGAAAGATTTCACTAGTAAACCGTTTTGAGAATTACAAGGCGATTTATGTACATCAATATTTCATTTTTATATTCATATTTACTCAGCACAACGCCAAAAATTTACAATACCAATATCCCTTCCAAAAATGTCAAAAATATGTTGACCTACTACCTACCGATCTCACTCCCCAAACTGAGAAAACATGTTTTTAATTTTCCTAATATTCTAAATTCTTTCTAATTTTCTCTGATCTAAATTCATCTAGGTAAACATCTATTAGGTCTACCGGAAAGATCTGTCCATTTTTGAAGAGGAAGAAAATGATACAATTTTTAATATATTTCACTAGATTTATTTTACGATATAATTTCCATCGTTCCTTGTGACTTCTTCCCAGCAGGATGGCAATTTATAAAACTTATTTTTGAAGAAAATCTTTGGATGCGAAAAACTACAGCAGCACTACTGTAAACGTAAACGTTTTCTTCATTTTTAAATTGTTTTCTCATCTAATAATGTTGTAAAGAAAGGAATAGGTGGAAATCTGATGGTTAAGGTCTGGGGCGTATGGTCGATGCGAAAGAATTTCCCATCCTAGTTCTGAGATTTTCTAGCGAGTCGCCAAAGCAACATGTGGTCTAGCATTGTCGTGATGCAGTATGATTTCCTTCCTATTGAATATTGTCAGACTTTTTTCTTGGAGTACTTTGTTAACTCGTCCATTTGTTGACTGTATTTCTCCGAATTTAGCTTTTTCTTGGATTCATTTCAAAAGCTCATAATGGATTGGACCTTGCATGTCCCACAGTATTCTCTTTTTAAGGTTCAACCTCGGTGTAGAGGTGAAGAAGGCATGTTTTCCGGATTCACGCTGTTTTCCTTACAATGTTTTCATATGTAATCCATATTTCATCATTTGATCTATCATGATCGTCATCAACCATAAACAGCTGCCCAGAGCGTGGCTTATCACAAAGGCCGAAATCACCTGCTTTAAATTTTTCGAACCATCTCCTACATGTTCTGTCCTCAGCAGCATCTTCACCAAAAACTTTTAACAAATTTCGACACGCTGACAATGACATGAGTTACCTTTGTTGTATTTAATTTCGAAGGGCACATAATAAATGCAATTATAAAGATATACAGCCACATATAAATCAAACGAACATATTCAAATATATTCAACCTTGAAAAGAAATTATCGGACAGAACTTTCCGGTAGACCTAATATTTTTTATTTTAATCCAATTGCCCTTTTTATTATCTTTGCAAAACGGTACGACATGTCCAAGTAAAACAAAAGAATGCTAATTTATTTAAAAAAATTATAGTAAAATTAATCCCGCAATACTTTTTATTGCAATAAAAGCCTGTTTAAGTTATTGCTAATATTTTACTAAAGCTGCTCAAAATGTCCTCTGATACCTTCAATGCATGCCAATTACCTCCTTCTAATTCCCAATTTAAGGTGTATGTAAGTGTAAAGTGTTTTCAAAGGAATTATGCCAGATTTCAATGAGATTGGGAGTGGGCTAAAGAATTTTGAATTGGAAAGAGCAACTCTCCATTTTGAAAGTTTATCAAAATTAAAAGTTGAATATTCTTAAACTAACAGCCGACACCCACAAAATTCCAGTCAAACGGAAGGCTCCTGTAAAATTTCGTTGCAATCCGACAGATTTTCCTGCAACAAATTTGTTCATTTATCTACTTGTAATCCACCAGTTGTCTTGAGAGATTTACGTTTTTATTAATTTTAGTAAAATTCATAAAAATGGAGATTGCTAACTTTGTTTTCAAATAGAAGGAGTTTGCTTTCATAGCTTTTACTCTATTTAGACTTAGCAACCAGCACGAAAGTAAAAGGCATTTAAATACAAAATATTAGGGAACAACAAAATCTTGTTATTGTTATAAAGTTTTATTTTTCAACCCGTAATAATGCTTTAAACGGGCTAATTACTTGAACAAATCATTCGATATCTACCCAGTAAAATTTTAGGCAATCGTATCACCTGCTTCTTCATTTTCTTCTTGGATAATTTCTTCATCCTCAAATTCCACATCGTCGTCCACTGCGGCTTCCTGTATGGGAGTAAAAGTTTCATGATTTCAAAGTTCAAAAGATTTCCGACAAGCATAAGCAGGTTGGGAAGGAGAATATACCTGATACTGCTGATACTCCGACACTAAGTCATTCATATTTGATTCGGCCTCTGTAAACTCCATCTCATCCATCCCCTCACCGGTGTACCAGTGCAGGAAGGCCTTTCGGCGGAACATGGCCGTAAACTGTTCGGAAATTCTTTTGAATATTTCCTGTATGGCCGTTGTGTTCCCGATGAATGTTGCCGACATTTTAAGGCCCCGGGGAGGTATATCGCAGACCGCTACTTTCACATTGTTGGGAATCCACTCAACGAAGTAACTGCTGTTTTTGTTCTGAATATTTAACATCTGTGTGTCGACTTCCTTCATGGACATCATACCTGAAATGAGAGCGGTAGCATAAGAAGAGGATGACTAAAACAGATTTTTATGTATGTTGGAGGCATGTGTTGAATGTGATATCTATTCTATTGATTTCACACCGCGTTTCGAGCAAACGGGCACGGGCACGGGCACGGGCACGGGCGTCAAACGGTTCTCCGCCGTCGTGCCGTCTTTTCCGCAGTGGGCAAAGTCTGCTGTAAATTCCCCAAATAACATTCCTTTCGTTTAGTGAAGCGCAACATTCTTCCGCACAACGAGGGGCTGCCGAATGTATGGTATGTAGATCCTGTAGAATCCTAGAGAATAACTTGCAGAGTGTCTGTTCAGTAGACGGAGGACTCGCCAGAGGCGTTATGTGACTTACAGCTAGCTCCTGCTCAAGCTCAGGCGGTATTTATTTCCAGTAGCGTCTCTGAATGACATTTAGACGAATTGCTCGAAATTACCTTCTTGCTCCTTGCGCTGTGATTGACTTGTTCGGGTGAAAATTTGAACTTTTTTCTACTCAAAAAAAAAAATCGGAAATAGTCAATTGTAGCTGCGGGAGCGGGGAGAATTGATTGCTGGTGGCACACCCTGATTATAAAATTGAGATCAGTGATTTCTTCTCCTGGGGGTTGGTTGCTACCGTCACGAACAGGTGACAATTTTTGGTCGGAAGATTTCTTCTGGATTTATATCCACTAAAAGAGTATGGGTACAATGTTGGAATTCAAGTTAAAGAAGACTTTTGCATTATTTTAAATTGGCGGTTTGATTGACTGCCTAAGGTTTGAACCTGGTGCTATTGTTGAGCTTTGCTCTCTTATTTATATTCAACTCTTGGTGCAAAACCAATTAAGGAAGTGCTTTTGCGCCCTTGTTCACCCGTAAACATTTTTTAGGTTCAAGAGGGTACGATTAACGGAGTGTATCTTTGCGATATAAATCACTTAGACGAAAAAAGTGTTCGTTGTTTGCAATGATTAATTTGATAGATTTCTATTTAAGAAAGTTGACACTTACAACAATAATAGAAACCCAAAAACAGGATATATAGAAACAGATATAATGGGATCTTTCTATATTTGATTATATATACTACCCAAATGCAAAATAGTTGGTGTAGTGGAAAATTTTAACAGTCTATTTTATAACTAAGCATATATTTTTCAAATAACTATTTATATAAATAAATATTATTCTTGTTTTATAATCTCTGGAAGTCATCCTCTTAAATTATTTCAAAACAAATAAAATTCAGGTCGCAAATTTAGTAATAATTTTATTTTGCATTATTGAGTAGCCATGCAAAACAGTTGGTCTACCCTGAATTGAGTGCAGAATAGTTGGTCTACTCTGAAATTTTGATGTAATGCTAGTTAAGTTTGTGTTTGCAAATTTAATGGAATTATTCTAGATGCAGTTACACTCATTTCTTTAGTCGCTCATAGCCAGATTAGTCATTTAGTTTGTGATAATGCCACGTGGTATACCAATTTCACCCGATCTTCGGGAAGTAATTATTAATTCTTTTAAAAATGGGAATTCTTCGTATAAAATTGCTAAAAACTTAGGAGTTCGTCGATTCAAAATATAATTAATTTATACAAAAGGGGAGGAAACGTTGATTTGACGAAGAAAACAGGAAGGTCGTACATAGCTAGTTTAAGAGACAGGAGAAATTTAAAAGCAATAATCAAACCGTCGTACTAACTCTGCTGCTATAACCGTTAAGTGGAGAAAAACTCTTAAAAGAGACATTTCAGTAGATACGTGCAGGAGAAAAATCAAAATAATAGGATACAATTTTTATAAAGTCAGTTAAGACGAATCCATGAAAGAAGTTGTAGAACTGTAGTGCTTGCGTTTTCAAACAGGCAAAGGAAAAACTACATCTTACCGTAAAGCAAACGAAAAAACGTTTAGAGTGGGCCAAGTCACACAAACATTGGACTCCCAGGCAATGGAAATTTGTTATATGGAGCGATGAATCGAAATTTTTCGCGTGTATTGGAGATAATGGGAAAATAGTTATTCGCATTTCGGATGAGCAATTTAATAAAGACAGCTTGAAAAGAACTGTAAAGTTCCCGGCATCAATGATGCTATGGGGATGTATGTTTGGTCGAGGCGTAGGTCAACTATGCATCGTAAATGGTACAATAAACGCGGCAAAATATCAAAATATACTAGGAAAGGAACTCCTTCCTTCTATTAAAAAACTGAAGTCCGCTGAAGGAGAATATATTTTCCAACAGGACGGAGCTCCCTGCTACACAGCAAGGTCCACAATATCTTGGATTAAGGCTCATGACATTCCTTTACTGGAATGCCCGTCTAATAGTCCTGATTTCTCTCCAATAGAGTATCTTTGGGGAAAAATGAAGAAAAGACTCAAAAAATATCCGGCCAGAAACCTTAAAGAATTTCGTTCATTAATCACTACTGTTTGGGAATCTATAACACAAGAGGAATGTGAAAATTTAATGGCAACTATTCCTCGAAGGATAAATGACGTGATAAAGAACAAAGGTGATGTCACCAAATGGTAATAGAATGAATAAAAACATTTGTTAATTATTTCAGTTTAAAAACACCCTTAGTTATCACTTGGATTATCAACTAAGATCGATATTCTTTTTGACTGACCCTCTTTTATAGCAAAATTTCAGGTAGGTATTAGTAACAGAGCGACAGGATATAACTTACCACGTATGACTGGCCAAGCTAAGCTAATTACAGCAAAAAAATAAATTCCATTACCTTTTTATGCGTTTTCAACAGGAATATTCAAAACTAATTACCTGTATATGGTATGCTAAACAAACATTTCCTATATTTTTTGAGTACATTGTACAATGAACAACATTTTATTGCACAACTTTTACAATTACAGTGCAATAAAACAATATATCTATTAAGGATCTCTAGGAAAGAAATTTGTGTACCTCTGTTTTACCTGTACATGTAACTTTTTGGAAAGCTAATGAGTTGGGAAACTCGATAAAAATAATAAATAAGTGCATTAATTACATGAATTTCTGAGAAAACTCGATGTAGGGATGAATTTTAGGAAAATGGATATAAACAGTACACTCTTTGGCCCATTTTATGAAATGAAATTGAATTGAATTTGGCCCAATTAATACAAAATTTTACGTAGCATTACGATCTTACTGTCATACAATGTAACATGGTTATTCCTACCCTTGCATATTTTGAATTAAAAGTGAACTGAAAATATTTAAAAGCATAATATAATTTATAGATTAACTAACTTGTCCACTCGATTTACGGTAAACTACGAATAATATCTAGAACACCCCAAATGCATTCACCTGCCCACGATCATTCGATCACGTTTTGCAGCGCACAGGTGAAGACGCAGACATAGCATCAGCATAAACAGCGAAATTATAAGAAAAAGTACTATGATAGTGTCAACAAAAAAAAAGTAGACATAATTCTCAAATACCGCAAATTCGCATAAAAGAGTAAAAATAAATACAAAATTGACAAGTAGTTAAGTTAAAAGAAAGTAAGTAAGTAAATATAAAGTTAGCAAAAATATCTTAACTAGAACAAATAAATACATAAATAAATTTAAATTAGAATAATGACAGCTAAGAGTATTTCAAAATAAAAGAAACACAAAAAATTTATTCGTAAGGGGATTAAACAAAGAGAACATACAGCAAGATAAGATTAATATTGCGATTAGAAGTGTAAAAATTAAGGCATTGTTAAAAGCCTTTGTACGTAATAAGTTATCAACTGGCAATAGTTTTCATAGATCACAAAAGTCCGCTTATAGTGTTCTCCCTGGTGGTATTTATTCTTCGGAACTAAGTAATAGTTAACCCGACCTACCAAGATTAACGATTAGTGCACCCGCAATCGATCTTAGAAATAGTAACACAAACTTAAACCTTAATTTCGAAATTATTTCGGAAATTACAAGGACTTACCAAAATTCGACGGCAACCCAAGATTACTCCACGAGTTCATAAATAATGAAGAAGAAATATTAAGACTAATTTCCGGTATCGATGGCGCACCCTATGGTAGAATTCTCTTACGGACAATTCGCAATAAAATTGAAGTCCCCCAAACGAATTCCTTAACATGTACGGCATACTTCTCGTGTGAACATTAAAAATAATCTTATATCCCACTATTCCGATAAAAGAAATGAAACGTCGCTAATCAAAGATCTTCACAATTTAAAACAAAATAAAAAAGCAGTCGTACAGTATTACAGCGAGGTGATTTTATCAAAATTTTATTCACCGCAAGTAGCCATCTGCAAATTCACGAAACCGATACAAACGTGGTCAAATCAAATTATACGCAAAAATATGTCTTAGTGTTTTCCTATCTGGTCTTAACCATGGCATAAGAACAATGAGACCCAAAAAACTAGCCGAAGCCTTCACATATTGTGTGAAAGCGCAAAATATCTCTTACTTCAAGTCTTATAACCAGCCTAATCCACAGAGATTCTTTAGAACTCTTACATCCAGGAACGCTTACAGAACTAGGCCCGTCACCCCTAGCCGAAATCCTCAACCCACTTTTAGGCAATAATTATCAGCTAATAGCCGCCCTTTTCAAAAACGGAGGCAATTTTACCTCCAGATTACGACTACCATGCCATTCCATCCCCAACTATAAACTATTGATCTGTTGTAATCAGTATAGTTGTTATTATCTTAAAACGAAAGGAGTCTCATATAGACTCGTATGTTGGCATAAATTCTCTTTTTAATTTTATCTTATATTTTTCCTTATTGAAATAGCCATTTTTATGGTAGTAGAGAGCCTACGTATATGCTTAACTCTCAACGTACAAGTTATTCATTACCTAGGCTTGAGCACATATCTGCAAATTATTTTACTATTGTGAGTTGTTTTATTTATCTCCTATGGAACTCTTACTCAAAGACCTATGCTTTGAGATCTTCATATAACCTCTGTAAGAAGCACTTTACAACATTTTAATATCGCATTTGACTCTCATTTTACTGCTATCGCAGTCCACAAAACGTAACAAAAATTTCATGCATCTGTTACCTTTCAAATTATTCCTTTCTTTTCTGTCAAGAGTTACCTCCTGATATTAAGGAATTGCTCTGATGTATACATATGTAAGTCCTTTGGAATAGGTAAGAAGAGCAAATGCCCCTTTTTTCATAGATGGTTATATGTGAAAACGACGTGTAGTCCATGCATAATTGATGTACTGTAGAATGAACAATTCAAATGTCACATTTTTATTGCATGTGCAAAAATTGTTTCCTTTATAGTCATGCAAAATGGACATATTTTAAAGTATTGGAGGGTAAAAGTATAGTATAACTCAATATAAAATTTTATAAAAAAATTCATGTATATTTGTCTCTCCCCATGAAAATTTAAATTAAATTTGGATACGTACTTTCATTCAGGGAATGTGGGATTTCTATGTAAAAATCGAAGTTTTATACATATAAACGATTCTTATTATATGTAGTACTAGGAAGCGCTTCCTCGGTCCTTTAGGCAAAAAACGCATTAAAAAGACCAAGATACTCTCTTTAGTTTAGCTTAAGCCTTGCTCAAGACTGTTTGAGATTTTTCTTACACCTAGCTGATTAAGTCAAATTCTATGATCCACAAATATACATGAAAATCGAATCATCATATCCTTTCTAAATTATTAGGCAAAAAACGTACTCATACTCACATCGATAATGATTACGATCGTTTAAGAATGAAAATGTTTGGTAATTAACTGTATGTGTATGTTATAGTTAGTTTAGCTAGTTTTAATGAAAAATATATAAATACAACTTGAATTCACACGTTTTAATGATATTACAAATTAATGATGTTGCTTTTGTTGTTTTAAAATCGTCTAAATGCCGTTTATTTTCCTTTATAGGGCTATCCCCTACATTTATTCTATCAATTGTTAATCCAAAGTTAAAAAATAATATACATATATATAATATATATATGTAATATATTTATACATAATCTAACCAGATATACTACCATAAATTTCTAGAATCCAAATTTTTTTTTATAAATTCTAAATATTAATCTACGAAAAGTATAAAATCTGAAGAATACGTAAAAATCAACTTGACTAAACGGACTGTGCAGGGATATTAATGGTCCATAGGCTCGTATTGATAAAAAACAATAAAGGGAGTATATACGAATATTTTCGTATTAAGGACACGTTGGAAAAGTAACACCCCACAGGTTCGAATACAATTACTAAAAGCTCATGACAATGAATAAGCGTCCGCAATTAATAAGATGGGCACAGTTTTGCTTAATTAAGGAGAAGTTGTTTTACTGCTCATTTTCTTATTGAAATTTTCAAGTGACTAGAAAGCATAGAGAACTTACGTTAAGGCGAGAAAACAAATAAAAATGATTAATGGTGTAAAACATGGCAAACGAACGACAATCTTCCTGTAGCGGATGATGCCCGTTCTAGAGTACAAGCGGGATGAAAAAATTAGGTTATAAATTAAAAAGGTTGCTAAATAATGGGTTTCTGGGAGGGACTCGTTTTAATCAGGAATTTCCCCTTATTAATCACTCGAGATTAATGATAGGATACCTCGGAATATAGCAGCAACAGTTAAATACCGTCCGTGTCTCGGGTCGCATGCTGTCATCATATTTTTTGCATCGAACATTTGTTGTGTTAGCTCGGGAACGGTCAGGGCTCGATATTGTTGGGATCCTTTGGCAGTGAGGGGAGCAAATCCGGGCATGAAAAAGTGGAGGCGAGGGAATGGTACCATGTTGACGGCTAATTTACGAAGGTCTGCATTTAGCTGTCCTGGAAATCGTAGACATGTTGTGACGCCTGACATTGTGACCTGAAAATAAAAGTGTTTTTTCATGTACATCATGTAATTAATAGTCTTTATAAGCTGATATAAAATACTTATTACTGCGATAGGTAATGCACCACTTTTGAAGAATATTTGTTAAACCAATTAAACACAAGCTCGTTCTAAAATCTTTATAATTTCCTTCTACACTATTATATTAAAATAACATAAAAAGCATATTTCTTCTGTAGTATATTTGATTTTATATCTTATAAAATATTTACTTTTCGAATTATGCTTTATAAAATATTTTAGTTTTGTAACATATATTTAAAATATCCAGAGTACGTTCAATAACAAAATTAACGTCGGAAGGCTCTGTAAAATGTGCAATTTCAATTTTTGTTTTTCAACGAAGTTAGCATTTTATGTGCATATGAACGGTGATTCCTTTCGACAGTTGAGTATAAAAATACCCGAAAAAGGGAGGTAGTGTTATCCATGGGGTAGCTATGAATAACACAAAGAGGGAAGAAATTTTTTTGACCTAACTTGCTGTTGTTGAAAGTTAGTTTTTGTCAAAATTCGCATATTTGGCATTAAAAATTGTTAATTTATAGTTTTTAAGAAAATCTAAGAATATTTGGGCAATTTGAAGCAAAAAAGTAACGCATCCTCTTCTATTTCTCTATATTATCCCCGTTTTGTATGCTCATGTGATATCAGCTCGCTGCCATTTCGTTAAGAAATCACAAGACAATTTTTCCGCTCATCATCGATGTTGAAGTAGATTGCCAACAAATGTTGGTTCAACGACCAGGAAAACAAATGATAGTCACTTTTCAAATGTAGCCCTATAAATGGTTCTGCGAAAAACTTCAGGAACCAAAATGCGGGGATCATCGAAATTCCTTGTTGTCCTACTTCTTTCTTCATCGTGAATTTCCGAACGATCAGTTACAAACTCCTTGCACCACTTGCGGACATTTTCAACATTCATGTACGACTCCTCATACATTTTCGACAATTGACGATGAATTCATTTTTACCAGTTAAAGTTAAATTTTAAAACATTCTGTACATCTAATATTAGTGTATTTTGGCGTACATAAATAATAGATAGATGATAGATCGCTCATGATTGTAAAAGTAGTATTCAATTTTACGTTTGTCATGATTGTAAAAGTAGTATTCAATTCAATTTTACGTTTTGTTTATGGGCTAAGAGAGTTTGATCGGGTATTTGTTTACAGCTACCAAATTTTGGTCCACCTTTTAGAAACTTTGTATAATTAGCTATGTTAAAATTTCTTCACGAGATTATCTGGACAAGAGTACCTGGTCACTTATTTACCAACATAAAATTCCTAACGTCTCGTCTGACCAACTTACTTATTGGAATAAGTAATTGTAGTGCAGAGTAAACGTTCATTCTTTGTACACACCATAAAGCTTTGTAATGCATTGCCAGGGGCAATTAAAAGAGCTCGCCGTCGCGGTGGTTTCAGGAAGATTTTTTTAATGCATTTGAGTGGCTAAACTTAGTAAAATCAAATTATTTTCTTAACTTTCTAACTTTAGTGTTAATTGCAAAGCCTCACGGTTTATCGTTCTTATTCCTAGTTATTCTTAGTTTTTGTTTATTTTTGCTTTTGTTTTCATTATCTTTTTTTATAATTGATGCTAGTAATACTATTGGCTATATTTTATTTCTTTATTTGTCTTTCCTACGATTAGGTTTCTCTACAGGAAAGATTATTTTATCTTATCAACTAAAATAAATATTAAAGTTTTTCAAGAAATGTTCAATATTTAGTGCAATGTCTATTATTCTTGGTTACTGCAGCATACCTTCTTCTCATCGACTCTATAATTTTGTTATTGTTTTTGGTGTTACGCTGTTCCATTTATTTAGAATTGCCTTAAATAAGGCAAAGTTATTTGAATAATTTGTTGTCCTTATACTCCGGTCGATAATATCTCAGAAGTTCTCTATTGGATTAAAATCCGGTGATTGAACAGGCCACTCATCACTGAAACCGAATTATCCCTAAACCACTCTTATACGAGCACAGATTTGTTCCGAATACCTTCGCAAAAATCATCGCATTGTTTTATTTAGACAGTTAGAAGACGACTGCATTCATACTAAGTGATTTTACGTAAATATTGATTTCTTTCAAAAAATTTTATTAAGTACTTACATATGTAAAACTTTAATAATATAAATTTGCTAATTTTGTATGAATATAGACCAATTATTAGTTGTTTTAGAGAGAGAGAGAGATAAATCTATGTAGTATTTTAATAAGTCATTTGCATTAAAAGAAAAGAGTATTTAAATTTATTAAATGAATATTTTAAAAAACGTTCAAAATTTTCCTTATGAAGTTAATATACATATATATGTAGAATCCTACCTGTCTAAGGGGTTTTTACAGACACACGCTGGTTTTTATCAGTAAAGGCAATCGAATAAATGCAGTCAATTGTAAAGTTCGCATACAGTCCCCAGTTATGTATCGTCTCAGTTGTTAGTCATCTCAGTTGCTAATCATCTTGTTTAAACCTAGCTAACTTAAAATTGTATCAGACATTCACCTAACTTTAATGGAGTTATGTATATCTAATTAAATATTAACTAAGTGATTCACTTATTTACGAGCAAATGTACATTTGGTGGCTCGTCTAATAATTTATGAACTAACATGAAGTAAAGATATGGAATAAATTAACAGTAGATCAATTAAGAACGGAACTTTCTAAACGTGTCTTGGAAAGCATAGGCACCAAAGCATTTTTAATTTCAATACTACAATAAGCTATAGGGGAAGACAGCACAAATGATCCTGATGAAGGTGATAAAGCTGAAAATAATGAAACCCAAAAAAATCTATCGTTTTGAATCGAAATTAATGTTTCTAAAAAGAAAGTTACTGGATTGTAAACTTAAACCCCAACTTCTTACACCTTTTACAATCATAGAATTAAATACCTGAAAAATGAAATATTGATTTTGGATTATTTAAATGAACTTACTGAGACTAGATGGTTGAGGTCGCCGTACGTAGGTGAAGTCAACTTAAGTGTGCGGAAGCAAATATCATATAAGGCCTCATTATCAATACAAAAGGTCTCATCGGTGTTCTCAACGAGCTGATGAATGGATAATGTTGCATTATATGGTTCGACGACGGTGTCTGATACCTGAAATAAAGTTTATAATTTATAAATGTTAATGCATAAACATAAACTAATTATGTACAAGCATCTGTCGGGAGTATTTGTAATTATGCTCGCTAAAATATTAATGAAATCACAGCCTGTAAATATATATTTTGCTCTTTTGTCTACAATTTGCAAAACATTAAATACGTATGTACCTATTGAGTGTAGCATAATTACTGCATCTGGTACTACTAATTGTGTAGCATTGTTGTGATGTCATATGCGACCTATTTTCTCAGGTTAAGCAAATAAATTTTTAAATGTTAATGAGCTAATTTAGGAAGTTTAGGTACACAGGGAGCCATTGCGTAGTAGTTGAATAAATAAAAATTTGCCGCTTGTAAGGATTTTAGCTGCGAATTTTTATGTATATCATATATTTAAATACTCGTATATGATATTATATTAAAAGTAATTTTAAAAAGAATATAAATTAGATTAAAATTATTGATGGTCGACTATTACTGGTTTGGATAGTATATGTACTATATATACAAAATGAATCCGAGCATCAACATTATGCATTTCGTTTATTAACCCTTTGCCTTAAAACAACGTCTGGGAGACGTGATCCCCTTTCTGTGCCTAAAATGAGAAGCTCGTATCAGATACGTGATGTTTTGTTCTGACTAAAAGTGAGAAGCTCATATCAAATAATGTTGTTTTTGCACGATAATGTTTATTGTTATTGTTTGTTATAATTGCAATATAAAAATGTGGTTTTAGTAAATGGTAAATGGCAAACCAGTGGATTGCGCAAAATTTGGCCTGTGATGAAACTCCTTGTGGTCACGGCGAATGACAGAAACTCTTATCGAAAGTGGCACTAATAATCGTCGTTCAATTCATAAGGCAAAGAGTTAATGGTATCTAGGTAACGCGATTCGTTTAATATAGTAAAACTAGGGTTAAATTTAAAGTGTATGCGAAAAGTCAACTTAAAGAGAAGAAAATAAAATAAAATAAAATAAATAAATAAGAAGTTGCGCTCCTTAATTACCTTTCCCATTTAAGCACAATAATTTCCTCCTTTTGTCATAATCTACTACATAGGAAATAACCATTGGAATTAAAACGTAAATATTTAGAAACACTGTACAACTTTTACCTAAGATTAGAATTGTTTCTATTATATTGAAATTTATAAGCCATAAGCCTAATTATTTTTGCTGTGACAAAATTTAAAACAAACTGTACACTGTAAATATCTCAAAAATCTGTTGAATTTAATTAATTAGATGTGTTCGGTTTCTAATCCCATGTGCACACCGCTGCATGTTGTTTGCTTGTTCAACTTTCTTTCCGGATTCCGACCGTAGTAAAGCAACAGGCTAGTACTTGCTTACAAAGCAGCTCAACCTCACTGCGGCATCGCTGTTCAGCGTAGACGGTCTATGTTTTTATCTCACCTAGCACCCAACCAATCCCTTTAACCACCGAGACTTCTTTTTGATTTTTAACCCAGAAGCCAAAGTGGGTCACGATGTTTATATGTTTTGTTGTTTTACCCTTTGACTCGACGCAACAAGATAGAACTTCTGCATATGAATGAAACAATTATGTGCACCATTTGCTTACTAGTTTTCAATATTAATGGAAGCGTGACGACAGCAGCATATAAAGCCTTAAAGCCTGTAACGAAAAATTTTATCACATCTATTTTCGCCCAGCCAGTGGGCCCTACTTTAATAATGATAATTCTCAAAATCTGCTAATGTATGCGCGGTGCACTTAGTTCGATTCACTAATAAATTAGTGGAAATGCAGTATTGTAGCGATTCGTTTCGAGAACATGTTGTGTGCGAATGGTAAAAAAACAGCAAGTATCACTTTCAGAATTGGGGTAAAAATATAACCAAGTGTATTGTTTATGTTCAAAAAAGAGCCATAATTTATAAGTTATATTATAATAATATATATAATATATATAATATTATACATATATTATAAAAAAAGACTACCAGGAGGTAGTGTAAATGCCATTGATGAGTTCAAAAGTTAGGCATTAGTATCGAAAGCAGAAACCAATGAAGATTGTAAAATATTCAGCAATTGAAACATTAAAGAAATACTCAATTAAAATTATGAAGTTATGTATTATACATGAAGTTGATAAATATAACATTTTTTTAAAATCTGTTGTTTTAAATTTATACCCACTTTAATACATTGCAAAACTTTTCGTTGCATATACAACAAATCTAGATTAGAATTAGATTAGAGTTAAATGACTTATGTAATATAATATAAGTAACCGCCCCAATTAATGCCCTCGCCATAGCTATAGCCACAGTGGACGTAAATCTATCTGAATGCCGTACAGTGCGCCTTTGCGTTCATATTTGTACCGCATCGGAGTTTAAAGCCACATAAATCATAACCAATTAACTCATCAGAAATGGTAAGACTTAATGTCATTTTGTGTGACATAAACTAATCTCAATTATAATATACGAGATCAGCATATATACCATGCATATATATCATGTTGGGTAAATGTCAATTATAGATGTAGATACATATTTATAGGAAGGTACTGTTTGCGGATTTGCAGCGTCGCAGCATATGGTATGTTGACGTTGAATCGTGTATTAAGGCATTCTGTATGTCGGGCGTTACCAAAGCTATTAGGACTGCTGCTTGCTTTGCAGATTCGATAAATTATTGCCAGAAGAGTTAACTTCAGCATTCCTCTATATTAGGCGTCAAGACATTGGTTTTAAATTAATTCCGAAAATGATATGTAATCACACTTCAATTTAATAACAACATACCTAATTTCGTCTGTGGTGAAGTTATAAAATTTATGCCGTGGTATTTAGTTATTAGGTAATATTTCTGGCAAGTGGCAGTTAATTACTTGAAATCCTTACCTCACTCGTTTATGAATATTTAAAAACACTTTAAAATAGATGAAATAAATTAAATTAACGTTTACAGTTACTAAGCCTATTCTATAAGCAAATAGATTGCTCTAAAATCTAAAATAAAATAAATTCTTTCTAAATAATACAAAAAATAATATAAATAAATTAGCTTTAAAAGCTTTAGTGTTACTTTGAACTTTAAATTACTCAGCCTAATTATCACAAAATATATCGTAATGAAATAAAATTAATTCACTGTAAACAATTACAGTCAATTGTATAAAAAAATACGGACCATGAACTATGAACGGATACTTTGAACATTAAAACAGAGATCATTTCAATATAAACAGTATCTAATTTCGATACGTTCAATGAACTGGATAAATAAAATAGAGCCTGTTTATAGTGTGCGCTTATATACATTGTATTCGAAAAGAACTCGTATAAAGTTTTAGACCTATCACCTATTTACCCGTCGCATAACTTTCAGCCGACACTCGTAAAGTAATAATTAAAATATAACTTTAACATTTAAAGTTAAATACTTTTGAAAACGTTAAAAATATCTTACTGAATATTCTTGGACATACTACAAAAAATGAATTTAATTAAATTACCTATAATAATTTCTTACAAAGTAACTTTAAAAACAAAATATATCCCTATTAAAAATACATTTCGACTTGCTATATTCACCGATTATAAAATTTTTAATTTTTGCTGCATTCGTCTGCATCATCTAGAAATCCTTTCCGGTACTTGGATTATAACTAATTCTTAATTAAACGTTAAAGTGATATTTAAACAACGCAAGATTACATATTTTACGACATAAAAGTAAAACCACGTTACTGCTGATGATTTTATGCTCAGCCCAGTTCTAAACTTTTTGAGTGTGTTTTAAGATAAAATAATAGTTTATAAATATTTTTATAAACATACGAACCATTCTATCGTTGGCTATTAATCTCCATATTATAGTACATCGAATAAAAATAAACTATTTTATTTTATTTTTATTGTATTTAAATTGCATTGTAATTAAAAATTGAATCCAAGTGTCTGTACTACGTTGGCAATAAATTTCACTTTTCTCGGAAGATACGAGATCAAGTACTGTGAACCTTCCACGCTACACAAGATATGATGTGAAAATGTTTTATGCCACAGACAAAATATGATGAAATTTTTATAAGACATCTGTTTTTAGATGAAACTTTTAATGAAGTTTTGCATATGAAAATAGCGTGCTACAAAATTTTCAGCCAATATCCTGGGAAGTATTAGCCAATAATTTTCACGGTAATTTCCTCAGGCATTGAATCTATAAAATATTAAATATGAAACTTCCAGAGCACGCGGTTATCAAGATTAAAAGTGTTGTGCGAGTAAGAGAGCAAATATCAAAAGAAAATTCCTTACCTTAGGCGATGGTACAACAGAGAATGTATTCATAATTCTATCTGGATATTCTTCACGGATTTTCGATATCAAAAGCGTTCCCATTCCCGAACCAGTACCGCCACCCAATGAATGTGCTAATTGAAAGCCCTGGAGGCAATCACATGTTTCGGACTCCTTTCGAATAACATCCAGAACAGAATCAATCAATTCAGCGCCCTCGGTATAGTGTCCTTTAGCCCAATTGTTCCCTTTAAATTGACAACAGGAGTGTAATTTGCAACTAACCAAGTGTAATGTGACATTGAAGTGTACTTACCTGCCCCTGATTGCCCATAAACGAAGTTGTCTGGCCTGAATAATTGTCCATAAGGCGACATTCTCACAGAGTCCATAGTTCCTGGCTCGAGGTCAATTAAAACCGCACGTGGGACATATTTGCCGCTGGTCGCTAGATTATAGTATACATCGATGCGTTCAAGTTGTAGATCGTTATCTCCATGGTACATTCCATTCGGATCGATTCCATGTTCATCCGATATTATCTCCCAGAACTGCAAGAAAAACACAATTAAAAACAAGGGTAAATAGCTCTGAAATTTTTCGAAGTTTTGGTCCTGCTGCTTTCATTTGTGTAATTATGCATTGAATCAAAGAAAGCTACCTTAGCACCTTCGTATCGATATGGCGTAATATAATTGTATGTAATGACATACTATATGTTTATATATTTTTCTATACGAGTATGTGCAGAGGTAAAAAGATCTGATTAAATCTGTTTTTAAATAAATTTTTTTCTCAGTTTTGTAATGTTAAGTTGCTTCAGTTTTTAGAGTTCCCTACATACTCATAAAAAAACTGAACATTTTATATGATCACGCGTGTGTTTGCCTGTCTATTCGTCTATCACAGTCCATTTGCTACCAATCTACTGAACGGATTAATTTGAAATTTGGTACACACATGAATTGCTGTAACCCAAATACAAACTTGTAAATAAATGAATTTTGAATAAGGGAAAATTAGAAAATTAAAAAAACTGTACCGTCTATATCAAATGAAAAGGCTTATTTATTATCATTATATTTATAATTAGAAAGTAATAAATAGTTTTAAAGTTATTTGAGAAAATAGATGAACATTAACCATTTGCCTACCCCACCCCCCACCCCCGTTTATCCCTAAAACTACTGAGCTTAAAATTTTAAAAAAAAAACACTTATAAATTATAGGAAAATCTGAAAGTAATCTATGGTCATAAAATAACTCGCACTTGTCCGGTTTTTCTGTATACACTTACGGTCATAAAAACCCCATCACACAGGTAGTTCCAATAATACTCATCCCATAGTTGAACGTAATAGGGTAGAAGATAGATAGAATAATGGGAACTGCTTTTTCTGGGGTATAAAAGCAGCCCTTTTGGTGAAAGCGTAATCAGCTTAAGTTAAGTGATGATAGCGATAAAGTGAAAGAAATAAAATGGCCAAAAAATACAAACAGTTGTCTCGAATCGAAAAAGCCAACATTTTGACTTTGGCAGATCAAGGTCTGTCGTATCGTCAGATAAAGGCTAAAATATGGTGCAGCCATGCACCCAGTTCGTTTAATGAAGAAAGAGAATAATATGAATTTATTATTATAACATTTTTGAAATTATTGAGTATTTTTTTAGAACCACATTTATTAATTTTATGTTATATGTTAAATGTTTTCAAAACACAAAAACTGGCCGCATAGTGGGTTAATATTTGTGCACGTTTCTGGTATATTGAAATGATTCCCATAATCTATTACAGGTGAGTTAAAAACTTCATTTTCCAAAAGCCCACATTCCTTCTATCCGCATCGAGTATTTCTCATTCCTTATTCCTTATTCCTCAGTCCCCATTCCCCATTCCCCATTCCCCATTCCCCATTCCCCATTCCCCATTCCCCATTTCCCATTCTCCCTGGTTTAAGAGGCACTTGTTGTTTGTTGCTCATAGTTGTTTTGCAAATTTCCAATTGCAATGGATCTTACAATTCTAAAATTGGATTATATTGAGTGAATATGTAAAGAACTTAGTTCTATCTATCTATGGTGTATTATATTCGGAAAATTATGCTTTTTTGAAATACTTCATACAATGTACAAAAGATGCAAACGGTATAAGTGAGTTCTTTTAACTTTCATTAAAATTTATACATTTTTCCTAACTTGAAATAATACACTTTGAGTGTATCATAGGACAGTCCAATAACCGAACGCTGAGCAAGATCTACTCTACGATTTTACTTATATTTAAATTTAAGGCCGGAGAAAAGCAGCATTTAAGTTCATAAGCTATATTCAACGCGACAGAGATAATTATTTTAAATAAAAATGTCTCTCACGCTATTGTTATTGAAGACAAACGATTTGCTGCACTTCATTACTGGACTTGAATACATAACTTATTTACACGCAAATTCTTGAAGTAGCTTTTGGCAATTGGCAGATATAATTGTCATAAATTGCTGCTTTACTGATCTCATTTCATGGCGTAAGGATGATTAATTAGGTTAATTCTTAAACGCCACTACGAAAGATGTATGTACAAATATGTATATGCTTGGAATGAATTTAATTATGTACACTATTACCAAAATAATTCACTCTACTAACAACTAGTATTATTTATTTAAAAATTCCGTGATATGTAGTTTGCTCCATTTTGATTGACCATTGATGCATGTAGCACTTGGACTCCTCACATAACCAGCTCGTTGTTTTCTATGAGTTGTACGAAGAAATTGTGCATGCAAAAAGGTTTGCTTACCACATATTGATCGTTAGAGCTCCACCGTTTATTTTTTTTTTCGTAGAAATATGTGTGTTCGGAAATAAGGGTACTCGGAAATAAATAGTGCTCAGAACCGGTAAGTTCCACGTCGACACGACAGCCGGTTTTTAATAAAGTTTGATTAATATGCACTTTGTTAAATTCTGCTCGCTAGTTTAGCCTATTTTGAGGCCGCTGCATTAGCCATCAATTTTATACTGCTCACTTAGGCACATTTTGCTTGGCTGCATTAGGCTGAGCTTATTGCTTAGAAATAACAATAATTCGTTGGCAATATTTCGACTGCATTGAATATATGAAATACACATATATATATAGATATACATGATGTACATATGCACTTCCATGCCTTATGGATGGATTTATGATCTCGATATATAGCGTACATACACTTTAAATACTTGAATAAATTTCTACATCCTACGATTAAAATTTTAAAAAATGGACTGTATTAGGTTGTTAAGGCAAATTAACTCATAATTTGTAATTTGACCACTCTCACTTAGTTTAGTATTTCGGGCGAAAGCAGAATTTCATCCGACTTATCTATACGAGTATCGCTATTTCAGGCATTATTCAATAAATCTACTCAACTATCCTAGGACTAGGTAAAACGGACTTTATTACTATTAAACTCAAAGCTCTATTGCCTTTGCCGGTATTCTGAATCCCCTCTCTGTCGTCACAGTCTTGGCGTAATCTGCAAATTGAACCGAACCTGACTGTGGGCTTAATAAAACCAATTTCGCTCATTAGACACGCCTCGCTCATCATTTACGTAGTCCATTACTGTAAAGGTGAAGCAGGAGAGTGTATAAAGAGAAAATAATTATTTCCAAGTGAATAAAATGACGAAAAGAAAATTGCTTCGTTTTTGCATGTAATTAAGCACAATTAATCTGCTAAAATGGCTGTACTTGTTATTTCCACTGTAAAGAGCCTGGAGCAATTCCAAGGAAGCATATCGCCATAATCATTAAAAGTACGGTAAACCTGCAAGTCTTTACATCCTTTGGCAAACTAAGCCATCCTAAAGTAACTATATACGAGTATATGTACGAGTATACTCTTAAAAACAAAAGTGCAAAAACCGGTCTTTAACCTTAATGAGAATAAAAATTGTTTTTGATGTGCAACCTCATCTACAAACCTTCCGGCTAGCAGCGGGTATTACTGGCTCTCAGGTTTTCTAGCGTTAAGCCGCTACTATAAAACCGGGTTCCATTTGATAACCACCACACAGCATAGGTACAATAAACAAGGATGCTATCTGAGGGTGCACTATCATTGCTTTGCAGTGGAATATAGCTGAGTTGTCTTCTGGGGTGGCAAAGTTTACTACTTATTTAAAGAATATTACATTCCTAGAAAGTCTGGTTAATGCGAAATCTGCCAAGCATATGCTTTGTCCATTTTTCTGTCAAGAATTAATTTTATATTTTTTAGCTCAAATATGGGAACGTTCCAAAGGATGTAAACACTGCCCTCATTTTTTGTGTGTTTACACGAAATTTAATATGCTTGCACTAGAATTATTCTTATCTGCATAAACATCGGCTTATGTGTATATTTTCCTTTGCATGCAAGTTTTATTTGATTAACGAATCAAAATAATAGTTCGATGTTATGTCTTAATACGCTTTATTGAGAAATGTTGCAACTTGAGGAAAATTATATCTTAAATTTAAATTATAAAGTAATTTTGCCCATATCAACCAATTAATAGAGTTGCAAAATTTAAAACGTAAAAATATATACATATATAAAGCGTTGCGCTAAGTTGCGAGAGGTATGTCAATCCATATAATGATTGGTCTCCTGATCAATGTTTCTTGTTCCGCCTTAAATCGGTACTTCTTACCTACAATTGCAATTGAACATATTCTGTTTCACGCAGGAGGCAAACCTAGAAAATGTCTTATAAGTCCTTTGAAAGATATCATCAGCGATAGATAGCGGAGACTCCAAGCTTTCTAAAGATAGCTGAGACTTCGAGCTTTCTAAAGATAGCTCTTATGACCCAATCCAATGGCAAAAATTTACCTTCGACCCTTTGTTTTGCCAATTTTTTATATAAAAAAGTCGAAACTGTTTTTGAAAAAAGATACGCTATCTTGTAGCCTTTCTTAAAAATAACCCACGCATAACGCTGACCACAATGCAAATTGAAGTACTTTTCAACTCACTTGTATTATTTTAGTACAGTCACTTTTAGCTTGTTTTCATTCGAGTTACTATTACATGTTTATGTGTGATTTGTACACATTTTTTGGATTGGGTCGTAATAGGTATCCTTAGCAAGCTCATCTATTTAACGCGCTATTAAGCAAAATCGTATGATGTCTTTCAAAGTGAGACAGAACATTTTCGATTGGGTGTACAGAACAGCGCAACAGCAAACAAATATTTTAATATTTTAATATACTTCTTCTACTATATTTTAATATACTTCTTTTACTATATTTGAATTCACTGTCAAGTTTTTGTGTTAATTACTTAGTGATTTTCCTTAATAATTTCATAAAAAACCGAAAATATTCCTTTTTCGGCCACTTTTTATAGATTTACACTATTAATAGAAATAAGGTATTCAGTAGAAAGAAAACTATGTAATGTTGACTAAAACTGGCGATTAAAATGTTCCTACGCATGTGTCTCAAATTTAAAAAAATAATTCAATTGTGTATTTTATTTCGCCAATCAATCGAATAATCTTCAATAACTCTTAAAATGATTTCTTAAAACGCCAATGCTATTTGAAATAATTTATTTCAGTTTCCTTATAGTGGGTATGAGAAAAAGAAAGTTCCGTATTATTGGTAAAAACATTTAGCAACTATACCATATGTGTGCATTATATCATATATATGTATGCATTACTCAAAGTAAGCTCCATCGGAAGCTAAGACGTTTGCGTACTTTCAGGTAATTTCCGGATTACATTCCTGAAGGCGATCTGTACTCAAAAATTCTTTGACACATCAAAAGTAAAAAATATGCCATTTATAATACATATTACTCTATTATCATAGAGTCACTAATAACACAACAGCGTATTTTGATTATATAAATGTATTATAAAAGTGGTCGTTCAATGAAAACCTACATTTCGTAAATTATGTGACAATTTTGCTCGACATGGACATCCTACTGAGCGTGCAATTGGCAAAATTATTAATCGTTTTGAAGAAACTGGTTCAGTGGAAGGTCGTATCAGCATGATCATCCAGTTTCTAAAGTCACTGTTTGGTGTGGGCTGGTGGTATCATAGGGCCGTTTTTCTTTGAAAATGAACAGGACAATGTGAATGGGGAAAGTTATTGCAACATGTTTACTGGTTTTTTGTGTGTTCAACGACCTTTGGTTTCAACAAAACGGAGCGACTTGCCACACAAGTGGTGTAACACTCCATTTATGGTCAAGAAATTCTGAATTTTTGAAGTTCCTTGGCCACCAAGGCCCGGATTTAACACTACTTGATTATTTTTTGTGACGTTATTTGAAAGGTGAGGTGTATGCTAATCATACACAAACAATTCAAGAATTTAAACAGTCGAGCTGGAATTGAGGTCTTTGATCCGCGTTTATTGGAAAAAGGCATCGAAATTTTTGAAGTGCGAATACAGGCCTGTAAGCGAAGCCGTAGTGAGCATATTAATGATATCGGTTTTCATACATAAATGGCATAGAACCACCTTTCATTATCAACAATCATTTTTGAATTTTCATCCCAAAATGTGTTTTATTTACAAATGAATAAATTACTAACAGATCCCATCCTTTATAATACCTACCGCTTCTATAGAAAATCGTGTACTGAGCGGTCCATTGTATATATAGATCTGTTGTCCCACCAGACTCGGAGCGTAACCTTGTCACATATCCCGCTTTTGCTGCGATGAACCAGGTTCACCCGACTATACCCAAGCTTTTTTATATTTAGAATTCTCATAGTGAATCAAATTTTAATCTCCTGTAAAAATTTATGTAAAATCCCTTTCTTTGAGGTCTTTGCAGCAGCATTTCACAAATGGTCTTTCACTTTTATTATTGTCTTTCGGTTAATTCATGTGAGGCCAAATTTCCCATTTTTTAATCGTTCAACATTTAAAGCTGCTGCCTGTAGAGTTTTCTATGTATTTTCATCGAGTAATGCTTCCAATTGCCAAGCTTTTTCGGTCTACCTTCACGTTGAACGTGTTCAACATCAAAATACCTGTTTTAAATTATCTGAACCATTTTCTGCACATACCATCAAAAAAAGCGTGTTTACCGTACGCTTCTACGAATAAACGATGATTTTTAGCAGTGGATTTCTTTAAATTATAAAAATATAACAAAACTTCCCACAAATAGCACAAAACCATCCGTTTTCAACCGAACACAAATAAACACTCAGATAATGCATTCTGACAACAACATTAGGACCAGTTAAATGCATGTTAAACTGGTTGATACGTAATACGTATATTAGGAGTTACGCTATCTATTAGAAAAAGGAGCTTTTTTTTCTCATACCCAACAATAAAATGTTGTTCCTTCAACTATTATACCTAGTCGTGCCATAAATTCTGCCACAACTTTAAAAAAGCATAAAATCTAAACAATAAAAGATAATATGTTTACTCCAACGAAATTTATTTTAATGAGATATTGTTAATTAATTAATAAAAGCTTTACTCGAAATGACCTCCTTTAGCTTTTATACAAGCTTTTAAACGTTGTGGCCATTGGTCTATAGCGGTACGCACAGTATTCAACGATATTTCATTTGCTGCTTTCACCAACGATTTTTTCAGACTGTCCAAATTGCAGTGGGGAGTTCTACAGGCCTTGTTCTCTCACTCTGTCCATAATGCATAATCCAGCGGATTTAAATCTGGGCTCCCGAATGGCCAATCTTCTTGTGCAATAAAATCAGGAATGTTGTTGCGAAGCAACTCGTGTGTGCTATTTGCTTTGTGAGCAGGAGCAGAGTCTTGCTGGAAGACCCAATGTTGTCCACCGAAGAGAGTTTGCGATAAAGGTTTCACAACATCTTTCAGCACGTTGGTTTGATAAACCGCCGCACCGGTTTTGACACCTTTTTCGCAAAAATGGAGTGTTGTGACACCTTTATGGGATACACACCGAACCATTACAGAAGCTGGATGATGGCCTCGTTGCACCCTGGGAACCGTTTTTTTAGCTTCTTCTGATGATGTTGCATAAACTTTATCATTTTGTTTATTAAAAACTTCCTCCACAGTAAAACTTTTTTCGTCGGTAAAGAGGATGTTCTCATGACCATTGGTTGCGTGCCAAAGCAAGAGACTCTTGCATCTTTCCAATCTTATTTCCTTTAACCGTGGAGACAACATGTGGGCTGTTGACCGACGATAAGCCTTCATATGAAGATCATTTCGAATGAGTCTACTCATCGATCTTGTGGAGATTTCCAACTTCCTCGACAAAATTTTTTGTTTACGCAGTGGATTTCTACGGATGCGCTCTCGGACAGTTTTGATGGCATTGACTGTTCTAACGGTACGTGGACGACCGGTCCTTGCTCTATCATCTATGCCTAAGGTTTCATTAAGTCGTTGTATGGCACAATAAATGAATCTTTTTGTTTTGTTTAGCGGTTTCAACAAATTGAAAATTTCAGAAGCATTTTTTCCACACTTATGGAGTGCTATTACGATACGATACGATTTTCTTTTACTCCCCACTCCATGATTACGAGTCAAAGACTGTCACCAAACTGATCGGAATATTACGACGTACAGTTTATTTGTTACAAAGTGCAACATAATGGTACAATTCCAGGCTAATTTCTGAGAAAGCGCGCATTATAAATTGTGTGACAGAATTTATGGCAAGACTAGGTAGACAACGGACAAATTAGATAAAATTTTACTTTGTTATTATTAAAAAAATTTGTATTTAAAGAATACAGTGCTGTTTGGACCTTTAAGCAAGCTGACAGAACCAATCATTTTGCCGCAAGTATTAATGGCCAAATTTATGTGGACATTTTGGGGAATACTCCCAGAACTTCTTAAAGAAGGTCAATGTTTAAACAATACGATTGAGAACCATTGGTACCATTGCGAAGCTCAAAGCTCATGAACAATTAGCAATGTAATTTTTTATGTACCATTACAAGTAATGGTATTGGTAGTTATTTTTTTTAAGTACCTACAATAATACTTATTACAATGGTATTGGTACAGTAATGTTAATGGTTTTTTTACAGCTCTGATTGTTATACAAGTATATGAAACTTAAAAAGTGTCGTAAAGTATTCCCAGCAAAGAGCACCATTTCCGAAAAAAATCAGATATTACAAAAATCTTTCTGAAACAAATACATCAGTTGAAACTCGTATTTCTTTGATCTCTAAATACAATATATATAAATAAAACAACCAACTAAACCTTACATACCTTACATAGCTTACATACCTACAAAAACTTCCAATGAATGCGTAATGATAATTTTAAGAAAATACCAGCAGTAGCTTTAAGTAAGTTACTTACGTACGGTTATTCTTGAAAACTTGTTTTCAATATGTTAGAATTTTAAAGGAAGTTTTGATAAGAATTCTTCAATTTATCAATTTTGTAAACATTTGAAACAGGTAATATTTCAGAGTTTTTACCGTCAGACTATTCCATTTATAATTGTTCTGTTTCTGCAAGTTTCATATAATGTGCCTTTCTCGTCTTCAAATTCAAATTAAAATTTTCACTTGAAACAAGGCATTGATATTGCTCTCGAGATTGAACTTGATTGAAGTGAAAAAGATGAGGTATCACAGGAAAATGATTCCGATGTTTAATTAGTCGCATGTTTAATAAGTCGCGATATATTTCATTGATGTAATTCTGTGTTCAATTTCCCGAAATACTGAAGAAAGAATAGACAGAAATGTTATAATATTAACGGATTCGTTCAAGCCCAATTTGGCCACATTGTAAACCATTTTATAGAAATATTTAAAAATTGTCGCTATTTTAAAAATTTATTGAAAGAGAATTTGCTACCCATCCTTCAATTCAAAATCAATAAATCTTTAGGCTGCTGTTTCGTTGTACGGTATAAATTTCTTTTATAATAACAACAATCAAAAACATTAGCACTTATTTTACAACAATAACTAGAAAATTACGTGCCGTGCCAACAGGGCAAACATTCTGCCGCTTAGCTGCTCGCACTGAAAATCCGCGTGTCATACACGAAGAGCCGTTACATCCACTCAAAGCCACTGTGTGATACGGTGTTCACGTCGGAGGAGTAATTGGGATGTATTTTTTTGAAGACGCTATTGACAATACGGAAACTGTTACTGGCGATCGCTACAGGCCCATGATAAACGACTTCTTACTGCCGGAATTGGAAGACCGGAGCTTGGTGAACATCTGGTTTCAACAAGACAGTATAACCGCACACACAGCACAAGCCACAATGGATATTGTGAGGAAAGCGTTTCCTGATCGCATAATCTCCCGTTTAGGCGATTTGACATAGCCAGCCAAATCGCCCGATTTAACCGCCCATACTTCTTTCTTTGGGGCTACCTGAAGTCGCGGGTTTATGCCGAGAAGCTTCAGACAATCGCAGACCTTAAAGAGAATATTTGACAGAAATGCGAACAGTTATCACCGGAAATCGTGCGGAAAGTCATAGAAAATGCGATAAAATGGGCACATATATGTATCAACACTGGCGACAGTCAATTCATCATCTTTTCCACTTAACCGAAAAAATTGTACAGGTCCAAAGATAAAGATTTCCATCACTCAAAATATTTTTTTTATTTAGTAAAAAAATTATACAAAAACAAAATTGAATGATTAATTTTCGAAAAATCGAAAAAAGTCAACGCAACTTTTAATCATCGAGAAATTTATTTCTATTCTTGCCTATTTTTTATTCAACCAAGCGTGTTTTATTTTACCAACAAATTCCCTAATGAAACTATAGACCTTTTTTTTTCTTTTTTCAAACTCTCAATAATTTTCCTATATTCTCGGCCTCTCAGCTATCCAATCATATTTTTTTCCTCCGCACTTCCAAATAACTTTTTAGGAAAAAGTTTTTTTTACAGGTGAGCGAATCTTCGGCACCATGAATTTTACATTCGTTTTTTTCTCTGAAAGGGTGGAATTAACAATTTTTTTTCTGCTTCAGTCTCCACCCCAAAACCTTCCGCAACTTTCTGCTGATTCACATTTCCAGAAAGTTACCTGAATTTTAAGAAAATCGTTCCATCCACCCGCAAGTCAATTGCATTTTCACAGCCCTTTTTTCACCGAAAATTCATCTTTTATTTGTGTTTCTTGTGATTTTCTTTTTTCTTCTATAAAGTCAAGCAAAAATAATTTAATAAAAGTGGCTGTCTTGAAAATAGGTATCATATAAAGATACATCGAAATAATAATTCACGTACCTGACCACTTTACCGAAGGAAATTCACTTTTTCTGATCGCTCCCAGCAAAGATTATACAAATGTAATAAAGCAAAATGCAGAATGAGGGCTTCACCTTCCCGAGAGCATGGAATCAAATATTATAATAGATTCCATGATACGATGCATTTATTCATTTAACATTTTTCCTGGAATCATATATACAGCACATAATATTAAAAATAAGTGATGCAACTTTATTTATTAAAATAAATTGTCTTGTGTTTGCCGCCTTTATATTATGAAGTCTCGGATCCACATGCTTTGGCCAGGCAGTATGCGTATATATGTAGAACAACAACTGGAGAAATATTCACTTTCGTGAATATAGTCAATCTCGATTTTTTCACCTGCAGCTTCTTTTATATTCGAAAGCTGAGATAACATGTAGCATTTTAAATTAATGATTTATATGCTATTGTTATTACTTGTCAAATAAAGCAAAAATTAGAACTGGATGCAAATCCATAAAGTAAAATAACGAAATACTCGTATTCCAGATTTAACGCCAATCGGACAATATCAACTCGAAGGGTCAAAATATTGAACGAGAATTACATAAAGAAATTTTTTCTTAAATCCGATTTTTCAAATCAATTGATAAGTTTAATGTTAAACAAATTATCTACAGATATATAGTATATGACATCCTTCAAAAAATAATAACGACAAGTGATATCACGTTAATCTTTTGGTTCTAGGACAGTCGACTTTTCTCTGAGCTCTGATAGCGAAGGTGTTAAGGAACATTACTTTTTACTATGTTTATCAACATTTTTTATTTTTATATTAACAGGTAAATTTGAACAAAAATATTTAAAGTCATAATCAAGTTGTTTGGTACTTGATGATGAAAAAATTGGCCTTTACGTATAATATTTAATTGAAACAAAGCATTTATTTCACATACATAGTAGAAAGGAGAAAATATCAAATGTTGAAAATACGAAATAAGTGGAAATAAGAATTTCTTAAGGTATTTTATAACTATGATTAAATAACAATATATATATATGAGAAGGAATCTCCTTCTCACTTTCTGTGCAGGTGCTTAGCACTACAGTGATGAAAATTCAAATAAAAACACCTGATTGCTTTGTTTTATATCGGAAATATTAAATGTTAATCTGGCGACATAGAAATATTATTTATTCACATTGTTCCCCAGAAGGCATAAATTAGTTGGTTCGATTACCAATTGGCCTTTAGCCGATTTGGAGAGGTCTAGATTTCAGGATCAATAACTTAGTTAATCTTAATGCTGGGGCTATGAGTTCGAATCCTACGAATCGCAAGTTTGGTCTCCCCAAAACAGCTCGATTTCCTTCGCTGAAGTTGTTGACTTTTCAGGCTGCAATTCATATCCGCATATTCTTAAAATAATAATAATACTGCCCGATAATGACTGGGCATTATTGGCAAAATATCGAGTGTATGTTCTTATTGTGTTCATATTTAAAAAAAAAATGTAGAGCATCGGAGGCCTCAAGTTCAAAGCCTGACCATGCCCCTACCTCCATGGTCCAGCGTTGACGCTGCCAAATCCAACTATAAACATTTTCATTAATTTCCTGCAGAGCGTGTACACTAGTTAGCATATGCTTTATTAAGTTTTAGAAGGGGATTTATAATTTGAACTTTAATAGTGTTATTAATAACAGTTGTGATAGGTAATTAAATACAATAAATAAATTTTCCAAAATTCGAATTCTCAATTCAAATAGGCACGATTACGAATCGTAGTTTGTTGATAAAAACTAATTACATACAACCAATTAATACAAAATTGAGGAGAAACGCAGTGTGAAGATTTATTTTAAATAATATTTGTCAGGAAAATAATTGAAAATTTCCCGTAGTCTTAACAAGTTTTTATGTAAAAGTAATTGAAACTTTTCAATAAAACGAAAGTCATATTTATAGTGGTTTCCTATTTTTATACCAATAAACAGCGAATGAATCATGGGTTTCGATATAAAGGAAACTACTCTGGGTCACTTAGGAAGCCCAGCAGTTCTAGAAGCAGAAATTTGCATTTCATGTCCACAAAAATATTTAATAAATGCCCTGAATAAATTATTAGTGCATGAAAAATGCGGTGATGCAAATCAACTAACGATTCACATTTTGACTGATGAATGCTGCGATGAGGAAGGAAGCTAAAGATTACAAAGTGAAATTTTCGACGGTATTATAAAGTAGATTAGCAGGGCTGGCGTGCGACCAGCTTTGAAAACTGATTTCCATATTTATAGCACGCGATATCTTTAACTGTTGTGCTTCCTTAAGTCGGTTTGTTTCGTCTTTTTTAACAGAATTTTAATTCAATTTAGGAAAATTTGACTGTTCTATTAAAATGATTAAGTACCGGAAAATAATTTGCATGGATTTCCCATTACTTCATAATTCAGTGTATGCTGTTTTATGCCACTATTTTTTAAGAAATTCAGTTTTTCCTAATTTTGACTGGGTAAACCGAGGGCAATACAATAAGCTAGTTCCACAGTAATGAAAATATACTTAAAACGCTTTTAAATAAGAATTCATACCACTTTAAAAGGACACTTCGGTGGTTTCAGTTCCTTTTAATTTATAAAATAAAAAAAAACGAGTGTTCACACATATACCGAAAATTATTGAATTTACCAAACTGATGAGGCAGTGTTAACCTCAGAATAAGAAACGTTGGAAACGCTGGATAGGTGGTTTATTTACAATTTTCGGCTATACTGCAAAACTTAGTGTATTATTTGAACTCAAGAAAAATGTATTAATTTTCACTGTAAACCTATGTATTTCATTCCAAAACGCTTAAAGCTTATTGTGACTTCACTCACTTGAATAACATTGTCCCTATTTTCCAACGCTCTAAAATGTTTTAAAATCGAGACAATGTTAATCAAATGGGTAAGATCACAATAAAACATTTTAAGCGTTTTGAAGTAAAACACAGATTTACAGCGTTAATGATACGTAAATTGTGAATTATAATCACTCACTTATACGATTTGTGTTAGTTTTTTTAATCAATCGTGAAACGTTATACAATTTGTAAGATCGCAAAAGTATTTGAGCCGTGCTTATTTATTTTATGAAAAGTAAAGCCGAAATTACTTATTCTTCTAGTAAGACTTTTTTTAATTATTTAAAATGTGACCATAGTGACATTGAACAACAAAAAATTATTGATTTAAAAAATTGGGATTAAGTCAAAGATAAATCACAGAGAAAAAAAAAATTGGAAATTCACAAAGTGCTTTTAAAAAAATTTCTTCGCTTAGGGTAGGAGAATTATGGCAAAAAAAAAGAAGCCAGGTCGTTCTTCCAGATTTTCCGAGAGAACTAAAAGAATGCTTCCTAAGGAAATGCAAAAACTGGAGTACCTTCATCAAATATTGTCGTTTTGGTTTAGAATGCTCTTCTCGTCTTATTCTAAAGTGGGCAAAACAATTAGGAAATCTGGAATATGTTGCTTTAATATGAACGCCATATTAAAGCAAGACGGCAATTTGCAGAAAAATATTTTAAAGACAGTTCCATTTAGTCAAAAATAATTTTTTATGACGAAAATAAATTTAATATAGACGGTCCGGAATGATATTACCTTCATTCACCGCGAACTCAACAAAACTCTGGTTTTCGCAGTATAACATCGAAGTTTTAGGCTGGTCAGCATTAAGTCCAGATTTAAACCCCATAAGAAATCTATGGCGTATTATATGCAGAGATGTGTATAAACCTGAGAGGCCAGAAATTCAATCTTTGGAAAAACTTAAAAGAATCAAAGAGACTTGGCATAATATATCTAGAGAAACAATAAATTATTGTTGTTATTGATAGTGTGCCGAATGTGTTAATAGATTTAATTCGAAATAAAGGTAAATCAACCAATTATTGATGTCCATTGTTAATGAAATCCACTTGAGTTTATATTTAACACGTTCAACCCGGCGCATTTTTTCGAAGTCTCTATGATCGGCGTGCACGAGATGATAAGTTGTTTATTCTTCTGACGGTGACAGTGCTGAATATAGCACTGTATATAGCCTTTTATTTATTAAAATATACTTTTAATTATTTCCAACAGGTATTATCCTGCTAATAGATTTACAACTAGCATAGATACAATTAAATTTAGAACAACTGAGAAGAACATCGGTACTATGTCTTGCCAACCAAACACAACATAGCAAGAGATCAATTTAGTGTTATTTTCAATAAGCTCAATGTGAAGCACAGAGTGCTTAGGGATCTTTAATTATAACACCCGGCAAGGGAAAAGAACTTCTAGAAGCTATCAAAAAGTCAATACCACTCATCACGAAAATCACATACTAGCCCACATATAACAACAAAATGCCTGATCTGATTGATTTATTTATCTCAAAAGGAATTGCTTCAAGTTATATTGAAGTCGAGGTAATCGAAGACCTCACGTCCGACCACACGCCAATGTTAATGACACTGACCAAATCGGTTATAAAAAGAAAAGAAAGCAGAACCTGACAAACAAATTTACTGAATATGCTCAGAAACAAACTGGGTAATATAATTGACCTAAAAGTGAGTCTTAAAAGTAAAGAGGAACTTGAAAAGCTTACTCGTGGATTTAGTACCCCCAGCTAGG
The DNA here is from genome assembly GCA_963969385.1 of Philonicus albiceps. NCBI lineage: Eukaryota > Metazoa > Arthropoda > Insecta > Diptera > Asilidae > Philonicus > Philonicus albiceps. The sequence continues at coordinate 21,310,434 of OZ017776.1, read as the reverse complement.
ATAGTAACGCCTGCAATAAAAGAAAGACCTGAACAAGAGACCAGCTATCCCTTGAGATCAGAGAATTAATAAAAGAAAGGCGTAAAACAAGTCGGATATGTAATAGAAAAAGAAATATTGCTGATAAAAGAGCGCTCAATCGCGTAAGTAATAAAGTTAATTAATCAGAGATCGTAAGCTGAACTGTTTTGAGAAGTACTTGAGTAGATTGTGTCCTGAAACTGACAGTTTTTCAAAGGGAACTCGAAGATTTAAGCGGCCAATTATTCAAGTACCATAAGAATGCATACGGAGAGTGGGTAAGAGGAAATTAAGAAAAAGATGAGCCTTTTGCACAATACTTAGCAACAGTATTTCAATCACATGATATAAATTCCAACGTTGATCTCATACCGGACTATCATCTGTCTGTACCAAAAGAGTTACCCCGCTAGAAGTGGCATGAAAAAAAATATCAATATTTGAATCCAAAGAAGGTTCTTTGCCTTGATGAAACTTCAACTAGCCTATTTAAGGAATCAATATGCTAACATCCAATATTTATTTAACGCATGCTTTCATCTTAAACATGTGCCTGACTGTTTTAAGATCGTACAAAAAATCATACTAAAGAAACCAAAGAAACCAGTGACATCTTACAGGCCGATCTCTCTTTTACCTACCATATCCAAGGAATTTAAGAAATTGTTATTAAAAGACTTAAACCGCTAATGAATATAACAAACTTTCAATTCGGATCCCGGAATAAGCACTCAATCATTGACCACTTGCACCGTGTTATTACGAAGATAAAACATGCACTCGATGAAAAAAATGAATTCTGAAATTCTTCCGATGGGGTGTGGCATAAGGGCCTAAATTATAAAATTAGTAAAATATTGCTGGAAAATTACTTCCATGTACTCCATTCATATCTCTCAGGATGAAAATTTAGAGTTCTACATACATGAAGAAGCTAGCTCTAGATTCTACACAGCAGTTGCAGGACTGCCTCAAAGTGCCACTTTGTACTTGGTTTACACTGCTAAGATACCGACAACAAATGGAACATTTATTAGAACTTTTACAGACTGTCGTAATGGCATCAAGCACTTCACAAATAAAAGCAGTCAGAGATTTTCAAAATGCGCTCAACAAAATTAGCCAGTGGACAAAGGACTGCAAATTCAAGCTCAACGAACTAAAATCAATACATGTAACATATGCGTTGTGTAACACTGATTAGCAACCTTCATATTTTTCGCAATGGGATGCAAATTCCCCAAGCAAAATCAAGAGAATATCTCGGATTAAATCTCGATTGAAGACTCAATTGTGTACACCATGTTAGGCAATAGGCAGAAAAAAACCGACTCCAGCTCCGAAAAAATTAAGCTACATGAATTAATCATCTGAATACGACTTGACCACTGATTTCGGGAGGTGAATATTGATTACTCTAAACCCATACTCGTCCTACTAAATTGTGATAATTAAGTGCACCAAAGCAATACTAAGAAATTATCTTATGATAAGATTGTACTATATCTATATAATATAAATATATAATCTAAAATATTAAAAACAAAAATTAGAGCCATTCGATGCGTAAACTTCGCTAAGTCACTTAAAATTGTGACCTTAGGATAACCACGGATTTGATTGAATATCCTCAGCTCATAAGAAAATGTATCCTTCATTTGATCTGCATATATTGAAAAAAATATCACCATTCATTACAACTTCATCCGCTGCTGCCATCAAAATCATATTTGAAATAATAAAATATGCAATAACTGTTACAACAATAACAAGGTAGTGCTTACCTATTTGCACTTTCGCCGAAATTAGTGCATGCCTGGCTGAGATGCAACACATGATAAATATGTTAATGTTAAAAGGCATATTGATAATTATATATAAAATTATAAAAGCTGTTTTTATATTATTCGTAAACCTCAAAGGATTGCCAAATTTAAAATGGCGGATCCAATATGGCGACCGAAATGTGTTTACGTAATTGTACGTAATGTAAGAAATTTGAATGAAAAATAATATCAAGATTTCGGAGCTACGGAATTTAAATCTACAATTCATAATGGGTATGGCATTTTTAAAATTCAAGAAATTCAGTACCACAATTGCAATATTTTTCTGTTTTCGCATATATAAATATTATTTAATGCTAGCTAGACCGCATTACTAAACTTAACATGTACCTTGCGAAACCGGATAAATCAGCTAGTTATAGAAGGTGGCGCAAAATTCATCATTCAATTTTGTTTTTGTATAATTTTTTTACTAAATAAAAAAAATATTTTAAGTGATGGAAATCTTTATCATTATACCTTTACAATTTTTCTGTTAAGTGGAAAAGGTGATATACCATATTTGTGCCCGTTTTATCGCATTTTCCATGACTTTCCTTACCATTTGCAATAATTATAACATCTTCCGATAGAGTGATTAATTTTGCGCCACCTTGTATATGTATAATATTATAAAAGCTGTATTTATTTTATATTATTAAGCAAAAAAATTGTAATAAGAGAATATAATATATAAATAAAACGACAACGAAAAAAAACAAATAAATTAAAAAGATAAGAAAACCTTTTGGAATTTTTTGGCCACCAACCAAATTTTTGAGACTGAAAACAGAATTGTTTTGTTGTTTTATAAAAAATTTAGCCTAAATTAGGGTCTCGTTTAAGTATTTCCTTGTTATTTAATAATTTCTGGACTTAATTTAATTATGCAAAATAATTTTAAAAGTGATTTTTTCATAAAATCACTTCCTCGTTTTTATACTAATCTTAATATTATATTACTTTACTCAACTTCGCACGGTGTACGTAAAGTTCAGTAATTGGGTCTAGCTGGTATAAAGCCAGAATTGTACAAACAGACAAGCAGACAGATAACATTTTTTTTTTGTATTCTGTTAACCTTTCTGCATAACTCTCTATCAGTTTTTGGTAAATATTTTCTATGTACAAACACGGCGTTTTCACAGTTTTACTATTATAGATACCTTTAATAAAAGTACTAAATAACTTTGTGATTATGAACTTTCTTTGAATAAATAGTTTCGAACAAATAAGATACTCTGTAAATAATATCGTTTGCTCTTATATGGTATGTAGAAAGTAAAATATATTATACGTGACTACCATATATGTAATTACCAATATTTTTGTCTTTCGATCCGCACGCTTATATTAACCGTTATAAAATACCAGTAATCAAGTGTTTACAAAATATTCTTTTAAAATGGCAATGAATTTAGAAAGAAGCGCATTATTGAAAACTTTAAGGTTTAAGCCAAAAACGATATATGTACGTGAAAACTATAACATAAACAAATCTATAACAAGATTTTAAAAAAAAAAATTTAAATTACCTGTACTGAAAACCTTCCGGCGCTAATATTCATGGAAAAGGACAACAACTCTTATTATTAATAAAAAATCCAGCAATATCCGGGAAAAAATCCACAGCCTCACAACTTCCAAAGTTGGACTAAACAACAGTGGAAAACAGTTTTATTCCCGGATGAATCAACATTTACACATTGATTGATTCAGCCTGATAAAATGTTGCACGTTTGATGTCCTACCGGTGCAAGAATCCTTCTTAAGTTATCATAAAATAAAGCCGAGAGGGGGCTCTGTAATGGGATGCGGATATTTTTCTTGCGCAGCTCATCGTTCTTTTTTTTTTAAATTGACCATAAACCATACCAATCGAAAATTGAAATTTTCAACGGACAACTAGGGGGCGACCAACCAGAAGCAATTAAATCGGAATTGTTGCGAATTTCAAGAAAAACCATTGAGCACCTTATTTTATCAATGCCAAAACGATGTCAATTTGTGATCAAACAAAACGATTTCGCTACCAAATATTTATTAAAATCTATTATATTGTTGCAATTTTCTTCAATTCAGTTTTTTCCAGCCACATTTTATTATTTGTTACTACTTGATCATTAATGTTGTAATAATTTCAAATGACTGTAATTTTTTAATGTTTTTATAAAAAAAAATGAAGAAGGATTGTTTCAAAAAGCAATGTACTCCAAAATAAAGCAATCAGTTGTTATTATTTTATAAAAATTTACTGAGTTAATTTAATTTTTTGTCCAACCATACATGTATGGTTGATATGGTATGGTGCATGTACATGTATACATAAAAGTATATGGTATATAACGATATATAACGAATTTTCTGAATACGATATATTTTGATCAAACTTTGCTTATATATCCATTGGGCCAAGTTTATTAATTAGGAGAATTGGCCAAAGGGGTATCTTTTGTATCGCTCAACCGGTATCGACCAAATTTAGTATGCTTTATTTCAAGATGTGTCTCTAAGCAGAATATCAAAATAGTATGGATTGGTTGAGGGGATAATATGTAAAAATCCTTAAAACCTAATATATCTCACATTTCACTATCGACCAATTTTGACTTGTAAAGAATTGACTTCTTAGTCGTATAGGAAAATGATGTGATGTGTGTTTTATCCAATAAAACGATGAGGGAGTTATTATACCACGGTTGATAGGGAATAAATTGGATAAGGTAAGCAAATTCGTCAGTGTTGAAAATATCTAAGTCATAGACAACAGAAAGCTGTGAACTAGTTGCGATAGATTACATGCACGATTGACCAAGTAGATGATTTTTTTGCCGAAGTCACCCGTTTGGAAATTGCAGTAGTATGACGTTTCGGAATTAGTATGGAGAAGGAGGAGGCTAAAGAGAAATGATAAGAGAAAGAGAAGGGAAGATGACTTACTCATAATGACAACCGAGTTAACAGGTTGACATGAAAAAAACAAATCTATCTGATATAACATCATCCTGAGTCGGGGAGACGTTCGATGGAAAATGTCACTTTGTCAGAGAAGACGTTTGAAGGATCATAATGAAGTTCATCTTTAGACCAAATGCTTTGAAGGCAAGGGAGATAAAAGTCAGCAAGAACGAAACATCATCATTTGGTCCGAGGATATTGAAAAGAAAGTGGATCACATCGCGGGCAAGTTTAGGGACGAATACAGGCAGACACAGAATGTGTACGAGAAATGACGTGTCAAATTAATTTTGATGCAGATGAACTCGCAATATGAGGAGAGGAGCTGGACGACGTGAGGCGCCAACACGATAATGTACAGTGAGACAGATACCATGGCCTTAGGGGTTAAGTCATTACAATAGGCGTTGCACGGAAGGCAGTGAAATCGGTAGAAAGGAATTCATTACTATTTACACTGAGGGTTGACGGTTAGGACAAAATTGTCGTAAGGACAAACAAAAATGATTTGTGCGTTTAACGGCAACTCTTACTTATCATCGCTCGGCTATTTGACATCCGTATCCTTTCTTGATATGTCATTGGTAACCACCATCAACGATTACACGGATTATTCCATTTTTGAAACATAGCGGCGGTTACAGATGCTTCAAAGGAAAGCAATTATATTATGCTGTTCAAAAGAAGAATATTATGCATAATAGCTGCATGGTGTAATCCGTTCGAGTGATTGAATCATTTTCTTATTCACTTTGATTCTAATAAATGATTTGTTTTCTGTGGAGGTATAGATATTAAGTAAATCGTACTCAATTCATTCTCTTAGTAATATTCTTGATTTAACACAATACTTATATTAAACTAAATTTGGTTTGATTTAAATACTTAAAGAAATAAAATAGCCGAATTGTACCTTATATTCTAATGCATTTTTAAAATCAATAAGATATTTCTCTCCGTATGTATTATCGTATGTCTCACTATCCATTTCAATTAAATATTACATTCATATACCCAAAATTAAAACGTATTTGAAATCACGAACATTAGTCTTGAGAGTGAACAGTGTTCTTCTTTGTGTATTTGATTATGTTTTCTTAGCACTTCAAGACAGTATCAGAAATGTAAAATTTGATAGGTAGAGAAATACGAAAAACATCTGATTTTAATGATTTTTATATTAGCTGTTGTCCTCTTAACCCAATTGATCAAGATTTTGCTACAGAGGATATTTTAGTTACATTTGATCAAAATTGAATAAGATATATGTATATGGTCTGTATGGCAACAAACTAAAATATTAAATGAAGTTAAGGTTAACGTAGCTCCTATCCCCCCACCCCCTTGAGTAATTCTTCTCATTAACGAACTTAGCCCATATACCATATATGTCAAAAGTTTAATCGAAATCGATTTGCAAATGCTACCTTGACTGTGCGAAATAGAATTCGCGCCAAAAATCGACTATCCCACTGTTCTCTCCAAAAGAAATTAAACTAATTATTTTTTTATTTATTATTTTAAAGAAATTAAACTAATTATAATTAAATTATTTCCAAACATTATAAAAGAAAGTCTGTACATATTGTAACTTCAAAATCGTTATAAGCAACCTCTAAATTATAATGAAACTCATTTTCGGAAGAAATATTGCCCACCCTAATGGCTGGTTTTTTTTAATTTTGCGAAAAAAGAAATAAAACGAAAAAAGCATAAAAACAAAATGATTTACATTGAAGTACGTCCTCGTAGTGAGAAACGGGCAACATCGGTTGGGCACAAAGATGACAAATCATGTTATTGTACTATGTGTATTACGTGTATTTATAATCGACATAATCAGCTGTTCAAGTAAAATAATGGAAATTCGCTATATATGTTTTCTCCTAGAGAAACAAAAAAAAACATATACACAATGAGAAAGTTCAACTATCGAATACGCAATTTGTGCACTTTGTAGTTGGAAAATAGTGCGATAAGGCTTCCGAAATATACATAAGTACAGGGTCTTCCAATAGGGACTTCCGAACTTTGACAGTTGATAGCGGCAATATTGTTGAATCTATATCTGTCAAATTGGCTGTCATTTATTCAGTCTGTTTTGCTAAATCACCATGGACGGATATAGCGTTCAACAACACGTGCAAATGATAAAATTGTTTTATCAAAATGGGTGTTCTGTTCGGGCAACGTTCCGCGCGCTTCACCAATTTTACGGTCACCATAACCGTCCTACAGAGAGAATTATTCGCAGTGTGGTAGATAAACTGGTTCAATAAACAATCAATCAACACCCGTACATCAACGAAACGGAAGATCTGCCGAAAACATCGTCGCTGTCTGTGACAGTGTGCAGGAGAATCCGAGGCAGTTGATATCGGGTACCTCACAAGAACTCGGCCTTTCGCAGACCACAACTTGGCGAATTTTGCGTCGTGACTTGGTCTGCACCCGTACAAAATTCAACTATGGTAAACCACCATAGACAACGACGTGTGTTCGCTGAATGGGCTCTGGAGCAGTTGGAAACTGACCGTAATTTTCATCGAAAAATCATCTTCAGCGATGAGGCCCATTTCTGGTCGAATGGGTATGTCAACAAACAATATTGACGAATTTGGGACGATACTAGTCCACATGAGATCCAAGAGCGTCCAATGCATCCGAAAAAAGTCACTGTTTGGTGCGGATTTTGGACTGGCGGCGTAATCGGTCCATATTTCTTTGAGAACGACGTTGGCCAGGCCATCACTATCAACGGGGAGCGCTATAGGTCAATGATTACTAACTTCTTTTGGCCTGAATTGGATGATATGGACACCAACAACATGTGATTTCAACAGGACAGCGCTACGTGCCACACAGTTCATTCCACATTGGACATTCTGCACGAGCGATTTGATGGCTGGTTATCTGACGGTGAGGTGATGTGACCTGGCCACCAAGATCGTACGATTTGACCCAGTTCGACTTTTTCTTGTGGAGTTTTCTTAAGTCTCAGGACTATACAAATAAGCCAGAAACCAGAGCGGCCCTAAAAAGCCAACATAACCCGTGCTATCGGCCAAATTCAACCTGATCTATGCGACAGAGTCATGGAAATTGGACATTTCGGATTCGCGCCACCCAGAGAAGCCGCGGCGCGCATTTTAACGATGTAATCTTCCATACCTAATGGCATCGATAGGCCTTTCAAACAAATAAAAAATGTCGATGATATCTCACACACACTTTGTTTTATTTAAATTTAAAGATAGGAAGTGCTTAATGAAGGACCCTGTGCAATGACCTAAACGTAATTTAAAATTTTATATATTTTCACTCTATTATGTAAAAATATAATAAAAAATTGGATTTTCACGGAATTGCACGTGCAGAGCATGCTTTTGTGATTCGCAACGAGAGTCTCAGATCTACCGCCAAAACCCAGAACAGTTAATATGACATTAATTTTCATTATCTAATTTTTGTAGGATGTATTTATGAAATTCTAAATAAGGGAAATAACCAATTTACAAATTAGCTCACATATGTACGTCTTAGGCAAGAGAATGAAAGTGCCATATGCTGTATGTGACGCTGGTAGTGAAAGTGTTGAGGGGTTAAAGGAAAATACTCGTCTTTTTACAAATATCATGTCCCTTGAATTTTCTCTTTTATGTTATTTTGTTTTAGTTTAGTGGAGACAATCTACTTAATGTTGAGTTAAAATTTTTAAAACTCTGCACATTGATACAATTATAGCAAATAGTGCTACTGATTTGAATTTCGAAATAACACCGATAGATTTTTACTTATCATTTCTTGCTGTCATGTATTATTTTTGAAATTCCTTATCTATTTTTAGATTAGTTAAAATTTATCGGGTTTTAAACATTTGTATATGTAGACACATCTACCAAATACTTGCCAAATTATTCACAATAATTTATAAATTCAATAAGTGCTTACATCATACATAATTTTTTTCGTTTTATATTGACACAATTTCATCGAACCCGGAACATTCCTAAATCCAGTTTAAAACTTTTGAGTCTATTGGTCTCTCAGCGTGCAGTCCTCATAATAACCCAAATAGCGTCGAATTAAGTGAAGGCTCACGCGTACTCTAACTACTTAAATTGTAAAGAACAAACAAACTCAAGTGTGCATGAGGTCAAAACATCCGAGCATGCGAAGTTGTGGCGTTTCCGCTGAGACGAAAGGGGCTTTATTAGCAAAAAGCTATTTCACGATATTGCATAGGCGCCCATTACACATTTTTGTTTCCATTGATTACACAATAAGCTCACAAAATGTAGACGAACCTTTGAGCCAATTTGGTTACCGCATTGACCTGCTTGCAAATGCACTATTTCCCTCATGGCTTATGAACTTCGGCTACGTACGCAACACTACTAAAATAGACTGAAAACACCGGGCAAAGAAAAATATCCACTTAAGAAGTTGTAAAGCTTATTTAGCGATAACAGTTTCAATCTCTTCCGCGTTTAAGATAACTTCTCTGCGATGCTGTCTCTGTGTCAGTTCAAATACGAATTTACGTGTCGACAAGTACTGAAAAAGATAGCAGAACGACTGAAGACACAACCTTAGAACAGAAATTACTCCGATTTTCCAAGCGGGTAAAAGCAGCCAGCTATGCGATCGTGAGCGCAATAATTCTCTTTTTTTACACTCCCTCGGTCGCGGATTTACTAGATTGATTTCCCGCTGTGTAAGACAGATGCGAACTAGGAAATATATAATGTGAATATGAAGAAAAAGTTTAACTTTCTTATATGTATAGATTAAGATTTGGAAAAATATAAAATGTCTATTCAAAATATGGGTTGTTTCTATATAACACAAAGATATTGAATTGTTAATAATTTTATCTGATGTTTGGTTCCAATACCGACTATAGAACAGTCATACATTCGTTTTTCTGAAGATAGGTATCGTATAAAAAGATGCCCTATACTCGAACATAAATTTATATTTTTTAAGGAACTAATCAATTCCGTAAATGTTAGCTCAGGATTTACTTTGAAATTTCATATGGAACTCAATTTATTTTTTACGTTAATTATCAATTAAAACATAAGAAATACTATGTACCTTCGAAAGATCTAATATTCAGTTATAGGGGTCTCAAATTCTAAAGCGAAATTATTAACAAATTACCTCCTCCACGCACAAATTTGTGCATTTCGTTCAACCTTACGCAAATCCCGTGTGCACAATTTTGTGTATTTCCTAAATTTATAATCGAGGTAAATTGTAGATCTGAAGCTTAATAAAATACAAAATCAAAATGGTTCTATATGCAATATAATCTCAGTTAAGTGTTAAAGTACCATATTTCATATCTAATAGAAAGATGGCAAAATAGCAGTTAATGTTCATTTCATTTCACGCATTATTATTATTTAGAAACAATGCCGGTATGTAGAGTGTTAAGGGATTACATGGCTTTTGAAATTTCGAAAAATCCGTTTTTGCAATAATTTTTTATATAATAGTACACCATGAGATGAATATTTCCTGAAAGTTTTAATTCAATCCCAGCCAAATTGTTAGTGAGAATTTAAATCTCCTCCTATGCGGCTCGACCGTGTAAAATCTAAAAATTTGAAATTTGTGTTTCTTAATACAGAATTTTCTTAGTCGTCGAACAAGATATTTAAAAAAAAAAAATCTAAATTTTGCACGAAACCCTTCTAAAAATTAGAATTTTATTATTTTTCAAAATTCTTCACTCAATCACGAGTTATATCTACTAACAGAAGGTGCTTTCGCAAAAACTGAATAGATGAGAGGTGATTTACCTCATTTTTTTAAAAATGTCACTCTTTTAAGAATTTATTTTGTTCCAAAATGTTATAGATAATTTTTTTTTATTTTGCCCTTAAAACACTTAAATTTGTATCTTCAATGGTGATACTACCCATCTGGAATAAAATTTTTATATCTTGAGATATTATGCATTTATAATTTTCTTGATTTCAATATAATTGAATTTGAATTGAATTTTTGGAAATTTTTCGGATCCTGCCTAATTTCCAAATATTTTTACCATGCACCGGGAATTAAGTTATTCAAACTAGTAATTACCGACTTTCTGTATTGGTAATAAACATTCTACTATATATGTATACATATGTGTAGGATAAATTTCCGGCTGGATACAACAGGGTAATTCGAAGGACCAGCAACTCACATGCTCTAGTTCAAAAATTTAGCATACATCTATGTAAAATAAACAAAAATTAAATTTTGAAATTCAAAAGGTAGCAAATAATAATAGATAAATTTAAAATTTTTTAATTCTAAAGAAGTAAAGTATATACATACATAAGTTTCATATGGGTACCAGTGTTACTCTGCGATAGACAGGCGGCATCAATCCCTTCTATTAGACTCAACTCTTACTATTCCTAGACGCGTTCGGATCATGGACACTCCAGAATGTTAAACACATTGATACCGACAACGCTTGTAACAAAAGTGGTAAAATATAAGATAATAAAAAATTGGAAGTTTATTAGTAACTGGTTGAGTATATTCGATTCTTTAGGTCCTCTGGAGAGCCTCTTTGGCATAAAGTATAACTGATACTGCGTGACAAATTGCCAAAAAGGGTGAATACCATGGATGGGTAACTCGTAAGACACGGTTTATTTTACGGATCACCCGACAAAAACACGTCGCCTTTGTAGAGCATCATTTAAACAAGCCAATAGAGTTTTGTAGACTTCTCAGATGAAAGGAAGTTCTGCATTTTCGGCATAAAAGGGCGCAAAATAATGTAGAGAAAATCAGTAGCAACACTCCAAACCCACTGTGAAATATGGCAGTGGTGGAGTAATGGTGTTGGGTGTATGACGAGTAATGGCGTTGAATAAATTTCATTATCTCGACATTTTAAAAAAATAATTTCAAAGAAAATGCCAGAAATCTTAGGTACTAATTTTTGCTTCCAACATGATAATGATCCGAAGCATATAGCCGATATTGTGAAGCTTTAATAACTCTATAATATCCCAAAACGGCTACATACACCCCCACAATCACTATACCTAAACCCTATCGAAGATTACAAGTAAGAAAATGTTGAAAGCCGTACTCAAAGAAAAATGGGAGATAACGAAGCTGGCCAATACGAAGCCAAAAAAAGAGGTCCTAAAGAATCGAGATTACCCAACCAATTACTAATGAACTTCTATTTTTTTTTTTTTATTATCTTATATTACCACTTTTATTCAAGTGAACGCAGACTTTTTCTTTACACGTCTTGTTTGTTTTCTGTGAACAGTGCCCTTATCTAACTATGAAAGCGTAATAAACGATTTTGGATGTGTCTAATATTTAAGAAATATGTCATAAATAGATGAATTAAAATCTTAAAAATATTTTTTCGTTATTGGTTTTTTACCGTTATTATCGAGGACAACGGGTGGATGCAGACTTAAGTAAGTGTCTATGGCAAAGCCTATTAGGAACTCGGATATCGTTCCAACTGCCGGACTATTCCAATGTTCTTCAGGCGAGGGTGATGGCAATCTCGGAGACGCTATTCTGACTTCAAATTAGTTTCTTAGGGAATGATCGGATCTGCATCTTCACAGACAGTCAAGTGATAATTAAATCCGTAACTAACGTATTCATAAACTGTAGAGTCGCCAGAGAGTGTCAGTGGATCCTCAATGTAGAACTTGTATGGGTACCGGAGCAGAGCTATGTACCAGGCAATGGCAAGCGTGTACTGTCCTGATCGGAGAAATCATCTACGGTCCAAATACAGCACTAGCCTCATATTGGTCGAACACACCTGCTGGAACAATTAAGTCGAGTTTTGATCCTGGCAGATCCGCGAATCTGATCTCGCTTGTGTGAGCCTTAATTAGCTAAGTCATCGCAATAACCACCAGTTACTGCCTTTTGACAAGCATACCAAAAGATTGGGCGCGTCTCATAACGACTGTTATTGTAGCAAAAAGGAGGAAGATGAAAATATCACTCACATCCTCTGCAACTCCTCAACCCTTGTCTTTAGCAAAACACGACATTTGGGTCCACGGTGCGGTGCATGAAGAACTCAATCTATAGTCGGCGACACTTGAATAGCCACGCTCGTGGCTTCGTCCTTATCTCACATATAACTAACAATCGCACCGAATCTTCATTGTTGTTTTAAATATAGGCTACTTCCTATAAAACGTGCACAGTTTTCTTCTTCTCTTGACATTATAGTTAGCTATAATTACTGAAAATGTAGAAATGGTCATCTGTATTTGCGACACATGGAAAATATACTAGGTGTAAGATGTAAGTAAGTAGATCCGAAATGTGAATGTTGATTCGTTTTCGAAGTTATTTTGTAGAAATAGTTGTAGGAAAATTAAATTCAGTTTTGATATTTTTTGATAAACAAAATTCAATTGTGAACGTAAAAAAAAGACAATGAAAAAAAAAATAGGAAACGTTAAGATTAGTTTTCAATAGTGCTGATCTTGGGAAAAGAGTAAAAGAGCTGAAACTAAAATAATATTACATTGTCTAAATTGTTAGCAATAACCATTTAATTATTTCAGGTTCCAAGAGGTTGCCTCAGCTAAAAATCAAATAGTAATACTGTGCACATGTATGATAATCATCAATTTTGAAGGAGTTGCACACTAAATCATCAATTTTGGCAATGGTAAATGCGTATATAAAGTTTCAGAACTTGTGAATTGTGAAGTTTCGCGTAGCCCGCGAAAATTCACAATTCGCGATACTTTTTTAACACAACTCGTATATTCATATATTATGAAGGGTGTAGGCAAAATAAATTTTTTTCCGAAAATTAGATATATGTTCTTTAAGCGTGTCAAATCTTAAATACGAAATAACATGATATGTCACTATAACAATGAATGAATGTCTATAATATACATCAGATAATAAGTCTGAAAACTTTACAATATGGAATTCCCAGTTTAATTGAAAAGTGACTTTATATGTTTTGTGCCTGTGCTCTTAATATGTATATAATATGTATAATTTGAGACAGATCCTGTAACCCTTCTTATGGATTGGGGTAATGTATGAGTCTTTCCAAAATGGCGGATATACGACTCAAGCAGCACCAGTGGTCCGGGATCAAAATACCGATTAGATGATCTTAGCGACGACTAGAGAGTAATCCATGTCAATGATGACGAGGGAGGTTTATCGGCAATACTGCATAATGGAAAAGTAATTAGGTTCAGAAGCTAAGTTGGGATGACTAAAAGATTGACTAAAGAAATCTGCAAAAGTTAGCAATAATTGAGTGGTTAGATGAAGATGCATCGTCGATTTGAAGGGCAAGGGGTATCTGTTGGATTTTCTTTTTAATTAATGAAACTGTAAAATTGTTTGGGCTCAGAAATATGTTTAGACTGCATGCAGTTGAGGTAGTCATTGTAGAGGGATTCGCAAGATTCAAAGAAAATCTGGCGGCATACAAAGAGCAATCACAGTCAAAGCTTCAACGGAAATACCATAAATGGTCCCTTTGTATAGCGTCTTTATCATAGCGGTGAACATCTTTAGTATACCAAGCCGGTGATGTGGTGCGACTCTTTATGGTTTTAAAGAGGACACATTAGTACAAGCAGTAGAATAAATTGGTGTAAAAGAGATTAATGCTTTTGTGAATGGATAATTGGGGATCACTTAAGGTTGGAAGAACGTGAGAATTACTTAATAAATAATTTAGTTTCGTAAAGTTGGCTTAGAATAGTTATAATTGATAGATTCATGAAAAAATACTGGAAAAGTGACGAATAATATGTATGAATAGAGAGTGGAAGGCGCCTACTTTCGATAACAGTGAAATTAATTGGATTATACAAAAAAATTAAAGCTATCTACGAATATGATTCTTCATGCCACTAATTAAGCATACGCTTGTGTTAACCTGAAATATCAATAATGAGGGCTTCGGTTTATGAAGATATGTTAGTGGCGAAATAAGTGAACCCGGAAGAAATTGGAATTTCTTAAGACTGTGACATCATATAGGGGATTATCGAGAGCAGACAAAGCATCAATTACCGCAGTTACATGCTTGTAGACCTCCAGAAGCTGGAGAAACTGGAACTTCAGATAAATGTGTTTCATTTAAGCGCGCAGCCCTCTAACATTTTGGAACATAGGTAAATGCAATTTGACAGTTAATATCATGATTAAAGTTTTAATTTAATTCGTATTGTAAATTGGTAAAATTTAATTTATAATGCTATATGTATACAAAAGTCAAAAATTTCGTAGTGATATTTCTAAGAAATATCTATAGCTATATATATATATATATGCTATTCTTTTTTAATATATCAAAATAATTTAGTCAAAAGTTAGTTCGACCATATAGTTTATGCATGAATTTTTACTTGAAAAATATAGGTTGGGTCATATGTGAAAAGCTGAGACGTCTGGATAATCCTTCCCATTTGGTCGCTATCTTGAAAATAACGGCGCAACCAAATTGTTCAGGAGAGAATTAAAAACAATTTTTTAAAAATAAAAATGGCGGGCAAAATAGTTTATAAATCGCAGTAATGCTGCTTAACCCTATGAAGCTTTTAATTAGAGTCTATAATTGTATAAAAGGTGTTAACTACTATAACACTACTTGTACTTAAATCGTTAGCCTCCAAAATCAATTCTTCACAAAAAAAAAAGAAGAATTAGAGATATGCGTCACATTCTTTACGAATGTCTGCAGCCAGCCCTGTCTTCATTTCTTAATTTTAGATGCTTTTTCGTGCGAAGTTTAAGTGAATTAAGCATGTATGGAAGATAAAAATAAACACATCAATAGAAAAAGTGAGCGGTAGCCCTACATTGGTATGTATGTGCCCAGACAGCTTAAATTAGAACTGTATCTTTGGATGAACAAACTTACAGGTTAGATGTGTAGGGTCTCGTGAACTGTAGCGTGCTAGCCACGATATGTAGTATAATATCAAGAAGCATTAGTTGACTCTCTTTAGAAATTTCCATAAGAGAAATAAATGTTGCCCAAAGAGCTTTCATGAATTTCATTTCCGCTTCATATCAGATCATTTTGTGCAGAATAAATTCAGTGCAACAAAATTCTAAGCTAATTCATGGTATATTTCTTCTAAATTAAAATGGAAAAAATATCGTGTTACATGCACTAATGAAGAAATATTTAAATTATTCATAAATAGCAGCCAACTAATTAAGTTAATGTAACCCAATTTGTTGTCTTAAAGGCATTTATAGGAAGCTTTCATCGGAATACTATAGAAAGACATATATATATATATATATATATATATATATATATATATATATATATATATATATATATATATGTATAAACATAATTTAGATAAAATATTGCTTTATTTTTTCACAACTATGATATCTGTGTCTGCCGACCAAAAAGTATAAATGAATTGAATGAACTTTAAAAGAATATCGCGTATAAATTACATTCACACTGAATTCATAAAATGAATCTAAAGCCCATGCTAGCTTAATTCGAAGCAGAACAAACAGAATTCAAGATAATTGAATTAAAACGTCACTTGGCACATTATTTTCTTTTCGCATCGACTTGTGTGAATCGGTGGCTTCAAAACTGTGAGAAATCCTTCTAATGGCTTAACTAATTTGGGTGAAATTTACAGAATGCCGTTTTTTATGAGTAGTATATATATGGGCCTCACATTACTAGTAAAATTAGTTTATCAAAGCTTAAATACTTAAAAGTACATGAACAAATGGTCTTACAACTTTAGCATCATCACTGTCATGCTATTCACAGACTATACTTCACTTTGAGAAAAAACGTCGTTATAAGCTTAATCGTAATGATGTGATGACACATATGAAAGATCATGAATTACTAGATGTAACACTCGTGACGTAGTCCCTTATCTTTTTTCGAACTTGCTTCCCTTAGCCCACCGACCTTGCATATTTTTCTAAAAGTGGATAGTAATAAAGGGCTCACGCGTGATAGAAAGACAAAAATTTAGGGGGAGGCGGAACGAAATTTAAAATCACGTTTCACCACCCAGAGCAGCGCACACGTTCGAATACGTTTGGCTCGTCTTTAAAAATTCACAGTGAAAAAATGTAAGCAGCCCGCATCCGTATACATGCTCTGAGTGTGCTACCTGCTTTTTCCCCATTCTCAATTTAGGATTTCCCTATGCTGGAACATTGCCTGGGGAAGGCACTAACACCATGCATGCAAAGGCACACAGCGAGCCCGACAGATTGGCCCGCCTTTAAAAATGCGTGATAAAAAACACTGCATTTTATTGCCTACACTGTAAGTGTTGTAAATGAGAATTTTTGGCTGCCTATTCTCATCTCTTTCGTTCTTATTGGAATTTAGATAAGGCATAGGAAGCAGTAGTTCTTTGCTACTTTCTCTAATGAGAAAAGTTTCCCCACGTAGTTTTAGAACTTGCATATGGGTTAGTGCTTTGGGATTGTATAGAGAGTGTCCCATCTAGTAATTCATGATCTTTGGACACATATTTGTACTTCATTTTCTTTTGTCAACATTGCGTCTCTTTTCCTAAAATTATTTCAGTAAACATTTCTTTTAAAACAATATTTTAGTGAGAAATTCAATTATATCTTTATGTTGTTTTAAAATATAGAGAAAGAATTGATGTTACGACGTATACGAGTGTATGGATTTACTTCATAAAAAATCTTTATTGAAGCGAAAATTTGAGTTAAAAGGAAAACAACTTAAGTATAAAGAATGCTCTAAAACATCTTCAAAGAAGAAATATTTTGACTACTGCTCTTCCAGCTTTAAGAGTATGTCGTAAAATTTGGTGTTTAATATCTAAATAAATAAAATATATAATAATAATAATAATAATATATATAATATATATATATATATATATTATTTCCTTCATATAATTTTATTTTAGAGGCTTTTACTTTATTTGGTCTGATTACAAAAGATCATGACTCCCTAAAATCTGAACTTATCGCGGTTGGAGTAAAGTGATCAAATTAAAGCATCAAAGCTATCAATTTGAAATAGAATAGAATAGAAATTCTAATTACGGACACCTAACTCTATTATTTTTTTTTCAATGAGCATGGTACCATAAGCTTAAACAAGTTTCGCGAGAAGTTTGGTATAATAAATTGAACAATTGTGAACTGGAACTTCCAAAGTAAACTCCCTAATAGTGTTATAAATGTCAAATGTTCGAGTATGGATCCAAAAATTGTCATATTAAAGCTTTCTGCGCACACGGACCTCATGCAATGTCGAAGTGTGACTTTAAGGAAATCATCAAATGCGCAAATTGCCATAAACATCACAAATTAACGGATTCCTATTTTCCCAGTTTCCGTAATTATGTAGAATCTGTTTCCAACCCAAACCATACGTCCCCCGATCTGAAGATGTTTCACTTCTGAAGAAACCAACATTATGGAGGCAATACTGCTCGGTCATCCCCCAGATTTATCCTAAGAATTACGGCAAACACTAGCTTACATAATACTAATATTAAAAACTTATTTACTACAAGTAAAATTCAAATGCTACCAATGAATTAATTTTTAAACTGAGTATTGCTAACCTTATGGACGGCAATAATTACCATTCATTTGGAGAAGGCAATACATTTGAAATTTTGCTCGAACAAAGAGAAAAACAATCAGAGTTTGAAATTTTGCTAACAGATTATGTGTTTTTAGAAGTTATGGAAGATGTTAAGGGGACTCGGTGGTATATATATGTACAGCTAAATTTTTGTTTTAATGGTATTCTAGGTTCTACAGCCTTTTTAGCAGGTAGTGAACAATTGGCCCACCTCATGAATGGATGCATTATTTGTAGCATACATACTTAAACTTTAAACTCATTTATTTCGAAACTACTTTTTCTGCGCGGCGGAAAACACAAAAAAAGAAACTATTCATCCGAATCATCACAAATTTTAACAGTGGCTGTAGACGGGGTCATCAAAAAAAATGTATTTTAATAACTTCTAATTATTTACGTAAAACACTAATGCAAAATAATCTGTTTTCGGTATTCAAATTTCAAAAATGGTCTATTTTGTCAAAACAAATTTACATATACCTTTTTTTCATGGTTCCAATGATATCACTCTTGCAATGCCTCTGTCCAGCGCAGATTCATCCGCTTTGGCCTGCGCGACCACCCTTGGACAGACCAGCTTAATTTTCCTCCTTATGAAAACCGCCTAAAACTAATTAACCTTCAGTCCCTCGCCCTACGTCAAGATGTCGCCGATATTGTTTTCATACACCAAGACCTAGTATATTCCATTAATTCTCCTAACCACCTTTGCAGCATATTCCTTAACACTAACCCCTGTAACGTTAGATCTTTCCCCACCTTTCGCCTTGAAAGTCATCGTACTGGTTACTTGGAATCCTTTACCAGAATGCTGCGGTTGGTCAACAACTCTGCCGCCTTTGATTTTCATCCCCCAAAAACCTTCCTAAGCTTGTCCTATTGCTCAACCCAACTATTCAATGAACCATTCAACGTCCCCCTGATCTAGTCATAAGTAGGTTAATTTAATTTATTTAATTTAGTTTTTTTATTCTTATTATTTGGTGTTATTTATCTATGTAGCTTGTATTAAGCGAAATAAATAAATAAATCCTTAGAACATTTTTATTATGATGTTCCTTTTCAAATGTTATTCATTTTTATCAAATATTAACGGAGGACCTGACAATAGTGACTCCAGTACAGGTAAGTAATACTTAATGCTAATTTTAGCAATTCTAAACTTATTTTTATAATTTCGGAGCTGAGCATCGTCGAGTCGATCATTCGAAGAATTCAGCAGACGGATCGCCGTAACATTATCCCCTCCTTGGAAGAAAAGCTGTCTTTAGCATCATAGGAAAGGGTAAGGTAAGCCGATAGTGATGCTTCAATAATTTCATAGGTTTAACTGTAATGAGAATTATGAGAATTTTCCAAAAGGAGCAAGAGAAAAAAATAAGAGAAGAATTATCAAATATGGTATCCAATTTAGAAAACGATACCGATGAATTACTAGAATTTTATTCGAATTCTCTTTCTTAATTTTGTGGGTAACTTCACCGATAAGTCCAACGATTTTGTAGGGCCCCTCCAACCTTCTCTGAAGTTTCGGAAATTTTCCTTTTCTCCTCCTGGGGTTACTTAGTCAGACTTTGTAGCCTTCCTTGAATAAGTTTGAAGTGGCCGACATGTTATACCGCGTCTACCTAGTGGCTGCTCACATTAGGATTTTCTCGTACTAATTGATATACTTCATTTAGTTTAGATCGAAGACTTTCCAGGTATTCGTCGGTAACTCTCCTAAACTTTAGTCCATAGGAAATCTGAGTTCTCGCCATTATCATCAACATGCAGAAGTCTCCTTCGTAGATTCGTGGACTGCAGATCGACAGACGAAAAAGCTAAGCTGAAGATTACTATCCCAGTCCCTCTAATGTTCACTGGTATACGTCGACAAGTAATTTAAAAGTGTTCTATTAAAACGCTCCACCATCCGATTGCGGATGCAGTGAGGAGGTTCTTTTCTATATCTAACCGTTTCATTACTCCCTGGAAAATGTTCGACTCTAAATTCCGGCCTTGATCAGTATGAAGCTGTAAAGGTACTCCAAAACGTGAAAAAACGTTTTGAATTAGGGCTTCAGCTATCGTTTCTGCAGTTTGTTTAAGAGCGGCCACTTCATCAAATAATTTATTGCGGCAATGATGAACCGATTATTAGCCATAGTGGTAGCAAGGGGCCCGATCCCCGCAACTCTCTCGAAAGGTGCGCCTACATTATAGACTAGGAGTATAAAAGAGTTTTCTGTTTTTAATATCTACTTTTATTTCGTTGAAAATCTTACATCGTTAACATTTTCAGCGCATCCAATCCAGTAACATCGATCTTTAATCTTATTCGCAGTCCATTTGTCGTCCATATGACCTCCAGTTCAGCTATCGTAGGCCTGTTTTAGAATGTCCTTCTTCAAAGAGGTATATAGGATTGGCGAAAAACCGAATCTTTCTAGTTCTCAGGCAGTAATTGTTTCACATTCTCCATTTATCCTACCAACAGGACGGAGGAAGATAGATTGGATCACAGCCAGCTTTCGTGGTCTTAACATCAGTTTTTCCCTCTTTACAGGGACTCAATATGCCCAACACACTTCCAAATAGTTGGGCAGATCTTTAAAAGGAAATATCCGGAATTTTGACTCATCTTAAAAGGTAGCTGAAGCGCGTTTTAGCTGTGGTATCAGCGTAGTTGTGAAGACAACAACCGTCTTTGAGTAAAAGGTCCATTCTTATTATACAACCGTCAAAAATCTCAGCGATGTAGGCAGGATGGGAAGTAATTAAATCTAAAATTTGATTTTTATTTTCGCTGATAATGTTCCAGCTGTAGCCTTTTATAAATTAGCCTCAACGAGTTCCAATACACTCGTTAATTTCTGAAAATCATCAGACATTTCGCTTATAAAGTTGCAGATTTTTACCCAAGTGGAGTAGATATGTAAAATCTTTTCATTAAATGTCTGAGTAAAAACTCTATGCGCAGTTTCCACTGACGGAAGTTAACTTCGTTGGATTTGGTCGCGATTGACCGCCATTTATGATATAAAAACAAATTTGAGGTCTTGATAAATTCAAATTTTAGTCGTCAATTTGCCAACAATATCCGATGAAAGTGCGGAAAGTGCGAAGTAAGTGGTGCTGAATTATCAAATTATTATAGTGCGGGTGCCCAGTGCCCAGTGCCCAATGCCTAGTAGAGTGCCGGGATAAGGAGGAAGTCGACAATTAGAAGGGGTCCTACGGATTAGTTTCTAGTCTTTTCAGTTCCTCCAGAACAAACAGAATTTCCCGCAGTTTCGGTGTCCGCCATAATTCGGCATCTGAATTGGATCTACCGCCCCAGAAATAGATACAATGCAACGAGCCGTACCTGCTATAATTTCCGTATTCTTCTCAAGAAGCACCACCGCGCACTTCAAAGATCGGCAACACATCTCGCCCATCTCGCCACATCTCTCACATTCTCGGAAGAAAAGAGGGAAGGAGAGAAACCTATTTCCTGTTTCCTCACCAGGAACAGAAGAACATAGCCGCTCATGTAGATTAAAGCCCAGCCGCCAACGTGCAACTTGCTAGCCGAATTGGGTTCAAGGCATGTGAGCTCCAGAGCCTCAGCCACTCCCGAACTTAACCCGCTGATTACCTAAACCAAAATTACTAGGCAAACACCACTACTAAGATTCTACAACTTTATTCCTAATTTCGATTTTAATGATTTTTTTATCTAAGCTAACTTTAATTCGGGTAATTAACTCAAATATTGACGGAGAGCTTAACAAATTCATGCTTAAGTAATGATGCTACACTGTGCATGCTTTAATGAGTTATATTCTATTAACTCTTTATTCTCAATATGTTTTAGATATAATTCGTCAGGCTTTATATTTTCTATTACTTTTGGTTCTTTTATTTTGGTTTAGGCAATTAAGCAGAATGGTTTTATCATAAATTTTGTGTTTCATAATTTTCATAGGAATTATTATGTCTACCGAAAAGTCCTGTCCGTTTATGAAGAGAAAGAAAATGATACAATTTTTATATATTTAACGAAATTTATTGTACGATATTATTTCCATCGTTCCTTATGACTTCTTCCCAGTGTAATGGAAATTCATAAATCCCATTTTTGAAGAACAGCCTGTCTTTGGATGCGAAAAACTGTAGTAATGCTGATTTAACGTGTTCCTCATTTTTCAATTTTTTTTCCAGCCAAATAATTTTGTAAAGAAAGGAATAGGTGAAAATCTGAAGATGCAAGATCTGGGGAGTATGGTGGATGCGAAAGAATTTCCCAGCTCTGTGATTTTCTGGCTAGTCGCCAAAAGAGCGTGTGGTCTGACATTATCGTGATGCAATATGATTTTCTTCCTATTGCACATTGCAGGCCTTTTATCTTGGAGTGCTTTGTTTAACTCGTCCATTGACAGTATTTCTCCGAATATAGCTTTTACTTGAGTTTCAAAAGCT